>JAWWNH010000038.1:1572500-2282500 GCA_034641385.1 Darevskia mixta | reverse complement strand
GCTGATGTAAGATTGCAGGTGCAAGATACCTAGATCAAGGCTGGACATCCAGATATCGCCCTCTTGTTTTGTAGCTAGATGAGCAAATGCATTTGAGGTGAATCCCAAAGCATTTTCTGCTTCTGTGTAAATGAATGGTTTATTCTGCTCCATAGCTTAAGAGTTCATGTTTTGTGGAAGGGTAACATTTTAGCATATTAAAAAAAAAAGCAAGTCAACTGATGCCCAAAAGGTTTGTCTTGGAGTGCTTTGATCAGTTTGCGCCATTTAATAATCCAAACACTTTTGCTCTGTCATTTAGCAGACAACTTAATCAGCTGGGCTGTGATTTCCAGCTAGGCAGCCAGATGAGACTGCCTTGCTCTGGAGGGCTTCCGCGTTAAAGCACTTGCTGTACTAATTGAACATTTTAACTGATAACCAAAACCACTTGTGCACCATTTTAAAAAGAATGAGTTACATATTTTTAAGCTGCAAATGCACAGCTGTGATGAAGGGGGGGACTGTATAATTTTCACTTGCAAATTTATGGATTCATGCAGTAACATCATTGTGGCTGGCGGATGATCTGATCTGTTGGCTCTGTTCCTATTCGTTCTGTCTTTTCATACCTTTCCACTATAGCTAGGATAAAAGCTGCTTCCTTTAATACTGGCATATTGAATCCTAGCAGAATCAAAACTGCAACATAAAAAAAATGTTTAGCAAAATTATTTCTGTATCTGTTTACAGCCATAGAATGCTGACATCTTTGTTTTTGAAAGGGTGACAAAAGAGAGACTCTTGTTGTATAGAGCATGGAACTATTCTAACACAAGGCTAGTGACTGGTAAAAGTTATTTTGGGGCTCAGGTTTTTCTGTATATATAAATGCTTATGTTTAAAGAATCCCCCCCCTATACTCCTTGAATTATCAGCTATTGCAGCAGCTTCTGTGTTTAATTAGAGGGTTTAGTATATAATAATATGATCTGAAAATCATTTTCTTGCTATGAAATGTTCTAATTCAATGCCAGCTCTTGAGTTACATGTTTTCACATCCAATTAGCAAAAATGAACTTGGCAAATATGATGTGCAAGTCAATGCAATACGAAATCGGAGACTGCTGTGGAACATTAGGAAATGTAGCCTGAATACACCATATTCATTCTCCCCCCCACCCCCGCTCTCTCTCTCACACACACACTTTTTAAAAAGGCTGCCTGGTAGAAAAATGTGCTGTTTCCTCATTCTATCTTACAGGGTCAAACAGTGCAAATGAGCACATTTCTATTAGCATTAGTGGAGTTATGTTGATTCACACCAGGGAAGAAGCTAGCTCCATAATTAAGTCCTTTGGTCAGCTAACAACCACACAGGTATTTAAGAACATATTGTAAAGGCAGTGTAGCTGATTGCTGTGTTTGGAGCTGAGCAGGTTCCCTCCCCTTTGAATCATACATGGTCTGTTGGACCAGGTTTCTTCTCCACTTCTGGACATTGCTTATCTTGGCTGCACTGATTGGCTGCAGATAATGTATAAGATGGGTCAAGCAGTGGCGAAGGGGACAGTCCACTTGGGAATCCTTCTTGGCTATTCTTCAGGAGATGAAGATCCCAGCAAGGGAGGGCAATCAGAATTTCTCACGTGATCAGCCTGCTCACGTCAACCCTGTTTGTACAGGGAATTGCATTTAATATTGCAGCAGTGCATATTCCACATCTTCTCATGAATGCATCACCTTTGGCTTGTGTCTTCCCTACAGGTGCAGGAGAAAACGTATTTGGCAATCTAAGTAAATATAGGACAGTGATGGCTAACCTTGACACTCCAGATGTTTTGAAACTACAACTCCCATCATCCCTGACCACTGGTCCTGTTAGCTAGGGATGATGGGAGTTGTAGTTCCAAAACATATGGAGTGTCAAGGTTAGCCATCACTGATGTAGGACTTCCTTATTTTCTTTGGAGAAATGTTGGAGGGTATGGAATAGGATGTCTCATTTTTCATCAGAGAGGGACCCAGGTGGCGCTGTGGGTTAAACCACAGAGCCTAGGGCTTGCTGATCACAAGGTCGGCGGTTCGAATCCCTGCAACGGGGTGAGCTCCCGAGCTCGGTCCCAGCTCCTGCCCACCTAGCAGTTCGAAAGCACGTCAAAGTGCAAGTAGATAAATAGGAACCGCTCTGGCGGGAAGGTAAATGGTGTTTCCGTGTGCTGCTCTGGTTCGCCAGAAGCGGCTTAGTCATGCTGGCCACATGACCCGGAAGCTGTACGCCGGCTCTCGGCCAGTAAAGCAAGATGAGCGCTGCAACCCCAGAGTTGGACACGACTGGACCTAATGGTCAGGGGTCCCTTTACATTTACCTTTTTCATCAGAGAGATGTTGGAGGGAGGGTATGCGTACAATATGTAATACACTGAATGATGTTTGGATTGCAAATACATGCTTGGAGCTTCTCTTGGCATAAGCTGTCAGTTTCCTTTACATAGAATTTTAATTTCGAGTGAGGAGAAAACAACCATACCAGCCTTGGATTAGCCGTGGCATTTTGCTTCTGATTTCATCTGGATAAAATGTTTTCAAAATATCTAGGGAGGGGGGAGCCAATCTCCACTTGTGTTTTATGTCTGAGCTGGCATAGCGCATGTGTTTGATACAATTCTCCTAGGCAGCTGAAACTTTAGGGACCAGTAGCGGCTGCTGCCAATTGGAACTGGTTGAGTGGAAGGCCTGGAGGTCAACAGCAGGTGGCGCTAGAGCCCATGACAGAAAGAGCCAACAAATTCTAGCTGTGTCCCCATCTTCCTCAGCGCAGAGTTCTACAAGGACAACACTGAGGACAACAGCTGACAGCCAGTGCCGCACCCTAGACTGGTTTAAAGTAAGAAGACTGGCAGATTGGGGGCAGACTGAGATTGCTGGGGCAGTGCCCCATTTGTCCTACTGGACCAGAATCCACCGTTATGAACTATTTGAACTATTCTACATCTCTTCTTCACTCCTGCCAAGGACTTCCATTAATTTAGTATTTCCTACACAGTCATTTTCCACAAGAAGCTAACTATATACAAGGTGCACTCTATTAAAAGGTTATCATGGGGTCTCTTTGCTGATGGATATAAATGCACATTCTAATGCACTGAATAGGCTAATTAGGAATTAAGCAATCCCTTTTAAACGGTTTTAAACTCAAATTATGCTGACAACTGAAGGATTTTTTTTTAAAAAAAGAACCCTCTTTTTCTAATAGTTGTGTTAGACATTGAAGAGCTGCACTCTAAGCCCTGACACATTGTTCTGCCTTCCACTCAATAGCAAAGCATGGCTCAAGGGAATAGTTTTGAACCAAATGTACCTGCTTGTGACAGGTGAACTACTCCACTCCTTCAGGTTTTAAACTGTAAAACCAGTATTCATTTTGAGACTTTCCTAATGCAAGCTATCCTGCTCCTGCTTCCAAAATCCAGACTTCCCAGAAATATTAGATAGTGTAGTATGAAAGGTGACACAACCTTACAGAGACTGTCGTTCTCTGTGCACAGTGCCAGACACCAATTAAGAAACACACACATATATATTTTTCTAAAAAGTGATGAATTTAACCGAGAAGTAAAGGGGGGGGGGGCAGAAGAGTGGAAAGGGAAGGGGGAAAGTCCAAAATAACAACATATTCTGGGTGGCCCTTCTTCAGCATGTGTCAGAGACAGAAGGGAGCATTTTGATGTGAAGAGAAAAAAGCACCAACAGAGAGAGAGAGAGAGAGAGAGAGAGAGAGAGAGAGAGAGATTTTCAGTGTCAGTGAAGTTAAAGCATGTCAGCCGCATTTCCTTCTGTGTATACCGTCTCGCATGCGAGGACAGATAGATTGAATTCATATCTGAAACAAGACAAGATTTTCCACCTGACCTCATTATGTGTTTCTCAGGAGTGCACGTCTGGCTCTCTCTGCCTGAATTAAAATGCGTGTGGAGAAAAGTGAGCACAAAGCAAGCTGCACGCCGCACCATTGTTACCGAACGCCCTTAATAAGAGGAAGGTATTTATTGTTTTGCCTGAGCCGTGTCTTAATTCTCTAAGTCATTAACACAGGCTGGATCCCTCGGTTAGAGCAACCCATGGAAGTGGAAGTGTGAGCTAATGAGACGCTTTATGCTTCGTAACATGGCTGACAGAGAAGACGAAGTAGCGTTACAGCGTATCAGAGAGAATTATATTGGGGCATTGTTGTTTTCAATAGAAAGGTTTTTGGAAACAGCCGCCATCTCCTTATAAATAATTAAAATTACACACAATTAGCATTGTTACAACACAAACAGTGTGCTTCCTATCAGTATCTGTGGCATATATATATATATATATATATATATATATATATATATATATATATGTATATGTATGTATATATATATATATATGGCTTCTAGAGCATTTTTTACCGTTCTTGAACAGCTGCCCCTTTGCCCAGCGGCTTATACAGCACTTAAGCAACAGGATGTGTCTTTGGCACCAGGTCATTAGGACGCAGTATTTTCAAACTGTCAAAAGAATGTCAAATTGAAATTGGGATATCTGGATATAAATTTGAAAAATATATAGCAATGGAGATAGGTATTGCTATGTACCAGAGGCTGTGCGCCTGCTTCCTCAGCCCCGAAATTTTCCATAGTACTTTACTCAAACTTCTGCCATTTTTTTTTAACTGTTGTTTTCCTCTCAGTGCTATCCCTGCTTCGTGGAAACTTGTGCTGTTGTTGTAAAGCACCAATTTCCCCTCTTCTGTGTCCTCCCTGTTCTTGCTTTTATGCCGTGGCCACTACAGTTTTGCAACCTGCCTTCACTTTTCCTCCACTACCCTACCATGAATTCAAGGCTTCTGATGAGGCACAACTGCCCTAGTGGGAGGCTATGCAGTGACATTATTACTGTTTTATTATAGAGAGAGAGAGATGCAGGAAAAAGTAAATTATCTATATATTACCTGTTATGACATCATGCTTACATTTTGGGTGAGATCTGTAAATAGCTGCACGGTTCAAATGTGCAGTCAGCCCAGCCCTAGTGCACACCAGAAATACCTGGAATTAGAGGACTGTGGGGCAGCTTTCATTGCTTTTGTGAAAGAAGCAATCAACGCTTGAGAGAGCAGCAAGGCGCTGTGTTACACGCTGAAATTGGTAGCAATAAAGTTAGTTATTGTGCACTAAAAGCGGATTGAAACAAGGGTGTCTAGCAGAAAGGGCACAAGACAAGGGAGCCTGCTTTGACTGGAAGAGCATTCCACTGTCACAGCACCACCACAGAAAAGGCCCTGAGAGCAAGACCTCTGAAATAAATTGCAAATCCAAGGCAGGCCTATATTGGAACAAGCAGTCCCTATCTTGACCTGGTCCTAAGACTTTAAAGTTGTGGTTTCCAATGTGGGGCACACACCCCACAGGGGGAGCAACTGGATTTTTAAGGGGGGCAATTTGGAAGCTTGTTTAGAGCAAGTTAATCACCTTTTAGGCTTCCTCCACTTTTTGAATAAGAAGAATTATATGTCACAGGCATCAGGATTTTAGAGATGCTTAGGTGGGGCATGGCCAAAAAAAAGATTGGGAACCACTGCTTTAAAGGCTCTGAATTGAGCCAGGGAACAAACAGGATAAACCAAGGTACGACTGTATTCTTGCCATTTGCCTGGACTGAAGAACTCTGTGCAATGTAAAGCAGCTAGATGGTGTAACAGAGTTGCAGATCACTGATCACTGAGCACAGTTGGCATGATTCTCCAGATTAGATCTACTGTATTTCATCACATAAAGTATTGTTGTTGAGTACATGGGGTGGAGTACCACTGGAAGAAATGCGACTTCTTAATAGTGCAAGATGGAGATTGCCTGGCAAATAGTCTCTTGTGCAATATGTATTTCTTTCTTTAAAAAACATGCATCCCACCAGAAAAGCCATCCCAACAATATCCGGGGGAATCCTATGCATGCCTACTCAGAAAACAGTCTGTTCAAGTTCAATAAGACTTACTTCCAGGGAAGTATGCATTGGATTGCTGCCTGGAGTACCTAACCAATATATATATAAAGCACCCTATAATAATAAATGTGTTGAACACCATACACAAACAACAACAAAAAAGCAGTTCAGAAAAACCAGAGAACCCATAAGCAGCAGCAGCTGATGCTCACAGGCAGAAAATCTTCTTAAATAAGATGGCCTTTACCATCCTTTGAAAAATCCTCAAAGACCAGCAAGACAAATGCTCTAGGCTCCCAGATGGTGGGAGCCACTATACAGAAAAGCAGCTCCTTGTCATCACTCAATTCACCGTGGATGAAAAAGAACCCAACAGCAGAGCTTCATCAAAGTGCTCAAAGTCTGAGGGGGTAAATATGGGATCAGGTGCTCCTTCAGGTATCCAGCCCTTTAAAGGTGAAGTGGAGCACTTTGAATTTGGCTTGGTAGCTAACACAGGGGGCACTGCAGGGTTCCTGATGTTCATTTGGAGAAAAGCTACCTTCTGTTTTCTGGTACCTCCCTCACCCTCCCTCTGGGCAAATAACAGTCCAGTATTTTTAGAAGCATAAATGTCAATGAGGACAACAATGAAGATAGGCACCAACAGGTTAGATAAACTAATTTCAAAGCAACAACAGGCCAAAAACCTAATCGGACGGTTGTTATTGTGAAACCATGACACTCTTCTCAAAATGTAATGAATCGTTTATCCTTTGCATTTTATCCCACCCTTCCCTCAGTGAGCTCAGGATGGTGTACGTTATCTCTTCACACACACATTGTATCCTCACAACAACTCTGTGAGGTAGGTTAGGCATTCTCGCGGATTGCCTGCATGGTCGAGTGAGGATGTGAACCAGGGTCTCCCTGCTCCCACTCCTGGATGAGGAACCTTCTAGACCACATGCCAGAGGTTACATGCCAGGGATGGGTGGGACCAGAAGAAAAAGTGGGTTGACCAATGTATGTTACTCTTACTTTTGTACAGAAGCCTTGTTTCTACACATACCTCTCCACTGCCTTCCATCCAGGTAAGCAAGACACACAATCAGAGTTCTGACCAGGCAAAGCCAGTCAAGGAAGGTACAAACCAGGGCTGGTGTCAGGCTTCAGGGAATCGGATCCCTCCCCCAGTGGCAGTAAATAAGCAGATCAAATGAAAGGAGCATTCCTACCAGATACTGTAGTTTCTTTAATAATCACAGCAAGAGACAAAGGAATGCCTATCTCTCTAAAAATGGTGTTGCTCCCAGTAAAGGTTTACCCCCCCCCGTCTCCATTTATCTACGTCACTCCTACGTCGGGTAATCTGACCTTGTTGTCGCTGCACTTTCTGTTCTATCACTTTCAACGCCCGTCTAGTCTTAGGAGAAGGGGGGTCAGGAATGCTTTCCAAAGACAGTGAATCTGCCAGCTGTCTCTTTCGTGGTGTTTCTTCTTCTAGCTGTTCCTCACCCAGTATTTCCCAGCTTCTCCCCTCTGGACTATGTCCCTCTGCAAACCACTGTTCTAAATCAATACTGTCATCCTGCCCTTGGGAAGGTTTAGAAAAAGGGAGGGGGCTCCCACCATTCCTCCTCAGTCCAGTCCCTGACAGCTGATGAGGCATGTGGCCTGAGGAGATTTGCAAAGTGGGGGGCAAGTGGTCCTCCTCGATCCTGCCATCGCTATAGCATCGTGATAAAATTAATTGTTACCTTTCACCTTGGAGCATTTAACAATAGTTCACCATTCTTAAATAAAAGTGGGCCAAAGCTCATTCCTCAAAAGTGGGCCAATCCATTTTCCGACCTCAAAAATGAGGAGTCAGATTCTGTAGGTTGCTTGCGTGTGTGTGTTGCCCTTACCTTAGTTAAGTTTGTGAAGTGGGTGAGTGTTCCCCTCTTTTTTGTACCTCAAAAAGAACCTCACAGCTCTCTGTTGCAGCCCCACTGCATTTTACCCTTTTGTCTGTACTTTAAAAAGAGCCTCACAGCTCTCCATAGCTATGCAACCCTGCCAACTGCTGTTTGTTTCATTTCATTTTACACTTAAAAGTAGAACCTCACTGCTCTTTGTAGTTCCCCAGCCCCATCACTTTTCTTGGCATGCCCATGAAAATGATTTCCATGCACAGTCCAGGAAACTCAGTGGGGCCAGGAAGCTACAGAGAGCCATGAGACGCCATTTATTTATTTATTTATTTATTTATTTATTTAATTTTTTTTTTTTAAAAAAAATACTTTTTATTGGGTTTCCAAACACATATTTCCACTATCTTTCAACATTTTGCTATTCTATTATTTATTTATTTATTTAAGTGCAGAAAAGAAAGGGAGAACTCAGCTTGCCAATTTGCTGAATACCCTTTCAAATGCCATCGCATCACAAATCTGGTGAAACTTTTTAAAAGTCCAGTTCTTTGCTCGCAAATCTGGATTTCACAAGAATTACACCTGAAGTGATAATAAAGAAAGGAATGTGAGCAATGCCAGCACTGTCCTCATGATTCCCACATGCAAATGGTCCTGCATTCTTCTCCTGTGACCTTCATACTGAGTGAGAAGGTATGAGAAGGTCTGATATGCATTCACTTGTATCTGCTCAGAAGCCTCTGTGATCAGGAACATTGCCTGGGGTTCCTGATTTTATGGAAGCTTCTAAGCATATTCACCTGCACATGTTTAGAACACCCTTCAAAGGAAGATCAGAGTACGCAAAGTCAAGTGCGTGAGGGTATGTGTGTGCACTGTGTTAGAAATGGGTTGCACAAATTTCATTTCTCTTTCAACAGCATTGATTAGGTGTGTGCTGAATATTATCCAGTTTTCAAGCCAAAAATAATGATTGAGCTAGAATTATTCTCCTATTCTAATTAAGAGAATATTGACTTTAAAACAAAACAAAAAAAACCCGTGTTTGGTGCCCTTGTTTTCTATAGCTCTTCTGCAGACAACCAACTAGTGATTGCCTAGTGAATGTGGGGGTACCACAACATCTAATTAGAATGTAAAAATAAAAATACAGTCATAACTATAATTAAAAAGCAGAAGACAATAAAAAATAAAACAATGCAACATCATATACTGAAGGGAAACCTCACATTCAGCCATCCCCCAAGCCTGGGTGAAAAGGTACGTTGTGACGTGATGTCACCAAAATGTGTAAAACATAGGTGCTAGGCACACATCTACAGAGAGGGAGTTTTGGAGCTTGGGCACCTCTACCAAGAAGACTCTTCCACTCTCCATCCCCCCTCAAACCACCATGGGGGGCAGAGTTGCTAACAGAACCCAGATCAACACTTCTCCAGGTTGGGTCTGTATGGGAAGAGTCAAGCTTTCATTCATATGGGATCTGAGCTATTTGAGGTTGTATAAGTCAAAGACAAGACCATTAATTGGGCCAATTAGTTTGGTCTACATGATGATGTCACTGAGGGGAAACACAGACAACTGATTCCTGTGTTAGACCAAGCTACTCAACTTAGACCAGGTATAATCCTAGCCAATCAGGAATGATGCATTAAATGTGATGACTGTACTAGGCCACGTAGCCATTAGCATTTGACTACATCATGGCATCCTTGATGGCAATTGAAGTCAACTGAAAACGAGAGGCCAAGATGGAAATGGAAATACACAGACACATATTTTTCCAAACCATGCTGAAAAATCATCTAAAAAGAAGAGTGTTTGACACTACCAAAAAGTTCCCCCGAATGGTTTTTGTTTAATTCTGAGACTGAGTAATTTAATCATAAACTCCCTTTAAAACATGGAATGGCTAGCGACGGAGAAGCAAGCGCAAATGTATAATACTTCTAGCTTTTTCTTTACTGTAGTGGGAAGTGATTTGGTATTTATGTACAGATGCATCAGCTGGTTTTCTTGTTGCAGGGTTGCAGACCTCTCCCTCCCTGTTTCTATTAGCATAGAGCAGGTTAAATTAGTTGCATCAGAAGTGTATTAGTGCGCCACTCGAGTAGTACAGCAAAACAATGCTGCGCTGGGAGTGAAATGCTTATCAGGAGAAAGTTTACTTTTAGCGTTAAGAATTAATTTAGCCGAATTGGTGTGGCGAAAGTGGTAAACACAATCCCCCCTCACTGTTGTTTGTCAGGGTGTATTATATCACCCTGGATTGCTTTGTCAATAATCTGCCTGGCCTGTAAGCTAAAAATCTAAGATTGCCAGGATGACTGACAGGCTGGAGATAGCTGATAATTCTAAGGAATTGGAGGTGTAAAATCTTTAAGGACCATGTCTACAGTATAAATGCCAGGGTATCTCCACATCACTCTGTACTTACAAAGGCAACAGCATTGTTAATGGCAACCTGTCTGTCCATCAAGTTTGCTACAAGGAGGATTTATCCCTCTTTCACTCCTTATCTTCCATTGCTGTGTTTATTTCGAAACCAGCTGCAGAATAAATTGCCTCTTGCCTTCACCTCCTACACAGAGTGAAATACTCTGGGAAGCCTAAGACCATTGTGTTTTTAAGCGGGGTGGTGGTGGCTCCCCCCCCTTCTTCAGTAGACTAACCTCTAATTGCATCTATGAAATGCATAGACCTCTCCTTCCCCACCCCCTTTCAAGCTTTAGAGCATCTTCTGTGCAGAGTAAGATGAGCTCAAGTTGAAAATATCTTACTCACAAATGTATGGTGGGTGGATGGGGGGGGAGGCTTGGGATGTAAGTGGGAAGGAGAGAGCGAATTTAGTCGGTAAATACAAGGGCCTCTTGAAAATACAGCTATATTGGTAAAATGAAGTCATGGGGTTTGTTGTCCCAGTGACTTCTATATAGCATAAGCTCAGCACAGGAGTTTCAAAAAGGATCTCTTCCCACCCTCCCCCAACACTTTATATCTCTCCCAGCAAGCCAAGCTGCTCTTGTTCTCGCTAACGTATCACTGCCTCTACAAAAGACTCGGCAAGAGGGATTTAATTATTCTGTTGATGATGCAGAAGTCAGAAATGATTTTACTTCTGTCTCTCAGAGCTATGTTTGGCACACGTTTAGAAGGGGTCCTGAGCTGTGTGACCTGGATTCCTTTATGAGAAAATGGCATTAAATTAATCATATAGTGAGAGAGACAATCATGCCTCAGACTCTTTGTATCCAGATGAAAGCACTATTGGGACCAAAGAGAATGAGTGTGTGTGTGTGTGTGTGTGTGTGTGTGTGTGTGTGTATGCGCCTTACTATCTTTGCAAAGCAGTTCTTGGTGGGGATGTGTATATATACATGTATACACATCAGTGGCAGGGGGGGGGAGGTAGCTTGGAATCTACTGGTACATCTCTGTGCAATTTGTGGTAGATCGGCAACGGTTTCCATCTCCCAAGAAGAGAAACAAGAGGGCATTTTCCTCTTAATTAGGCTGCTGAAATAACGAAACCCGGGGCAGGGGAGAACCAGGAGTGGAGGGTTTTTTTTTTTTTTTTTGTAAAAGGACTATGAACTCAATTCTGCTGCTAAAAGTCCAGGATGGAGCATGTGCTCTGAGGCACTCTGGTCCTTAATTCTAAGTGGCAGGCTCTCAACCAAAGGATGGAATTAGATGCAATTTAAAGGCATTGCCACCCCTTGTGATAAGATGAAGTCTGCCAGATTTCAGAATGGTGGCTGCAGTGGTTCTCCCCAGAGGGCAGACTTTACCATTTTGGGGTGGGTACAATTTTTGGAGGCGGGAGGAACCCAGTATGAATCCTCAGGAGAGACTGGGGTGGGCAAAATGTCGAGGCAAATGAGCCAATTCGAAACTTAGGGAGTCCCTGACCTAACTCAAGATATCTTTTTAACAGTGCAATGCTACTTGGAGACATGAGAATTCATAATTCAGGATACACATAGAGCCAATACACATCCCTACTTTTTACCAACTCTTTTTCTGTGGGCTACAGTTGGTGGGGACAGCCCAAGCACCAGCTTCTGCTCAGCATTTTGGCAGGTGCATTGGGACACTCCTTGAAGGTGGGGCTCCCTCGTTGACAGTGGTTGGTGAAGTCGGGCAGGGTCAGGCCTGATGTGGGGTTGGGTCTGCCTCAGCCAAAGCCTATCCAGCTGGCGGACTGGGAATTGGGATTGTTCTGTGAACCTTCAGAAAGAACTGTGTTGTGATTTCAACATGAAATCCTTAGTCTAGCTTAAAGTGGTTGCAATAAATATTTTTGAGTCAGTATGAGCACCTTTCCCCCAAACCATCTGCATGCTGGAGAACAGCAAAAGAAAAAGTACACAGCCCATCCAAAGTAGCATACCGTAAGTTGCAATCGTGCCCTCTTATGATCCTGGCCTAATCTTTCCCTTTTCGTTTCTCCTCATCTCTGTATAACCTCACTCCATGTTAAGAGGCCTCCACTGGACTTAAAGTAGGAACTGTGTGTCATGAAAATGGTATTGCCCCATTCTCTCCTTTTGATATAGAGGACTATTTTAAACCCTATTCATTTCTCGTTAAAATTAAAATACTGAATTGTTTAAGGAAAACTACCCCTTTCCCCAGGGATGCGGGTGGTGCTGTGGTCTAAACCACAGAGTCTAGGGCTTGCCAGTTGGAAGGTCGGCGGTTCGAATCCCCGTGACAGGGTGAGCTCCCGTTGCTCGGTCCCAGCTCCTGCCCACCTAGCAGTTCGAAAGCATGTCAAGTGCAAGTAGATAAATAGGTACCACTCCGGCGGGAAGGTAAACGGCGTTTCTGTGCGCTGCTCCGGTTCTCCAGAAGCGGCTTAGTCATGCTAGCCACATGACCCGGAAGCTGTCTGCGGACAAATGCCGGCTCCCTTGGCCTATGGAGCGAGATGAGTGCGCAACCCCAGAGTCGTCCGTGACTGGACCTAACTGTCAGGGGTACCTTTACCTTCCCAGGCAATTCTTGCACCTCAGAGAGAAAGATAATGGTCACTGGTATAAAGCTCCACTCTAAGTAATTTTTTTTATGTGGAATAAATCCAGCCAGCTGAGTGAGTCTTTTTGTAAGTTTTTGATGCCAACACAGAGCGGCCATCATCAGTCTGGAAAAGGGGAGCTACAAATGAGGTCATTTATGTGTAGCTGAGATCTTGGACAAGATGGATTTGAAGTGACACATCTTTGAGCAGGCTAGCTATTAACAAGATTGTTCTTTGTTGAGGACATTCAATAACCAGATTGTCTGTAACAAGATTATCTTGTGTGAGAGATAAACCCTGAACTGGTTTCATGATGAAACAGTCCTGAGAAGTAATAAACTATATAGGCCAGAGTACGAATAAGTTAGTGTAAGAGACCTTAAGAGAAGTGAATTCTGGCCTGCTAAAAAGATGTTGCCAATTTTCTTGGCATCCCATGCACTTACTGCTCAGACTTGTCTTAAATAAATCGTAGACACAGCTAGAATTCTACCTTTTTTTATTCGTCCATCATGTCTTGGTGTATGCTTATTTGCTTGTTCAGACCTTTTAACCTCACCCCAAATAAATTCAGACAAGACTCAAATTTTGGTTTGGTTTTTGGCAGAATTTAGGCCACAACTTTATTGATTACAGCACGTGTTCGGCTGCATAGGCTCTGGTTCGAATAACTCCCTGCTCCACAGGTAGCGCTGACCCAAGGTTCTAGCATAGGTCAGCCAAGGGTGAACACCTGGATAGGCGGAAAGCTGGGGACATGCTCTATTCGCCACCCAAATGTCCCCCTGGACTCAGGCACAGACACAACCCCCTCTCAGGGGTTGACCAAACCAAGTTGAGTCCCTGGGTTCCTTTAACGGAATACCCTTCACATAGGGATGGTGAGAGCGTTCTCCCATCCCTATCACCTGAACCAGAGCCTATCCGCAACCTTACAAGTTGTGACGATTTGCTACATGGCAGGTGAAACCCAAATGGCAACAGCCAATCAGCCAGATGGGAAAATTCCTGCCGTGGCCCTGTCCCAACAACAGACGACACACGGCAGCATAGCAAGGTCAAGCACAAAAGGCCCTAAAATTAGGGAGAGGTGGGCGGGTGTTCCGATGCACGCACCGAAAGAGGAAGCTCTGGGTCACATGCATGGGTATTTATAGGTCCCCCGATCTGTTTAGCCTGCATCCCATTGGCCTGATTGAACCCTGCATCGAGGGACCTACCAATTGGGTGTTATGGCTGTCAATCATAACCACCCACAACACAGGGTTTGGTTGCCAGGTCTCACCGCACTACATGCCCTCTTTAAGGGAGGACTCAATTTACTTATATTCTAGGCAAGCAGTAAATCAGCAGGATCATTTTTATATGTGGCAAGAATGGTATAATGGAAAGCCTTAAAGACCATGTCATTTAGAAAGATAGACAATAACTTTATTGTCTTTCTTGAGCTGGAACAGAACAACACAGGAAACACCTGATTCCACCCAGAGACAACTAAGTCCACTGCCACCTAGTGACTAAACTATGTAATGGCACTAACAAAACAAACAGCTACCTTCCTGCGAGATTGCTTGTAGCACAGTGACATATGCCCTTTGCATACAGAAGGACACATTTTCAAACCCTGGCATCTCCAGGTAGCACTGGGAGAGGCCTCTGCTTGAAACCTTGGAGAACTGCTTCTGGTCAGTGTACAATACTAGATGGATGGTTGGTATGACTCAGGAGAAGTCAATTTCCTTTACTCCAGTAACAACTCAAGTGACATAGAATCTGTGTTATGGTGTGTGTGTGTGTGTTGCAGTATCTTTGGGGAAGAAATAATGATAAATGGGTATGAAGCCATATTTTCTTGAACCAGTTTCTTTGAGTGTGAGATCCCAGTTCTCAAAGAGAAAAGTGTCCCTTCTTATGAAACTAGAAAGGGTCTTCCTGAGAAGAAGGGACAGAATGCTTACCTCTCTCACACAGATGCTGATTGGAAGCAGACTGACCTCTATATACAAGAACTGAGGGAACACTGCTAGGTTGGCAAAGGCTCAGAGTTTCATTTTGATGTAGAGAGAACCGCTGCAACAGAACGTGAAAAGCATCCAAAGTGATGAAATGGGCTGTTTTGATGATGCCTCACCTTGCTCTGTCATATCCTTGCCCATCTTTGCCCTTCTTGCATCCCATTTTGCTGGGCTGCCCTTCACCAAATGGTGATATTGACTCACACTTCTAAGACCTCTCCATGCCCAAGTCTTGAATCTCTGCACTTGATATCACACCAGGGCTGCAATCCCTATGCTTGTTTGCTAATGTGATCAGCCAAAAGATCAGGCTAGGAGCAAACAGTGTTAAGAAGTAGATAAACTCAATTTAGCAATTGATAGAACAAGCTCTTTACCATTGATAATCTGTGCAGTACCCATTTTTAAATAGAAAAAAGTGTGACCTAGAAGTGATGCCCAATTATGTGATACTAATATTAATACCTAGAACTAAAAGAAAGAGAGGCTGTGTTCATAGTCTTCAAAGCATTTCATAAAACAATAGTTAGGTGATTAGATTAATCGAAACATTAGATATTAAGATAGCCATACATAGTCTTGGATTAAAATTAGAATCTTCAGCCAGGTGGGTGGTTTTTGGATGGCTTTTTACTCCTCTGATGCAGGATTTTTTTCCACTGAAAGCAGCATGTAGTTATTTAATGTTATTTATAACCTGCTCTTCTACCAATTCGTACCCAAAGCAGCTTACAGAAAAGAAGGGAAAATAGACAAGGGAACATGCAAATGCATAAAAATGACCAATAATTGTTTCAGTTTTCTTAACAAAACAGCATATTTTTGTAATACAGTGGTACCTCAGGTTACAGACGCTTCAGGTTACAGATGCTTCAGGTTTCAGACTCCGCTAACCCAGAAATAGTATCTTGGGTTAAGAACTTTACTTCAGGATGAGAACAGAAATCGTGAGGAGGAGGCGCAGCAGCAGTGGGAGGCCCCATTAGCTAAAGTGGCACCTCAGGTTAAGAACAGTTTCAGGTTACGAATGGACTTCCAGAATGAATTAAGTTCTTAACCCGAGGTACCACTGTAATGATATCATTATCCAAATCTCAGGTTACCGTAATGCTTTAAGGTAACATATGACCTCACAGTCTGATGTGGCATAGTCCTGGTTTACCATCACATCTGCTATTTATGTCAACTGGCCTTAGTTCCCAGTAACTGGAAGCTTTGAGATGCAGCAAATAATAACGGAAATGAGAAGTCTGTATTACCTTGTTGAGAACAAACGTTTTGGTTGCATTTTGGTTTTATTGCCATTGACATGTGGCTGGCTGGAAGCCACTCAACACTTTTGTTACTGTTATAATTCCTACTTTATATGTGTTTTCATTTAAGACATTGGCAATGGGTCTAGAGAACAGGAGAGGAAGACACAAGAAAGAAAATGTATTATTACACTCAAACACACACACACCCCAAGTTGCCTTTGTTCTTTCCACATCCGTTTCTGTGATGGCGATTAGGGTAGAGGAGACTAGAGTTGCCATTTGTTGCCATGCCTTGCCTTTTGTAAAAAGTCCGTTATTGTAAAAAGTCGGGATTCAATGCTTTTCATTTTAAATCCCTGAATAAATAAATGCCAGGTGTGGAGTATTTGATTTGGCAACTTTTCAGAGCCTCTTGTACCTATGTGTCTGTAATTGTACCCTAGCAAGTTTGCCTCTTGCTTTATTATTTGATACTGTTTGGATGCTTTTGCGTATTTCATTAGGCCACCTGAAATTATACCCTTGGACTCTTGTAGCCTAGGCAATGTTTCATTGACTCATTGTCTGATTGGCTCTACTTAACCACAAGGTTCCTACCCAGGGAATGGGCATCCTGCCAGGAAGAGAGCTGCATGTTCATTGGGAAAGATCCACACCATCAGCATGCACAAGTGGTAGAGTCACTTACAAAAAAGTGGCTACAGCATAGGTAGGGTATTATTTATAGAACGCCCAAGGCTACTTCTCATACCCAATATCAGCATTCCACACCCTTGGGTAACTGACAGCGTATCAGCACCTGATAAATCCCACTAGAACTGATGTCCGCCTTGCCCCCCTCCTCTCCCAGCCAGGCAGTTGTCACAAACATTTACTGGAAAGAAAAGACCACTATTCTGCCTTGGTCAGACCACACCTGCAATACTGGGTTCAGTTCTGGGTTCCATAATTTAAGAAGCTGGAATGTGTGCCTAGGAGGGCAACCGAGATGATCAAGGGTCTGGAAACCAAGCCTTACAAGGAATGGTTGAAGGAGTTGTTCAGCCTGGAAAAGAAGAAACTGAGGGGAGATATGACAGGCATCTTCAAATATCTAAAGGGCTGTCACATGGAAGATGGAGCAAGCTTCTTTTCTGCTTCTCCCGAGATTAGGACCCAAACCAATGGCTTTCAAGTTACAAGAAAGAAGATTCCGACTAAACTGCAGTAAGGACTTTCTGACAGTAAGAGCTGCTTAACAGTGGAATGGACTCCCTTGGGAGGTTGTGGGGACTCTTTCACTGGAGGCTTTTACACAGAAGTTAGATGGCCATCTGTACTAGATGATTCAGTTGAGATTCCTGCATTGCAGGACATTGGACTAGATGACGCTCAGGGTCCGTTCCAATTCTACAGTTCTATGATTCTATGAGTCTAAGAGAAGACCAAAAGAAAAGATAGTTAAATATGAGTATATTTTGAGAAATTGAGTTATTTAATGTGTATGTACTTACTGTACATGGATTTCCATAGGTTCTTTTTGAATAGGTTAGCTATGGTTTTTCCCATAGCTTTCCCATAGCTGTCCAGAAGTCATACTTTGCTGTGCAAGCTGTAGGAACTCTTGGACCAGAGAGATCTGGATTTGAACCTTGATTCAACCTCTAACTCATTGGCTAGTTTTGGACACATCATTGAATCTCACCCTCCGTCTATCAGTGAAATGCAACCATGACTAACCAATTTGTGGGATATAATTATCATAACTAACAAACATAAGTATCATAAAAACTTGACATATTACAAAGTTGTACAGTAATAATTTCAACTGATAGGGAAAAAACTATGTACTTTTTTCTTGGACTTTGTGATTTTTATTGGGTTTGAAAAGAGATCTGGTCCTGCTTGATGACTTCCCATAAGCACCTTGTTGTCCATTGTGAGAATATAATGCTGGACAAGATGGCCCTTTAGTCTGGTCTATCCTAAGAACTTGTCTAAAGTCCTTACAAGATGGCAAGAGAGACTGCAGTTTGAGCCTACAAAACATTTGACTCACAAAGCAATGGACTCTTCATCAGTACATAGTTGATGGTTTGGCCACAGTGACACAAAAAATATTGCTAAATGGAATTTCCTGCTGCATCTCAAAGCAAAAAGGCTGTTTTACTCAGACCTGGCTTGTATTAGGATTTTGTTCCCCCCTCTGCTCGTTTTCTGTTATGGATGCTGCATGGACTAAGACTATAAAAGAGGTAATTTAAGGGCAAATCCACACCTGAAAAGTCAAAATCATTGGTTTCCCCTTACAGAAGGCTCCCTGGGGAACATAATACAGGGAATCATGGGCAATTTACTACTAGTTGTGATATATAACTGTCTGATGTAAAAAATCAATGGTTTTCTCTTTAAAAGGCTTCCCTGGGGACCAAAGAGTAGAAGGTCAGAACAGGTTACTAGTTTGCATGCTTGTCTGTTTGTTCTTTGATGGCAAACAACACTATAAGTAATGACTATTCACTGCCAGGAAGAAAGTAGCAAGAAGCTGTCTGTGTTCTACCTTACCTACTACTGGAGTAGCATTTTTTAAATATTATTTTCTGTTGCAAAGAAGAATGGAAAATTTGTGGAATGAAACAGTGATTTCTCTCTCTCTCTTACTTACTGTCTTATTCTTTCTGCACCTTTGGTTCTCTTAAATACATACACAGACCTGCAGTTCCTCATGTACACACATATCTGCAGCATGATTTTCTCAAAGCTTTAAAGTAGATTATTTTGGCTCCTCCTTCAGGTTGCCATGTTTTTTATGGACCTTGCCTTGGACAGCTCTCACATGCACCCAGAGAATGCTTTTCCTGTCATGGAGTGGACTGACAGAAGAAGCTAGACTTGCTAAAGGTGGTTTGTTTGGGCATGATTTTCTCAAACTCATTTATGTTTATGTTGCCATTAAGTACCATACTTTTCCGTGTATAAGACTGTTATAAGCCGAGGCTGTCAGCAGCTATTGTGCGTGTTATTGGTCAACAACTCTGTGCCATCTGCCCCCATTTTCTTAAATCTGAGTCCCCCAAAATAGACATAAAAGTACGGTATTTGGTAGGATTATATTGTTTTTTAAAAATGACAAAAGCATTGAAGACACAACTTTAAAAATGACTGAGCTCCCGTTGCTCGGTCCCAGCTCCTGCCCACCTAGCAGTTCGAAAGCACGTCAAGTACAAGTAGATAAATAGGTACCGCTCCGGCAGGAAGGTAAACGGCGTTTCTGTGCACTGCTCTGGTTCGCAGAAGCAGCTTAGTCATGCTGGCCACATGACCCAGAAGCTGTACGCCGGCTCCCTCGGCCAGTAAAGTGAGATGAGCGCCACAACCCCAGAGTCGTCTGCGACTGAACCTAATGGTCAGGGGTCCCTTTACCTTTACCTTTTACTTATAAGTTTATCTTCGGTATTTGGTATTCCCAAATATCAAATTTAGTCCCTTCGATCACATGGTCCATAATGTCATTGTTGGCCTGCAAGTCTTCTGTAATTTACTGTTGAATGATACCCCTGCTCCTTGGCTTATCTAAACAAAATTAGTTATGCCTCTGAAGATCTACTGAGCTTTCAAGGGCTTATAAACTCCACCTTGAGTTGAGAGATGAGCTGTAGATGTCCAACAATTCTTCTTTGGCTAGGGTCAAAATATGAGCAAGAGCAGAATACCCACTCCTCCCATCTCTACCATTTTTGTACCCAACAATCATGTTGCACCGAAAAATAAACGATTAGGGCAAATCACAATGGCGCTTGCTGTGTGTACAGCATCACAACTTGCAGTAGCATTACCTTGACATTGATGATGGTTGATCCAGGAAATCAGAAACATGCATTGGTACTACTATACTGGCAATAATCACCACAAGATGAGTGAGACACTAGAAAAAGAAAGAGTATGAAAGTGTGTGTGTTCATGTGAGACAGAAAGGCAAGATAGGATGGGATCGCTCAGCTTTATTGCTGATATGTAGATTCCCCCCTAGCTATTATTCCTCTTCCTCTGACATATATATAGATAGATAGATAGATAGATAGATAGATAGATATAGATATATAGATATATAGATATATAGATATAGATATATAGATATATAGATATAATATTTTATATCAAATATGAAATCTGCAACTTTCTTGGTTAAAAGGTCAGCTCAGTTTACCTATTATGTTAGTGTGTATATAACGTTTGCATGAGTAAAAGTATAATATGCACTCTAAAGTGAAGGTAGGCCAAATAACATATAACTGCATAACTAGAGCCACAAAGGTTTGGTAGTTACTGAGTCAGTAAACGGAAAAGGTGGTTTAATGTAGAAATGTAAAAACTCTGTGGTCAATGAACCAAAGCAGAGAACACATATTAAATGAAAAAATCACTCATGCAGCATACTGACCAGAAAGAGGATGGAAGAGAGGTTGCAAGAGGGGGGAAATCTTGAAGCCATCAGCCCATAAGTAGTGAAATAAAAAAGAGAATTCAAAGGCGTGTTACCAACAATCTTCACATACAATTTTAGAGACCTCATCACAGGAAGAACACTGTTACCATGCAGTTTGTACCAACAAAGATCATTTTAGCATCCTACAGCAGTTATTACTGCATTAATTCTTGTTATGAATATGTCTCAGAAATAGCAAACACTTCCTCCCAGAATATGTCCTGAGTGCAGAGAAAGCTTTGCAAATCAATCCACTCTAATGAAAACTCCCGTCCAGCTTATGTGTCCAAGTACCAATATATCTCCACAATAGATAGACACTGTGGAGGGTTTGGGAGAGAAGAGCCCCTTGCTGTACCAGGGAGCAGAAGGAAATTGTCATCTTCTCGCTTCTTCACCTAACAGTTGGTGCTGTGAGGAACTTCACTCAGAATCCTTTTACAGTTCTATATCCTTTTTTGTAGTGACAGAGTGTGTGTTACTGTCTGTCTGGAGGTAATTCTAGGTACCCTACTGCTCTTCCTGCTAAGCTTGAGCACTCGCAAAAGCTAATATGGGCCACTGTTTTTGAAGCCACAGGTGTTCTGTGGGAACCCTGTGGAGAGCAACCACAAGATGGTGTGTTGCTCAGGGGTTATCTCAACTGCAGGCATTGTATGTATACCTCAGCCCCGAGGACGTGATCAGTGTAAGTACAGTCTATATGCTTGAGGGGGCAACAGCTCTCCCTCCTCAGCACGCCCAACCTTTATGTGTCTTGTGTCCATGTCTCCAACCTTGCCTCCGTGTGGCATGTTCAAGCATGCATCCGATGTGGTCTGTACCCTCCAATTTTATAGGGTATATTCACAGGAAGTCCACTCACGTTCAGGTGAGTGCATGTAGGGTCCTATACAGAGATCCATTCTTGAACACATGGTAATCAAGCCTCTGTGGGAGTAGAACAAACAGAATGTTGACCCCCAACCCCGAAGGGCTCTGATCACGTAGGGGGGAAATGATTGGGTAGCACAAAATGAATATTCATTGAGAGTTGAAGAACTAGACATCTTAGTTTGAGGGGATTTGCTAGGGAAGGCCAAAATTAAAGCGTAGAGAGTTGGTATATTTAGTAAACAAATTTGAGCAAAAAACAAACAAACAAACCACGGTATCAGTTTTAACAGAGAAAGTTATGCAGCCCGATCCTATGGTTGGTTACTGGAAAGTAAATACTACTGTGCTCAGTAGGATCTATTTTCAAATAAGAACATCAGAAGCTGTCATATATCAAGTTAAGCCACTGGTCCATCCAGCTCAGCATTGTCCACAATGACTGGCAATGGGTTTCAAACTGGAATTCCCCCCCCCCCAGTCCTACCAGGAAATGCTGGGGATTGAAGCTAAGAACTTCCATGTGCATAGCAGATGCTCCGTAATCAATCCATGGCTATGCTAATAAATTGGTGAAGCAACTTTAGTCAGTTTTTGCTGATTAATTGGCACAAGTCCTATTTAATTGGTGAGGGACACATTTTGCTTTTAAAACATGATTTAAAGGTCCTGTTGTCTCAATCCTTCTGAATACGGGTACAGTAACATTTGATTCTTTTTTATTTGTCTGTTCATTAGATGCCAGTTCATTTTAGCCAATCATTTATTTTTCTTTATTTGAGTTCACTCAGGCCATGGTTCAGATTGAAACTTATGCATGCCACTAAAATGTGCCACCCACTCTTTTCATCTTCATGCCTTGACTCTAGCATGTGAAACATGACAAACATACCATGATATATGATTTTTTTAAAAAATAAAATTGTAATTATCTCAGAATATGTTCTGAACATTCATTGTTTGGAGGTCTATGCCACCAACTTCCTTTTATATGCTGCATAGTAACTCCTATAATCTCTGCCAACTGTTTCCTTCCTTTTGTCATGACTTACAGCTCAGTTTTTAAAAGTACAGTACAAGGGTTAAAACAAATGTTATGAGTCTCCAAGAGATGGCGATGTTGAGACTTCTGTTGTCTCCAGATTCCTTTACTCTGCAGCCGAGCTTCTAAGGAAACAGAGAATTATTTTTAAATTCTGCATGATAGTGTCTTTATTAAGGAACATATATTAATCTAGAAGGCCTCTGTAGAGTGAGCTGTGGAAGAGCCAATGGTATTTAGAGAAATATATTACACTCATGGAAACAGTTACAAACTAAGGCAGTTGGCATCACCATGGTACAATATGAATTATCTTCAGAACATCATCCTATATCCCAGTATGTAGAATATTTTATGCACTGTGATGTTTTTACTAACACAGAATTTAAAATATCACAAGATGGCATGGAAAACTTCATAATTTAAATAATTCTTTTTAAAACAACAACAACAACATTAAAATACTCCCTGATCCAGAATGAAATCCCAAACCAGTTGGATCCCTAGCCACTCTCACAGCCAGCATGGGCTGGCAGAGGGCCTGATCTGTGCTTATTGATTGCCAGCCTAAATCAAGCTGGCATGGGTTACCAAACTGCCTCCCCCCACAAGACACTGCTGTTTCTGTGAGTGACTGGTCTGTGTTTGCAGTAATACCTCCACCATTTCATAGAGCCAAAGTGCCAGGTTAAGACTGGAAAAACCCCCACACACATTTGCTTAAATCAGATTTGTTGTAGACCTCTTGAGAGCAGACCTCTCTCATCTCAGAGGGGGAAAACCTTTCTCTTTTTACAAAACCAAGCTTAAGCAGATCAAACTCTTCTCCATATGCCTGGGATGACAAGACCTTTCCAGCGATGGTAAGAAGGGACTGGCGTCTTTGTCCATAAGTTGCCTAGAACTCCCATAGAACACCCAATATAGTCAACTGACATCTCTTCAAATACATGGGAGCTGTTTTAGGGTGGTTTCAGATCATAGCCACACTGTGCTGAGACAACATCCATGTGGGGGCCAGCTGTCTGTAGCAGCTAGCTATGTAAGGATGTTGACCTTTATGCTCACTCATTACTGCATGGACAAGTAGATGGTAGACAAAATGTGCAGTAAGGTCTCCTTCACTACATGCAGAGACACCAGTTTATCAGGATACCAATTATAAATGGCTACACAGCAAATGTGTCGTCAGAAATCAACCTGCCCCAGTGGGATGTCTCTAGAAGAGGAAGAGTTCTTCCTTTAGAAGAAAGGATACTTTGGATCGAACCCAGTGTTTATGCTGAAAAGCAGCTTACTGGGAAGGGCCATAGTTCAGTGGTAGAGCATCTGTTTTGCATGTACCGGTAGAAGGTCCAGGTTCAGTTCTTTACACCTCCCCTTCCCTGAAATCCTGGAGAACTGCTGCCAGCCATTGGACAATACTGAGCTAGATGGACCAGTATAAGGCCCACCATAAGGCTGCGTCCTATGTATGAAAGTTGAGATGTAGGGGGAAACAGCCCTGATGCTCACCATGCCCAATACCACCGCTCAATCCACTTTTAAATATTTTGTCATAACTTCAAGATGAGCTGCCATCTGGGGTCTCAGTGAAACCATCAGATGGCTCTTTTGCCAGGCATTCAGTTCTTACCGCTTTCACAGAAAGCTGCATCTTGCTGAAATAAAAACAGATCAAGTGGAGCCCCCCTCATTCAATACATCGTGCTAGATAAAACAGAATGAGACCTACTGTTTTCCTGCCCGTACACTCCAGTTTCCTAAAAGTTATAAAATTACCAGGTGCTATGCTTTATTTAAGCTCAGCCATTTACTCGATCTGTTCCCTACAAATTATATCACAGAAGCTGTTTTTGTTCTGATTATTTTAATTTGCCATTCTATATGGTAAACTCATCTCAGTGTTTGTAAATTATTATCCAAACAAAACCAGGGGGGAAATGAAACACAGGCACAGTATTTGGCAGGCTGCAAAATCCTGTGGGCTTTCTACACACAAGGCTTGCAGTGAGCTATAGAAATTGGTTCATTCAACTTCCTTTTTTCTCAACTTCCTGTTTGCACACCGATGGGAAACAAAATATTCTAGTGGGTGTTTGAACAGCTTGAGCTACGTTGACCTAGAACCATTGCTCAGTGCTGTAAATGCTGGCTTTGGATTTCAGCAGCTTGAAATTCTGCATCCCCTCTAGACCTTCAAGGTTTAATTCCCTCCACTTTTTGAGTTTGTTGTAAGCCACACATTTCAGAGTAGATAGCTCTTGATTACTCACTATGTTGATGCTTTTTAGAAAAGAAAGAATATTATTTCCCCTTCTTAAAATTCTGTCAATTAAAAGATGACAGTTTTCTCACAGCAATGATAATACGTGGCCAAATTGCAGGACTTATATTGCAGCATACATTTGTACTATCCAAGACCCATGTGATCGTAAAATTCTCTTATACCCACATGGTAATTCTATTTGACTTTCTTTCAAGGTTGTTGTTTGTATGAACACAATGCAGGCTCCACAAGTGGAAAAAGGATGATTTCTCTCAGCCTGTCATAGAGCATTTTTTAAGGATGGACAGTTTTCCAGGGAGTTACCCATGTGGTTCCTATGAAGGTAATGCTTATTTTTTTCCTAGAGTGTAGGTGATGCTATAGTGACACCTAGTGACAATTGAGAAGTATTGCATGTATTATAACAAGCATTTTAAAAACTAGTTAAGAGGGGAGCACCTATGTGTTTGATTCTGAAGAAGATGCATATTAAACAAAAATCTGTAGTATGAACCACATAACTAGCAACAGAAAGCCAGTCATTACTACTGATTTGGGAAACCTAACCATTGGATGAATATACCTGATGACTTCCTTTGCTTCCGTGATTTAGAAAGCAAGCTCACATCTCCTGCCTTAAAACTGCATTGAGGGTATTTTTAAAGAAACACTTTAATTGAAGTAGCAGGGGAAAAAATGGAACTCCTAAGCTATTATTTATCATCCAGATGTGCAGGTAGTAAATAATCTATGATGCTAGACCCTTCACAAAGAACATAAGTGAAGTTATTGAAGTGTTGGATTTGTTATTCAAGTGCCAAACCTTAGCAAGAATTGAATTCCCTTTCTAAATTATTACCATCCCTATAGTTACATGTTTTACTTCAGGTTTTCCTCCTCTATTTTGGTTTCTGCTTTTCTCAGATATGTGGGGATTTCTAATGCCTGAATCTGTACCTTTTCAGAATTGTTAACATCTTGAAGAATCTCGTAATTTTGAAGCAAAATGGTGGACTTCTTTGGACATTTGAATCAACATCTGGTTACAATGGGCATAAAACATTGAGAGGTAAGGCATGACAGTGAGGCTACTGAAAGCAATATTTGAAAAGCCGCTGCTATGGTGCTATGGTGATTATTCTACCAAATTCTGTTGGAGGATGTTCTGCTGCAAAGGCTGTGCCAGAGTCTCTCACAATCCAATGGGAAAAAACCACACTGGTCTAACTTGTCCTGTACTAGGCAAAGTAACATATCAAAAGCTTACACCTAGAGTCACTGCAGCTGCTGGTGGTTGATGAAATCTATATGCATGCTGCCATATTTTATGTTATTTAATTGGAGTGATTGTGAGTAAGAGCTGGAGGAGCAATTGACAAATAAGGGAAGGGGGTCCCACATGGGCAGAGGATGCTGGAGGAAGATGCAATTAACACCAGACCTCACCTCTACAATGTGAGTAGTAGGGTGGAGATAGCTAGGCTTTTTCCTCCCAGACAAACCCATGGAGTAAAACAGATGCAGGTTTGATAAATGACTGGCTGGGCATCATGATATGGAGTCTGCCATTCTAGTCAGACACATGGAATATTTAAAGTGGCAAGTATCTCGGGTCGCAGGATACATTAGACTGAAGCCTTGGACCCTCTGCATACAGCACATTAGCTCTGCCATGGCTAGCATGGATGATGACATCAAGAGAAGATATGTAATCCCTGAAGGGGCGTCACATAGAACAAGGCAAAGATTCTTCTGTGCTGCTCCAGGAGGCAGGACTTGATCCAAAGTTATAGGAGGGTAGATTTGGGCTGAACATCATGAGAAACATTTTAAGCATAAGCACAGTTTGACAAGGGAACTAAGTTATCTGAAGGAAGGCGGGATCTCCCTTGCTGGTGGTCTTATGGCAGAAGCCAGATAGCCATCTGTTGGAAATGGTCTAGTTCTGGATTTCCTGTGTTGATCAGAGGAGTTGGAAAAGATGGCTTTAAAAGCCATGATTCTATTATCTGTGCCAATGAACACTCTACCATTCAGCAGAGTGCAGCAACTGCATCAGGCAGCAGATAGTGAGAGGCAGAGACTGGACAGAACTATGTGAACCATGCAGGCTGCCCTGTGCCCTCTAAGCCAGCCTGCTGCCCTCAGGTATAGTAGAGGACTCTGTCGTGTTACCAACATTAACTGCCAGTCAGCTCTACTTTTTATGTGGAATGGGAAAGGTGCCATCTTGTCCTCAGGTAGCATATGCCTTTGGCTGGCCCTGCCTGTGCTGACTCTTCTCGAGCTGTTGCTATTGACGTTCTTTCAATTCTGAGTGCTGCTGTTGCTTCGATTTGACAGTATCTCTCTCCCACACTCTCAGCAGCTGCTTACTGCGACAATGTACCTCTAGCAAAGTGGGAAGTGGAACAGCTGCTTGAGGAACCCAAGCCAATCTTCTGCCTGGATCTCTTGGCAGATCTCTTGAAAGTTGTGAGGACTGCATTAAACAACTTGCGCTGAATTAATTGTACCTACTACCAGCCTTTCCCTCCCAACCTAGGAGAAAACAAAGCTGTCATCGTCACCATTTGCATCATCAAAGGGGGGGGAGGTAAATCACTTGTTAATCGTCTTTGAAGCCTGAGGGTATTTTAAAATTATCCATCTATTCATAGGAATGAGCCTCAAAAACACACACACAAACGCACGCACACAGCTGACATTTGTTTCCTTTGAAACGGCCTTCATCAGGTTTCTGAGAAAGGAGACGTGCTGTTTCTTCATCTATTTATTATTTATTTATTTTTGTCATGATGTTTTGGGAGATGAGTCATGATGTGATTCATTTGCCCAGTAGTATAAATAATATTTCAGCAGGAGTTGAGGTGATATTTTGACTCCCTCCTTTCTAAAGATCCTAATGCACATTTTTTTAGGACATGGACAATCTGCGGCACCCAGCACTACCAACGGGATCTGTAATCCAACAACATTTGGACAGACACAGGTTGCCCACCTCTTGCCTTAGAACAGGGCAAGGCTCTTCCATCATGTATAGGCCAGGAACTATTCACATCTTTTGAGCAAACATTGCAGGCGTCAACCTTCCTTTCAATAATTTTTATTTATTTTACTGAAGCTTTTTTTTTTTTTTTGCACTGAGGATTTTAGAAGTGTGTTCAATTGAAAACTAGACAGGCCACATTCTTGTGGCCATCATTTCTACTTTGATAATGTTATGGTTCTGTGGAGTCTTACTCCCTCACTGCGAGAAGCCAAGTTACAGGGAACCAGGCAGAGGGCCTTCTTGGTAGTGGCACCCACCCTGTGTAACGCCCTCCTACCAGATATCAAAGAGAAAAACAACTACCAGACTTTTAGAAGACATCTGAAGGCAGCCCTGTTTAGGGAAGCTTTTAATGTTTAATAGACTATTTATTTTAATATTCTGTTGGATGCTGCCCAGAGTGGCTGGGAAAACCCAGCCAGATGGGCGGGATATAAATAATAAATTATTATTATTATTATTATTATTATTATTATTATTATTATTATTATTTATTACTACTATTATTACTATTATCTCTTTGGAGAGATCTATTCAGGGTATTATCCTGGTCAATCTTGTGTGAGATTTATTTAATCTGTAAGATTAGCTGTCACAATGGGAAGAGATCTTGCAAAACCAATGATGGAAACGTGTAACAGCTTTGAAAGCCATTTTTGCATATAAGTGGCATATAAGTAAATAATAAACACAGAACTGAAAAGGTGTCCTTCACAACAAAGAACAGTTGAGCAACATGCCCAGAATATGCATATTTCAGAATGGTGAGACATACTAGGCACTCCTGGACTTTCTTGGATCTTTCATCAGATGGGATGGGGGGAAAGTGCACAGTCTGTGGCAGTGCTTTGGGGGAATATTCCATTATCCATATTTCGCAGTAGAATTAACCAGTGATTTTTTTTCTTTAAAAATGTTTACGGGTACTCTCATTTTGACTCAAGAAAATCACCACTTTATAGTTCAAATCGGGGAAAATAAATACAGTAAATGGACTAAAGTACAAAGATTCACAAAATATTTAGGGGTATGCGTACCCCCAGAAAAAAAACACTGGAATTAACTCCTGGAAAAGGGTGGGACTCAGACAAATGTACTTCACACAGTTCTTTGCCTTCCACTCTGATGTGTTGAATGAATTCAGCACAAGGCCAGTTGCTCTGCAGCCAAGTACACAGCAGACTTTAGCAATGAGTTGCTCAGATGAAGCAACAAGTTATCTATATCTATCTATCTATCCATCTATATATCATCTATCTATCTATTTATCTATCACTTATGATCCAATGATTTGTGATGCATTTTGTGCTTTATTCATGAGTGTAATTATATTGAGGAGGGTTATGCTGTTCACCACTATGATATTATTTCTTAATGCCGGTGGTATTGAAATTTGTGGAAATAAAATAATAGCCAGGACTGTATTGGCATTCTAGAGCACCTGGCTACAGTGCCCGTCTCTGTGTGGTGCTGCAGCAGAGCAACAGCTCCCTCTACCTGTCAGCTGCTCTGGTGGACTGTAGAGAGTAAGATGCATGGTCCCTGGTTTGAGTCCCTGATTTCCTTACAGCAACAAGTTCCAAGTTATTGGATTTGGGTGGGTCAGAATGGTCCAAATGCTAGAACTTGGGAAGACCCAGGTTCAAATCCTTGCTGCTCAGCCACAGCTCTCTGTATGTCGTAAGCCAAGCTATTTCTTCTCACCCTCATTTACCCATCTGAGAAGTGGCAATATTACATATCTATCTCACAAGGTGTTATGACAATGAAGCACATACCGGTAATCACTTCATGGTATGCCATGAAAAACAGAAGCAATCCTCAGAAAAGCCTCAGAAAATTTTTTTGGTTTTGGTTTTTTTGTTTTCAGGATATTAGCTGAGGCTTAATGCAGCACAAATCATGGCATCTCAGGTCTACTTGCTAGTGAATTTTTAGACAAGAGTGGGGAA
Organism: Darevskia mixta; assembly: GCA_034641385.1. Lineage (NCBI taxonomy): Eukaryota > Metazoa > Chordata > Lepidosauria > Squamata > Lacertidae > Darevskia > Darevskia mixta. Next base: position 2,252,703 of record JAWWNH010000038.1, on the reverse strand, counting down.
GCATAAGGCAATAAAATTACTACATGAGCCAGGTTTACGTCCACACAAACAGCTAGCTGCTTCCACACTATATCCTTCCATTTTAAATTCCCCATGAGGATTCTAGACTGGCAGGTGGATGATTGTTAAAGGGGAAAAATTTGGCCGGTGGGTAGGACAGAGGTTAAGAATCCGTCCATTTTGAAAACAGCAATTATTAAAACAAAGTGATTGCCAAGTCATCCAGACACCAGTTCTACTGCCTCCAGAAGTATTTAAAGACTTTAAAAAGTAGGAGCGTCTAGTGTTTTGGATGAATGGATCAGCAAGAGTTTTGCTTTTCCAGCCTGGCAGGCAGAAGAAAAGAGTTATGCAACCATCTTCATACCAGGCCTGTCAGATCAGTAAGCATTTTAGAAGAGCATTGCAGGGCAAGAGCACACTTCTGAATCCCTAAACCTCTTTTTAACGACACCTGGATATGTTTACATCGGGAAGCTCATACTGCGAGAAACTAAAGATCTGTCAATGCAATTACATCCCCTGTACCTGGATCTTCTAAGGAAATACTTCATGGGGAAAATATTTCATGGCTTATGATTCAATGATTTTCATCAAAATAGAGAATTCTTCGCACTGGAATATTTGCTTCTTCTTCCGCAATGGCTATATACAGAGGGGAGGACTGCATCTGAATCTTTTTTAAGTGGTTGTGACAGTGAAATTACATGATGCCATTTTCAGCCCTCGTGCCTGTGTTGGTTTTGAGACTGGTTAAATGCACCATTCTGTGATATGTGACCATTATCTTTGACATGGAATCAGTTAGCACAGACTATTAATACCTCTCATGTTCTCCTCATTATGCTTTCTCATTTTCATGACAAAGACAGCAAGGGGAATGGAAAATGGTGCAAAATTAATCCTGACAATCTGGACACATGACCCTCTGCAGAAGGCACAGCTGGAAAACCCAGATGCCTGTTTGAAAAGTTTTTTTGGGTACTTTTGTTTGCTGCACACACGGATGTGACAAGCTACACTTATCAAGTGCAGTGAGTCTGTACAGTTGTACTCTCATCAGAGAAGATTATTAACAAGTTATAAGTAACTATGCACCAATTCACACATGCATGCTCATTATTGGTTTTCTCATTATTTGATTACTCAACATTTAAAATTCTCAGCCAAATGTGTGATTTAAATGGATTTTAAGTATGGATTTATTGTTTTACTTTTATGGACAGCACCTGAAGTCATAATCGGTTTAAGGGTATTATATAATAAAAGTTGTATTATCAGTATAGAGCGCATGTGTGAATGGCAGACTGACACATTTGTTATATATTGTGAATGCTTTTGTTCAATCCAACTTGCTGTTCTTCTCAACAAACACAGTGATTAGTAAACTCAAGGTTTGATAGATGGTCAGTTTACCACATGAATGCATATTTTATTCTTTTTTTTCCTTCCACCTATTTTAATGCATGGCTTTAGTAACTAGTAAGTCTTCCCCACATTTCACATTTCCCAAGTGGCGCTGAGTGGTGAAATTATTCCTTTGACCTACAGAGTTTTGTGGCTAGTGTAAACTTAAGGAATGGCTTGTCTTATTTGCTTTTTCTCTGTGTCCTTCAGATCTGACAATCTTAAGAGCTGTTTCTATACACCTTTTGCCGTTTTCATGATGCGCAGGCGGGGGTCTTGTACTGAAAAATCATACTGTGTTATCTCTGAAGCAATGTTAGTTTGTGTGTTGCGTATTGAAGATGTGTTGTGTGTGAATTTATGATCAACCTTTATGTTAATCAACCTTTTATTTTGGCATTATATGTAAAGGATGTGCACACTTGTGAATAAATCCATGACCTGGAGCATGGAAAGCAGATTGAGGGTATATGGGCAAAAATTGTAGGAGAGAGAAACAACAGTGACCTTACTGTGAGTGTCTTCTATAGACCAACAAACCAGACTGAAGACTTGGATGATGCCTTACTAGATCAGATTACCAAACATTCACAAAGGAGAGATATAGTAATCATGGGGGACTTCAACTTCCCTGATATCTGCTGGGACGCAAACTCTGCCAAGAATGTAAGGTCTGACAATTTCCTCCATTGCCTTGCTGACAATTTCATTTCCCAGAGGGTGGAAGAAGCAACAAGGGAATCATCTTGGACCTGATCCTCACCAATAGGGAGAAACCGATTGACAAAGTGGAAGTACTCAGAAACTTGGGAGGAAGTGATCGTGCTCTCCTGGATTTCATGATACAGACACAAGGGGAAACTTGCACTCTGGACTTTAAGAAGGCCTGTTTCAAAAAGCTTAAGGAGCTACTGGGTGTGATCCCATGGTCAGACATTCATTGGATGATCGTCTGTCATGGGTGCTTTAGCTGAGATTCCTGCATTGAAGGTGGTTGAACTAGATGACCCTTGGGTCTCTTCCAACTCTAAGATTCTATGATATGATTCTAATCAATAACACAAATTACTTTTCCAACTTTAAAAAAAAAATTATGTAGCACTGCAGAAGTCAGCACACACTAAAACAAAGAAGCTTATTAGTATCTGAGGCCAGTTCAGTATCTTTTTATTTTCTCCACACCATGAATAATTCTACACATCTCTGTTATGTCCCCCCCACACACACTTTTTTTCTAAAATGTGAGCTGCCCTGAGATCCGCAGGTATAGGGCGGTATACAGATTTAGTTAATAAAATAAATACTATTGATTCATCAATTAAAGATTAAAAAGTCACCAAGATGAGTTAAACATTTTCTTTCATTGTTTATTTGTACTAAAATTCTCAGTGTTGGACATCACCCCCAATTCCAGGGGTCACTCTAATTGATGCTGTTCAGGCTGTTTTAAAGAAGGGAAGCATTGGATTATAGTTAACCAAACCAGCGAGGTCTCCACAGATCAGTGATATAAACTAACAAACTGAAAGAATAAACCCTATGCCAAGGATTCACTAAGCAAAGGTTGCTGTATCCATTTCTACAGGTGAGTGCAGATAAATTCAGTTCTTCTGACAGAACATATAAAATTGTCAGGGGGCTAGGGTCTTGCTTCACTTTCTGAAGTGAGACTTATTTGTGCCAAGGAAGAATGAAGAATTATAGCTCTGTGGGCTTAGAAAGGCTCTAATGGTTAGTTAGCAAAACTGCTTTCTTGGGGACGTGATCCTCTATAGCCTAACACTCCTAAGAGGCTCACATCATCTATAATGTGTCCCAAAAAGGAGGAAGTGAAAAACCAGAGAGCCTAAAACATATGGAGTAGTTCAAAAACCACACTGAAGTGTCTGCCATACACTTACCTCATTACATGGTACAAAAGGTTACGACACACCCTTTGTTACCAGTATTACCAGTATGGTTGCCATTGCCAGTTCAGGAAAAATTAATTTCTTCTTCATAATCTGCAGTCACTTAAGTTAGATCCCATCTAACCTGAGTTTTATGAAGCTTCATGAAATGGCTCCTCCAACTTTGTGTCTCCAGATTCTTTGGCGTGTTTACCTGTTTAAAGGTAAAAAGGTAAGACTGGTAGTCAATGAGACATGTGATGGGATGTAGTTCCTCTTTCACATCCTCTACCCTGACTTTGGGTGAGAGAGCAAATGCTGTGGTAGCCAGGAATGTAAGTGTAAAAACAGAAAAACAGTATGTGCACCATTTAGAGAGATTTTTGTTTAAGTGGTTTATAAATCTTTCTAAATGAATGAATGAATATGTTGGTAATTATGATGATGAAAGGGCATTGGTGTCCCTCTATTCCTTTAACCATCAGAGGATTCGGGAAGGAGAGGTTTGCAAATGCAACTGAGGATGTGTTCTGGCAATAGGCAAACAGTTTTTACTAAAATATAAAAATCAAAGCAGCAAAGGGGGGAATATTAAAAGGTTACATAAATTTACAATATGTTCATTTTCATAAAACAATGCCTTAACATGGTTCAGCCATTGCTTTAACATGCTCCAGGAATGCCATGCAGGCTGTGGGGAGATGTTGCCACAGAAATGTAATCTATGCGTTCCATGTGGTTTTGTGCATTATTGCGTGTGGGTTATGGTTATTACTGGAGTTTCCATGATTACTGAGCGGGGATGTTGGGTAAATTCCTGGCAGCATAGCAGTTTATCCGTTACATTAAAGTACAGCTCATATTTCAAAATGTTTCTCCCTCTCTCTGTCTCTCTCTCTCTCTCTGAGATCATTGCAAAAATAAGAAACAAATGGCATGGCTATCAGCTCTCATTACCAATTGACCAGCAAATGTAAAAACACTAAAAATAGCCACAGGAAGCAATGAATTCTATGACAAATTACAGGGCTGTTTATTTAGTGTGCTAAGTAATAGATTTTTGATCAAAGATAAACAGTTTTAAAAGTTACATTTATTTTGTTGCACAAGGAAAAGGAAATTGCTATTCCCTGCAGGCTGTTTTACCTTGTAAAGCAATCCGTCTTCAAACTCAAAATGAAAGAGAGCCAAAAGCTGAATTAGAGGACAAGGCCCTTGAGATACTGCGTGCTACTATGTTTGGTTGAGAACCACAGATGTTTCATATAATGTACAACAGCACAAAGAACTTTGTGTGAATTTATATATGTGCTGTGATCCAGAAGCTTTCACATGCACAAGCTCCCCTTCTTCCGTTATGAAAAGGGGTGATTGCCTCTCTACAATCCCCTTCTGTGGACTTTTTCTGATACCACTTTCCCCCTCTTAATGCATATATACAGAGTGAGGGGAGTCCAGATGCTAATGTATCTCTATGGGGGAAATTATAGCAGGTACTGAACATCCTTGACCCCCATATTCAGGAGTGGAAAAATGCATGTTTGTCCCATCTCAAATCATAATAGCCATACATCAAGCCATAATATCTGAATGAGTGACTTTTTTTACATTGCACACCACACCAACAGCTTTTTTTTTAACTCATTCAGGTCAAAATGTACACTATCAGCTACTTGAGAAACTTCCCTAACTGTGCCCACTGGATCTTTTATGAAAATATTTGTGTGTGGATTCTATACAAAACCAATTCTACCATTTGTCTGCTTTCTTTTAATGAAAACACAAGAGTCCTTTGGATCAGTCCAAAAGCACATCGAATCCAGCATCCTGTTCTCACAGTGGCCAACCAGATGCCCATGGGAAGTCATCAAGCAGGAAGTGAAAGCAACGCCACTCTTCCCGAATGTGATTCCCAGCAACTGGTGTTCAGAGGCACACTGCTACTGACAGAGGAAGTAGAAAGTAGATGTCATGGCTAGTATCCATTCATAGTCTTACAAACCATGAATTTAACCCTCTTTTAAAGCCATCCAAATTGACAATTATCACAACATCTTGTGGAAGTGAATTCCAAAGTTTTAGCTATGCATTGTGTGACAAAGTACTTTTGTCTGCCTTGAATCTTCCAACACTAGGCTGCATTGGATTGCTCCCAATTCTAGTTTGTCCACACCATGCATAAAATAATATCCCTTCTTCCTTCTTAACCAAACCCACCAAATGTTGTAACCTTTCCTCATTGCAACCAACGCTTGATCATTTTCGTTGTCCTTTTCTAATCCTTTAGTAGCCATCAACTGAAGCCAGGAAGGTATTCTTTCCTTACAATTTGCCACTTCTTTCAGGCAACAAAGATGTCTAAAAATTGGACATTATGGTTAGTTATGAGTCTCTATGGCTTGAGGCAGCCTGTCTCTGATTGCTGGATGTTTGTGCTATTGTATCATGGTTCGCTGGGACGCAGGTAGCGCTGTGGGTTAAACCACAGAGCCTAGGGCTTGCCGATCAGAAGGTCAGCGGTTCGAATCCCCGCAACGGGGTGAGCTCCCATTGCTCGGTCCCAGCTCCTGCCAACCTAGCAGTTCGAAAGCACGTCAAAGTGCAAATAGATAAATAGGTACCGCTCCAGCGGGAAGATAAACTGTGTTTCTGTGCGCTGCTCTGGTTCGCCAGAAGCAGCTTAGTCATGCTGGCCACATGACCTGGAAGCTGTACGCTGGCTCTCTCGGCCAATAATGCGAGATGAGCGCCGCAACCCCAGAGTCGGTCACGACTGGACCTAATGGTCAGGGGTCCCTTTACCTTTACCTATCATGGCTTGCTAAGGCGAGTTTTCCAGGGCACAGGGCTAGACATTGCAGCAAAAAGAGCATTGGATCACATGGAGCATAAGTCTGATCCCACAAAGCAGTTACTATGATCTTACACTGCTAGGGCTCTGATTTCACACACACACACACACACACACACACACACACACACACAAATTACTTGATAGGTGTTGCTTGTATAGTCAATGCCTGACTGCAATAGGCTGGGTTGAAAACCCATTTCCTGACAGATCAAGCCGGTGACCTTTTGGATTCGTCTGTTTTTCACTATAATACACAGTATAACATACCTAAGCATAATGCCTTGGACAATAAAAGCCAGTTCACATGCATAATGGTTTTGACCTTTCTTTCTCTTTTACTACCAGTAAAGTTCCCAATTCTGCTTGAACGAAAGTCTTTACAATGCTTAAATCTGCAAGCCAGAACCATTTCTCAACATCCACCACCATCACAGGTATTCAGGGACCCTTGAATAGTCCGTATTAAATTGGTCTCCACCGCTTGAGGTCCTACAAACCCTGCAGAACAGATGCTCTACCACTGAACATGAGATCATGACCTGAATTTCCCTGATGCTCCTCACTATTGGGGGGTGGGGATACAGAGAGTCGATGTGCACCCTTAGTGTAGGACTGCCACCACAGTTTGTGTCTTCCTGAGAATATCCTCCTATAGCAATAATGAGGGCTGTGCGGAAGCTTTGTAGAGCTCAGGAGAAGAACAGTGGTGTCATCAGGGGAAGCTTTGGGGAAGAAGGCCATTCTTCACTCACCTGAATGAGCAGGACCTCCCTCCGCCCCTCGCAGCAGGGCTCATTTACCATGTTTCAAAGAAAGTCAAGTAATAGACGTTGATATCCAATAATGACCACCCCCTCGTAAGACCATTGAGCCCAAAATGTCAAATTATTCAACTTCACCACAATGGCGGCTACAAACGGCAAACACCTCGCTTGCTGTGCATTGTCTTCATAAGTAAAACTATGGAGAATATGCAAATTGAAGTTAAAAGCTCATTTAAAAATGAAGCTGTATCCTAATGAGAGCCTGCTCTTTCCCACAGTCCTCATGCCAAGTTGGGTTTGCGCTTTAAAGGGAGGTCACACAGTTTAGCAATAAAGCAGAGCAAAAGAGAAAACCCGTTTTACTTAATTTTGGGGAGGAAGTGTCATGCCTGGGGAAGTATTACAGTATTTTACTAATCAGCTGCAATGCTCATTAGGCTGCTTATTATATCTCAAGCACTTGTATTTGTTGAAGAAGCAGCAACTGAGATAAAAGAAATTTGAAAGTGAAATCATTACAAATTTGAGTCAATGCCTTTTGGAGTTAGGAAGCCTGCTCTATTATCCTTAATGAGCTGGTGCCCCAACCTCTGGAAATAGATCCATAGAGTCTAACCTCTTTTGAACTTACTCAAAAATACTCTGTGATGTGAATTCATAAAGAGAGAATTTATTGTTTACTGAATATCATTTTTAAACATCTGTTTCACCCAGATTTTTGAAACGCACACACCACTAAATAAATTTCAGGAAATTACTGACCTTGGTGTGAAAGGAATGCACTTCAGATGAGTGATGAATCTGTTGGTATGCGTTAATTTAAGCCACTCCTTCTGTTAGCCAGTCACCTGGAGCAAAGCAGCTCCTTCTAGCTAACTCACTTGGCAGATCCACTCCTTGAGGTGTTTGTGACAGGCACACAAATGCATCCAGTGCAGGCAGCAAATGGATTTTAATATTTTTAATGGCTGCTTTAAAAGATCAGGAGCACAGTTACATAGCACAGCGGGAACAGGAAAGAAACATTGCGGTAAAGCAACTGGGAAAATCTTAATATTGTAGCTTAAATCTAAAGACGTTTTTATTTAAGCAATGGTTTCCAAATTTCCTAAATGGGGAAAAATAAATAAATAATAAATTAGGACCTTCAACTCAGCACGTATTCAATGCACATAAGCTCACCGAAATCGATCGGCTTGAGAACATTTAAACCTGTTTGGAATTGTGGCCTCGGTTGTCCTATTTATTTCAACAGGAGCAGAACTGCATGCCTAGCATCTACTCCCTGGCTCCAGGGATGGCTCAGTTGGTAGACCATGAGACTCTTAATCTCAGGTTTGTGGGTTCAAGCCCCACATTGGGCAAAGATTCCTGCATTGCAAGGGTTGGACTAGATGACCCTCGTGGTCCCTTCCAATTCTGCAATTCTTTGATTCTATGATACTCCATGTGGTGATTTTGCATGCAGTTAAGTACATAAATCTTTCCTTGAGCTCAGCCTCTCACACTAAAGGTCAGAAAATGCAAAAATAAAAAATATATTAAAATCTATACATGTTCATAGGAGGGGAGGATGTGATGGGGAATTGCACAGTACCCTTAGTGAGTAAGTTTCTATTGTTCTTGCAAGGAACCAACTACCAGGTTCCTTTTTACCTATATCCTAGGCATTCTTGCAGCTTTAAAGCACTGTTATTGTTTTAATAATGGATCTCATATAAAAATGTATCATATGCAAATGCCCAAATTGTAGGACTGAAGGAGGAATACATCACTGTTAATTAGGAAATTTTGAAGAGATATATACTGCTGTAAGAAAAATACCAGACTAGAAGACATGAAAAACATTTATGTTTTAATAGTTTCCTTTGGGATGACCTTAACTATGCTAATTGGCCTTTGATGAAGTATGAGGGGGGACTGTTGAGTTAAATGGTCAACATGCTCATTATTTAAAGAATAACATTTTTATAGAACTAAAGTAACCCAGAATACATTCAAGATATAACCTTGCTCTTGGGCACTTTACGGTTTTAATGCAGGTCTCTGCATCAGACCAAATACTGTAGTGAACTATAAAATGTATTATATGACTTTGCCACCTTGCATATTCCCCACCCACCCAAGGAGCAGGGAACATGCAGAGAAATGCCACATGTTTCTAACAGCCTGATCCTATGCCCCCCCCCCGAAGTAAATACATCCACTTCAAAGAGATTAACTAAGGGCTTGCCCACAATTCTGATTGTGTTGTACCTAGAAAACACAGATCTGGATGGTTTTCTGCTTGACCCACACTTTCTAGGCATGTGTCTGAGCGGTTTCCCCCATATCCCGCTTCTTTCCAAGGGAAAACCCACTCTTTAGTGATAGATCAGAACAAATGGGGGACACCTAGATTGCCAGTAACACATGTGAAATGGATCTAGGGGACTTAGTAGACCCCAAGCTTACCATGAGTCAACAGTGTGATGCTGGAGCAAAAAAATAGGCTAATGCTATTCTAGACTGCATCAACAGAAGTACAGCAAGAGAAGTAATGGTACCACTCTATTCTTCCATGGTCAGACCACACCTGGAATACTGTGTCCAGTTCTGGGCACCACAATTTAAGAAGGATATTGACAAGCTGTGCAGAGGAGGGTGACCAAGATGATCCCATCCCATGTCAAAGAGATAAATAACTACCTGACATTTAGAAAACACCTGAAGGCAGCCCTGTTTAGGGAAGTTTTAAATGTGTGATATTTCAATGTATTTTAGTGTTTGTTGGAAGCCGCCCAGAGTGGCTGGGGGGACCCGGCCAGATGGGCGGGGTACAAATAAATTATTATTATTATTATTATTATTATTATTATTATTATTATTATTATATGGAAACCAAGCCTGATGAAGAACAGTTGTAGGAGTTGAGAATGGTTAGCCTGAAAAAGAGGCAGCTGAGAGGAGATATGACAGCCATCTTCAAATATCTGAAGGGTTGTCACATGGAAGATGGAGCAAATTTGTTTTCTCCTACTCTGGAAGATAGTAGTCGAACCAATGGCTTCAAGTTACAAGAAAGGAGATTCCAGCTAGACATCAGGAAGAACTTTCTGATAGTAAGAGCTGTTCGACAGAGAAGAAGAGTTTGGATTTGATATCCCGCTTTATCACTATCCGAAGGAGTCTCAAAGCGGCTAACATTCTCCTTTCCCTTCCTCCCCCACAACAAACACTCTGTGAGGTGAGTGGAGCTGAGAGACTTCAGAGTAGTGTGACTAGCCCAAGGTCACCCAGCATGTGGAGGAGCAGAGACGCGAACCCAGTTCCCCAGATTACGAGTCTACCGCTCTTAACCACTACACCAGACTGGCTCACCAGGAACAGTCTTCCTTGGTTTGATGTTACACGAAAAGAGATTCTGATTCTAAATATCAGGAAGAACTTCCAGATGGTAAAAGCTGTTCTACAGTGGAATAGACTCCCTCAGGAGGTTGTGGACTCTCCTTCCTTGGAGGTTTTTATGCAGCGGTTGAGTGGCCATCTGTCACGGACGCTTTCCTTGAGATTCCTGTATTGCAGGGGGTTGGACTAGATGACCCACAGTGTATCTGTTGGTGATTTTGACTTTTCAGTAAGAAATTAAAAGCACAGAGAATATTACCAAGACAACAAAAGGGAAAGATAGTAACTTTAGTGGACAAGCCTGGCATTAGCACCTGGCAGCCTTGGGCAACTGCAAGTGTGAATTCCCACCTATGGCTTTATGTAGTGGTGTCCATGGCAAGTAAGCATCTAAGTTTGTTACAATAGCTCAACATAGCTTTAGAGTATTATTGGAAATTAAAATGGAGGAAGGGACCCATCACATTGTACAGTGTTTTCTTAGGACCCCTCAGACCTGGAGAAGGTCCTTCTTAGTTGACACTGGAGTGTTTCCTTCAGTGATGGAGTTATTCATATTTACCTGTTTCATAGCACTAGTTGCAGGTGAGGTTTTTGGGTACACTTAACACTTAATATCCTCTGCTGCTCTCTCCCCCCCAAAAATATATATATATTCCAAAGCCAACTTCCTGCCAGGAAGATCACATAAATGAAGGTATTTTATAAAATATCAACCCCTAAATGAGAGATAAAATGGCTCAACTCACACAGCTTCCTCACATTTGAAGACTCTGGGGGGAAATGTAAAAACATGTACATTTATATAGAAAGGAGGGCGTTGGACTCCCCCCCTTCAATGTCATATGAGGAGGATTGTAACTAAATAGTAACAGCAGATCTTTTAAACTAATAATTGGTGTTCGTAATAAGGGTTGTACTGATAACCAGCTGTGCATCTGTCCTCAGTCCTGCAGTGAGGAAGGGGAAGGGAGTCTGCAAATGATTACCAACTTCAAGTATTTCTTGCAGTCAAAGTTTTATTTTTTAAAAAATTAGTAAAATACCTTTTTACTGTTTAAAAATATATCCCAGTTTGAAAGTAGGCCTATTTAAAGAGTTTAGAATAGAACAGCTGTGCACTGCGTAAATCAAGGGCATTGCGCAGTTGGGCTGCCGGCCTACATTGTAGACTGAGTCTGCAGTAAAAGCTCTTCTCCTCCCAATTAGAGAATAAAGGTTGAGGTGCCTACCAGCCTTTCAGCATGTTTGGTGTGACTTTTCACTCCAGACTTTACCCTCTTTATATGGTTCTCTCTTGCAGTTGCTTCCCTGGCATGCTAGTGGTGTCCAGTAATGCAACACGAGGTCAGGACAGGTTATAGTTTTGATTTCTCACTTTTGTTTTCCTGGGGTTTTGTAAGTCGACCCTCAAATCCTATTCCATTTCAATCTGTTATAACTAGAGTCAAAACCTCAGTGAATGGTTTTGACTCTATATTTTCCGTTTTCAACAAATCAATTTGAATCTGTTGACGTGCACAGCATTACACCCTTTCAATGATAAAATGCAGCAATTTCCTAATCAGTTTCATGGGACAGCTGTAAATTCAAACCAGCCCAATAAACAAGAGAAATCTGTTCAGAGCAGGAAACATTGTGATTTCTGTTTTCTATGAATATTCAACATCAGCATTCACACAACAAAATTCTGAGGAGCATTTGTGGAACCAAATTTTTGTTAGTTGTAGAAAATAAAATCATTAGTAGAGTCTTGTTAAAACAAATGTATCATCAGCCTGCTGAGTTGTTTAAGCTTGAGTTAACCTTTCTTTTTCAACCATTTAAGAGAGCAGGATGCAACCTCATTCCACTGCCTACTCAGTTGTCAGAGGAAGAGGTTATCCATTCGCAGGAACAAAGAAACTTAGCTACCCTGTTTCACCCTTCAGTTCTGGCTTACAAGAAGCCCAGTTCATTTTACCTTTGAAATCGTTTTTAAGGCTACAATACAAACCACAGATCTGTCAGACTGAGAAGGGTTTGTATAAGGCAGAAGTGTCCCTCTCTGGCAGTTAGAGGATGCTAGCAGAAGCAGAAATAGCCATGTATAAATGTATTGCAAGAAGCAGCCCTAAAAACAGTGATGCTGTTGGTTTATTAGTAAATGTGGGGTTTGAAGTCAAGCCAGCTTCCTCAGCAGCTGGGCTTGGAGAGGTGCCATGCAAGAACAAAGTGATAGCAGAGTCATTCCCCTGGCAAAAGGTGAGACATTAAGCATCAGACAAGAAAGGGGGAGGCTGCCAAGATTACAGGGGCCATGATGTTACCACAGAAAAAGAACTGCCTTTTGCAGGAGGCTTTGGAAATGGAGGTTACAGAAAGATGGTAGAAGTGGAAGGGGAGGAGTTGTTTTTCTGCAAAGACTGCTGGGGAGGAGGAGGAGGAAGAAGGCAGAACTCCATGCGGTGCTGGCTGGAGGAAGCCGCTCCAAGGGACACGGGGCCATTTCTGGCTGTTGCTTGCGACCCAAGCTTGCTGAAGCTACGAGAGGAGCAATGGGGCATAATGTTCAGCACCCCCTCCATTGAAGTATCTAGGTGTAAATATGTGTAAAATAAACCATGATTTTAAAAGACACAACAGTCTCCACCACATCTTGATTCCCAATGGAAGCATGACCCAGAGTAAGAGCCTGGAATCCCCTAGAACAGGGGTCAGCAACCTTTTTCAGCCGTGTCCCTCAGACCATGTGGGGGGCCGGACTATATTTTGAAGAAAAAAAAATACCGAATTCCTATGCCCTACAAATAACCCAGAGATGCGTTTAAATAAAAGCACACATTCTACTCATGTAAAAACACCAGGCAGGCCCCACAAATAACCCAGAGATACATTTTAAATAAAAGGACACATTCTACTCATGTAAAAACATGCTGATTCCTGGACCGTCCGCAAGCCAGATTGAGAAGGTGATTGGGCTGCATCCGGCCCCCGGGCCTTAGGTTGCCTACCCCTGCCCTAGAATCTTGCTCCTACTCAGCAGCAATTGCAGGCGGCGCACAACCTTTGTAACAATATTTTATGTCTGAAACACAAATATGGAAACATCTGTCACAATACGAACCTTTTTTTAGGGGTGTGATGTTTTCCGATTTAAAATAAAGTATTGAACCTTCATGAGATTGGGCTGCATATTAAAAAGCGAAACTTCCTATTCTAACTAGATTTTTAATGCAATTGGGTGTATGTTCACTCAGAACTAAGTCTCTCTGGGTTCAATGGTGGTTATTTCCTAATAAGATTGCTTAGGATTGCAGCCTTATTATGTTAAACAAGAAAAATCATTGATCAAAATTAAATGTGTTCTAATTTTTCTGAACAAAAATCTACCCTGCCATATGGTATAAATAGTGTTATTATTAGTTATTTTCTGGTCCACAGTGCTATTAATATTTGAAAATCACTTCTTGTTGGCAATTAGCAAATTCACATTTTATCAGGATGGGGTGGGGAACCACCCTCCAAGTTATTGGGTTACAAAGTGAATTGTTCTGCAGCTGCAGAATCAAGTGCTTTAGCTGAGTTAATGCTTTTCATTTCTTTTGCATGTGTCAGCATTAATGGAGGCAAGCTTCTATAAAGCCTTGCATGTGAAGATGGTGCTGAGCAGACTAGATTCAGTTCTGTTGAATGCTTTTTGCATTTTCTTTCTTTCTTTCTTTCTTTTTGAATAACACACAAAAGGAGACTTCAAATCAGGCTGAACTTCAAGTAAAAGTTAATGCTATTCTCTTTTGGGTTCAACCACCCACTTTGCTTAAGGTCACTAGTTGAGGCTAATGCTGTGCAGAGGGGCTGCAGCAAACTTGGCATCTCCTTGATTAGGCTCCCTGCTGATCTAATACACATACCAGCTCACTTGCCAAGTCAAATAACACATTTAGTGAATTGGAAATAAGATTTAAGTGAGCCAGCACAATGCGGCTTGCCCTCTCATCTTTTTACTGAATCCTTCTCTTTGTATGCTAGACTGTGAAAACTGCTCTTGTTAGAGGACTTAATCTTCATTTTTTCCTGTAGATTATTTGGAAACAGGTCAATTGAATGTTGGCGCTGCTAACTCCTCCTACCAAAGAAAAGGAACTGCTTGTGACATACTTAATACATCATTTAAATGCAAGGCTCCTATTATGAAAGGAAAATACTGTAATATAAGGAACTCCTAAAATGAAGAAGAAAAATCAGAGTGTTAAATGTAACCTTAAAAAAAGAATGTGTTTATTTCTTTACCAGCTACTCCTTTTCCAAGAGTATCTGGCATTGCTTCTGACTAGTAATTGATGGGGTTGATTACTTTGGAGTGTGTGTGAAAGTGATATAGATAGACAGACAGACAGACAGACACACACACACACACACACACACACACACACACACACACACTGTATTGCAATAGTTAATTCTTAATAGAGCAGAATACAATGGGATGACATTTCTATAGGCCATTTCAATACTGCTTTTCATAACAGCAATCCAAAGCATTTCACATCATGTTTGACTTCGCACTCTTCTAGCTTTTAGTGTCACAAAACTGGAACTGATCATAAAGCATTATAGCTTTGTGCTTGGTATGTTTGCTTCCTGTTATTTTTGGGAAAAGAGGAGCCATGGAATTTGCTATCATTTGAGATATACCACTGGGTAACATGCAATCTAAGACATTATTATCTGTAACCATCCGATAGCACTGTAATAGGTTAGTCAGGATTATGGTGTGTATTGACTCTTTATCGTATACTCATTTCTTCTGGATATATAGATTTATGTGAGCGTCCCTCTCTCCTTAAGAAATCCGGAAATAAGCTTGATTTTGAGACCTTTAATATAGTTGGAATAATAAGGAAAGGACAGCAATACAATATGGAACAGAGACCAAGGCAGGTGGGGAGAACTATGCTGTAATGGACAGGATCCAAAGATTCACGCAGCTAGTTTTGGATGCCCAAGGGTGTTTTTGTCTCATGTTTCCCAACTGCATGCCCCCAGGTCACCTGGGAAATTGCTCTTGAAATTTCTGCCACTTGCAAAAACAGTTTATGACATGGCTTTGGGAACTCCTTTGGGGGGAATTAAAATCAAATCAGTTCCAACACAGTTCCTCAAATGCTCCTTTGGATTTAAGCCCATGTCGCTAATGAAGATTTCAGATATGTGGGTTTTTATTGTGCCTTTTGTTTACATGAGTGACTAGATGAACAAATATCAGAAATCCGGTTATATGATACAAAGTTTCAATGCTAAAATTACCACAAGCTCTTATATTCTAATTAGAAGAAGAACTTTTTAATTTCCAATTAGAATTCCAAAGCTCCAGTGAAGTGAAAAAATGTGGTGGAGGAGACCAGAGCCACAACAGATGCCAAATATTTGGTATTCAAAATTAAGGGTTGATTCATAATGTTGCTGCTACTCTACTTCCACAATTTGTAGATGATAAATGAGTTATTTCTACAGTGAAATGAAATATTGATTAGGTGAAGTCTAATAAAGCCCTCTTCAGGCATTCAGCTTGAATGTGTGAACGGGCAAATGGGAATGCATGAGATGTGCCCACTCAGTTCACTCACTGATGCTCTATGCATTTCAGGGCTTTCTGTACCCAGCCATTCTCTTACTTTTGGCTCCAATGCATGCTACATCTCCACTTTTAGGAATGTAGTAAGCTGCCTTAAACCAGGTCAAACTATTTGCGTGTTCAGACCTTTTAACCTCACCCCAAATAAATTCAGACAAGTCTCAAACTTTGCTTTGGTTTTTGGCAGAATTTAGGCCACAACTTTATTGATTACAGCACGTGATTGGTTGCATAGGCTCTGGTTCGACTAACTCCCTGCTCCGCAGGTAGCGCTGACCCAGGGTTCCAGCAAAGGTCAGCCAAGGGTGAACACCTGGATAAGCGGAAAGCCGGGGACATACTCTCTCCGCCACCCAAATGTCCCCCTGGACTCAGGCATGGGCACAACCCCCTCTCAGGGGTTGACCAAACCAAGTTGAGTCCCTGGATTCCTTTAACGGAATACCCTTCACATAGGGATGGTGAGAGCGTTTCCCCATCTGTATCACCTGAACCAGAGACTATCCACAACCTTACAAGTTGTGACGATTTGCTACACGGCAGGCGAAACCCAAATGGCAACAGCCAATCAGCCAAGTGGGGAAAATTCCTGCCGTGCCCCTGTCCCAATGACAGACGACACATGACGGCATAGCAAGGTCAAGCGCACAAGCCCTAAAAGTAGGGAGAGGTGGGCGGGTGTTCCGATGCACGCACCAAAAGAGGAAGCTCTGGGTCATGTGCATGAGTATTTATAGGTCCCTTGATCCGTTTAGCCTGCGTCCCATTGGCCTGATTGAACCCTGCATCAAGGGACCTACCAATTGGGTGTTGTGGCTATCCAATCATACCCACCCACAACACAGGGTTTGGTTGCCAGGTCTCACTGCAATACGTGCCCTCTTTAAGGGAGGACCCAATTTGCGCATCAAGTCCAGAAATATTTGTCCTGCTGGCATCAGCATCCATGGTCTCTGGCAGACATCTCTCACATCACCTGCTGCTACCTGACCCTTTTCAAAGATTGAACTAGGGACTCTCTGGATGCAGAGCATGTGCAATGCTTCTTCCTTCTACAACAGGGATACCTGTGGCCCCCCAGATGTCATTTGACTCCAGCTTCCATCAGCCCCAGTCAGTATAGGTAATGGTCAGGAGTTATGGAAGCTGGAGTTCAATAACAACTGCAGGGCCCACAATATATGGTTACCTTCAAAGAATCATAGGAACTGTAGTCTACCCTCATAAAGTATAAATCCCAGCACTCTTAAAACTGCAATTTCCATATTATTTGGGGGAAGTCACTGCTTGAAATGTGCTTGAAATGTATGGTGTGGATGTGACCAGCTTCAGCTTTTGATTCACATACATTTACCAATTCTGCCTTCTTTTAAAAAGCAGTACCAGATGTACGATTGATGAACCTTCGCCTGCCTACTAGCTTGCCAGGGAGAGAGCAAAAGGAAAGCCCATGGTAAAAGAGAAGATACCAGGACCAAATGGAGGGAGGGCAATCTTGATCTCTCGTTCATGGTCCCAGAGCAAACATGTTGATTTGGCATATAATGAAATGCCTTCTCTACCTCCTGTGGTGCAGCTGATGATCCATCAATGTGAGATGTTGCAGTGCATCATGCAACAGTGGAAGTAATAAAACCATAAAACCAACAGCTAATCCACTCCACGAGGTTAAAGTGATCTGTACTGCAACTTTCCAATCCATACTGACCTTATAGAGCCCAGGTGATGCTGTGCTACTAGAGATATATATTGGTCATGTTCATTGTAAATGGCCAGCTAATTCAGATACTGCAAATGAATGAGCCAGTATGACTCCAAATACCGGTAATTTGATCTGTAGGTGTCTTTGTTGTCCACATAGGTTGAACCATGTAAATAAATGTGAATGTACTTAATTTAAAAAACTCTGTGTTTCAAAAAAAATAATAATGTAAGGATGAAAAGAAAATATTCAAAGGAAATGTCTTCAACACTCTAGATTTCATCTATATCGCAGATAGATATATAGATTCTATAAGTGTGCCTCCATAAAAAATGCAGGTGTTAATTCTTTCCTTCACAGGCTCCAGGATTCAGGCTGCAGCATTTTCAGTCCTGACTTTAAAGCATAAGAAGGGCGCTGGAGAGGCAATCAATTCTGGGAAGAGCTGGCCTTATTCATAGGAAATTGTAGTGCCATAGAAAAACGGATTTTATCCCTGTCTCTGTGAGAGTGTTCCTGTGTAAAGCACGATAGGTTATTACTTAAACCAGAGGTGCCAAATAATGATGTGTTCATTGTTTTTCTGTGCATCAGACCCAAGACATTCAGGGCCCAATTTGCATAAGTGCTGGAAAAAGTAGCATGTGATCATGTAATTAAGGACCGTCAGCACAGTTCTCAAAGCATTTGTGCCAGCAGGAACCCCATTGAAGCCAATGGGCTTCCCACTAGGGCTGTTCTTTGAGGAGAAGCCTGTGTATCAACATGAATACACACAAGGGGTCCTGACAGAAGGCTGGATGGGCAACATTGATTCTGGTGGTTTGTAGTTATTGAGAGACTTTGTGAGCTTCCTATTAATTTAACATTCATTTTAAAAATACGAGTACATACCTGCACTATACAATCCTCATCTATGTTTCAAAGCATACCCAAAAGTTTAATTAGGATGTTAGTACAGACATCCATACAAACACACACACATTTTTAATTTTGAAAGTGTTGCATTTTACATTCTTATTCCAAGGCTATGGTTAAATAAGTGCTTGAGTTAGTGATTGTGTGCATGCATTAGTTTTCCTGCTTGTTTTGGATTCTGTGGCAAATCCCTAAATTAGAATTTGAAGCACTTAAACTTAAGAAACATTTAAAAGCAGCTGAGTGGGAAGACAATGCTGAAAGGAAAACTGACAAGGATGTTTTACTTCACACCATGAGATTGTTTTGTGCATGTATTTCTACATAATGTCTATGGACAGATCATTTTTTTATCCTCCTGTTTCTCTCTCTCTCTCTCAACAGCCTTACATCATGTTAATAATACTGAGTGGTATTCAGCTAAGTTTTACTCTGTGTAGCCCAACTGAAATTAATGAACATGATTAAGTAGATCCATTAATTTCAATATGTCAACTCTGAGTAAAACTTAGCTGAATATTATCCATTGTAGTCAGCTTATTTCTAAATTGTTGTGTTTTTTTCATATATAGGTGAAGTGTTATGAAGCCCAGGATTATTAACATTTAACTCTTCATGAAGAAAGCAGTGGCATTTTAAAGGGATAGCAACTTAGAAGGGAATGATTAACTTGGATAGGAGACAGAGTCATTTCCTTCAGTAGCCTGATTCCTTTTTACACCATTGGATAAGAATAGTATTATTTCTTGGTCCCCCCCCCCCCAGTGTCTCCATGTAAAAACCCTAGGTTTTTTTAAAAAATAAAATAAAATAAAATAATAAAAACTCATACTAAAATAATTTAAAAATACCACACTACCTTCTTAGTAGAGGAAAATAAAGTTGACATTAATGTTCCTTAGTTAAGTCACTTGCCTCTATATCTGTTTTTCCTCTAGCTGTTTTCTTGTAACAGTGCACAACAGAGCTTGGACTTTCATGCATCAGTAACAGACGGGAGTTCTATTATTAATGTTTTTAAAAGTGCCTACAATACCTTTATGTTCTGTAAGGCACTCATCAAAATGTAATGTGAGCAGCTGATATCTAGAAAGGAAATGATATTACACATGTCTGTGTAATGAAGAAGCTGGAATTTGCAGGATCATGACATTGTAATGCTTCATCCCCTAGAACTGGATAGTTTTATTCCACATGCCAAAATCCCCAGTGCATTTTCTGTTCAACAGTATATTACACAAATATACACTACTTTTCTTCGTATACTGTCTAGAGTTTCTGCACATTGCTAAAAAGAGAATCTGAGTACAGAACACAGTTAACAATTGGTTTTCATCCTCTGAATTTTACGATACAGTTTCAGTTGCAAAAATGCATATTCAAGGAGGAAATGTGTCCATATATATTAGGTGGGAAATATACAGAAAGTATATAAGATAGCCCAGTTGGTAGAGCATGATGATCATGGGTTGAAGCCCCACGTTGGACAAAAAGATTCCTGCACCGCAGGGGGTTGGAAATAACTTAAAGATTTGTGGAATCCATTCTAAAAAAACCTCAGCTAACCATTGAAGCCTTTTGTTTACCTTGAAATTCCTCAGTTGTTTTGCCTGAGAAAGAGGAGGTTCACCTCCAGTTTTGACTGTAGGTACTTTTGGCAAACCAGCTCACCTCAAAAAAATGGGCAAAGCCTGAAAATGTCGAAAAACAAAACATTATAAGAAGGAGAATAAACCTCCAACAAACTGAGTTTTGGAATCTAAATATATAATCTCTCTCACACACACAAATAACTCCTTTTATCCAGTTGCAGCAATTACATGTATCATTGAATTTCCTACCTTGGTTGTTTTTATATATAACATTTATTTAGATTTCGAGTATTCTACTGTCAGCACTGCACTTTAGGAAGCTGTTTTATGACATTCATGATCTATCATAAAAGCTGGCAGTGGTCAGCAATTTTCTTATTTTACTCTTGCTTTGCACTATGTAATATTATGCTCTGCTTTTAAGAAGATAGGTTAAAGTTTAATGCAAAATAGAAGAGAGTAGGAGCTACGTCAGAGATGAGACACGAGCATATTTGCTATAAAAGATGGCTTGCTCATAGCAGAGGTCAAGACATCTGTGGACCATTACAGTGGTGACGGCCACTCTTTGCTAAAGTATAAAATGTATTATTATGAATAACGGATAACAATGAATTAGCTGATGTGCAATTGAATTGGCTAAGCTATAAACAGGCAGCTGAATTTTCGAAGGAAATTTGCTGCTCAGGATCAAAAATATAATTTCAGCAGCACCTAACTCTTTTTATGATAGCTGAAAAATTATTGGAATTATATTTCTCTGAAATATTCACATGCTAATTTATGAATTTATACTTTAAAGGCTGCAATCCTATAATGATTTACTGGGAATAAAGCTCCCTTTGCGACAGGAGAGGGAGAGAGATGGGACCATAGGTCCTGTCTATCTGCTGTTCTGAAAACCCAGTTCCACCAGGCTCCCTGCTTACCTGTCATCTATAGCAGCTCGGCTGAAAGACCAGCAAAAGTTGACCTTTTCTCTTCTTTCCATCATAGCTAGTCAGTACAAGAACTCTTGTAATTGTATTTTTGGCACTAGTGCCTGGTTTTCTTTTCTTCCTCCTCCCTCCCAATTCCTTTTCCTTTGGCATGTTGTCTTTTAGATTGTAAGCCTGTGGGCAGGAATTGCCTTACCACTGATATTTTTCTGCTGCCGTGGAAGCTTTTTCTGACTGAAGAGGAAAGAGGGGTGCTTTAATAAATAAAACCAGTGCTTTTTTTCTTTTAAAAAAGTGTTTAGGGGTACTCTCATTTTGACTCAAGAAAATCACCATTTTATAGTTCAAATTGGGAAAAATAAATACAGTAAATGGACAAAAGTACAAAGATTCACAAAATGTTTAGGGGTATGCATACCCCTGCGTACCCCCCCCCAAAAAAACCACTGATAAAAACACAATGGCACTTAACTTCTGAGCAGTCATGTATAGGATTGCACTATTAATGGCATACTCATCACTTTCTATTATTTGTAATTACTCCCTCTGTGTGCTTGTTACTATTTCAGAAATTACTGCTCCTGAAGTCTCAACATTTCCATTTTCAGAATGTTGCAGTTTAGTTTCTTACATTACTGGGTAAAGTTTCCGAACATCTATTCCTGTTGTGCACTTTAGAAATGGAATAAAAGATATCTACATAATTCTATCTCAACAATAAATGGGAATTCCTATAAAAACCGTCCACTAAGCTATTTTACACAAATGAAACCATTTTAGAGCAATTACATTTTCCTACTCATTAAACGAAGGAAGAAAGACAACATAAAAGTATTCCCGCTCTCGTTTTTGGGTGAAAGAATGAGGTGGGGGCGGGAAATCTCATTGATGGTTCATTTCAGTTTAGATTACTGACAGGGCAAAGGTTTGAACTTAACTTCAAAATATTTGTCAAGCCTGACGCTCTCTCTGTGTAATGAGCACAGAAGTATGATCCAGTAAGAGGGTGTTATCCGAGAAGCAGTTCCACACCAAGAATCAGTAATTAAGACTTGAAAAGTATTATGTGAGGTTTATTTCATTTATTAACTTAGGTTGCGTGATGTGGGAAAAGATTTTTTTCAGTTCTTTTTAGAGCTTTAATGAGCACAGTTCAAGAGATTACTACCACCTCCTCAATTTAACCAACTTCTCAACCACTGCTCCAAAGGAATCACATGAGTACTTGACCTCTGTAAGATTTTAAGAAGAAAAACAAACTTCATAAAACTTAATCACATTAGTTAAATCTGGAAGGATGTTTTAATGCTCCTCCTAAGCCACCAAGTTCTATTACCTGAAACCCATCAACATAATCCTTCCTTAGGAAGAAAGGAATAAATCAAATTGAAAAGATTTGTAATTGAATTATCCGCAGTCTCGGGGCAATTAGAACCATTTTTATTGGACACCTAGCTATAACCTTGACTGTTTCTAATTAGTTCATCAAGTCAGATAATAAGAAAATGTAGGGGCACTTTTGCAGTGTTATAAATTAAAGGGAGTTCATATTGTTGATACTGTGTGTACCACAGAAGTAATGGTTGAGATGTGCCCATACAGAAAAGACAGATATAACAAAACAGAATGCAAAAATATAGAACGAACCGATGTCAGGAGAGGAGTTCCAACATGCCAGGTGTAAGAACATAGGTAAGTTTACTACATAGGCCAGAGACTGATATCACACTTAGGAATGGGTGCTGCTGTGGACAGGTCTGTAATGCTAGGGTCCCAGTCTCATACAATGAAAGAGCAGGGTAGTGGCGAGGTTGGGGCAGTGAGAGCTGGCTGCTCTCGACGATATCGAGGATAATGATGTCTTAACGAGGCCTGCATTGGAATGTAAAGGTGTATTTCATTTGTATGAACAATTGTATGAAAATTGTTTATTGTGACTTGGATCCAAAGGTGCCTTCAGTGAGTTGGAAAACACCACCGCTCATACAAAGTAGCACCCTGATTTCTCCCAGTCTCTCCTTGCCACTGCAAACTACTCTGCCATATCCCATGCCACTATAAAGGCTCTCTGCAGTGAGGGAGCAGGATAGCACCATTGCATGAGTGGAGTTTGCTTACGCCTTTTTTTTATCCATGACCTTGCTGTTGCAGCTCGCAGGTTACGTGCGAGCGGCGAAACCCAGAAGTAACCCATTCTGGTACTTCCAGGTTGCCGTGGGACGCAACACGAAAACACGTAACCTGAAGCGGATGCAACATGAGATACGACTGTATACTGTATTTTTCTGTGTATAACACGACCCCATGTATAAGACGACCCCTATTTTTGGGAGCCCTCAACAGTTGTTGAGCTTCTTTTGTAAGTTCGCTGAGCTGTTGAGCAGCTTTTTGAAGTACCCCCGCTCTGGCTGACAGAACTGGTGGTGTAATACACCACATACTGGCACTCACCAAATTACTCTTCCTAAGCCAGGAAGAGCTGGTAAGGAGCCTCCTTTCTGACATTTTCCTGATACCGCCGCAGCACCAGCCCTTGCTTACTTAGCATATGAACCCTTGTATAAGACAACCCTCAATTTATCACACAATAATCAGAAAACAATATCATCTTATACATGGAAAAATACTGTAAGTCTGGGAACTATGAATGAGGTTGGTTCACTTTAAAATTTTGTGGACTGAATGAAATTCTCGTCTATTCTTAATTACTAGCATATAGCTTATCATTTTCTGCCTCCTGGCTTTTATTAATGTTTTTTAGCCCCTGCTGATCATGGCAGTATGACTTCCGATGAACCTCGAAGCATACCCAAAAATGGCTAGTGCTGGCTCTACAAACTCATCTTCTGAATGTATTACAGAGGCTTCTTATGAACCACAGAGCAGCTCTAGGGATGCATATGGACTTATGCATTTTGTGGGAGAAGAATTGAATTAAACTTTGAGCAAGGATGTTTTTGGAGGCAAGGCCCTCCTCAGTCAGCACAAACACATACACCATATTATATAAACAAATAAAAGCAACTCAGCAAAACAAATTGAGTTATTTAGCAACTGTGAGTCTGTAATACACACACACACACACACACACACACACACACACTTTAAGATGTATTTTATATTCTTTTTTATTATCTACATTTCGGCAACAGATTCTTAAAAACTGATTGCCAGCTGAAAAGCCCAACACTCTCGGTCCATCTTGAAATTGCACCAAATGTCTCTACAAAGGTATAAGAAAATAAAGGTAAAACACACAAAATGGAAGAAAATACAATAATCCATTTTCAGATTCAGTTGCTATTAAATAACTGTACTGTTTAACCATTTTAAACAATACTGATATTGGTATCCTTTTTTTCCTATGTCAACCTGTTCCAGATTATTCAGGGCTAAGCTGACATTTTTCCACTTACCTCACGAACATACTCTGTAGATTTCCTCAGATGGAACTTTTGTGCCATGTCCAACCACATTGCATTCACTCTCCTTCTGAGTGTTAAATGACACTACCTTCCTTTTGACACAATGAATTAAACTTTGTTCATGCTGGTGCTGCTCACAGTGTTTACTTCCCAATAATATCTCATGCTGCTTCAGTAACTGCTTTTCAAACTCCTCAAAAATCAAAAGCGAGACACTTCTTTTGAAGAGTCAAGAACTCATCACAAGAGCGCTCCCAATTGTGAATAGCAAAAAAATCTTAGCTCTTCTGTACAATAGGACTGATAGTTCATAGTGCCAGTGAACTATCCATAGAGCCAGTGTGGTGTAGTGGTTAAGAGCGGTGAACTCATAATCTGGTGAACCGGGTTCGTGTCTCCGCTCCTGCACATGCAGCTGCTGGGTAACCTTGGGCTAGTCACACTTCTCTGAAGTATCTCAGCCCCACTCTCCTCACAGAGTGTTTGTTGTGGGGGAGGAAGGGAAAGGAGAATGTTAGCCGCTTTGAGACTCCTTAGGGTAGTGATAAAGTGGGATATCAAATCCAAACTCTTCTTCTTATTCTTCTCTGAGGAAAAATGAAATAAAGATTGTAAAGCATATTCCACTTTAAGGCTGCATTGAACTTCTCAACTTTGGTTTCTAAAGCATGCTTTATTCCTGTCCAGCAGAAAGTATTTTATGGACATTGCAGTGGTACCTCTGGATATGCACACCTCTGGCTGCATATCCTTCAGGATGTGAACGCGGCAAACCCGGAAGTATTTTTCCAGGTTTTGCCCCACGCACATGCGCAGAAGCGGCACCTCCGGCTGCAAATTCCTCGGGATCCGACTGGAGCTCCAGAATGGATCCCGTGCGCAACCGGAGGTACCACTGTATATCAAAAACAAGTATTGCTTTTATGTATCAATTGTCTGTTCAAACGTATCACAAATTTTCAGTATTCCAGGCGTGGTCTGACCAAAGAAAAATAGAGTGGTACTATACTTCTGTTGATGCAGCCTAAAACAGCATTTGCTTTTTTCACTGCTGTATCACACTGTTGACTCATGTTAAGCTTGTGGTCTACAAAGATCCATAGATCTTTTTCACATGTACCACCTGCAAGCCCGGGGTCTGCCATCTTGTTTTTGTGCAGCTGTTTCTTCCTGCCTAAGTGTAGAACCAGACATTTATTCCTGTATTTTTTGTAAGAGCAAATGAGCTCGTGAAGGACAGTTCTTTATTTGAAATAGTTTCTTCTGTACAGCTAGGTATCAGTACAATGTGAGGTGGGTGAGTGGGAATTATTGGAGAATTTATGTTGACCTAATGTCTATTAAGAGCATCTTCAACTTCTTAAAATACATTTTAAACTCTATTTCTTTTCCGAAGTAGAAAACAAATATGCAATTTGCCAAAAGGGTCACATAAAGTATAAAGTAAACTGTAGTGCCAGCCTTCAAAATACAACTGCCAGGAAAGGATTGAGACCTGATTGTTTTTATGTTAAAGGAATTATCTGTGATTTATATGTTTGTATGTACTTCCTAACATTTTGCACATATTTAACATATTAGAAGCAGGGTACAAAGCATATCATAAGTTGCAGTCCTAAGCAAAGAACCAAGGAGAAGGGATTGATATGTAAATATGGCTTCACCATGCAATTTTGTCATTTAAAGGATAAGGAAGACAGCATGCTTGGATAGAGAGGGAGGAATTATGCAGCTGCCCTATTTAGAGGATTGAGGCCTACTGACAGCCATGTTGTTATTGTGTTGCTAGAATGAATTGGAGCATGAAGTTCACCTCAAGTTCCCAAGGGAAGTTGAGGTCACTTCAACACCCTGAGTTCATTTCAATAAGATGTTTTCAGCTCTGCTATGGGGACCAAACGCAAGTCAGGTGTGCTACTGAGTGAAATGTTGGTTTGACTAGGAGTGAAATCAGCCACATCTTCCAATTCAAGGCACTTCTGCCGCCTCTTTACTTCATAAAACGAACTCAGGTGTTAGATTCAATATTTACAGGCCTCGATTTTTCTGTCTGGTATCTGTAGGAGACAAGGTGTCTTTAACATGTATTGACTGAAAATGTCTGAGAATGGTGCTTACCAACATGCCTCATAGGAGAGGTGATTTCCACCCCACTCCCCTCAGCCTGTTAAGAGGGATAAGGCATGCAGCTGCTCCTTGTAAACTTCAGCCTTAAGAAGGCATGACTGCACCAAATCAAGGTGACAGGTCTCTCCCATACCACAGTTTCTGTTACATTGGCAACTCTTCTGCCCATCCAACTTTTGACAGTAAGGACTAGCTGGGGGGCCCCCCTTATTTCTAATTTTCCCTTGGTATAGTAGACTTTTCCATCAAATACAGTAGGTCACTCACAACTGACCACTCCATTGTGGGTGCTGGGAAGGAGAGACACAGGTGAGACCCAAGGCATCTGTGTGGAGAAGCAGATTTGGTTCCTGAAAACAGGGATTTAAAAAATATGAAAAGAAATAATAAATCACACAGATTAATGGCTCGAGGGGACTGGAGGCAGGAACACCAACCATCACTGTCTAGGGCTGATAATACAGAAAGGGCCTTCCTTGACATTCCTTTAAGACAGGGTGTGCCACCCAGATGTTCCTGAATCATAACTGTCATCCCTGACCGGGGCAAAACTAGGCTTTCTTCCACCTGGGCCAAAGAGTTTGGCACACACACACAAATGAACAAATTTGTTCTTAAAGGGCATAAAAAGTATGCAATATGTTATTTGGGTACAGCGTTTTATTCTTATATAATCCCCCCAACATAATTTACACAACAATGTATCCAACCTAATTTACAGTATAACAACATAACAATGTAACTTATAACAAAAAGAATGCATTTTTTCAGTATTAGGAGATACGGTGGAACCTTGGTTTTCCATCTTAATCCGTTCTGGGAGTCCATTCGACTCTCAAAACTGTTCCAAAACCAAGGCGTGGCTTCCGATTGGCTGCAGGAGCTTCCTGCACTCAAGTAGAAGCTGCAGAAGCTGTGTCGGACATTCGACTTCCGGAAAACGTTCACAAACCGGAACACTTACTTCTAGTTTGTGGCATTTGGGAGCTGATTTGTTAGACAACTAAGCCATTCAGGAACCAAGGTACCACTGTATAATGTATATAAACTCTGTTGCTTTACATGTGCAACAACAAAAACAAAGACCATTTGCACTACTGATCCAATGCTTCATGCAACTGCTGGGCCAAAGCCCAAAGCAAGCATTTTTCTCAAGTCTGTCTGCCTAGAGGTAGGAGACATGTGCTTTAACTAGCAGTTAAGTTGCAGATTGGACATGTAATATTGTTTCAGCTTCTGGTTGATCAAACTTTTGTTAGGCAGCTTACCGATTAACTGTCCAGATCTATGCAATCTGACAGAAGCGGGGGATTCTAGAGTTTGTGTTTTCTGCTGCTCTAGAGGGTAGGACCCAAACCAATGGATTCACATTACAAGAAAGGAGATTCTGATTAAACACCAGGAAGGACTTTCAACAGTGGAACGGACTCCCTCAGAAGGTGGTGGACTCTCCTTCCTTGGAGGTTTCTAAACACAGCTTGGATGGCAATCTGTCCGTTCTTTTGCTGTGATTCCTGTATTGCAAGGGGTTGGACTAGATGAACCATTGGGATCCCTTCCAACCCCACAATTATTTGATTATATGCAGGATAGCCATTGATCTGTTGCTTTGTAGGATTTTGTCAGCTGCTTCCTCTTAGGTTCTGCTTTTATATTTGTGAATAAAGCAACTTTTTCAAAAAAAAAATGTCACAAGTCTCTCCTGTGTTCTGTCATCCAAAATCCAACCAGCACTGCCCCGGGAGTTTCTCAGAGTTTGGAAACCAAAGCATTATGTAATAAGTTGTGGCACAATGCTCAACCCAAATTTGGGTCTCTCAAGTCTTCACTCCAGGGGTTTGGGGGACAATTTCCTTCTGATGACATTTGCCACAGGATTTGCAGCTGAGGTTCTGATGAGGTCTGTTTAGCTGCTTTAAATATGTGTTTCAAGAAAATACTTTAAAATAAATTAGTAAACAATAAGCAGCATAGTGATGGTCAATACTAATAAGTTCAACATCCACAGAAAATTCTCATTTGCTCAAGTCCTCCTTTGCAGCTGAGAATTATTGTAATTCATTATTGGGACCAAACCAGCCATCCCCTGCTATTTTTGCCACATTATTAATATCTAAGAAACTCATGTTCCTGATCCATTCTGACTTATATAGGACCATTGCATTAATTTAAATCACTTCTGATGAAAGTTATTCTACATGACTGTACAAATATGCCTTAATTACAGGAACAGAACTATAGCCAGATCCCTGAATCAATGTGGATTAAAACATAATTTCACAGCCAAACAGAAACATGTTCCCAATCACTGCACTTGAATTATTGTTATGTAGCTTGGGGCTTGTATTAAAATCACTGAATAATTGCAATCAGATTATTATAATCAAGTACAGGGACAGTAATTACAGGTTACAGTCATTTTAAGGTGCCCTGGAAGTCCCATATACTGATCATATGCATATTAAAAGTTTATGTTAGTGATAAAATTAATGAACAGGATTGCAAGCTCCTGTCTGTGAGATAGGTGTCACATATCTTCCTGTAAAGGGAGTTGTATTTTGCATAGCAAGGACATCCAACATGTTTACATGATTTTGACTTCCCACACCAATTAACTATAAACAGCAGAGGAGAGATATTCCACTTCTAGCCCCATTTTTTAAAAACACACACACAACACTGCACCCCTCCTTTATTTCCATGTGAAAAACTTTCACTAATTGTTTCAATGGCAATGTTAAATTAAATAGATTGTTGATAACATTATTTATTTAAAATGGATGAAGAAAGCTAAATCGTAAAGGTAGGAGAAATTGTATACCTTTTCCATTTTTAGATCATAGAAACAATGGATATTATTGAAAATTCATTTTGTGAAAAGCACCATAAGCTGTGTATTTTGCAGAAACTCTGTTTTCAAGCAACTTCATACAGTCGTATTTTCAAATGCCATATGATGTCCTGTATTGAAAACAGTAACCCATGCTGTCTTAATATTCTGATTAAAAAAGTGAAACCCCACTAGTGTATCTATAATAGCTATGTCCTTTGATACCAACAATGAATGAAGAATCTGAAACATGAACTAGATTGTGATTGCTTGGCTCTAAAATTAGAACCTGAAATTCAAGGAGTTGAGCCCAACTGCTCTCATCACAAAGAAATATATCAGAGCAGAAGTATCCAATCACTGTGTAATTTTATTGCTGTTTAGTTTCAGATTCCAACAGAAAATGGAAACGCTGGAAAAGTGAAACATAGCACCCTAGACCTAAATATTTGCTACTGTATCTTCCAGCTAAATGAAAGCTGCTACTATTATATCAAGTTAGCGACACTGAAAATGGTAAATATTCAGGGATTTCTCTAAAGCAAATCCTAGAACTGTAGAGTTTGAAGGGACCCCAAGGGTCATCTAGTCCTGCAACGTAGGAATCTCAACTAAAGCATCCATGACAGATGGCCACCCAACCTCTGCTTCTAAACTTCCAAAGAAGGAAAGGCCACAACCTCCCAGGGAAGTCCATTCCACTGTTGAATCGCTCTTACTGTCAGAAAGTTCTTACTGATATTTAATCAGAATCTCCTCTCTTGTAACTTGAATCTATTGGTTCATGTCCTACCCTCCGAAGCAGGAAAAAACAAGCTTGCCCCCATCTTCGCTGTAACAGCTAGAGCAGTTGAAGGCATCCGGTTGTGCTGCTGCAGATGCAGCATGGTGTTGAAACCACTATTTTAGGTAACAGTGGCAAAAAGACAGCATTAATATAGACACAGCACTGGGGTAGGCGGAACCCAGGACTTTTGTGGGGATGCAAATTGCCGCCTCTGTCAAAAAGCATGATCATTTGGTGAATGTAGAGGGAGTGATATCCCCTCTCCTCAACTGATCTGCATTGATCAGCTGAAAAGTGGGACTACTATATGTATCTGTGTGTCCTATATGTATGTGTGCAAGGATGTGGGATGGCTACACCCACTACTGGTATGTGGTCCTTGAAGAATTGGCCAGGTTTGAATGTCACCTTTGGACCAAAAAAGGTTAGCCACCACTGCTATAGACAGGTGTCTGGAAGAATTCCTGTGGTATACTTTGTTCTGCGGGTGTCTATCATGTATGACCATAACCAATCCACTAGTAATTGAAAACAATACAACAGATAAATCTTTAAATATATATATCTCAAGATTTCTTTATGACATTACCCATGGTTTGGTAAGGGGATTTCCTCCAGCCCCATCCACAGAAAGGGGTAAATGCATGGCTATTAAATATGAATGAAAAAGAACGTGACATTCAAGAGAACAAAATAGGCCAGCAGACTAATCCCATGCCAGCCACACAGAATTTCTGCAGCCACCACGACAGCCAACATAAGCCAGATAAAAGGCCAACCAAACACCCAGATGCTGCTGTTGGAAAATTACATGCTAGAACTCAGCATCTGGGTTTCACAGCTGCCAAGTTCACCCCATGGGTGACCACAGTATTGGCTCAGATGTTGGACCAAACAGAAGGGAAGTGGGCAACATGGAACATGCTGAACACCACAGTTAACAAGATGATACAGAGCCAAGCGAGTAATAAAAAAGCATGAACTTGCCAATGTGGTTTAGAACTTTCAAAAACTGAAGCCAAATCAAGTGTGCATCCCAAATACCAGATATAAGCAAGAAATCTCTCTCCAGGTAGTCCACTGGAACAATAACAAAACTTGTAATTACAGTTGGTGTAGAATGCGGTTACATGCCTTCTGGTCTCACCAAACTGCCTATAAATAACCAGAAAGACTTTAACATTGTGAAAAAAATCTACATGTCATTTTATATATATATAAAAACAACAACAACAATCAAATGTCTCAAATTAAAGGAAAATTCATCGGGGAAATAAAGCGCTTTAAAGAGCTATGGGTAAGCAAAAGAACCACTAAATTTGTTTACTGGTCAAAATGAAAACTAAGAAAGTAAAACGTAAGGAGCTAGTTGAAGGTTGCGGTATACATTCCTGATTCTTTTGATATTATTCCAACTTTTGCACCTGGATATCCAACACATCTGTCCAATGGACATGTTCAGACTTCCTTAATAGTTGAGACGGAGTGATAATTTTCTGTTTAGGACCTGCACAAGAATCCACACCACTGGCTGGTGCAGCAGAGCCCTCCATAGCAGCGTGGTTTCCCCACCAGAGAAAGGAAGCCTCTGTTCCATATGCCAAGGGTCAAACTAAATAGACTAAGGTTGTAATCTTAGCACAAATTAAGTAGTAAACACCATTGAATTAAATAGTACCTACATCTGAGAAGACGTGGTCAAGATTATGCTGTCAGTTGATTTTCTTCTCCAGCCCATTTTCTAGTACTTCATGATAGTCTAGTATTCTTCTAAAGCAGAATGTTTTGTATATGTATTTATTTCATGGGAATGTGTGTGATGTTGTGCTTTAATGGCACTTGTTTCTAGAAAGGGCACGTTTTAAGGCCAATTGTTGATGGCAGCCTCCCTTCAAACATTGCTTCTAACCATGAGAAAATCTCAGGATGAAATTTACCACTCAGTTTGTAACAGCAGTGCTTTAGGGAAGATTGATCGCTGCTTTTGGAGCTCTGGAAGCTGTAAATTGTTGCAATCTGAGAAGATGTGTGACTTTCTCTCACAGATGAGTTTTGTTCTAGGCAGAGGAACAAGCACTTGCTCCATGTTTCCTAATCCCAAATTATCAGAGGTAGGCCACATTGTACTTAACCGTGTTGCCACTTGCAGCTGCTTTGAAGAAAGAAAGAATAATAGATTTGCCTTTCTACAGTTTCTTTAGAAAGTCATCAAGTGTTATTCTGAAGATGCTGTTGAAAAGTAAGGGGAGGGGAATTTTACTCCCTTTCTTCACTATGGGCAACTCATACTTCTGCAAAGTTATAATGCAAGTGTTATCCAGTTTAAAAACTGATCGCAGACATAAACTCGCAAGATCCCATATCATTCCTGAGTGTGGGATGAATTTAAAATATGAAATAGCAGAGCCTTTTATGTGATGGCCGCATGATCGTAAACCAGTGTTTACAATCAGACAAATATTATTACTTTGCCTGTTTCCTTCATTGTATCCTTGGGAATAGCCTGACATGACATAAACCAGTCAAAAGATGCTGTACACATTTTTTTAATATGATACACACTTTGGGCCAATTTTGGGTTTCATGAGTTGACCATTGTTCTAAACCAGGATTCCCTAACCTTCCAAACTGTTGAAGGAAATTCCTCTAACACTAACAAAATATCTTTGAAACACATAGTTTATTATATTTTTTTAAAAGACACATACATTCAAATGCATCTTAATCAGCCTCATGTGCATTCAAATGCATCTAAATAGATTCAGCAGATTCATCCTGTGATGGTACAACTTGAATAAATACAAAGATGCATCAGAATAATAATAATTCAGTCCCCCCCCCCATTCATAAGCACTACAAACTCCCTGCTGCAGCATGGCCTTGTTTAACAAAAGTCACAATCAGGACAATTATGCACTGCAGTAATGAATTCATCCAATTTCCAATGGATATGAATATTTGGCAGGTAACTTATTTCAGATTCATTGAGACTTCCCAGGAAGAAATTTGAAGCAGGAATAGTTTTACTGGTTCCATGTGTTGTGTTTGACATGCACTGAACAGAAGTAACTTTAAAGTTATAGTGTAAAAAAACAAGAGGAGGGGAAAGTCTGCAGAAGAGTGCTCCAGATGAATCTAAGCACTACTGATTAACACCAGTTTTTGAAATGTTAATTAGTTTTACACTTAACAGCTTGTCATTGTCTAAAAGGGCATTGGAGCAAACTTTACAAAGTGCAGACTGAGGAGTTTTTAGCTCCTTAGTACCAAGGCTGGCACATATCCACATGCTCTCAATGGTGTGATGAGTAGACTATTATTAATTAGCTGTAGTAGGTTGCAAAACAATGGCCTGGGTGTCTCCACAATGGCAAATTAGAGAAACAAGTACAATATAATATGAAGAAATACCTCAGTTCTATATATATTTTACAAAGTTATTTTGGGGGCTGACTTTTTTGAATGTAATTCAAGTCAGGGTGCCAGATGTACCATTTGGTTTAGTATCCATGCAGCTGACTTGTGTTATGCATTATTTCATCAAGCTACAGTGTGCAAATGATCACATAATTTATCTAAGAGTTCTGGAGAGCGACAATCCTCTTGTATTCATACAGGTTATGGGCCAAATTGACTTCTACAAGTCAAAACAAAGAGTACCTTAACAGGCCCAATTCCATGTGAAAGCAATCCCTTTGGTTTTACTTTAAGTGACATGCATTCCTTCTGCAACTCTTGTGATATTCGTTAATCTTTCACATCCAATGTAGTTGTTTTAATTTTTGAAAACAGTAATCCTGTTGCAGAACTTCACGCTACAGTATTGTGAATTGTGGTAGATTCTGAACTGTAGTGCTTGCTATTAGTCACTTGGTCTGAGTTGTTGCTGAGGAGAAACTTCTCCACAGATAACTTCCCCTTCACATTTGTGGAGGTGTGTGCCCCAAATTTGGGACAATTTAATGGTGCAAAGTTAAATGGCTCCTGAAAATGGAGTTACTGTCAGCAGCAGAGCAGTAGTGGAGCTGTGGCATTTGCCCCCCTCTTTTTTATTTTAACGAGAACATAAGACAGCTGGCTGCAACTCTCACCACTTCCAACACCACATGCCCCTAAAACAGGAATCTGTGGGATCTATGGCAACTGCCACCACAAACAATAGTCGCCACCATTTTTTGTGGTGGCTGTTTTCCTTGGGGGGGGGTGTCACTGGCTTGCAAACGCTAAGAGAAACTTGATAAACATCATCATTAAAATGCTAACTAAAAACCTGCTACTGTCTTGTCACCACCTGAATGTCTCTCCGCACAGAGAACTCTTTAAAAATCCACACACAAACTGAGAAATAACCAAAAGGCTCCTTCCAAACTTGCCACCCGCAAATAGGCACCAAACTGTGAGGGGGGAGGGGTTGGAGAGGATGGGGTTTCATTCAGCATTAATCTGATCCAGGGGTATTTACAATTTCTTCTGGGATTTTGGAGTTCAGATTATCTGATCTGGTTCCCGAAAGGCAATTTGTTTTTTTGCTCTATTCCCCCATCACCACCAATTCAAAATGTTATCTAGAGCAGTGTTCCCCAACCTTGGGCCTCCAGCTGTTTTCGGACTACAATTCCCATCATCCCTGACCACTGGTCTTGCTAGCGAGGGATGATGGGAGTTGTAGTCCAAAAACAGCTGGAGGCCCAAGGTTGGGGAACACTGATCTAGAGCACCACCCATATCTCTTACAACGGCTTTCCTGTCTACATTACTGATCCAATTATCTACCCTCCTCAAATTCTGATTTAATTTCATGTATAGTAGTATCAAGATTCTTTCAATAAAGACATATATCCAGCATAGTTTATGAAAACCTCACAGCCAAACAAGAAAATAATAAAACAATTAAAAATTACCATGAAAATAGCAGGTGTATATCAGGAATGGGTAACCTTTAGCCCTCCAGATGTTGCTGGACTACAGCTGTCATCATCCTGGCCATTGGCCATGCTGACTGGGCCTGATGGGAGTTATAGTTTAGCATCATCTGGAGAGCCAAATGTTCCCCATGCTTGGTACAAATAGTAGTTTGGTGGTGGTGTTTTTAATGAGCATCAGCTAAGCCTTCTACCATTGAGAAAGTTGTCTCCCTAGTTGTCACACACCTTGCCCCAGAAGGCATGGGCACCTGTGGACATCCAGACAATAGTTGCTTCACTTGAAACAGCTCCAAAGGCTTTGGGATCTCACAAAAAGCCTCTATGGATGTATCAATAGATACTGCTTTCTATTGGGCCAATATGCATGGAAAGGGTTTAACCAAACGTTACACGCACCCAATGAAGTTGAACTACTTTAGAGCAATTTCCCACAGAGGTGGTTGTATTTAAATTGACAGTAAAGGTTGATGAGTTGACAGGACAATCTCTAATCCTGTGTGAATATCATGTGTGGTGTCCACCTATGTTTTACAGACCCATTGAAATAAATGAACATGACTAACTCCATGAATTTCAGTGGGTATACTCTGAATATAGCATAGTTAATTACCAACCCATACTGCACATCACCAACAACTTTTATTGACATATTTGCATTTGTGTTTTCAATGGGAGCAGATGAGAAAATATGAGGTGTGTTATAACACAGCATTATGCATCTAAATCATGTTCTGGGTGTATATTTATTGAGTTGAGCTCTTTGTAGTTTGTTATCCTACATTCCTTGACACCACTGAAGGTTTATTGCAACATGCTTTAACATAAGATTCATCCATTCCTGCTCTCTGAAATCTTCTTCATTTTCTACCTTGCATTTAGGCAGTGATTTTTTTTCCTGGGGGTACTCAAGGGTACGCAGTACCTGCACTTTTTTGTAGAAGAAAAGCACTGGTTTAAAGTCTGGTACTTATTGTAACAACGTCCTGGTGTGCACCAGCACCGTTTTTCTAGGAGGAAAGGTTCTGCATTTAGGCAGAATTCTTACTTCTAAACTCACTGCATTTGCATGTGCTACTATCAGACTTTTAATGAAAAACTTACGTCACTATAGAACTTTCAGTTCCATATGCATTGTGTTTCCTATGCAGCAAATCCAAAACTTAAGTATATAAACATTAAAATTAGAATTATTCTCCCATTAATTCTTCCAGTTTAACAAGAAGAAGACACCCCAAGCAAAAAAAAACCCCGCTCTGCTGAATTGGTGTTAAGAGTGATGAAGGAAAAGTGATAGTGCAAAGTTTCAGTTTTCCTTATTCCACAACATCTTCTATAAGAAGGCCAGTCCGGGGTGGGGGGTTGGGATCTGTGAATAGAGTCTTTTTATGTTTTGGCACCCACTTGGCAGAATGCTCTCCCTTCTGAAATATGGGAGCCGCCTACTTTGGGATGTTCTCCCTGCCTGTTGCATACTGATTTATTTAAACTGACTTCCACTGGCTAGCCATATCTAATCCCAGGCCCTTGGTGGCTGCTGTTATGATATTTTTCCCCTAATAATTTTTGTATTGTTTTAACAGCTCTGTTATTCACTGCATCAAAATGTTAAAAGATTTTTTTAAAATAAATAAATACAAATAATATTTCCTCTGGAGGCAGAAGAGGTGGTAGTGTGGGAATATGTGGCAGGGCAAGGGATAGCACTGTGGAGGGGGAAAGTGGGTATTTTAAGAGAAAGAAAACCCTGAAAATGAAAAAAATAAAAATAAAAAACAACAACTGCGGATGCCACATTCTCTATACGCAATGTGGGTATAATACTACATTGGTCAGCAACCATAATGTAGAAAGGTAATGTGCAAGTGTTTTTATATGCTTCTTAGAATTATAAAGGGAGTGTGAGTGGATTTTAAACATTTTGATTAGCACCACAAAGATTTTAATGCTTTATTTAAACAGTTTGCTATAGGGCAAACACATTTGGTAGACAAGTAAAATGAAAGCACAGGCATCAGTTTCTCTGTTTCCTATTAAGTAATGTTGCGAAGTAAGCAGAAGTTGGATTCAGATATCAGATAATTATCTTCACACTGTGTGTCACAGTAAATAATTTTAATTGGTTTAACTTCAGGGACCATTACTGGCCTAATTAGAAACATGAAAAGGCTACAAGTATTAGGAAATATCCTGAAGGAACGAGAACATTAGCAATTCTGTCAAGCCATTTTAAAAATAAGTACACAGGAGCAGTCGCATTTCAGTAAAAGGCAGATCACTTGAAAGGTGCTTTTAGGAAAACAGTACTTGTGAATTTGTTATAAAAGAACTCTGAGGGTAAGTGCAGAGATTCCATAGCAGTTTGACATGTGTTATTACTGTGTTAAAGGCACGCTAGTACTGATTGCTGTTTTTAAAAAGCCCAGGTTAACTTTCTCTGAATTACACAAAAATGACAGAGCAGAGAGGCCTGGAGAGATGATGATTTACAGGGCAAGCTAGCAAGATCACTTGGTTGAAAAAGGGAGACAGAGAGGTTGGCTTAAAGTTTCTCTTGGTTTCTTGGTTGTTTCCACATCACTTTTTCCTCTGTTTCATACAGGAGCTTTTCACATTCCCATCCCTGTTAGTCACTGTAATAAGCATCTAGAATTAGGCAAAAGCTGCTCCAGAAAATGTAGTGATGGTGCAGCTATGGTTGCCTACTGATCAGAAGGAAATTGTCCTGCCTGCTTCTGTGTCATCAACAGCAGTGTTGTCTGTAAAAGCCATCCGTCAATGTTTTTCATGTCATGGGGATTAGGGACGTATGGGCACCCCAAGGATGCTCCAAAAAGCCCTGGCTTTTGGGACTACCTCATTTTGGTAGTACTTACAAAAGGGACGCGGGTGGTGCTGTGGGTTAAACCACTGAGCCTAGGGCTTGCCAATCAGAAGGCCGGCGGTTTGAATCCCCGCTACGGGGTGAGCTCCCATTGCTTGGTCCCTGCTCCTGCCAACCTAGCAGTTCGAAAGCACGTCAAAGTGCAAGTAGATAAATAGGTACCGCTCTGGCAGGAAGGTAAACGGCGTTTCCGTGTGCTGCTCTGGTTCGCCAGAAGCGGTTTAGTCATGCTGGCCACATGACCCAGAAGCTGTATGCCGGCTCCCTCAGCCAATAAAGAAAGATTAGCGCCGCAATCCCAGAGTCGTCCGTGACTGGACCTAATGGTCAGGGGTCCCTTTACCTTTTATAAAAGGTTCAAGAGCACTCAAAGAGCACC
This sequence comes from Darevskia mixta, assembly GCA_034641385.1. Classification (NCBI taxonomy): domain Eukaryota; kingdom Metazoa; phylum Chordata; class Lepidosauria; order Squamata; family Lacertidae; genus Darevskia; species Darevskia mixta. The sequence continues at coordinate 2,214,281 of JAWWNH010000038.1, read as the reverse complement.
CATGTCTGAAGCACCAGCTCTACTCCCCCATTACTGTCTTTCCGCCTCCGCCCAAGGGACAGCAACTAACCTGCAGTGGCAGAGAAGTCAGCCGAGAAGTTATAGGTGACAAGAGGTGCTCTTGGTAGAGTATTCATTCCCCTTGGGGTGGGGGTGGAGCTGCAAGTTCCAGCATTTCTGGGTGGAAAATGGTGCTGTTTGTGGCAATTTTCACCAGGGAGAACTATGGTACTCATAGTTATTTTTTTTCCCCCTTACACAGAACGTGCCTGTATTTTTATTGCCATATACCACTTATTGCACTTTGAAAAACATGAATGTCTCTACTAGGATTGGCACGGCTATTCTCACGTAATTACCCTAACTGCAGAGAAGTCGTACAGTATGAAAGACTAGTCATGATTTATTTGTAGTCCTTACTCTTGCTTCCCCTCTGCTATGGAGATGCTACAATGTGAGTCTGAAGGAACGTATAATCTTACCCATATTTCAAATCTACCATTCCAAAGAAATGGCCCACTTCACCTTGGAGACCAAGGGCTAGATTCCCTCTGGAGCAAGCCTTCCAGAGCCAACATGCTGTTTATGGGCATGGTCAGAGGCAAAGGTGGGCAGAGCAATGGAAGCAACTCTTATTAGGAGCCAATATTCTAGCTGTGCAGAAGTCCAAAAATTCTTTTTTAAAGATGTTTTGTTAGTTTTCCCCCACAGAATTTAACAATATTCAATTCACTTTCAGTATAATAACTGCTTACATTTTGACTTTCCATCCTTACGTCCATGATGTTCCTGTTGTATTCCTTTATCTGTTACCATAACACCATTTATTTTCTGTTGTATTATATCTTATGTTGCAATCATTTATTCATTTTCCTTCCCTTGACTATTACTCATTTGGCTATAGTTTTTTCTCAAATAGTCCAAAAAGAACCTCCACTCTCTGGCAAAATTCTCATCTTTTTGATCTCTTATTTTTGCTGTCAACTTCACCATGTCTACATAGTCCATTAACTTTAAAATCCATTCTTCTTTTCCTGGGACTTCTTTCCACCTCTCTGCATATGGAATTCTGGCTGCAGTAGTAGCATACATACCTCTCCCATCAGAGGTCAAAGGGATCAACAACTACATAACATTTAGAAAATACCTGAAGGCAGCCCTGTTTAGGGAAGTTTTTAATCTGTAACATGTTAATGTATTTTAATATTTGCTGGAAGCCACCCATTATTCCAATGCATATTCAAAAGAACAATTTTATTTCAAGTGTTCATGGTTCCAGTCACCCTCCATAGAAAGTATTCCACTTTCTCTACTCCCCAGCACCCATTCCCCTCCTTTTTTTTACAGAACAGATTTAGGGGATATTGGGTGGTGAGATGGGGGAAGTTCAGTTGTGCAAGCAGAAATTCTTGCACTAACAGGATGACTGACTTAGTAGAACTTTGGATACAAACCTTAGGATATGTATATACAGTATATAAACTTCCCCCAAAGCATGCTGGAAACAGGGACTTCTTGTTTCTCAGTTTTTGTGTTTCAGCTCCAGTCCTACCAGTATTCACCACCTGAGTTTGTTATCAGAGGCAATGATACTGACTTTCAACATTTAGGAAAGCTAAACATTGTCACTATTTTATTTCAAAAAATTGCAACAAAAGTGCCACCAAGATTTTATTCTCCACTCCATTCCCTGTACTCAGTGGCATTTAATGTGTAATTGTTTGCTTCAGTAACATTTGTGCTGTGTGCATCTGGAAGTAATCCCACATTTCCATGCAGTTATTCCAAATGCTAGTGGTGTGAATTGAGGATTTATATCTATGACTATCTACAGCTTTCTTTATCTGTCCTAGGCAGCAGGTTCCTTATCAGACAGCTTTATAATTATGAAAGTAGCTGCATATTAATGATCCAATGCTTACATAAACAAGTGGCCTTGGAGAAATCTAATGGAGATTTGATTTTGCCTAATTAAATGTAAATAATGTTTAAACTTGTAGATTCCGGAATCCTTCAGATGTTTTAATGTGTACAAAATATTGTTATAAATGCAATGTTTAGCTATTATCCTTCTGCTCAGGTAGCAAAGCAAAACTGCTACAAATAGTATAAATCAAGTTGTTCATACTGGCTTGGGGTTCAGGGCTTTGGGCAGAGCAGAGTCCAGCTCTCCTGCCTTCTGCCCTTTCATACTGTAATATGTGTGCCAACCTCCACTGAGAGTCTTAGGGCTTGACAACAGCCATAGCTGTCAGCCATAGCTGAGCCAGAAACCAAGATGTTGTGGGACAAGCCTAAACTCAGGACTGCAGAGAAAATCAGGAGGGAAGGACAAGGCAGGAGGTAGGTCTGAGGAGCAACCAGAAGTCAGGATCAAAAAATAGCCAAGGATAACAGGAACACCAGAGTTCAGGAGGACCATGTTGCTCAAGGAAGGCTTTTATTCTTGCTCTTGCACAGGAAGATCAAATGGCTAGCCTGAGTGGGCAGAGTCAGCCTGGGATCTGAAGATATTTCGTTGTGAAGTTATCACCTGCAGTTCAGTGCAGTTCAGCATACAAGAGAGCTCCACACACATCCCAACCCCTTACAACTTGCTTCTCATGCTATCTCCCAAAGTTCCTCTGGACTCTTACACCGGCACATCCATCACCTTGATTTTTAAAAGGTAGCACCATCTAGGTACCATCATTTTCTGGTCTGCACCGTGTCCATTTTTATTTATTGTGTACACATAAGGGAAATGGTAGCATTATTGAATCTGTATTCCATCCTTCCTCCAAGTGACTCAGAGCAGTAACCAGCTTAATAAGTAGGTTAGTGAGTTTCATGTCAGCCTAGAGATCTCAGAATGAAGTCAACATGCTGCATGGGCTGTCCTGGCTCTTCTCTATAGCCACATGAACAATCCATACATGTGATCAAACTGAACACACAAGCGTACACATGTGTGTTCGTCGCTTGATGACTTGCAGCGTGGACAACTGTGAATTTTCCTCCCTGAAAAGCAATGAATTCCAGGTGGTTTGCCTTTGTCACTTGATCTTTTACACTTGCAGTGTAAAAGGAACATTAGAAAGTGAGACAGGAGCCCATAAAACTAATTCAATCAACTCCATCTCTGAATGCAGCCTAAGGCTGCAATCCAAGCCCCCTTTGCCTCAGGCTGGAGGTATTTCTTCACCATCACAACAGGTCATTATGGGGGTGAGAAGTGGCTGGGCCACCCTGGGATGCACTGGAACCCAGGATAGCCTTGCTGCTGTCACTTGATGACATTTGTCCCAGTCTGGGCCCAGCCAGCTCTGCCATTCAGTCATGCCTCACTGCAGCTCACTCAGGATTTGGATGGTCCTGTAAACATATGTTCAGTATTGTACCTTTGCATAGAGTATGATTGTGATAAATTCACTAAAACCAATATCTTTTGATATTAAAGCTCTGTTTTCCTTTGGCTACCAACACATTTATTATCTATCTATTATGTATCTCTCACCTGCTTTCTTTTAGTCTGATGCTCAAAGTAAGCTAATTGTGGTGTTTTCATGTATTTCATGTATTCAACAGCTTCTGCTGCCAAGCCTGCTACAATGACCTATATTTAGTAGTTTGGTTTTATATCTTTATTTTTATTTTCTTGCTCATTCCCCTTTGACTGCTCTCCATTTCCATTAACTTTTATTTTCAGTGTATGCAATAATGAGAGCAGGAGTGCAATTGACCTACGGGCTCCGTGATATGGAAAGCTGTATTTGATTATCAGCAATGCCATACTCCCCCCACAGACAAAATGCAAAAAGTGTACGAGAGCAAATACATTAATGCCTTTTAATATGCCCAATCAAACACAGAATTTGTTAGCTTATTCCTCTGCATATAGTTCTGTTTAGGCATTTATTTCATGTAGCTGGATTAAGCTCTATTTTTAATATAGATGCTTGAGGAATTCAATCTTTGTGAATTATGACTGAGCTGATCTGCACCTCCCAGATTAACATGCAGATCAGGGGGGGGGGGAGTTGTTAAATACATCATCAAATACAAATTTTTTTGGACAGGTTTTTTTTTTTAAAAAAATTGTAGATTAATGTGGCAGTGGGACAGCATGTAATTGTGTGAACACATGTGAAAGTGACAGAGACCAGAACTACACTGATCTGTCCATCCCTAATTCACATATATGAAGATCTAAACTTGCCATGTACATCTAAAGCATAACAATGAGCTGAAACAATTCAGAGCCTGTGAAAATTGCATGGTGTTATCTTTTGCAGTTAAATATGCCAAGCGAACTGATCTCATTGCAACTTTGCCCCCAGTTTAAATCTTTATCAGTTATCAGTGGCAAGGTCATCTTTATAATTTATGTAATCTAAGTTTTTTGTTTGGTGACGAGGGAATCTGTAAGTCAGAAATGCAGAACCTGTGTCCTGCTGGACTATAAGTCCCATCATCTCTGACAAAGCTGCTTTGGGGCTGATTAGAACTGCAGTCCATCAACATGTAGAGGACAAAGTTTCCCCTTGTACTTGTATGAATGGTACCTTGAACTAAAAGTTTTAACATTCATTTACCATATTTTTTTTGTGTATAACATGCCACCATGTATAAGACGACCCCAATTTTTTTTTGGACTGCAACAAAAAATGGGGGAGGGGGGAATTGCCCAGAGTTCTTTAGCTTGGGGGGGGGCAGAATTGCCAAGAGCTGTTGAACTTTTTGGGGGGTCACCACCACCAATCGCTCTACAGCCTGCCTGCCAATGAAAATCGCACACATCGTCACAGCCACCAATCGTCTGCAGGCCTTGCCGCAGCAACCAATCACATGCCCAATTGCCACTGCCAATCTCCTGCTGGCTGCTGCCACCAATAGCCTGTCCCCCCTCTGCTATCCGTGTATAAAACGACCCACAATTTTTGCCTATTATTTCTAAAGAAAAAATATAGTCTTATACACAGAAAAATACGGTATTTCATAAACTCAAATACCTCCAAAATCTTTCTATACTGCTTGCTGTTTTTTTAAATAAAAAAACCCACCTCGAGGTGGTTAATAGACCACAATATATCAGGAATTCATTAATAGCCACAATATATCAGGGAATTTTAAAAGAATCTATAGACCTTTAGAAAGTTCAATTTGGCTTACATGGGATGCCTGAGAGTCTCTCAATCAAACAGTGATCAAGCTGAGGCCTTATTAGCTTAAGCACAGCAACAGCATCATGTAAGCACCATTGTGCTGGAATTTCATAAATATTGTACAAGGAACTTATTCAATGTGAAACAATTTCCATGTGACTCTTCATTCAGACACAAGAAGAGATTTCAAATCAGTTTAGAGGTTTTCCAGAGTGCACAGATACTAATGAAATATTAACAAAAGGCAGTGGAGTAAGTCAGATTTCTTTTTCTTTTTAATATCCAAGGATTATGTAATGCACTCAATGCACACCTCTCTTTTCTATAAATCAATAATTGGTCAATATTGTGTTGTTTGCTTCCCAGCTCTTTGGATTATGCTACAACTAGCATGTAATTATATGATCAATGAGAAAAAGCTTGAGAGAAGTGGGTCTGCTTAAGGAGAAACATTAAGGCTGATGCGCACAGTGACAATTTCTATATGAAGAAATCAAGCTTTGACAATATTATCCTGAAGATGCAAAAGACCAGAGAGGACAGATTAACAGGGACTTTGCAGATCCAAAGCACAAGAACCTGAATTAGCGAAGGTGTCGAAAGCATCAGTCTATATAGGACCAATCACATATAGCTTCAGTGGTTTTGCATCAATTCCACATCAGCTTTAAGGAATCATCAATACATCGCACAGCCTATAAAAATCAGTCTGGTAGGTTTGCTGCTATGGTGACCTTCCCAAATTTGCCTGCCTACCAGGGTGTAGGAACATGTGACTACTCTATGCCACACTGTCAACACCCCCCCCCCCCCGGTTTTTGTAGTACTACACATAGCTGTCAACTTTCGGATTTGAAAATAAGGGATTTTTTCAAACTTTCGGATTTGAAAATAAGGGATGCCACGAGGGCGGTGCAATGGCGCCAAGTAGCCTCGCCATCCTGCATTCCAGAGGCTGCGCGCGAACGGGTGAGCGAAAGAGCGAGCGCGTAGATGGCAGGCAGGCTGGCTGTCTGGTTGGGCATGAGGGTCTTGATGCACAAGGCATGCAATGTCCGCCCCCAGTCGGTCTCAGACTCCTTATTGGCAGCCGAGCAATGCAGCTGAGGAGCCTCCCTGGCCGGCAGGGAGGGAGAGGAAATCCGGGAAATTTAAGGGATATCAACAATCCGGGATAGCAGCGGGAAACGGCATTGGAATAAGGGAGTTTCCCGCCAAAAAAGGGAGGGTTGGCAGCTTTGGTACTACACCATCACACACACACACAAGGAGGCAAGATTTCACCTACCTAACAGAAGGGTCAAGCATGCGGAAATTACTGCAATTTCTCTATGATCACAACAGCCCCTTCCACAGACAAAACCAGTATGAGAACCAAAACAATAGGGGAATATTTAGGATCAGGCCAGAGGGAAGAATCTGCTTTCCCCCCAACATGGAACTTACATTTTTCTAGTAAAAACAGTTGTCCTATTTCCAAAGCAGGTTTAAAGTGTAAGAATAAAATGGTACTGTTTTACCACCACCACCCTTGCCAATTCAGGCACACACAATCAAGGTGCTTTAAGTAGATATCAGAGGCATGGGGAAGTGTTGTGCGGTTCAGGGTCTCAAATGCCTTGGGCAAAACTGCAGAAAAAGACTGGGAGGGTGTCAAATCAGGGTTTAGTAAGCAACGGTGCTTCCAGCTATCAAAGTAGCATATGAGATCCCTATGAGATACAGAAAATAAGAAGGCAGTAGAGTAAGTCAGACTTTTTTAATATCTAAAAATTGAGCTCAATTGTTATTATTTATTTAGCTTGCATATGCCATACAGAGCTCCAGAATTTGAACTAGTACATAAATGCAGAGCTATGTGTGTCTGCAGAGATCTACATAAGTGTAAATCAAATCAGAATCTGGCCCAGTGTGTTTAAGCTAATTAATTTTAAAAGTTAAAAAAAAAACCCACACGCATCGCATTAATCCTAATGACTTTCTAAGTGAGTCACATTTTTTAAAAAAATACTGTGTTGCTAATGCATCGCTTCACTTTGCAAGCCATACCCCTGCAGCGCTGAAATGGTTAATGCGGAGAAGCCAGGTTATTACACATTTCAATTCCAGAGTCAAATATAAAAATTTCTATTATAGGGACAATTAATTACATCTCAAAATGGCAAATGTGCATCCTTGTCAGGTAGAGTGTACTCTGATGGCCTTTCCTCAAACACTGAATGTGGAGATTTGATCTCTTCTAATGGTGCTGAGAAAAGGGTAATTACGCTATGGTCAAAGCTAATTTGCTTTCTGCCAGATGAACTGTTGTATTTTATTGTACGCTGACATTTTAAAGTAATTACGGCACTGTTGACCTTAGACAATTCCAGTTGTATCGCTGTCTACAGCTGCAGCTTTCTACCTTTGGCTGGCAGACAGAGGCTGTAACGAGGTAATGACACGGACAAAGAGCACCATATGGGGCTCCTTTGAGATACACAAAGCCCAGTGAAAGGAAACAAGGAAATTTTAACATCATCATTACAGTCACACATTTTTACAGTCATAAAGTATATCGTTTCCCCCTACCCCCACCACCCCAACAAACACGCAGAATGCTCTAAGTAGCTTGCCTGCTTATACACAGGATCCCAATGTGTTTTTTCCCGTCTCTAAATGGCACCCTGCACTAAGAAGAAGGAGGTCAGGTAGAACTGAATGTGACGGCCTGGTCCTGCCCTGACACAGGGTTCAAAGGCTAAAGACTATTGATTGAGATAAAAGCCCAGGTTCTTATCTAATGTTAAAGACACTCCTTGTTGTCTGAAAGCCAGCCACATAATTAGGCGAGAGGAAAGCACTTGAGCCAGAAAAATCACTATGAAACCCAGCTTCGTTAAATGGAGATATTAGTTAATTTCAAGGAAGAAGTTATTATTCATTGATATATTTTAATGAGCTATCTCTGGCTGTCTTTTTTTTTCTATGCTAAGAAATATAAACGTGTTCGCAGTTCTCCCTAGTTAATATAGCCCAGCTAAGACAGCAAAATAGATTATGACTTGGAGAGAACAAGGCTTCATCTTGTTTAAGGATGGGGAAGGAAGGAGGCAGGGTGCAAGATACAGAATCCCAGAATTGATTAGAGCAAAGAATTAGCGGAAGATGAAACTTTGCTGTCACGTTAAACACTGTTTGACATTTTAGTAGCATATAGAGAAGTGGGCTATAGGAATATCCGCTTGTTCACAGGCGGCCATTCTACCCACAATGGGCCCTGTGACTGGTCTGTATGGCAATTACGAAGAAGAATTGAGGGTTACCTTTCCGTTATGACAGCAGAGGTGCAACTGCAGTCAAGTTACATGGAGGCAGCATTTACAAATGAGACTAGCAAGTGAGAGCTGGGTCCTACTAAGTTGTCAGGAATGCATTATACCAGTGCTCACTGCTCAGACACGTGCTGCTTTTCAATGTTGTGAATTGGATCAGATTTCATCTAATTTTCTTTTTTTCCAAGAGTGGCCATCCACATACTTCCGGGAGCTCACGGGCATGCTGGTAAAGGCTTCTCTCCTGTTGTTTGTTTCCTTCATCCAGGATCAGCCGGCCTGCTAAAATGGTGGCACAGAGCTGCCCTCTCAACAGCAACAGCTCTGCTGCTTACCTGGATGGGCAGGAGCATGGCTGAGGCTGCACTAGCCCACCAGCGGGAACACCAGATTGTCTCTGTCACTGTGCCCACACCTCCCCAACCTCACCACCACCCTGCCCTGACCCTGCACCATCCAGGGAGGCAGCATCAATGTTACTATTGGTGGATACACAGAATTGTCTTTCCATACTAGCTACTGCTGCCATTGTCTGGTATTTATGGAGGCCTATTACCTCTGAATGTGGATATTCTATTCAGCTATTATGAGAAAGAATAGAATAGAATAGAATAGAATAGAATAGAATAGAATAGAATATATTTTATTGTCATTGTCCCCTTTCGCGGACAACGAAATTACTCGGCTGCTCCATCCACCCAGATAGGGCACTCCACACAAAAACAAAACAACTACAAAACCACTAATTAAAACCATATAGTATGATACAGCATAAGAGGTAAGATTAGATGACTTTCAAAGTCCAGGCTTCCCATTCAAGGCCGAGATCGCTCTGGAGAAGAAACTGTTCCTAAGATGGCTTGTTCTTGTCCTCATCGTCCTGTATCTCCGTCCCGACGGCAAGAGCTCGAAGAGACGGTGACCAGGATGTGATGGATCTTTTACTATGTCGTGTCTTTCTGTGGCACCTTGTGGCATAAATCTGCTCTAAGGTGGAGAGCGAGCAGCCAACAATGCTCTCTGCTGCCTTAACAACCCATTACCCATGCTTTTGTTGACCATCTACATCAGGGGTCAGCAACCTTTTTCAGCCGTGGGCCAGTCCACTGTCCCTCAGACCTTGTGGGGGGCTAGACTATATTTTTTTTGGGGGGGATGAACAAATTCCTATGCCCCACAAATAACCCAGAGATGCATTTTAAATAAAAGCACACATTCTACTCATGTAAAAACACCAGGCAGGCCCCACAAATAACCCAGAGATGCATTTTAAATAAAAGCACACATTCTACTCATGTAAAAACACGCTGGTTCCCAGACCATCCGTGGGCTGGATTGAGAAGGCGATTGGGCCGCATTCGGCCCACAGGCCTTAGGTTGCCTACCCCTGATCTACATCAATGACCATCACTACTTTATTTTAACTGCAGAGATGGGACTATTTAATTTAAAGCTGGGCCAAAATGCTCCCCACAAGTAGCAACCTGGTGGGATTGGGAGTAACTGGGGTGCTCTAGTGGCCATCAGCTGCCACCTGCCATTTTATTTTTCGACAACACCTCTCAGAATGATGACATGAGGGGGCATACTACCAGGGAGGGAGGGAGAATACAAATAACCACCAACTGGTGATCACAGGGATAAACACTGTGGCTGCTAGGAAGATTGTTTCTGCTGCTGTGAAACAGTGGTAAAATACAGTAGGTCAGTAGTTCTGTCTTGGATCAGGGAGAATATATTTCAGGTTTGAGGGAGAATGGAGCATCAGTTGGTGTGATATCCAGATAGGTTTAGAGCCAAACTTTCTCATTTTAGAAATATGCTGACAAACTCATAAAAAACAAGATACCAAGCCAAAATTAGGAGCAAAGTGGTTTGAGTTGTTGCATACTCTACCTTACACTGCTAACATTGGTCTAAAATACTGTAAGTACTCCCTTACCCTTCTTCCATCTCTTCAAAGAAACTCAGTAATAGCAGCATTTTCTTCCTCCAGCATTCAATATGTTCTGAACTTAAGATATAGGAGGGGCTCCTTGGAAGCAAAGGACACACAGCCTTTCTGGAAATGCTCTTTAAATTACCTAGAATTGCACATGGCTCAGATCAGCCTGTCCTGTCCCACCCAGTAGCCACTGCATCTTTTAAATAGTGAATGCAGGGAACTAGTTAAGACAGAATTCATTGCAACACATGCACAACACATGCACCATTTCCTCTCTTAATCCATTCACAAAATAAGTGCAAAATGATTAAATTTTAAAAAAGATAAATATGTATTATAGAAAGAGACTCACACCACACTCACTCCACTGTTGCTTGTTTGATCTGTCTCTAGCAAGATCATAAAACAAATACTAAACAAAATGAAAAAGCTCCTCAAAATAGGACACAAACCCTGGTACTCTACTTCTCTGGTCTAGCCTTCAAGGGAACAGTCACAAGGATGCTCAGAACATATACCCTGTTTCCCCTTTTTTAATACGTAGTCATAAAGTAAGCCATGGCAGGTTTTTTTTACCTTTGTGAGAAGTAAGACGTACCCCAAAAGTAACCCATGGTGCCACCATTGTTCCCGTCGCCTCCTCAGCCCCTCCTGCGTGCGCAGGGAGCCAGCGAACCAGTGAGAGGCACGGGGGGGGGGGGGGAAACGCGCCTCTTGCGGAGTTCTGCCCTACCTGCTCAGCGCGCAGGGGGAGGCTGTATCGTACCATACTGAAATAATAAAAATAAGACATCCCCCGAAAATAAGCCACCCTGTGTTTTTTTGAGGAAAAAAAATTATAAGACGGTGTCTTAAAAAGGGGGAAAGACGGTATCCATGATTCAGATGGGCCTATCCTGAGGCAGAATTCTGTGTTTAGAATTATAAAAAAAATTGTTCCCTAGTTAGGTCTCTGTTTCTGATATGTAGAGATGCTATTGTTGCCTCAGAGGTGGTGGCAGCTTTTGCTTTTAGAGTGTTTTAAGGTGGATTTTGTCCTAGTCAAAAAGCTGGAGCAAATAGACATCTATCTCACCCAGCACACACCTTTAAAGCTCTGAAGGGTTTCTCTGATGGCAGTCCAACTTTGCAATGTATTCCTGAGGGAGACATGTTTGGACCTGGCACTGTGTTCTTTAGGGCACCAGGTTAAAACCTTTTAATTTGCCCAGACATTTTAAACTGTTAAATATTCAGTTGGTTGAATAGTTTGAATTCTCTTCCCTGCCTGAGGGTGCTGGTGTAAGGAGGACAGTAGGGAATCTCCAGGTAGCACTCTGATACTGGTTCTTACTGAACCTCCCTGCTTTTCTGAGAAACAGTTCCAAAGAATAAAAGTGACGGAAAGCAAAGAAAATCAACCAGCAGATAGATATGATTTCGTCCAGCTTAAGACTCCTGAAACAGAAGAGGATATACTTTCCCTTCCCAACATTACTTACATCTTTCTTTGTCTTTCATCCCAAAGGACCAGTGAAATGGAAAGCACCAGGCCCTGTTCAGCAGAAATGTTCTACGCCAAGTATGGAAGGGGAGGGGGGCAAAAAGGAACCCTACAGGTTGCTCTGCAGCTTTGTGGACAGCACTCTTCCATCTTAAGCTTTCCAGTTCCGCAGTCCTGCCATTATATGAATTGGATAGGGGAAGCCATGCATCCCTAGTACAGTGACTCCTTATCTTCTTCCCATAAGATTGGAAGTTGTTTATGAATTATATAAATACATGGTTTTCACAAGAGGGAAAGTTAGAACAAAAATGTGTGATGGTTGATTTTTAAAATGTACCCTCTTAAGAATACGTAAGCCAACCCCACCCCTTTAAATTTGGAAGGAACATGAGAGATAATCTAGCCCCTTGATGATGCAGGAAATTTCTGCTTCAACATCCCTGATACATGGACATCGATACTCTACTAAAGCATGTCTAAAGGAGAAAAATCCAGCACCTTCTAATGGGGTCTGTTCCATTCTAGTGGCTTGTACTATCAGGATGTTCTTCCATTCTCGTGGCTTGTACTATCAGAAGAGAACTTTGCTTCACCCTCTATGCCTAGGGTATTTCTCAATAAAATGATTCCCCTACAAAACACACAAATAAGAAAATTGCATCTGTTCCTCCCCTGCCAAGCAAAAGTGCCCCAACACAGAGATCTGAGTATATTGTAGCCTTGTGTGTAAAGCCAAGTTGGAACGAAAGGGAGATATAAAGATAGAAATAACGGAAAGGGTGTGGAAATGTTGAATGAAAATATAATGAAATAATAACAAAGGTGAGATAATTAATTGTGTGAGGGGTAGAGGAACTGCTGATCATCAGCTCTGTAACAGACTAATCTATGACAGAAAATATGTTTTGATATAATATGGCTACGGAAGATGCAAAGCAAGCTTCCACCATGCTAAGGTAGAGTGGCATTGTATTGCCTGCACTCAATTTTATTAATGTAAATCTTCTGATTTTTCTCTCTCCTAAAGGAGCCAACATACCACAAAAAATTTTGCTGAAACATCTTGGCTGTTCTTTTTATTTTATTGCAAAGTGGTTCTCTTTACCCTATTTCAAATGAGCCAGTTTTCCATGCAAAGCTATTTTGGGCTATAAAAATAGAGCAATTCTAATCAAGTATATTGATTCATTAAGGACCATACTAGATCTGTGTCAGAGATGTGACCCTCCAATCTGGGCGCAGTTAGCTGAGGCAATACCATCTCCTCATTACTATCTTGAATTTATTGTCCATGAAATAGGCTGTTGCCTGCTTTTCTATCAAAACAAATATAAAGACTAATCTGGCACATAAAAATGTAAGTCAGAATATTGATTCCTCCGAGCTGTTCTAGGTATACTATTATAGCAAATCTAACAGTCTTTAGGAATTGCTCATAACTTCCATAAAACATATATTTTTTAAGAATGATTCATCCTGCAGAATTGTATTTTTTCATTATTTTGATGGTGCAGATACAATTGTTTTATATGGGACTTTCAATGAAATGTGATGCATGCTCACAACTTTTGAAGCAAGTCCCCCTTTTGCTGATGTGTAATTATGACTTGGACATAAAAGAAATGAAATACAATAATACAAATAAAATTCTTTGTATGATAATGGTTTCTATAAGTGTATGATAAAAGAGACAGTAGTACACCTTTTTTAAAAAATCTTAATTTCTTTTATCAGGATATTTTTTTAAAAGCACTGAATCATAGGACTAGATGTGTTATCAAAGGACCTTTTATCCAACCCTCTTTATTTAAAACTTGTTTTCAGTACAATAACAAATGTGTTGAAAAACTCCTTCAGATTACCAACATGTGATTCTTTGCCAGGGTGTGAAATTTATTTTGAACATTTGCCCCCACTCTTTAGGATCCTCACATTTAAGCTATAGTTCCCCCACCCTCCACAATATCTAAACAATGTTGCTTTGATTTTAATAGAATATTTTAATGGAATATTTGCTTTGATTTTAATAGAAGGCATATACAGTTGTACCTTGGGTGCTGAATGCCTTGGCTCCTGAACAAATCAGCTCCCGAATGAATGAAACCCAGAAGTGAGTGTTCTGGTTTTCAAACGATTTTAGGAAGCTGAACGTCCGGCGCGGCTTCTGATTGGCTGCAGGATACTCCTGCAGCCAATCGGAAGCTGCACTTTGGTTATCAAAGAGTTCCGGGAGTCGAACAGACTCTCAGAAAACATTCTGTTCAGAAACCAAGGTACCACTGTGTATGAATGAGACAAAATATGACTCCTTGATGAGCTTTCCTTAGCTCCTTTTTGCCAACTTATGAAAATAGTTTTATGCAATTTTATTTTTTAAAAAAGGCTATTGCCTTAAAACACCATAGCTCTAATTATGGATGCTTGCAGAATCCAGAGTTTTAAATTACTATTATGAAATCTTTCAGACTCACAATTAGATTGGAACATCTCTCTATTTTAACCTGCACTTTTCTGAATGTTGTGACTCTGTTCTCAGAAATGTATTTTGATCTCAATGTATTTTGCAAGTAACACACTGACATAATAAATATTTTGAGAGGGTTTTTCATTAGGGAACAGACTGGAACTGTGGGTAAAACAGATGCATGGATCCTAAATGCCCTGACACATTCCACAATAGAACTTATGGATTCTCTCCTTTTCCCCTTGACAAACAGATGATCACTGGGAGAGGCAAGATGGAGTAGGCCTACCCGGGGCTTTTTTCCCCAGCCAGAACTTGCTGGAGCTCAGGTCTGGCACCTCTCAGGTGGGCACCATCATCATTATAAGAGAACTAGGGAGGTGTTCCTTGTGAGCTCCGCATCTCTTTTTCCTAGAAAAATAGCACTGACCCCTGGGGCAAATTAACTACATGCCAGGAAATGACCAGCAAAAGTTGCCAGTGATTCACTGACAGTGTTGAGAGGCAAGTGGTGACATTCTTTATATTCCATTATCATCTTGTTTGTTATTTAACAATCACTCGGATTTTATTTGAGGTGGGTACATTTTGGGTGGTCCCCCCCCCCCGGTTGTATAGAACTTTCTAGAATTTGAATTTAACACTTCTGTAAAATTGGTGCTGACACAATTCAATCTCCTATTCAACCATAATAATATACTCATCCTATCAACTGAAGCAGAGTGTGAATGGCCCTTTCCCTGCCTTTGCTTTACACTTTATAAAAATTTCTGTTCCATTGGCTAAACAGGGATTCGAAGTGGTCAGTCAAAGCTTTTCTTCTCACTTTTCAATTTTATGGTCCTATTTCATTACCCCTCCTTTTGTGCAACATGCAATTTCACATTATCTGTATTTTTTTCATATTTTACAGAATGTCACACTTAAATTGACCAAGCTTCCACAGCCCTGAATGCTGCCTCTTGTATCTCAACTATTGTTTTAAATCACCCAAAGAATGACAATGACATTCCAAAGTTGTATTTTTTCATTAGACTTCTTAAAATCTTATTACTGTCTTTCTAATCAAAATGTTCCACCTGTAATGGGAGTTGCTTTTCAAAGTTTGACAGAGATGCATTTTGGCGAACTAAATAAGAGTAAATGTTCTTCCGCTTGCTTGTTTAAGCGAAGAACTGCAATTCTAAAACTTATTAACCTTTGAAAAGTCTAACGATTCTTAAGCTTGGAAAACAAGCACATTTATTTAAAAGATGGGATTGAGTAATTGGACATTATTGAGAAATGCTGGGGGCCTTTTCTTTATTGAGAGTTCCCTGAAGAGATTCAATATCTCTTAGGTATTAGATCTGCAGGTTTCTCTTGCAGTTTCAGAAGGATGGACTTTACTTTTCTAGGGATACTTTCCAGATGGTTCTAACACATTTACCTGACTAGAACTAGGGATCATAACACCAGTTCGACCACATTTGTGAAATGTTCTACTCCAGTGTTTCCTTAACTTGTGTCTCCAGCTTTTTCAGACTACAATCCCCATCCCCCTGACCATTGGTCTTGCTAGCCATGGATGATGGGAGTTGTAGTCCAAAAACAGCTGGAGACCCAAGTTTGGGAAACACTGTTCTAACCTACCCTGACAAAAGCCTACCCTTTGAAATGATCAAACATGAGAGTTCAGTCACAGATTCATCCACACATATGGATCTAGACTGGACACAAACCTGTTTACACAGGAGCCAACTCCTAGGGGCCAAGGTCCCTCCCCCCGAATAAAATATTTGAGGGGGTTGTCCCCCCAAAAAACTGATGGGCATTGCCATTCAAATGCTGTTTGTGTACCATGTCATGTGATTGATTTGGTGGGGCAGAGCTTACCCCCCCCCCCAATATTTTATTCAGGTTGGCACCGCTGCCTGTTTGTTTTTAGCACAGGACCACAAGAACATGCTATATATTATTCATCCTGTCTAACATCCACTGATGAAGGTCAATACTACAGAGAATATATCAAAGTATTTTATTCCTTGTTGCTCACTTTTTAAAACCTGAACTTTAGGTTTATTTCCCCTGCCCATCTTGTCTAATGTTGATGTTGACCTTTCATATATGTGTCCATCATAGTAAAATATTTAAGGGGGCTGCCCTCTCCTCAAAGTTGATGGGCATTCCCATTCAAATACTGTGTGTGTGCACTGTGTCATGTTACCTGGGACCCCCACAATATTTTATTCAAGTTGGCACCCCTGGTATCCATGCTACAATGGAAGTAGCATAGAAGATAAAAGCAATGGACAGAAGAGTCCTAGGCTGAAGACATGCAACAAAGAATCCTCTGTTCCGGTAACCAGGCAAGGCCCACACTGTTAAGACTGCTTATGACACTCTGTTTATTAAATGTGTCTGTTTTGAGCTGGAGATACATAGTGACATTCTTGGATCCCGTTGCTGAATAGTATCCGGAACTCTGTGGTACAGTCATATTGCCAATGTGCTTAGGGCCAGTTAAACAATTACAGCAACCGTATGGAGCTTGCTGGAAAGATTTCCGTATGGCAGTGGCTTGAAACAGGAGTCATTTGAAAGCTGTTCACCCTGTGTACAGCTCCCCTGGTTGCCTGAGGCATGTGTTTCTGACAAGAGCCCTACTTGTGTGAAGAGGCAATGCAAGTATAAAGGGGCAATGGCCCCATGCTTTTAGCCCCATCACCATTGTTCTGTGGGTTGTTCCCCCTCCCCAGATTTCCATATGTTTAGGGCCAACATCTGCACCAGTGAGTCTTCTGCACCCATGCAGAATCCCCATGCAATCTAGGAAACTTCATGATCAAGGTACTAAACCCTGCAGGAAGCCAACATTAGAAATATATTTTCCCTGAAGAGCACATACAAGACTGGAAGGAGCTGCACAGCTCACTGCTCACATTGTCCCTTCACACAAATAATGACTGAATATGACTATGGAGTCTCTGGATAGTGGCCATAGTAGGTGAATTTCCATTCCCATGGCCAAAATTCTTTAGCTTTCCTCAAATCACCTATATTATAGTACACTTAATATAATTATTTATAACATACCCACCAAGTGTCCTTGAAAAAAATGTACATCCCATTTTTTTCATGTGAGATCGCAGCAGCCATTTTGGGTGCCGTAATCTTGCACACTCTCATGCCGTAAAAGGGGTCCTGGAAGACACTCGTCCCGGTTTTTTATGTGAAAAGTTGGAGAGTGTGTTATAAATGCATTGCATTTAAAATAAGTAATCATGTTACAAAAATTATTGGGGATGCCAAGGGGGGCAGCCTCCCATAATTGGCAGGTCTGGTTGTTGTTGTTGTTGTTGTTGTTGTTTGTTTGACCAAAAATATATATATATATTCTGCGGAGGGATAGGAATTATGGCCTGATAAGAATGAGCCTGTAAGATGGGCAGTCTGTTTAGGCAAGTTATGGCTGGTTTAAGAAACCTCTGAACTGTCACACACTCCCTGAATTAATGAAGCCATAAAGGTCTAAGGTCCCTAAAAGACCTATCAGGATTCAGGACTATTCATTCTGTGGCGAGTTGATCAGCATTGTGAAAGCAACAACAGATGTGGGTCTTCCTATGCATAATTTTATAAAGATTAACAGACACACTTTGATCAGTATTTTTGAACAGCAATAAGTTCGGCTATATGTTATTTCTCTGTATTTAGATATTGTTTTTAGAAAAAATGTATTTTTCAAAGTGAGGCATATGAAAACATAACAGCATAAATCAAAGAAAATAAAAAATATATAGCAGTTCACTGTCCTAACTCAGATATTTAGAGAGTTCTATAACACTACTGTTGCTTATTTTGTTCTCTACCTTGATTAGAAAGATGGTCAATAAGTTTCATGTTAAATAAAATAAGCATACTGTTTGTTATATACTTCTAGTTACTTATATAACTTATAGGTACTTATAGGTTCCATTCATGTCCCCCAAAAAAGTGATAAATAAAGCAAAAATCAGAAACTGAACTATGCTCTGCAATCATAATCACAACACAAAGCTTTGCATCTGAACTAGGTGAAAATAATAAGGATAATTTCTGTGCTGAGAACTAAAACTCAATCTAGGTTGTGAAATAAAAATGTTATGTTACTCTTACATTGGTCTACAGGACCAGGTTCTTTGATGCTGCTATATAAATGAATAAAACAGTTATAGCAGCTCTAAAAATTAAAAGCTAGTTTGTAGGGTCAAATGAATAGTTATGCAAATTTAACTCAAACAAAGGTGGACACCATTAGCACAGAATCTTGTTAAAAACAAGAAGTTATATAATGCAAAAGGATTAAATTCTGAATGGAAACTGGTTACTTGCTAAAATGCCACTTTAAAGCCTTGTTGTCCTTTTTCTTAAAAAAAAGATTCAGGTGAATGTGTTCTATTAATGTCTGCATTAAAATATTTTTACGGCACTTCTTTAATTGTAGATAAATGTAATAGACAATCAACTGAACAGCTCAGGAAAAAACAATTAGCTACCTGGCTTTTAATTTCTTACACATTAACATTGAACGGTCAAAATAAGAGGTTATTTTGGAGTGATTATTATGATTGTAATCAGGCCTGACACTTGTGACACTTCAAACATGCAACCACCAACAGTTCCTTTACAATGAAAGAGCTTCCAGCACAACACATTTTAATAGTCAGAAGAGTTGTGAATTCGCAGCTTTGCACAGCAGGTGTAGCAGCACATCTTTGCACCCCTAAATACACATGCTCATCTAATCTGACAGATTAGACAATGGCACACAAAAAAAAAAACCATCACTGATGTTTAAACAAAGACTTCATCTCCAGCAAGGCAAAGCTTTTTGCTCAATCTAATGCCACTAATAACTTTTCCAAGTCGAAAACAATGTATATTTTCTTAATGAAAACCAAACGGAAGCAAGAGTGGGGTTTGCTGACATTAAAAAAAATGCTTTCCTGTCTCTTTTCAATATTTACCTTTGCATTATCCTGTAGAAAGGTTTTGTTAATTAGTTGCATCTTGCGTGTGCTGCTTGTAACCAAGACAGCATAGAAGCTTGGGGACTGTTCTAAGGGAAGATTAAAAATCCATCAAGCAAGGGAGATATAAATTTACCATATTTAGTCGATTATCTGTATATCCAGTGGTGGCTATGTGCTAGCAGAAAACACCAGCACCTGGTTTTTGCCAGAAACAAAACCCACGTCCCCTGTGGCTCCCTGTGGCTCCTAAAATTTGAGATTTGGGGAACCGTCTGGAGCAGTATGAAATATTAGGCAGCAATGGCTGCAGTATGTAGTGTAGGCAGGAGGAAGATCAGCAAAAATTGGCTGCCTCATTTTGCATGGGTTAAAGTGCTTTTCACAAGATGAAACCCACCACTGGATACAATCAAATGGCTGTTAATTTAACATTACTGTACATTTAGTCAGAAATCTAAATATAAAGATGTTTATCACTACAGCCATATTGGTATTTTCAAAAGGGATAAAACCAGGAAAATCTCATTTTCTGTTCAGTTTAGCAACTGCGCACTCAAACATGGGCCTAGATATGTGCATATATTTACCATGAGGGGGTGAACTGGGCATTAATGGACTCTAGAGGGTTATTTGGAGACAGCTGCACTTATCATGAATCAGGAAAGGGAAATAGCAGGCCTGGTGTGCTGTAGGTCAGTTTCAAATGTTGACTTCAGAGAGCTATAAATCTCTAGCATTACTCTAGCAGCTGAGGCTCAGAATACCCTTCTAGCATCTTCCTATAATTTAAAGATTATGTAAGGTGTATAGCGAGTGTGTTCGACAAAAATATTAATTTAGAGATAAATCCTGTAAATGCTCCAAAGAAGCAGCTTCTGTAGAGCAAGATCGTCTTCTGCTGCACTGCAAATAGGAATTGCTGCTAGTTTTGTCAACAGTAGGAGGTCGTGGAATCCTGCCAAACAAAACAAGGTCTTTCTCAGGAAAATGCTTTCAGTTCTATGTAGTTGCCTAATAGCATCCTGTACTGTTTTACTACTGATATATAATATAAATGAGGATATATTGTCTTCTGCTGACAATTCCTTGAGTCGGAAATCTAAATCAAGAAACTGAACAGGAGTAAAAAAAAGCAATTAATCACAGTTAACTCCTTCTGGCAGGTCCTACAATATTTTCTGTTGTTGTTGATTCACTATATTCTAAGAGCACTATCCAGCCTTGCAGATGTTTGCTCCTGCTGTGAGACTGATGGCTTTCAGAATCTAGTGTTTGCATGTGGAAATGTAAAGCTTTTATGAAAATTCATAAAACTTCACTGCCATATTAACATTTTAATTACTATGAAATTTAAGGGGATATCATTGTTTCTATGAGCATGCTACAGAAAGCAAGTTTTCTAGGGAAGGGTGGTGTTGGCAGCTTGGGACACAACTGGCCTCTTACTGAGATCACTACAAAGAACTTTTGCAATATCGAAGGAGAACAGAAATGGAAGCTGTGTAAAAGTTTAATTTTTTTCCAGGAAGCAAGTGAGAAGATTCTGTTGCCCTTTCCCAGATCAAATGTACCTTAATACAGGGAGCGTAACTGTTCCTAAGCAACTTTACTAATGGGACAGATATCCATAACACACAATAGCGGATAGGGTGTGTGGTGTGGTAGCACAACTCACTTGACATCTGGTAGATCATGCTGTTGCGTATTGGAAGTGGACACAAGGCATTGTCATGGTGTAGACACATTGGCATAGCCAATTTGGCACTCCCACTGGTGTGTTTGCACCGCACCAACCTTGCTGTCACCTCACCCCTCCTCCTCTATCTCCCAGTAAGGAGCAGCAATGCAACCAACAGAGCCCACCACTCTGTCACCTACCAATAGCACATATATTCACATACATGGTCCATTTTTTTTTTAACATTTAAGTTCAATAGGATTCCACATATAGGGAAATGTCATGGACCATGAGGAGACAATTCTGATACCTGCTCTTAAATAGGCTAAATTATTGCCACTAATTCCAAATCCATCAAGACTTTTAGAACTTCTTTTGAGAAAGGAAACTTTATGTTGCTGGCAGAACAGACAAAAAAAAAACAACAGCATTCTGAAGATCAAAGCCTTTTTCCAAATACTCAAAGCCTGTGGTTCATTTTTAGCCCAGAAAAGAATTAATCTGTTCCTGAGGTGCTTTATCACACTGACTAAAAGGTTATAAACTAGAGAGTTAGGAAGAATGGCCTTTTGGATCCAGCTCAGGAGCACTAAATAGAAGGAGAATGGGATTGCTCACAAGTGAGAGACCCTCACCATCATATTTGGCTTTAAGAAATTCCATAGGCATCTGAGGGGAATCTTTTCACTATGGGAAGAAGAAAACACCAGTTGTTACTTTGCAACTCAATGAAAACAGAGCAGTACCAATGACAGCAACAGCATGACTACAACAACAGGCTTTGGGAGCAACTGCAGATGAATATAACATAGCCTACAAGCTGGAAAACAGTCTGGCTGCTGATCCCCTGAGCAGATTAGCACTACCTGAATTCCCCCCTGTTGAGAAGCTCCCAGAGGAAGTCATAATATTGATGGGACATCTGGATCACACAACAGTAAAAGCTTCTCAGATAAGAATGTAGACTTGACAGGGTCTTCACCGGTCCTTTGCAGCATACCGGTAGCACATTAGTACTGCACTGGGAATTTCTGCCACATCCTTCCTCACCACCCCACCCATCGCAGCCAACCATTGTCCAGCAGTTAATGAGGAAAGAAACTGCATGTGAAAATTATCAGTGGGAGAGAAAAAATTGGCAAAATTCTTATGGGTGGGATCTATTGTTTGGGTTGTGATTATCTTACTTCCAAGCATGTGAGCGTGTCTCTTCCTTTCATTATACACATCAGTTGACTGGTGGTCCGCGTGCATTAGTGGAGGGCGTCTAAGTGTACCCCACCACGTTCCACCCCACCCCTGTTCTGCCCCCATTCTGCCTTCTTATGGGACCAAAAGAACCTGTGCAATAGCGGTCTTGCATCAATTGGATGCACCTAAAATTGTCACCACCTGTACATGTAGTTTATATACACATTTTACCCTAACTGCCACAGATATTAGAAAAAAATCTGAAATATTGATGCAGTGCTGAAAACCAACAATGACTGGTATTTAACTAAATAATTGTGCTCACACAAGGATTACTACTAGTGCACATGAGCACTAGTACACACATGAGCAGAATGCCTGAAAAAGTAGGCTAAACGTTTGATCTGGCCTTGAGTTACTGAGGAAACATGTAACTTGTGATTTAGATCAATAAGTGCAGATATCCAGGCAGTATGAATTATGAATATATTCACTTATTGGAATATTGGTATGCACATGACAAAAATTGCTTTCATGTTTTTCCTTTTACCTAGCTTTTTCTGACCACATTACTTCAAAACATGTCCAGAAGAAATCTTTGCTCCCTAGAAAGCTACGAGGCAAGTATCTTGAAAACTTGTAGTTTATTTGCCTACTGTTCAGATTGTGACCCATCTAAAAGAAATGCCCAACTGCCTATACTGACATAAGAAACACCCAGGGCTGGATTTAGGTTTGATGAGGCCCTAAGCTACTGAAGGTAATGGGGCCCTTTATATGTCCAGCTGTCCTTTGTCAACAACAAATTGTTGCTGTTTTTTGTGTTGAATATCTGTTATATGGTAATTTATAGACCTAATAGGTCTGTTTTTTGTCTTATATTTTGGAAATGTACATCCAGGGTTTTTTTCCTTTTGGGGGGGGGCCCAAGAGAGTGGGGCCCTAAGCTATAGCTTGTTTAGCTTATACATAAATCCGGCACTGAAAACACCCAATGCAATCAAGCCAGGTGCCAAAAATTGACACCCTTGGGCAGCTGCCAGGGGTCCATTGCCCTAGACCCCCATTTCCAACACTCCAACTGCTCACAATATTCTGGAGTGTGCAAAGTTGCTCTGGTACCCTGTGGACATTGACAATAGTGGTTGCCTGGCTCTCACCAGAAAGGTGCAACTGTCAACACCATTACGGCCATCCTCTTCTGATAGGCCCCAACCCTCATTTCCAGTGGAAATAAATGGGAGATGGAGAGATGAGGGGAAGCTACATGGGGGCAGCAGCATGCTGTGGCAGTGAGCACCCAGGGGCCTGTGCCAGACCTGGCTGCCATAAAGAGCTCTGGCCTGCAGAAGAAAAAGAGTTTTAAAATGTAACTATGTTTAAATGTCTTTGCACATTAGCCAGTTTGAGGGGAGCTGGGGGTTTCGACAGAGCTCTATCAAGTTGCCACTACTAAGGTTTGTTTGTTGTTGTGTTTTTCCCACCTCACTTTATGACTTTGAAAAGTGTTTCTTCACATTGGTTGTACGTGACACCCTTCTCAAGCATGTGTACGAGGGAGGGGTGCATGACAATGAAGAACACATTTTGTTTGTTGGAAATTATTACATTAAGTGCCTGTCCTCCGTGCAATTTTCAAACACGAATCAGCCAAGTCTTGTGTGGCGATGTGCAAATTTGCAGGCAATTTGAACTGATTTGGCTCTTCAGAAGGTTAAGGTAGTTTAATGGTTGAAAGCACATTGCTGCACACAGCAAGCTGCAAAAAGTCAAAGGGTTAGAGGATTAGGATTTCATTTCCTTTTAGCCATTGCCATGTCTGTTTTCTGTCCAAACTGCTTCTTGTTCATGTTTAACCCATGCTTTTAAAGACAAGAGTGTTCACGAACTTGTGGGCCTCGGGCTTCATTTTAACAAGCCGTCTCTTGCACTTTGGTGTGTAATTTGTCATAAATGTCATAGGTCAGGGTGTGCTAGAAACCTACAGCCAGCAGATGGTCATTATGACAGTGGTTTATGTTTCAGAAGCAAAAAAGATGCTTTGCGATATTTACTCAAGAGTGCGAAGGTTGCAGCTCTCTCTTTCTTTTCCCAGTTTCTCTGTTGAAAATAAGTCATCATTGCTTAATTTTTAGATAGAAATGGACAGCAGCCAACAAGAGGCATTCTGGTCATCTTACTCAGACAAGTCGTCCTATGTTAATCACACCTCACCTGTGAGTAAACAGCAGGATTTGCTTTCTGTTTAACTGGTTCAGTGTTAACTTTGTTCAACTTTCAGCTAAGGGATCCTATATCTATAGTACAATAAAAAGCTGACTGAATTGGATATGGTCCCATTTCAGTTTTCGTACAGCTATCTTCATTCTCATTTCTTCTAATTATTACATCAAACATAAATAGTATTTTTTTTTTGCATGTGGCAGAGGGATTTCAATCAGCATGTTAACAAATTGTTGTTGTTGTTGTTGTTGGTATTAGTATTAATATTAGTATTAATATTATTCCTAGCCTGGTCATATATGCTTATTGCAAAAAAAAAAACAAAAAAAAAAAAACCTAATTCTGAATCCGAGTCCATGGTCCCATGAGGATGAAGTAAAAAGGTGGTAAAGGGACCCCTGAC
The DNA here is from genome assembly GCA_034641385.1 of Darevskia mixta. Taxonomy (NCBI): domain Eukaryota; kingdom Metazoa; phylum Chordata; class Lepidosauria; order Squamata; family Lacertidae; genus Darevskia; species Darevskia mixta. Next base: position 2,189,439 of record JAWWNH010000038.1, on the reverse strand, counting down.
CATTAGGTCCAGTTGCGGACGACTCTGGGGTTGCGGTGCTAATCTCGCTTTACTGGTCGAGGGAGCTGGCATACAACTTTCGGATCATGTGGCCAGCATGACTAAGTCGCTTCTGGCGAACCAGAGCAGCGCACAGAAACGCTGTTTACCTTCCCGCCGGAGCGGTACCTATTTATCTACTTGCACTTTGACGTGCTTTTGAACTGCTAGGTGGGCAGGAGCAGGGACCGAGCAACGGGAGCTCACCCCGTCGTGGAAATTCGAACCACCGACCTTCTGATCGGCAAGCTCTAGGCTCTGTGGTTTAACCCACAGCGCCACCCACATCCCATGAGGATAAAGCAGCTGGAGCTAAATTAAGCAGATTTGTACTCCTATAGAGATATGTGGAAACATTTTTTTTTTTTTTAATATAGCGACAGTGGTCTACCCAACATTATCATTTGCCTATCAGGGACTGCCTATCAGACAAAAGCTCTATTTAGTCTAGGATCCCAGTTTCCCACAGTGGCCATCCAGATGCATGAGTACAATAGGCCTCTCCTGCTGCGCTTTCCCAACACCTTGTATGCCTCTGGTCTGGAGGTAGTGTTCAGATATAATGACAAGTAGCCATGGTAGTCTTACTCGTGAATTTGTCTAATTCTACCATCTTGTGGTAGAGGATTTGATAGTTTAACTGTGTGTTGTGTCAAGAAGTATGTTCTCTTGTCCTGGTTCTTCCACCATGAGCTTCCATGACCTGGAGTTCCCTGCCTACTTCTCCACACCATGAATAATATTATTCCCTTCAATCACGTCCTCCTCTAACCTTTTTCCCCAAACTAAAAAGCCTCAGGCATTGGAGAGTTGCTCCTTACTTCTTCCCAAAAGAGTATTCTCCAGGCAGCTAGGCTTAAAAGTGCCAAACTATCAGGTTATAAACTACTGCATGAGCTGCAGCCCCTGGTATAATATGGTGAAATCTCTGGGAATTTCGTTGCTGCCAGAATCACAGAATCACAGAATCATAGAGTTGGAAGAGACCACAAGGGCCATCCAGTCCAACCCCCTGCCAAGCAGGACACACCATCAAAGCATTCCTGACAGGTGGCTGTCAAGCCTCTGCTTAAAGACCTCCAAAGAAGGAGACTCCACCACACTCCTTGGCAGCAAATTCCATTGTCGAACAGCTCTTACTGTCAAGAAATTCTTCCTAATGTTTAGGTGGAATCTTCTTTCTTGTAGTTTGAATCCATTGCTCCGTGTCCGCTTCTCTGGAGCAGCAGAAAACAACCTTTCTCCCTCCTCTATATGACATCCTTTTATATATTTGAACATGGCTATCATATCACCCCTTAACCGTCTCTTCTCCAGGCTAAACATACCCAGCTCCCTAAGCCGTTCCTCATAAGGCATCGTTTCCAGGCCTTTGACCATTTTGGTTGCCCTCCTCTGGACACGTTCCAGCTTGTCAATATCCTTCTTGAACTGTGGTGCCCAGAACTGGACACAGTATTCCAGGTGGGGTCTGACCAGAGCGGAATACAGTGGTACTATTACTTCCCTTGATCTAGATGCTATACTCCTATTGATGCAGCCCAGAATTGCATTGGCTTTTTTAGCTGCTGCATCACACTGTTGACTCATGTCAAGTTTGTGGTCTACCAAGACTCCTAGATCCTTTTCACTTGTACTGCTCTCAAGCCAGGTATCACCCATCCTGTATTTGTGCCTTTCATTTTTTTTGCCCAAGTGTAGTACTTTACATTTCTCCCTGTTAAAATTCATCCTGTTTGCCTTGGCCCAGTTCTCTAATCTGTTAAGGTCATTTTGAAGTGTGATCCTGTCCTCTGGGGTATTAGCCACCCCTCCCAATTTGGTGTCATCTGCAAACTTGATCAGGATGCCCTCAAGCCCATCATCCAAGTCATTGATAAAGATGTTGAATAAGACTGGGCCCAAGACAGAACCCTGTGGCACCCCACTGTGCCAGACTCTAGTGTTTTGTGGCATTTTGATACATTTTGATTTCATTGATATATTGTGTTTTCTATATTGGAGGCCTCGTTGTAAGGGCATGACTAAATGGTGGCTTGGAAATCCCTTTAATAATATGCAAATAAATAAATTTAAGTAGTTTGTATGGTTATATGTCTGTAGTAGAATCATCATTCATAGCTAAGAAAACAGGTGTAAAAAAATGGGTAATTTGCTCCAATGGGTAAAATTTGCACTGTGGGTTTCAGATGAACATCTACATTCCCAGTGGACAAGGCTGTTGCATTTTCTCATGTTGTTGCTGAAGAATAAAAGATTTAATCACAGGCATGGTATATTTGGCATAAAAGCAGCTTTTTATAACCATTTATCATTAAAAGACTGTCCTTGATTCTGAAAAAAAGGAAAATACATTTATTTAAGTGTGCATAAAGAAAATAGACCTCGAATTGGAAGTGGTCCTAATTAATAAAAACAGAAACATAATACCTATAAATATTTAAGCCATATAGTTTAGACGTATTGGTAGGGGGTGGCTATTAGCTTGTTTCTGTGGTGGTAAATTCCTGCATAGCTCACAATGGAATAGTATAGGCTGCACCACTGTGAGAGGAAACAAAAGATCCCCAAGCAGCCCCACCCTCCGCTATTCTCTTCTGCGGCAACACCCCTTGTTCACAAAACCCCTTTCAATTATACTCTTTGTTGGCAATGTTTACTTTTTCCATTCAAGCCTCTTCGCTCTCTTGTTCCCAGTCTTCCAGGCAGCCAGCTAGCTGGAGCCAGAGCAGAGGGCGAAGGAGGAGGGAGGCTGGTCCAAAGCGAGACACCAACAAACCGCACCAAAACTTTTAAATCTCTCCTAAGTGCTGCAGCCAGCACAGCATTAGGTTTCAACAAGAGGCTCCCACCACGCTAGTAGCTGTAGTGTTGCCTCTCTCCCTGCCTCCATTTCCTTTAGCCTAAATGCTAGAGGAAGGCACCTGATCACACAAAGTGACAAGCATTTTCATGTCCTCTGCACAGACCCCCTTTCCAAAGACTTGCTGGTATTTTAAAACCAAGTGTCTAGAGAAGAGTGGTGTTAATTCGTCACCAACAAGCAGCAAACAGAGGAAGAAGCTTTTGCTGGGCTCTGTTGTCAGGGGCTTTTTGCTTTGCCCAAAAGTGGTATATTCCCTTCATGTTTCAAATTGAATACCGTCTTTCCCCCTTTTTAAGACACCGTCTTATAATTTTTCCCCCTCAAAAAAACACAGGGTGGCTTATTTTCGGGGGGATGTCTTATTTTTATTACGTCAGTATGGTATGGTACAGCCTCCCCCTGTGGTGGCACCACGGCTTACTTTTGGGGTACGTCTTACTTCTCACAAAGGTAAAAAACCCCTGCCATGGCTTACTTTATGACTACGTATTAAAAAGGGGGAAACAGGGTACAAAGCGCATGCTTATGTTGCACTGTACACCCTGACAGGCATTTTCTGAACTAACTAACAGAAGACAAAGAGATGGTGGCTTCTAGGTTATTTATTTATTTCATTAAAATTTATACACCCCTTGAATGTAAAACAAAACAAAACCTCAAAGCAGTATTGACTTGCTACAAAATTGATATGTATAGGATTACACTGTTAGCCTTTAAACCTAAACGTACCTGCTAAGGAGTAATCCCCATTAAACACTGTGGGACTTACTCCTGAGTAAAAGTGCACAGCATTGTATTGTACATAAAACCCCTGAAGAGAAAGCTGCCCACCATCCCATACTCCTCCCCAAACCCAGCAGCTACCAGTGGATTCTTCTAGAAGGTGGTTCAACATCTGTTGTTTGAAGGACCAATAGTACAGGTGGGGTCATTTAGAGGGTGAAGAGAGGATAATGGATGATGCTGATGCAATGCCTCTCCTCCGACCACAAATGGTTGCAGGTTCTCTCTTTCTGATATACAGTGGTCCCTCGACTTACGAAGTACTCGACATCCGTATTTTTCGACTTACGAATGAAAAAAAGTGGCCGCACACCTACGAATTTTTCGACATCCGAATGGAAATCATTGCCGGTTTAGATGCGGTTTCCTCGACTTACGAATTTTAGATGCGGTTTTTTCGACTTACGAATTTTTCCAAATATTTTTCTCCCAATGCATTCCTATGGGAAATCGACTTACGATTTTTTTCAACCTACGAATGTCCATTCGGAACGGATTAAATTCGTAAGTTGAGGGACCACTGTATAATGTTTCGATGTAGTAATCAATAATCAAAGTGTGGAAACTGGCCTGTAACCTTATTCTAATTTGAAATTCAGCTGTCATTTTTCCAAAACTGGGTCAGTTAAGTTGCCACGAGATTAGCTCTGCTCTCACTAAAGAACATTTCCATTCGAGTCATGGCGGACCTTAAAATCTCCCATGTATTTAGCGACTGGTATATAGAAAAGATTCGCAGGTGGCTTAATTTGGTTTCGGAATGTGAGTCTGCAGGTGCATTGCCTCTCCATTTCCCATCCTGCTGGATGCCGTGTTTGAACTTCTGACCAGGGAGGGGCTTGATTGACAGTAAAATGGCATCAGAGGACGCAGCAATGGAATGTTTCTTTCCTCGTCATCATTAAGGGGGGATTCCTCTATGGTGCAGAGAGGGAACGGTACAATTTAATGTTCTCTGGAGAGTGGGCGAAGGGCTCGAATCTTCGCAGAGCTGCTTTCTGAGTGGTTCGTCTCAGTCCTTGTGGCAAATGGGGTGTCCCTGTGGAATTTGCCATCGCCTGGCCTGAAAAGAAAGGGATTAAGACCCTTTAAAGGATGGAAATGGAACAAAAGAAGCACTTTTATGATGTAGCAGCATAAAATAAGGAGCTCTATTGTGGAAACTGATTGCTAAAGATCTTTGAATTGAGCAGCCTACATTGTGGGCCTTGTTCCCTGAGGGTTTGGAGGCTTGTACAAAATGATATGTCTACACTAGAAAAAAGAGTATAGCTCTCATTTAGGGGCAAATAAGAGATTATTGGTTTGTTTCTACATCATTTTTTTCCACACCTACTGAAAAGTGGCCTGTAGGGAGATTATACTCTAGTGAAAGTTGCTGCTAATTAAAACAAGTAATTAGTGTTCCTCCAGGCTTTGCGGTTTCACTCACTTTTGCCCGCCAGACAACATTAGTTTAAAAGCAATCCAATTTCTAGCAATAACAGACTGTAAAAAAGTCATTTAACAAGTATATAAGTGTAAGGTTACAGTTCAGGCTTTGATTTATCTCTCCCTGGCTATTTAGAAATGCCTTGCCAAAGTTTGAGGGTGCGTGGGTATAGGGAGATGGCAATTAAACATTAAAAAAATTATTTTCATTTTCTAAAAAATCATTAAAATCCATTTCATTTACAAATATATCGCAGAGCCTGTAAGAGAGTGTTCTGAAACTACATTTAGGAAGCCAAATTTGGATTTAATGCAGTTTCCTTACAGCAGACCCTCACTTAGCATTTTGTAAACAGATCATTTCATTAAGGCCTTTTGTTCTGGTTCCTGCGTCTGCTTGAAATGGAGACTTGTTATTGACTCCGACTCTCCTTGACATGAATAGAAGCAGTTAAGTTTAACGTATTGCTGCTTTAGGCTGTCATGAGACAAAAATGATTATGTATATTTGTTGTTGTTTATCCAAAGCACTTTGAGACCTGCGCAGATTAATCTAAAAGTTCGAATACTGCTTATTCCTTTAAAAGGTTATACAGTAGCAAAGTCTGGAGATGGAGGAGAATTTAATTCAGCTTGACCTTGCATTTCAAAAACATTTAAAGTCTTTTTTTTAAAAAAAAAATGCTATTGAGAAGCAAATATATACAAGCATGCACTGCTTGTATATATAAAAACATGCGCTGAAAAATTGCTACATGGGAGGTTGTCTATTCCTGGGATGTTTTATATTCCAGGTGTCATACGGAATACACAAACTGAAAATTAGAATAATCCTGGACCACAATCCATTAGCAGCACCTCCCATTCAGACTTAATTAAAATGACTAGCAGCATTTTGAAAGTATGTCTGAATCCTGCCTCCTGATTGTCTATTCAAACATTGTTTCCTGATTGGAAGAAAGATACTGAGATTTTTCACCTGTTCAACCAGTGGGCACTCTCTTTTTCTCTCTGTCTCCTTTGAGCATAGCTTACCTAGCGATCCTCTTGAAGAATGAAGTCAGAAGAAGGAAATACGATTCCTGACAAGGGAGCAAAACATTTTTACAGAGAACAGAAGATGGTTTCGCAGGCAACACGAGAAGGCCTGTAGTACTACACAAAACTGTCATTTACAACCAGATATATATTTCCCCCCAGCCAGATACCACTAGAAAAATCTGTACAATGGGACATATTTCTTTCACAGGCTTCGTTTTAAATGAAAAGAGACTTTGCTATCATCATAAGGAAAAAGGCAAGAAGGAAATCTCTAAGCCTAATCATTTCCCCCCTCAATCTGCCACATATTTTGGATGCAATTTAAAGAGCATCATTCACCAGTGCTTGTTTTCCAGGTTTTATGCATTATCCCCGAATCAGGTACATTGTAATATTAAGAATGTGTGCAAAAGGATAGCTTTATGGTACAGACACCTACTAATGGAGTATTTTACATGCTATCCAAGATAACATTTGCGAAGACTGTGATTATTTTGATTGCATATAATAAAAATCAGGACAGTGTAAAATCATCTTGTGGTTTGTGTTTTCCCAATTCATTTTCCTTACATAACAGATATGGCATCGTTTTTTGATGCTGCAGTCTAGAACATCCAGAAACATCTGTAATGTATTGAATGCTATTATTGTGTTTGAATATCGTTTGATCAGTTGCCTTTCCCAAATGGATCATACCCAAATGTATTTTTTTTTGCCCAGAAGAATTTTAGCATGCTGAAAAGTCTTCTTTAGAAAGGGGAAAAATTCCAGTTTCCAGTGATTTGCTTTTCTGTTTCATCAGAACATATACAGAATACATATATGCAGAGCATAATCCCCAGTAGGCTGTTCTCCTTGGCGAGTCTCATTAAAGTGAATTGGAGTACTTATGTACAGCTCCTCCCATTCATTTTGAACAGGTTTTTGCAGGAGATCTTACCAGTATCCTGTGACCAGAGTTTTCACTGAATCTAGCGCCAGCTTTTTATTCTTTGTGTCAGTGTATGCCTGGCTAGTGCTGTAGCACAGCAGCCCTTAGGGCACCAGAGGGCAGAATCTGCTCTGACATACACGGACACTAAACCCTTTTATAGATTAGTCCAGAACCGTACAGGGCTGTATAATAGCTCTAATTTTATGTAATAAGCAATATTTGCACAGCAATTCCATTATCAGGCAGAAGACAATTTTAGAAGTAATTTAGGAGCCAAGACTGTATTAGTGCTGAGTCTGAGTAAAGAACAATCTCTGTGTAAAGCACAATCAAGATTCTGTTCCGTTACTTTTTTTTCTTTGTAAATGATTTTAATATTTTATTTCTTTTTGCTGCAAATATAATTTCAGCATAAGATTCTCTCTCGCTCTCTGTCTCTCTCTCACACACAAGCACATTCTATATGCATATTAGTAATGCAGTTTCTGTACATTTTAACGCTTTCTCCCTTTTTTTTCATTTAGATGACTTGGAAATGACTGTGCACACACTGCTTTCTTTCTAATTGCCGTGTTAAATCCATTTCCAGTATCTCAGAATGAATTGGAATACAATTCATCAGATATCACAGTGCCTGCTAGGGTTCCGATCCAGCAAGTGCAATGCATGCCGCAGTGATGGCTAACCTTGACACCCCAGATGTTTTGGAACTACAACTCCCATCATCCCTAGCTAACAGGATCAGTGGTCAGGGATGATGGGAGTTGTAGTCCCAAAACATCTGGAGTGTCAAGGTTAGCCATCACTGGCCATGCCCAGAGGAGCAGGTTTAAGAAAGGTGCTGAGTTCGGGTTTCTGTTTACTGTGCACAGCACTGAACTAGCCAATGAGTTAGCCTTGAATATGTGGTTTGCTTATTTCCAGATCCACCCTGCCCTGGCTTCCAGTCTAATTTTCTGTTGGAAAGGAGCAAACTTTTAAACAGGTGATCATTGTCAAATTGGCAAAGATAACAATCCGTGGGATGGGAAGGTGCACAAGCAACCCATACTTATATTTTACGGTGTTCCTTCTGTGTAATGTGATACAGACCTTGCACTGTTTTGAAATAAGGAGCAGCCCCTGTGTTTTATGGCCAGGAGAGGGGGAAACCTTTTAACAGCAGGGAATATACCAGTACTTTAATTCAGTGCCGGATTGACGTATAAGCTAAACAAGCTATAGCTTAGGGCCCCATTCTCTTGGGGGCCCCAAATAATTTTAAAGGAAAGAAACTGGATGTACATTTCCAAAATATAAGATAAAAACAAATAAAATGAAACCTACATACAGCAACAGTGTTTTGTGTTGTGTAGGCTCCTATGATGTAAGTAATGAGCCCCTGCTCCCTAAAATATCACTGGTTTGCTCATTTCTATATATAGGGTGCCTACATTCTGCATGGACTGGTTACAATTACTTTGATAAAATACATATTTTGTTATGTGCAAATGGCTTTTGATTGATTGAGTTCAATGGGACTTACTCCCAAATTAGTATGCATAGGGGATTGCACCCTTAAAGGTTATTTCATATTAAAGAGAAACGACTTTAATGTGACATGGCGGCAATTCATAACCTCCAGCTTCTGCACATCATGCTACATATGTGCAAAAGGTTAATAAACCTACTTCTGAAATGTAGTTTTGTTTTACGTTCACTTTTTACAATTTTATTATATTTGACCATTATTTGTAGGTTGGTTTTAACAACTTTTCTTCAGCATTAAAAAAAATGCATTCTCCATAAAATTGGAAGTAGAATATATGCTACCTTGAGGAACTTGGAGAAAAGGTGGGATGTAAATGAAATAATAAATAATATATAAAATTGCACACACATACTTATTCCCTAAAATCCTGCATTTTTCCAAAGCTGGTTTATTTATATTTATTTTGTTCTTATACAACAGCCAACAAAACAAATGAATCATAATAAATCAATAAAAAAAACCAGCCACCCCCCCCAAAAAAACCCACAAAAGCTCTCTGAAAAAAGGATTTCATTTGTATTTATTTAAGGCATTTATATGCCACCCTTTATAGTGTCTCTCAGAATGTTTTACGGTGCAGTTAAAACAAAAACACAGAACAATAAACAGCTCAATTAACATACCGGTAAGTAAATAAATAACATAATAAAATATTCATCAAAACAGAAGAGTTTAAAATGGAGCATAGTTCCAATATTTAAAATATAAATCATTTAAATGCCTGAGAGAGTAAAAATGTACTCACCTGAGATGATTATCTAGTGGGTACCAGGAGGGCTCTCATAGGGAAGGATGGGCTTCAACAGGTTAAATAAATACATCTTGGGAAAGAATTGCAGAGTATGCTCCTTTCAGGCTAACTTGTCATAGAATCATAGAATCATAGAGTTGGAAGAGACCACAAGGGCCATCCAGTCCAACCCCCTGCCAAGCAGGAAACACCATCAAAGCATTCTTGACAGATGGCTGTCAAGCCTCTGCTTAAAGACCTCCAAAGAAGGAGACTCCACCACACTCCTTGGCAGCAAATTCCACTGTCGAACAGCTCTTACTGTCAGGAAGTTCTTTCTAATGTTTAGGTGGAATCTTCTTTCTTGTAGTTTGAATCCATTGCTCCGTGTCCGCTTCTCTGGAGCAGCAGAAAACAACCTTTCTCCCTCCTCTATATGACATCCTTTTATATATTTGAACATGGCTATCATATCACCCCTTAACCTTCTCTTCTCCAGGCTAAACATACCCAGCTCCCTAAGCCGTTCCTCATAAGGCATCGTTTCCAGGCCTTTGACCATTTTGGTTGCCCTCCTCTGGACACGTTCCAGCTTGTCAGTATCCTTCTTGAACTGTGGTGCCCAGAACTGGACACAGTATTCCAGGTGAGGTCTGACCAGAGCGGAATACAGTGGTACTATTACTTCCCTTGATCTAGATGCTATACACCTATTGATGCAGCCCAGAATTGCATTGGCTTTTTTAGCTGCTGCATCACACTGTTGACTCATGTCAAGTTTGTGGTCTACCAAGACTCCTAGATCCTTTTCACTTGTACTGCTCTCAAGCCAGGTATCACCCATCCTGTATTTGTGCTTTTCATTTTTTTTGCCCAAGTGTAGTACTTTACATTTCTCCCTGTTAAAATTCATCCTGTTTGCCTTGGCCCAGTTCTCTAATCTGTTAAGGTCATTTTGAAGTGTGATCCTGTCCTCTGGGGTATTAGCCACCCCTCCCAATTTGGTGTCATCTGCAAACTTGATCAGGATGCCCTCAAGCCCATCATCCAAGTCATTGATAAAGATGTTGAATAAGACTGGGCCCAAGACAGAACCCTGTGGCACCCCACTAGTCACTTCTCTCCAGGATGAAGAGGAGCCATTGATGAGCACCCTTTGGGTTCGGTCAGTCAGCCAGTTACAAATCCAATGAATGGTAGCATTGTCTAGCCCGCATTTTACCAGCTTCTTTACAAGAATATCATGGGGCACCTTGTCAAAGGCCTTGCTGAAATCAAGATAGACTACATCCACAGTGTTCCCTTCGTCTACCAGGCTTGTAATTCTGTCAAAAAATGAGATCAGATTAGTCTGACATGACTTATTTTTCAGAAACCCATGCTGACTTTTAGTGATCACAGCGTTCCTTTCTAGGTGCTCACAGACCGTTTGCTTAATGATCTGCTCTAGAATCTTTCCTGGTATTGATGTCAGGCTGACTGGGCGGTAATTGTTTGGGTCCTCTCTTTTCCCCTTTTTGAAAATAGGGACAACATTTGCCCTCCTCCAGTCTGCTGGGACTTCACCTGTTTTCCAAGAATTCTCAAAGATTACTGCCAGTGGTTCTGAAATCACCTCTGCCAGTTCTTTTAATACTCTGGGATGTAGTTCATCTGGCCCTGGAGACTTGAATACATCTAAACTAGCCAAGTGTGCTTGTACTACCTCCTTACTTATTCTGGGCTGTGTTTCCCCTGCTGAATCATCTGCTCCATATTCTTCAGGTCGGGCATTGTTTTCTTTTTTGGAGAAGACTGAGGCAAAGTCCTCCGCATAAGACGCAACACGGAGCAAAGCCTTCTTAGAAGATCTTAAATGCCTTATGGGAGAAGGCATAAGGAGTTGTTTAATCTTCAAAACCAGCAGTTTGAAACTGGGCTCAGAAGCATATTGGCAGCCACTTAGTTGCTTCGAGGCAGGTGAAATATGTGGAAAGGACCCCTAACTATCAAAGACAGGCTGCCATATTCTGCACCAGCTGATGTTTCTGAACCCATTCAAACATAGCCCATGTAGACCAACTTAGAAGAGACAGACAGATAGGCTGAATTATAAATGGACAGATAATTTACATGGGGGGGGGGTAACTAGAGAAGGAGGAGAAATTCAGCACAAGAACTACTTTAAATATGAACATAAGAAGACAGGAAGTGGCCTCGGATCGAGCCAAAGACCAATCTAGTCCAGCTTCCTGTTCTCACAGTGGTCAACCAGATACCAATGGGAAGCAGGACCTGAGTGCAGCAGTGCTGTCCCCACCTGCAGTTCCTAAAAACCGATATATAAAAACATATTGCCTTTGAAAACCGGGGGGGGGGGAACATAACCATTGTGATTAGTAGCCACTGATAGCGTTCAAGACGGCATATGACTCAATACCCATTTCTACTCTGGCATGAAAATAAAGACCATCTCATTTGCTCAACATATCTAAATCCCAATCCATTCACTCATGGATCTTAAACTGTGCTAATCTTCCATCTACCAGAACGTAACGGAAGTGCAATAGCTGAGCCACCGTGGGTATCAATATCTGCAGAGCGCAATCCATCCCCAATTGTTATTGTATCAATAGTGTGGGGTTGTCTCATCTTGCTTTTTTCAACAGACTTCTCTCAAGCATCCAGATGTGCCCTGACAGATGCGTATCTCCATAGCAGTGAGATTTGAATCCATAGGATTATTGCCAAATTAATTGTACACTCACATTCCAGCCTGAAACATTGCAGCTGCCAGGAAGAGTGCATTGTGGGAACAAGCAGCCCACTCTCCTGACAAATAGGTGAAAATGGCTCATTTTGCAGTGTGAGTAGACTGGGCTGTCCTCTCGCAACCAAGACAAAAGAGATTGTTTCGTAAGTCAGCTGCCAGTCAGCTATATAAAAAGACTATTATGAATATGATACAAAACCTAGTATATCTGTCATTGGGGTGTATAAGTAAAGAGCTTTTGAAATCTTTGTTGTTGTTCAGCATGTGGCCACGCTAAATTCTGTTTTGTTTTTGAATCCCTCTTGGCCGGGCATGCTTGGGAACAGACAACATTCCCACATGATTGTGACAAAGAGTTGAGAATGCATCTGTGTCTAAGTAAATCAGAACAGCATTGTGCTGTCATGTTGCTTCTGGGGGATCTTATAGTACAGTTGTGTGTTTTTCCTCCTGGAAATATTCCTTAAATCTTTTTGTATTGTTTTAAGCCATACGCTTTCCTTAAGACACATAAGGTGAGTGTTTCGTAATTTATTTCAAAACTGTCACTTTTTGATCACAGATTCTCTGTTTAAGGGTGTGTAAAATGGATTTCACAATATAGACAGTCCCCACCACCACCCTCAATTCATTCTCAAAGCAAATTCTGGCATAAATCACTATTACCTCAGTTCTACAGACTGAAGTAAGGTACAGGGGATGCCCAAACAAGGCTGGTGTTGTTTTTTCAGATATCAGTATGTTCATTCCAGCATATTTGTGCCTAAACTGAGAGTGAAGCTTGACTTGGGGAGAATGGCACGGCCAATATGGGCCAAATAATGATCAGTTTGGCATTCCTGAGATTTCACAGAGATGCAACACTACAGCACTACAACACAACAGTGCTACAGTGTGTCAGGATGAATGCTCAATAAATGGACAGTCTTCTTATTTTTGTAGCTGCATCACTAGGCGATTTCACAATTCTCAGATCCATTCCCCTGAATAGAGATGGAAAGAGAATAATTGAGTCCTATTTTTTCTCGGGTGGTAGAGGATTTCCTCTATGGGCAGCATGAAAGATGGGAGTCTCTTCTCTCCCTGCCACTCCACTCCCGGCAGCTGATTATTACCTGAAGCACTTTTTGGGGAGGGGGGTTGCCTTAAAAGTCTAGCAGGCTTGTTTTATGCCACAGGTTCTAACAATGCAAGTCTGCTCAGAAGCAAGTCAGATTGGGTTCCACAGGTGTTCTTGCTAGTGGCTGTACATACAAGGCAGTTGTAGCTTTCATTTATTTAATTAACAAAATTTGCATATGCTTTTGCATACTGCAAAATTTGCATATTCTGCAAGCATACCACTTGTCAGAAAACCTAAGCAGTTTACAAAAATACAAAATAAAACATTAGTGTTCTCCATAAAAAAACAGGTATTTTAAAACATTCCAGAGATGATTAAAATCCACAGCATCTAACAAGACAAATGCAGCTTCTATATTTCTACAAAATGCTTTAAGCAGGCACTGAAAAGAAAGTAGAAAAGTTTCCTGATGCCAGCAGACAGGGAGATGTTTTCTGTAAAAAGTTAAAGGCAGAGCTTTTTTCCCCTAGCAGTACTCAATGGTATGCAGTACCAGCACCTTGATTTCTAGGGAAAAAAGCTCTGAGAATGAGTATTATGTGAGATCTGTAGCAGTGCCAGTTCTGCAGATGGAAGCATTCGAATGAGCATATGGGGGTAAGGCAGTATGGGGTAAGACAATATACCCCCCCCCCAGCATAAGATGAGGGGTGCTCACAGGGGTTATTACAAAGAAAAGAAAGGAAGAAACATCTCCACTTCAGCTCTGTTTGCAACTGTCCTCTAAATAAGTAATGCCTTTGCCTTGATTCTCAATGAGAAGTGATGCAGTCACGTACAAGCTCCATAATTCCTCTCAAAAAACAAAGCTACGCCATATACTCTTCACCAAGCCAACCTTTGCCGCTATGCTCTCTGTCCGCCAGTTAGTTTGTAAGAGACCTGGCAAAGGGTGAGGGTTTGTGTGTGTGTTTTACAGGTAGTTATGATTTACTTTATAGAGAGGGGAAGAAGCTGATATGCTCAGATTTCAAGAAATATATATTTACCTTTGTGCACTTGTATCATTACACTCTTAGGCTATAAACTGGGCATGAGCTGTGCTTTATCGCTGTAAAGTGGCTGTAAAGTGGCATCTCTCTTTTCTTACTCATCTAAGGAATAATGTGATGAGCACTGAACACTAGAGGGGGAGCTTAGCCATCCAGGAGAGCAAAATCCCTGAACCCCCTTGGGGGGGAAATGGCCGTGTGACACTGTTGCTACTGACTTAAGCAAGCAAAGTTTAGGCTTGGGCAGGCAAGGTTCAGAAGCCAAGAGGTCAAGAATGGCAGAGAGCCAATTTATTGTCATTTTCTAGAGAGGCAGCAAATCATAAGTGGAAGTGAGAAATTTAGGGCTTTGCTCAGATGAGGAGTATTTTAAAGACCTCTCTGGAGGCAGTTTAACATGAAGTGTAGGATTACAGGGATATTCCCTCCCCCCCCCCCCTCAATACGACTGCCTGTCATGTAAATGTCTGAGGAGTGATAGAATGAATTATCATAAAATTTTGACAAATTTGATGGCTCAACCAAAGGGTGAAAACAGACATTCCACTTATTGGGTTCTAATAAGACATGACATTTCAAATGAGTTTACATGGCAGTTAGACCTTTGCTTTTCTCCCTCTGATTCCAAAGTACTTCTACATAGTGATCGCTTCTTTATATATCTGATGTCTGTGGAAGTAATGAAAATACTTTCTGGATTCACCACTTATTCGTTTGTTTTTTAAATGAAATTGTGCAAATTCTGTAATATGTATACATGTATATTGTAATATACATACATAAGCACACATGCTATACAGTCCTGGTGCAACTGCAATGCTGAACAGCTTCCTACCATAATGCTGGAGATCAACCGTGTCCCAGAGCAGGAACGGGGGACTGGACTTCAATTCCCATCAGCCTCCGGAAACATGTCCAATAGCCAGGGTTATGGAAGTGGCAATCTAGCTGGGCTTTTTTTCCCCAGCCGGAATTCACCGGAAATCAGTTCTGGCATCTCTCAGGTGAGTGCCATTGCCATTATAAGAGAACAACGGAGGCATTTATGGTGAGTTCCAACACCTCTTTTTCTAGAAAAATAGCACTGCGTACAACAATAATGGAGACAGCCAATCATGAATTAGCTATGGAGAAAGATGTCTGGAGTGTGCATTATAATGAGAGAGTCCTGTTGTTTGTAGAGCTCAAGCAGGTTGGGTCTGTGTGTTTATTTATGGTCGCATCAGGATCCTTCTACCTCAAAGAAGCTAAACGTTGCATGTTCACAACCAATGGGCATTTCACTTCCCTCATAAAAACTGCAGTCTTTGCTAAAATTGTACTGCTGCTTCTCAAATGTTCCCCAGTTGGTTCATGATGGCCCCTTGAGAAGGAGAGAGCATCTCCTTCAGGTTCAGATGCAGGAGCAATCAAAGTCAATTGAGTGAGAGGCCCCTTCCATCTTTCAGATTGGCCCTGCTCCTGGGGGAGAATGAGGCGCTTTGCTGAAGTTACCAGTCTGCTTCACAAAACACTTCACTGAATCTATTTTATTTATCTCCCCATCACCATCCCAATCTCTTCTGCTTCCTCTTCTTAGGATCAGTCTACATGATACCTTTTCCCCATATCACATTGCTCCTCTGTGGTGACTCTCTTAGCCTGCCACTAAAGTCTAGCACAACTTGCCACATCGATCCTCTGTACATCACATACATCAAATGCCTCAAGGAACATAGCAGCTGTTGCCTGAACAATATATTCACAGCATGGGACTCACTTGTGCTGCCCTTCAAACATTATGGTAAGCTAAACTTGTATTTTGCTACCCAGAGATTATTTCCATGTAAGGAAAAAAAATCATGTGAAATGGCCCTAAGAGACAGTTTCTTATGGGTTCTTTTGAAGATACTCTATTGCACTGGCTTCATATATTTTTTTCATGGTGCATCCAGATGTAGAGAGCATTGTGTGATGTGTGACACAAACATTACAGAATGTAATTCACAGATCACAAAATGTTATGCATATGCGCTTATTCTTTTTCTGGTGAACCCAGCTACTGTTTTAGCACCAACTCTCTGAAGTTCTCAGTACATATTCATGAGGCAGGATATTGGAAAGGCAAGTAGGAGAGCTGATTCCATGCTATGTAGAGCATTGACAGCATGTGGGACCATAAGCATCTCTTGCATGTTTGTTACATCCTTTTACATGCTCCCCAACAACGGGTGAGGGCCTACAATGGAATTGTCTTCTGGATTTTAGCACATTTCACAAGAAAGAGACATGAGTCCCATTATTTCATGCTTGGCTATTTTGGTGAGAAAGGCTTCCCTTGATGGTCAACAGCTGAGTGGGTCCATATACAAAGAGGCACTCCTTAAAGAAGCTGCGTCTCAAATCCTTTGGGGCAGGCATAGGCAAACACGGTCCTCCAGATGTTTTGGGACTACAGTTCCCATCATTCCTCGCTAACAGGACCAGTGGTCAGGGATGATGGAATTGTAGTCTCAAAACATCTGGAGGGCCGAATTTGCCTATGCCTGCTTTGGGGTTTTATAATACCAACACCTCCAATATCAGTGATATAGCAATACTGTTATATAAGTGAATTCAAATGGAGTTTAGTGAAATGCTAATGCATTTTTATTATTTTTAAAGTCAGATTGTTTTCTATTTATGCCTTTTCCTAAGAGTCATCTGTTTCTGAGTTCTTCAGTTAGGATTTTATTTGTTAGGGATAGAAGGAAAGCCAAGGGTCATATGCATGCCACGGAGTCCTACTTTACAGATGAATAGTCCTCCATTTGCTGTCAGAGAAGACAACATAAACAGCCATAACAGAGAGCAGGAGTCTTGACGTTGCCCATTTACAGTTGGACCTGGAAAGTACAGTAGATGGAGCTGGGCACAAATGCCTGGTTATTGTCTTCCCCACTGTGGTGAGATATATTTCTATTTAAACTATGGTAACTATTTCTAAATTTGTATCTATACATATAAATTAGCCCGTGCAAGTTTTATGGAAATCTGTGCCCTTTTCTTTCATTCTTTTTGGTGATGCACTGCTTCATTTGTGGCGATGTGTAAGGGGCCAGCCTTGCTCTGCAGTGCGGAATGGTTAATGTAACGGTTTCACACGCAAAAATACATAGTAAACTTTATTAAAAATCAGTATTGTCGCCAGCAGGGCTACAATTTGGTGTCATTTGGGGAAGCGCTATAGCTCAGTGGTGCAACATCTGTTCAGCAAACAGAAGGTCCCACGTTCAATCCCCAGCATCTCAGGTAGGACAGAAAAGATCTCCTGATTGAAACACTGGAGAACCACAGCCAATCAGTGTGGACAATACTGAGCTAGATGAACCAATGTGCCTAAGTTCCTGGGGTCCCAAGGAAGCTTTCAGAGCTGTCCACCTTGGCATGCTTTATCATAGGATCTCCCCTGCAGGGCATTTAATAAGTTTATTCTTGACTTACCTATCTATCCAAATCTGCCATTCTTCTGAAGATATGTGCTTTTGACTTTTTACTCGCACAGCCTCGCTCAGTCATGTCACTATGAAATGCTTTACCGTGGAAAGAAGCCCAAATTTAGTGAGCCTGCATTATTAAACGAAAATGGCATCAAAATGAGAAGGGAAAACAGCATAGCAAAAGGCTTAAGCATCATTGGTTAAAATGGATGGTTATAATGTGTAAAATGTGTTTATTTGCAAATCCAAAGTTCAGATTTCCTCATACATTTTCATACTGATGGAGATAAATGCTAAAGTCTTAAATCCCTCTATGCCATGCTGAGTTGCTAAGGGCTGTTGAGTTTTTGTTATTTCTCCTCTTGAGTTGGCTCTGATTAAGCCTGCTGAGTGAAAAATTTGTATTTGCCGACAGAAATAGGAACTGCACCACGTGCATTTGCAGCCAGCAAATGCTCCGATACATCACAAAGATTTGCTCAACCCACCTTCAGAGGGCAAATCGAGCATGTTATTTTCTGTTTAGATCTGATGTTGAAGCCTATCAGTCCTGAGTGTTACCCAATCTCTGATTAAAGAAAAGGCCTGCAAACTGCAAGTGCTCATGCACTGCCTCATTAGAGGCCTGGATGGAGTGACCCAGGCGTTCTTGCACAAGACTGTGAGTGAACTTCAAATAGAAGAGTGCATCCATCAAATCCAAGAGGGGCTTATGTCATTTTTCCTACTTTGCCTCTAAAGTCCTTTAAGAAATGCCCTTTCCAGTTGTACTGCTGAGGAACATCAGTAGAAACAAACAAGCCAAAAGTGCAGAAAATGCCCTGACAATGACTTCTCCCCCACTTTCCGTATAGAGTAATTGTTTCGCTCGGTAATACAGTAGGAACAGACAATGTGACACGAACCTGCTGTATATTATATACACCATAAAAGTGGATAAAGGGTAGAGAGGCAGGTTACGTATAGAGAAAGGGCTTTTCTGTTGCATGCATATTTGCCACCCTGGAGGGGACACAGAGAGGGTACTTTGTCCATGGAGAAGCATTTGTCCTATTTGGACAGTCTAAGCATGTGATAATAACTGCAGGGTCACGCCTGTTGAAACGGATGTAAACATGTTAACACCATCCACATATTTTGTACAAGTATGCAGCAGGACGACCTACAGAAAAACAGGAGGCTGTTTCCCTGAGCAGGGGTGTGGGCGACTTTGGTAATATGTCACCCTGAGCAAGGACAAAATTTGGTGCCTCCCCCAATATTTCTTATTTTCACAGTAGGTATCCACCAATATAGGGTCGGTGGTGGTAGTTATGTACCCCCTCATCTCGGCACCCGATATGGAGGGAAGTCAAGGGCCAACATTAGCTAGGCTGCTGGAGCCCCAGCAGCTGCCAGAGAATGCCAGCTGCTGACTCAGATCCTGCCATTATCTATGTACATTACAAGGACTGATCCAAATATTTTGCAGATGCCAAAATTAATCCTAAAACCTGCATGTGATTGCAAGTTTGGCTGCCTAACCAATTTGTGAAAACCCAAAGTCCTGGTTGTATAAGATTTCTGCATTTACTAAATCATTTTTTTTTTTTTTCAATTAATATTTTTTATTTTTAAACACAAAAATAAACAAACAAACAATCAAACAAACAAAATACACATACATATAAACTACATTTAAACTAAAACACTACAATACACTACATTTATCTTATACTCTTATCCTATCTCCTTAACATTTTCTCCTAACTTCCTCCATTCTTTCCTTCTGTGCCGATTCTCCTTATCTATTTTCTACCAGCAATTTCTTAATATTTCTATCTTCTCATTTCTATTACCTTATTTCTTATTTTAAATTTCATTCTTTAAATTTAAAATAACATCCAGATTCTTTTTCAACAACCTTATGTTTACTTACAAATATTTATAAAAAAGAAAAGACCTTAAATTCAATAATACTTAACACTTATTCCTACCATATATCTACCATACTATTCACTATATTATTCTTTTATAAACTAATCTTATACATTGACATTTCTATTTTATTTTAATTCTGTACTTTATAATGTTTTTTAAGATAGTCTTTAAACTTTCTCCAATCTTTTTCCACTGCGTCGTCCCTCTGGTCGCGGATTCGCCCCGTCAGTTCAGCGGTTTCCATATAGTCCATCATTTTCATCTGCCACTCATGCAATGTCGGTAAGTCCTTTGTCTTCCAATATTTTGCAACAAGGATTCTTGCTGCCGTAGTGGCATACATAAACAACGTGTGGTCTTCTTTTGGTAAGACTTGGTGTACCATTCCAAGGAGGAAGGCCTCTGGTTTCTTCAAGAATGTGCTTTTAAAACACCTTCTTCAACTCATTGTATATCATCTCCCAGAAGGCCTTCAACCTTGGGCAAGTCCACCACATATGATAAAATGTTCCTTCCATAGTGCCACATTTCCAACATTTATTGTCCTGCAAATGATAGATTTTTGCCAGCTTCACTGGGGTCAGGTACCATCTATAAATCATTTTCATTATGTTCTCTCTCAACAAAGTAACAAGCTGTAAATTTTATGTCCGTTCTCCATAGTCTTTCCCAGTCTGCCATCATAATATTATGTCCCACATCTTTTGCCCAATCTATCATTGCAGATTTTACTAACTCATCTTGCGTATGCCATTCCAGCAGCAAATCATACATTCTTGACAAGGTCTTATTCTTTAATTCTAGCAGTTCTGTTTCCAGTTTTGACTTTTCCACTTGAAAGCCAATCTTTTTATCCATTTTAAAGAGTTCATTAATCTGGTGATATTGTAGCCAGTCTCGAATTCTTCCTCTAATTGCTCAAAGGGTTTCAACCTGACTTGTTCTCCTTCATATATTAACATCTCGGAGTATTTTAGCCAATTTTCTTCCATGTTGACTCTTTATGGGCCTTTGCTTCTGCTGGTGACAGCCATCTGGGTGTTTTCCTTTCAAGGAGATCCTTATATTTCATCCCAAACTCTAAAAAGAGCCTTTCTTATTATATGGTTTTTAAATCCTTGGTGGGCCTTTATCTTATCATACCATAAATATGCATGCCATCCAAATCTGTTGTTGTATCCTTCCAGGTCAAGTATATCTGTATTTTCTAATAGGAACCAATCTTTCAGCCAGCAGAAGGCAGCTGCTTCAAAATAAATACTTAATTCCGGCAGGGAAAAGCCCCCTCTTTTCTTGTCATCTGTTAATATCTTGAATTTAATTCTGGGTTTTTTCCCCTGCCAGACAAATCTTGATATGGTCTTCTGCCACTTCTTGAAAGGTTCCATCTTATCAAGTATTGGAATTGCCTGGAAGAGAAATAATAATTTAGGCAGCACATTCATCTTTATGACAGCAATTCGGCCCATCAAGGACAATTTCAAATTATTCCAGATCTCCAAGTCCTTCTTTATTTCATTCCAAACTTTTTCATAGTTGTCCTTGAACAGGTTTTGGTTTCTCGCTGTCATGTTTGATACCCAAATATTTTACTTTTTTTGCAAATTGAAGGCCTGTTTCTTTCTCGAGATTCTCTTTCTCACCTTGTGTCAGGTTTTTCCCTAAAATTTTGGTTTTGGCTTTGTTTAATTTAAGTCCTGCTACTTCCCCAAAGTCTTGTATCACCTCCAGTGCCACTGGTGCACTGGAGTCTGGTTTTTGTAGTGTCAAAACTAAGTCATCAAGCGAAGGCTTTTAATTTGTATTCTTTGGCCCCCACCGCCACCCCTTTAATGTCTGAATTTTTTCTAATCACATTCAGCAGAACCTCCAGGACCGTAATAAACAATAACGGGGATAAGGGGCAACCTTGTCTTGTTCCTTTCTGTATTCTGATGTTTTCTGATACCACATTGTTAATAATGATCTTAGCCTTTTGATCAGTGTAGATCGCTTCAATCCCGTTCATGAAACCGTTCCCCCACCTCCATATGTTGCAAATTCTTTTTCATAAAAGTCCAAGAAACATTGTCGAATGCTTTTTTCCGGCGTCCACAAACATCAGGATTGCTTTGTTATTCTTATCTTGTTCAAGATTTTCGAGGATATCCACCACGTTCCTTATGTTATTGTTTAAGTGCCTTTCCGGTAAAAAAACCGGCTTGATCTTGGTGGATAACCTCCTTTAGAACCTTCCTGAGTCTGCTAGCCATGATATTTGCGAAGATCTTGTAATCAACATTTAGGAGGGAGATAGGTCTGTAATTCTTCATCAATGTCCGATCTACATCTGGCTTTGGTATCAGTGTTATGTAAGCATCCTTCCAAGACTCCGGTGCCCCTCCTCCCTTCAATATCTCATTGCATACGTCCATTAAAGGTTGTGTTATCCAATCTTTCAATGTTTTGTAATATTTAGCTGAAAGTCCGTCAGGTCCTGGGGCTTTGTCCAATTTCATGTTGCTAATTGCTATTTCCACTTCATTCGATGTTATTGGGTGGTTTAGGGGGCCTTTCATTCTTTCCGGGATTTTCTGTAGGCCATTTTTAGCTATATATTGCTCTATTTTATCTTTTTCTTTGGTTTCTTCTTTGTACAACTGTTTGTAGAACTTTTCAAAGTTTTTCCTTATCTCCGATGGGTTCACTACTTTATTTCCGTTGATACTAATGCTTGTAATGGTATTCTGTTTCTGTCTCTGTCTCAGCTGCCACGCTAGCAATTTTCCACATTTATTTGCTGATTCAAAAGTCTTTTGCTTCAACATTTTAATTTTCCATTCGATTTCGCAATTGATTATTTTAGAGAGTTCAACTTGTAGTTGCTTTATTTCTTTTTGTAATTTGCTATCTTTAGGTGTTATCCTCAATTGTTTTTCTTTTTCTTTCAATTGTTGCAAAATAGCATCCTTTTTCTCTCTTTGCAGCTTCATTTTGATTGCTTTTTGTTGTATTAGAAATCCTCTCATCACCGCTTTGCTTGCGTCCCAAATTGTTCTTTTTTCCATTGGCGTATTTATATTTATTTCAAAATAGTCCTTTATTGTTTTTTGAGCTTTTTCACAGATGATTTGGTTTCTAAACAGTGAATCGTCCATTCTCCATCTGAAGGAACCCTTCGGGTTTAATCTCAAGTCCAGTTGTACCGGGTTATGGTCTGAGCATGTCCTTGGATGTATTTCTGACTGGATCATCCTGGGTGTTAATTCCCTGGATGTCCATATTTGGTCGATCCTACTCCAGGCTTTGGTTGACTCACTATAAAAAGTTGCTTCTAAGTCGGTTGGATTCAATGTTCTCCATGCATCTATCAAGTCTAGGTTGTCAGTCATATCAAAGAAGGTTTTCGGTAGCCTTCCCTCATTTGTGAATTTTACTCTTTGTGATCTGTCCATAAGCGTGGAGGCTACCGCATTGAAATCTCCTAGAACTATTATTTTGTAATCCATGTAATCCAACAGCCTTTCGTGGATATTCTTGAAAAATTCCACTTTCGCATCATTTGGCGCATACAGTCCCAGTATCAGAAAGTTTTCGCCTTCCACTGTGATCTCTATTGCTACAAATCTTCCATCCTCATCCTTAAATTTCATTTTTGGATTATATTTCTCTTTGGCGTAGATTACTACTCCTCTCTTCTTCACTTTTGCTGAAGAGATGAATTCCAGGCCTATTCTTTTATTTTCCAAAACTCTCCTGTGTAATCTTGTTACATGGGTTTCTTGAAGACATATTATATCCAAATTTTGTTTCTTCAATGTATGAAAGACCTGGTTTCTCTGAGATTTAATGTTTAAACCGTGAACATTCCAAGTTAAGATCTTTAATGCCATCTTTTATTATGCACTTCCTCCTGCTGCTCCTTCGGCTTCTTCCTCTGGTGTTGGTGTAGGACTTTCCGCTAAAATTCCAGGAAATTCGTCCAGATTATTCTGTATAAACTTAATTTTATCTTCTTTTGATTTGATTTTGATGAGTCTTCCTTTGAATCCAAAAGCTAGGCCTTGAGGGAATTCCCACCTGTAGTTGATCTTCTTTTTACTTAAGGCCTGTGTCAAATCAGTGTAATTGGGTCTTAGGTCCAGGAAGAATTTGGGGATGTCTTTGTATAGGATGACCTTCTTTGCTTCCACTTCCAAGTTCTTTTCGTAGTGGAGTTTCAGGATCTCGTCTCTTTGAGTTTTGGTTTGAAATTCAATTAGACAATCATTAACTGTCTTTGTATTCTTCCTATCCTTTGGTCCAAAACGATATGCTTTGACGATGGTGTTTTCCAATTTTTGTTGATCCAGTCCCCAATATTCTCCGAGTACCTTGACTATGTAGGCTTTTAAATTATCTCCTTCCCGTTCTGGCAGGTGTCTCAGTCTCAAGTTGGTAGCCCTCTGCCTCATTTGCATGAAAGCAAGAGACACCTGAGTGTTGTAATGGTCTCTGATGTGTGTCTGCTCCAAAGTTAGAACCTGGGCCTCGACTTTGCCAACCTTCTCTTTTGTTGATTCTAAATCTTGTTGAAATTGTCCAATTTGGTCCAATTGTGTTTTAATTCCTGCAATATCCTGTTTGAGATCTTCGTTGTTGTCTTTAATCTCTTTCCTTAATGCCTCAAAATGTTCAAGTAGCTGATTCATGCCTGCAGGGTCCACTTGCTGTGACTGTCTTCTTTTTTCCTTGGTTGCGCCTTCTGATGCTTTAGTCACACTTCTTGTTGAGACTCCTCTTCCTACTCCTGCAGACATTTAATTTCAATTTTGCAGTCAATTGCTATTTCAGAATCTACTCAGTCTAATTGCCCAGGCCTCTGTTGCTATGGAAATAGGTTTTCCTGTTAATTCTCTGCAGCTCACACGGTTTCCCTGGCAGCTGTTGTCTTTATCACCTAATATAGCCAAAACAATTGCTGCTCAAGGTCAATTCACAGCAGGCGCTTCCAGCAGATACTTGCTTGCCTGAGGAACAAAGGATTTTACATTCCACTCTGATCTTTAAAGTTGGTTTCACTTTTAAGGGAATAGCAGTCTGTCTATTGACAAGGATGTAAGAAAGTTACAAAATCCATTAAATTGTAATCCACAGGGTTGTAGCTTATACAAAGTTACCTATTGTCCAAACTTAGAAACAGTAACCAGAAAAAAAAAACGAAATAGCAGAGTTATAAATTCTTCAACCCCTGTACTGCCCGGCTCATCCACAATCCAGAGGTGACAGTGGGTCTAATCCACACGTTAATGTCTTTTATTTAGCTGTACAGCTTATTTCTCTATTCCTCCTGCCAGAAAACCTAGAGGAGGTTTTTGACAGCTGTCAAATGTCAAAGTTCTAAAATCAAAAAAAAGCCTCTAAACGTTTATACTTGGTGACTTGCTTCTCCAGTCTCACAAAAGGGAAAGGTGGACCTCCTTTTTTCAGCCTTTCCCGTGGCCAAATTATGAATATCCTAATTAATAACTTTAATTGTCCCAATTACTCACGGTTCCGTTGAAACTTGAGTTGATTTTTTTTTTTGAAGGAGGTGTTCTGCGCTCGTCGCAGCCCGCTACGCTGCTTCACTGAAGCGGCCGTTCTCGGAGCCACAGCGCCCAGACCTCAATCCGCTCTTCCTTCCCAGACCCTTTACGGGGTCCTCCGAAGGCGGGGAGAGGTCCAAATGGGCGCCGCCGGCTCTCCAAGCCTTCAGCCCGCCCTGGCTGAAGTTTAAATGGGGGTTCGTCGCGCGGTGACAGAACCCCCAGCCGATCTTCAGCAGACCCCCGCGCTACGCGACGGAGATCCAGCTAGCTGCGCCGGCACGAGAACCGGAAGTCTCCTGCATTTACTAAATCATGCACAAGAATGATATGTGCATGATCATGTCTATCAAAATATAATGTCTGAATAAGCAGTGTTGCTTGAGCTGCAGTAGTCCAGCAGCAGCAAAAGAAGCTATAAAGAAGAGTTACGTGGAAGAACATATTTTACAGTTCTAGATTTTTTTTGGCAAAACAGCCTATTAGAGGAAAAGTCCACTGCTTGCTTAAACACCAGCTGTGTTTTCTTTTGCTTCTCTTCCTTTGTCTCAATTTATTTTCATGCAAGCAACTTTGCTAGTAGAGACAGCTAGTAGAGACATTTAGTTAACTTCTGACACTGATGGCGCCATATTTGGCATTAATTCTGTTGGCTGTCAAACTGGTAAAAAGAATGAATACTAGGTTGTTTCTCCTCATTAAATCATGTTTATTTTTAGAGAGGAAGTTGCTTATGCTTGAGTAGGGCTAGGAGGATATCTACTGGAGCTCTGTGGCTGCATCGGCGCATAGTATCTGACAGTTTGATCAGCTAAATCAAACAAGTCACCAAGGCTACACTCTCATTACAGTTGTCAGCTATTAACTGGGACTTACCTAATTTTGGCGTCTACTTTATATTACAAATAGGAATCTTAGCCATAATATGAAGCTAAAGTGATGTGGTGTTATAGGGTGCCGATAACCCAGGTTCAAATCACTTTGTAGCTGTGATGACACCACTAGTGATGGCACTGAATATTGTAAATACCTGGCTCAGTATCTGAGTTTGCCCAGCTCATAGTTCTTCATTGCAATGAGAATGAAGCATCATTTCCTTCACAAGCTCTTTCCTAGCTGTGGGGAGCTTAAGCAGGATTCTGCACATGCACCATAAAATGTTCTGAGGCCCATGCAGAAGCATTTAATATGGAATATTAACTGCTTAAGCTAAATGAAACTATAGTTGTGGGGGGGGGGGACACAAACTAAAAAGCCAGCTGCTGTGAAGCGCATGCACAGTAGTTCTTAAACTTGCATTTCTATGAAGGACATGATGAAACTGCCTTACCACCATATCACCCCCAATAGTCAGTCTGCCTTCTGTGCATAATCATTCCTTATTGGCCTGTTTTGTGAGGTCCATCACAGCCTGTTGATATGCCTTGTTCTTGTGCATGGGTGGTGACATTTTAGCTACATAGGTAACAGCACTCACAGCCTGAACATTGGAACGAAGCACAAAATTAAAGGTGTGCTCCATTTTGTGGACTAGCTGTATAGTGAAGAGTTTATTTCAAGTGCACAAGTATAGGATGCAGGTTAATATGAGTTATGCATTATAAAACACTTTGCACATGAAGTCTTCCATGCAACTAAAGGAGGCCCTGTGTGTGAGTAGTTCCAATGTCTAGGATATAGGCCAGGCAGTGTTGGATTTACGTATAGGCTAAATAGGCTATAGCTTAGAGTCCCACCCTCTCAGGAGCCCCCCAAAAATGTAAACGAAAAAAACCTGGATGTACATTTCCAAAATATAAGATAAAAACAAATAAAATAAAACCTACATACAGCAAATGTCTTTTGTGTTGTGTAGGTTCCTGTGATGTAGGTAATGGGCCGCACCTGCTAGCCTGCTCCCTAAAATATCACTGGTTTGCTCATTTCTATATATGGGGTGCCTACATTCTGCATGGACTGGTTGCATGGCAACCAGTCCATGCAGAATGTAGGCACCCTATATATTATATTAGGTCCATAAATTACCATATAGCATATATTCAAAACAAAAAAATAGCAACAATTTGTGGTTGACAAAGGACAGCTGGACATATAAAGGGTCCCATTACCTTCAGTAGCTTAGGGCCTCATCAGACCTAAATCTGGCCCTGAGGCCTGGTACCTGTTCTGCATGGGATTGCACTCCCCATGAAGAGAAGCTGAAATGTTGTTTGGGAGTACTCCAGCACCCATCATTATCACTGGAGGCTCACATGGCTTTGATAGCCGGGAGTGCTTTTTACCAGTTTCAGATGGGTATGGGTAATTCGGCATTCTTAGCCTCAAGACTGGCTTATTGCAATGTGTTCTATGTCAGCCTGCTATATCTTAATTTGTGTATTGTTTCAGAACATGGAAATTAGGTGGTTTGGTTTTTAAATGTGAATCGAATCAAGTATCTCCCCTGTTCTTAGCTGTAGCTAGTGCAGAACGCAGCAGTGCAGTTTGTGGCTGCTTCTGCCTTTTCTCAGCGTGTAACAGCAGTGCTGAGGGAACTGCCTCGTCTCCCAGTATGCTACTGGACCAAGTTTAAGCCCTAATCCACTTGGGACCAAGTTATCTGAGGGGCTGCCTTATTCTCTATATTCCTGCAGTCATATGTGGGGATGCTCCTTGCTTTGCCCCATATCACAGACAATTGCTCTGAGACTGTGACTTAGAGCCTTTCGTGGAGTAGCAGCTGTTTTGTAGGTTGATTGTGGCCTCAAAATGAGGCTGGCATAAACGATCTATACTTTTCATTGCATGCTAAAAACATTATTTCTGCAGGCCTTCCCAGAAGGATGAGCCTGTTCACTGACAGGAATTTACTGGCAGATTGTTGTTTGTTTTAAATGGAAATGAATTTAATTTCTCTGTTTTACTGTATTGTGTTACTGTAATGCTTCTGACATTGAATTTTTTTTTTAAAAAAAATTCATTTTAACCGTATTTATGGCTTGTTTCATATTGTAAGGCTCTTTGTGATTTTCTTCTTCTTTTGCTTTGAAAAGTGAGCCTAAGTTCCTAAATAAATAAATAATAAAGTTTGTCATTTTTAATTCCCGTTGAAACTAATGGGGCAAGTTAGTAGTCGGTGGTAGTCACAGCTATCTCTGTGGCAGACTGGGGGAGGTGGAGAGGTGAGTTGGTAGAGAGGTTGACTTGGTGCAAAAACTCTGGCAGGAGCACCGGATTGGCCCTGGCGGTGTGTTTCCACCACATTGACCTTGCTGCCACATTGCCCTTCTCACTCCTGGTATGACACAGCAACACCAATGATGGGAGGTTGGGTAAGATGCTCTGCCTTGCCAACCCCAGCAGTTAATAGCAACTAAGAGCTTATCCAAACTTACCTTTCCTCCATTCTTTCCAGGCAAGGCCTGTGATTCAAAGCTCTGTGTCTGAGACGACCACCCCCCCTCTTCTGTTTTGTTTGCTCCAGAGCTTTCCCTGAGAAACCCCTCACTTTAAAGCTCAATCAGAGCAAAACTCAATCCACAGAAAACCCAAATCGATGTTTGCTCCGATTCAGCTTTAAAGAGCGGGTTTTCATGGGGAAAGCTCAAGGGGCAGGAAAGCATGCTCAGACAGAGAGCGTTAAGATGCAGACCTCTGCCTGGAAAGAGCAGGGCAAAAGGTATGTGTGAAGAAGACCTAAGCTCCATTATTTCAGTGGAACTTAAAGTGCAGTTCACCTGAATAGGGACCAACTGAATAGGGGTTTTTTTCATAATTGTAACTGCAAAAAAACCACAGCACCTGGTTTAACATTAGTCAGTGGGAGATGCCTGCTTTGGCAGCTGATTTTGGGTGTCACAAAAAGATAACAAATGGTCAGTTATTTAATTTGTTGTTGTTGTTGTTGTTGTTGTTGTTGTTGTTGTTGCATTTTTACTCCCAGGGACAGGTACTTGTGGGATTTTCTGTGGGATTTTCTGTCTCAGGTGCCATAGAGCTGCTTGACAGGCCAACCTTTGGTACTTTGTACTATGACTTGGGGAGAAGAGCACCATTTCTTATTCTGACTTGGGCCAGCCTTGCTAGGAAACCTTCTATTGTTTCATTCTGTTTCCTCAACAATGCCATCATATGAAAGCATCACCTGAGAACTGGAGATATAACTCTGCTTTGCCCAGTCATCTGTTGCTTGTGGGATAGCTTTTGTCTATACTTTTTGAGGCGTCTGAGAATTAATGAGACTGAAATCTGTCAGACAGAGAAGTAATTAGGTAGAATGTGCTCCTGGAGGTAGCAAACATACTGTCAATCTCTCCTCTTCAACCCCCCCCCCCCCCGCCCCCAAGGTAAAAGGCTAGAGACAGGCTAATAACAATGAGAGGAATTTCCCTGAAGATGTAGAGTGATGTTGTACTTGGTTGTCGTATTTATTTGTTTAAGTGAATGCTCCTGCAGCCAGTCTCATGCCGGGGTGGGTGAATGCCTTGATAGATGAAGTTTCATTCATGATAAAAGTAATTAAAACATTCAAAGCCTTGGCTAACAGGTGCAGAAGAAGGGTTTGATGGCTGAACACAAACACTAAAGTAATCCTCCTAGTTTCTTGCAAAGCTGAATGTTGTGGGGAGATTTTTGTGGAATACACAGGTTAAAGAACAACACACCTTCAGTAAGCAGAATAGATCTACTCTGTTTAGTGTTTTCGTTTGTTAAGACAGCAGCAGAACTTCTGTAAAAGGGAACAAAAGGAAACAACATGTCACAGCCAGTTAAAAATCTGAGGAATTATCGTATTTTTCCGTGTATAAGACTAGGTTTTTCCCCTTAAAAATAATGTTAAAAATTTGGGGGCATCTTATACATGGATACATCTCCCCCCATTTTCTTAAATCGGAGTCCCCCAGAATAGGGGCGTCTTATAGACGGAGTATTATAGATGGAAAAATACAGTAGTTTTATTTCATACAGTGATTATGGCCAGTGATTATAAAAGAGTGCAAAGTTTTAAGCAAAGTTGGAGACCAGCTGGAGGGTGTATGTGATCAAATGCATTGTATTGACATCAGAGGTGTAGCGTGGGGAAACAGGAGGGCCGTGGCCCATGGCACACATTTTTTAGGGGGCACAATCAGGCACCCCCACGACCGGCATGGAGCCCTGGCAGCTGAAGTGAGGTAGCAGGGGGGTTAGTCGAGTGGGAAGGTGGATGAAGGCATCTGGCGAGGAGCCTGTTGGAAGTGAGCTCTGTTCACCCTCTGAACGCACCCCCTGGCACGCACCCTCAACCCAGTTGCCCAGTTTACCAGGGGGGCACAATACTTGCCCTGCCCCAGGCACCAGCAGCCCATGCTACGCCGCTGGTTGACATGGAACATCTAAAGGAGTCCCTTTTCATGTTAGATGCAATGGATGAGCTTTTGGAATGACTCCTGTGGAAACACAGATGTAGAAAATGTTAAGCTGGAAGGTT
The DNA here is from genome assembly GCA_034641385.1 of Darevskia mixta. Lineage (NCBI taxonomy): Eukaryota > Metazoa > Chordata > Lepidosauria > Squamata > Lacertidae > Darevskia > Darevskia mixta. Next base: position 2,158,844 of record JAWWNH010000038.1, on the reverse strand, counting down.
ATCACAGTAAATTCTTCAGAAAAGAGCCCTGGATAGAGATAGAGGTTGGCCCAACAAGGATATCATGGAATGGGCCCTGTCTGGCCCCGTTTCTCTCACTATTCACATTGCTTCTATCCTTCTTTAGCTGAAAAAACTCTTAAAATAACAAACTGACTCAATGGGGCAGGGGAAGGCAATAGTACAATATATTATACTGTTAAGTTACAGCAGAGTTTAAGTCTTCACACTGGTATGAAAGGATCCTTATGCCCAGTTCTGTGAACTGCCTTGCTCTTGCAGCAATGTAAAAGTTCACCTCATAATTGCTTGCTCCCTGCCCTATCCTCTTTTTACATCTTTTATCTTTTCTTTTTCAACTGAAATGCATGAGTGCGCTTACCACTGTGGCCTCAGAGACTGTGCAGTTGCTTCATGTGTGGGCTATCTCATCTGAACACACAAGATAGAAAAGATCGCCCTTCCATCTCTATCTTTCTATAAAAATCCCATCTCTATTATTCTTTGTGGATGATGCTGGTTTCCAGCTGCGGAATGGGAGCTTTGGTAGCATAACTTCAGTTGTCTAGCCCCCATATGTCTCTTCTAGTGAACCAACAAATCTAGGACTTAGGACCATCACTGTACCACTGAAAGACCTCATGGTCAATGCCTTTTAAGGTCTTGGGACTTTCATGGGCCTTGAGAGATCTTGTGGGAGATAGGCACTCCATGAGACCCTGCAAGAGCCTTTCAGGTGTGGCATAACTCTACCTCCCCCATTGCTATCCAGGCCCTGCACCACTGGGCAAAGCCACCCTATGTGCAGGAGGTACCCAGATCAAGGCTTAATTGAACATGATTATAGAAAGCTATGTCAACAACTCTTTCAAACAGTCCATTCATCTCATTCTCTTGAACTTGACTTTCACTCACAACAGGTTTTTGTACCAGTCGCCGTCTTCACAGAGTTGTTGAGAGAATAAAATAAGGACAGGCGGAAACCATGAATACCTTGAGCTTCTTGGAGGAAAGTTGGAATAGAAATGTAATAAACTAATAACTCATTAGCTCATTCGGAATAAGACATTTCTTACCCTTTATACTCCAAAGTCAGCATGGACCATCCTCAAACTTACTTTTCCAGAACTGCCAGGTTTCAACACTGGGCTCAAGCCCTTGATTAATTGCCACACAGAACTGGAAGATTCTGCTCAACTTGGATAGTGACAGTAGCTCAAGCTATAAACATCTAAAAACAGCCCCAATAAGTGATCCTGACAGGAAAGTACCAGATACTGTTTGGCTCTGCTAGCCCTAGAGAAGTATTTAACTTTTGCAGCCTGATCCTATGCAGATTTACTCAGAAGTAAATCCCAATGGGCTGAATGGGCCTCTAGTAAGCATGCATAGGATATTAGCCTTTGTTGCATTTAGGGCTGAGCATAGATGATAATTTTAAAAAATGGAAGAATGCTCACATTAGGCAAGCAAATAGTCTCACATAGCATCCATCTATAGTAAACTCAAATGCTACCTGGAACCTGGGAATTGCAGAAGCATTCGTGTTTATTTTTCAGATGCTCATTAAATAAAGTGAGCCATAGATTATGACAAATCTTGTGTTGCCCTTCAGAGATACATCATCTACTGCTTCAGGCCAAGAAATGAGTAGTTTCCATAATTAGTAAGGGAAATTGAATAATTGGGCTATGGTTTATGAGGGTTCTTACACTAAGAAGAGAAGTTCCCAGTCAAGTGGGTTAACTTGATTTATTTCTTAGCACACAATTAACTGCTTCCATTTAGCATAAATTCTACACTTGCATATTTATTTTGTACTTTTTTCTTTGCCAGCAAAACCACAGGATGAGCATTTTCTGCTCACATTTTCTCAATGAAGATGTGCCCACACAGTACTTAACATGATTTCTGGCAGGCGTTGTGCTGTAATGTGGTTTTCCCATAGACAGTAACAGAAAAATAAGTAGCTTTTCTCCAATAACTTAGGCTGTATTTTAGTGAAAGCTCCGCCTATTCAAAAGAGAGCAATTCAATTCATTTCCTCCTAAACAGTTAGCAGTGCTTAGGCTGACGAAATGTTGCAGTTTGAAAGAAGCTGCTGCAATCCTGAGCCTACTCACGGTACAGCCGGGATAGCCAGGATAGTGTGCTTCAAATGTTGTTGGACTAACAACTCCCCTCAGCCTCAGTTAGCATGGCCAACAGTCAGGATGATGGAAGTTATAGTCCATCAACAATTGGCTAACCTTAAAGGTAAAGGGAACCCTGACCATTAGGTCCAGTCGTGTCCAACTCTGGGGTTGCGGCGCTCATCTCGCTTTATTGGCCGAGAGCCGGCATACAGCTTCTGGGTCATGTGGCCAGCATGACTAAGCAAACCAGAGCTGGCGTACAGCTTCTGGGTCATGTGGCCAGCATGACTCTGGCAAACCAGAGCAGCGCACGGAAACGCCGTTTACCTTCCCGCCAGAGCGGGATTTATCTACTTATCTATTTATCTACTTGCACTTTGACGTGCTTTTGAACTGCTAGGTGGGCAGGAGCTGGGACCGAACAACGGGAGCTCACCCCATCGTAGGGATTCGAACCACCGACCTTCTGATCAGCAAGCCCTAGGCTCTGTGGTTTAGCCCACAGCACCACCTGGGTCCTTACTATAACACAACCTTACTATAACACAAACCCCATTAAGCTCAGCAGGACCAACTTCCAAGAAAATATATTTAGAATGTATTTTAAAAGAGCAGTGGTCTAATGGTCTGCTAATGCTTTTTATTCTTGGTGTGGGAGACACAGCTTTCCCCATCATCTCTTACAAGTGGCTCCTAAAAGACATAGCTCAGAGCCAGTCCTACTGTTGGACAGAGAGAAGTAGCCTAGGTGGCTGATGCTTGGGGCAGCGGGGGGCAGCAAGGGGCTGGAGGATAGAGCTCTGTGTACCACATGGTCTGCCATGCACCCCCTCAGCTAGCCTTCTCAGATGCAGCGGAGGATGTGACCTCATCACTAGCAGCACTGAAGTAAAATCTAACTGCCTCTCCAGTCATCTTCTATACATGGAATCAGGGAGGGGAGCCATCTTGTTCTGTGCCTCAAGCAGCAAAATGCCTTGCTACAGCTTTCGAGTCTGAAGCTAGTATGACCAAGACTGTGTTGCTCTCAGTCTGATTGAGAAATTACCCAGATCAGCTGTGGCCATCAGAGGTGCATAGGTTAATGTTCTGCGGAATGCCCCAATACTATACATACACTCTGGTCTCTATGCACTTAGTCGGTGCTCTCGATCAGCTGAAAGTGGGATATGTGACATTAATCAAATGTCTTGATACTTCCTTTCTCTCCCCCTTTAATAGAAATTAATCAAGGGACTTTGTGATTGCACACTAATCCAGCATGCTATTATGTGAAAACGCACAAAGAGAAAACTCTCATTAGGAAAAAGAAAATCTCATAAGAATAAAGACAGAGTGTGTTTTCAGTTGAACTTGAAATGTGTAAATGTCTCATCTACCCTTATGTTAATCCTCTTGTGTACGGAAAGTTACTGGCATTTAAAAAAAGAAAAGAAAAATACAGTGTCTCAGTTGCTCAGAAACTATACTTTTATGATTTTGCAGCTAAAAATTGTAACTGAAAGTAACTTGCCAATTGTCACTTATTATTAGAAATAGCTGACATCTTAGTAACATATTTATGTTTCAAAAATTGGGAATTTATTATCACACACACACAAAGTAGGCAGCCTGTAAATTCAAATCAGATAGAAGGCTACCATCTAGCAGTAAAATGGGATCAATCTTTTACTTAAAAATGGATAGTATTATCTTGGTATCTATTTTCAATGGGAGAAGAGAATTCTGCAGTATCATAAATAGAATGCCCTAAGTATGAGTTGTGGGAATATATTTGTAAAGGCGCCCCATGCATCATTTTCTAAAGGCAACAAGAAAACCTGGGATTGTAGACATCATGAAATCTTCTTTTATTTTATGACGGGGGGTGCCAATCCAAATCCCATTGAAGTAAACGCTAAATCACCCATTGATTTTCATGTCTGTGCACTAGTTAAGTATAAATAAGACATAGGCTGTGCGCTTGGCGCCTTCTTCATAATCTTTCCATATGTAGACTACTAGGGCATGTAATATTCCTGAAACAACAATCTAGCTTTTACAAATAGATGCTTTCCGGTAACTATTTTGTTAGAAAACAAATCAATATTCTTTCAGTATTCACCATTCCCCCCATAGCTTAACTGAAGTGTTGTTCAATAGACACACACACAGAGAGAGAGAGAGAAGGCAAAGAATGAAGAAGGAAGGAAGAGGGGAAATTATGCCGCCTAGCTACAAGCTGCAGAGGGAAATTAATATTCAAAAGGTTAAGGTGTCTGTGAAATGTATGTAATGAGTAACACTCATAGTTTGTTACTATAGGTTCATTGCCTCTAATGTTGAGGACGGCACATGGATAATTTACGATTCCCATTGTCCCCTCTGCAGGGATTAATTCTGAATTATTTATGTACCTATATACGCACAGAACTGAAACATTTTAGTTAAAGTCAGCCACTCACTCATAGTCTTGAAATTATGCAGCCCTTGTTGCTAAAAATGATGTTAGCCTCTTGTGATTTAAGTCATAACATTTTATTTTCAGTCCCACTGAGAGGGAAAGCATACAGAGGGTGGGAAAGATATATTTTCCTCAAGAAATCTCCGAATGCATTTTTTTAAAGATGTAAAGAGATAATGGTAATTTTGTTGAGTCAAATTATCATTGTACCATGCATGTAAATAAAACTTTTTTTCCCCGTGATTTCACTGCCTGCCTGGTTTTCCCCCTTCCAGATAGCTATCTTTAAATAAAATGCTATGTAGTTCAGCAAAAGCAGTCCCATCTATTTATACTTAATTTTAATAAAGGGAATTTCATTCAGTGGTTAATTCTCACCAAATTGGTATATTTTTGTACCGGTGAAACCCTAGCATGTTTTCTTTTCCCTTTCCAACACTGATATTTCATTGCTGGTCTTAATTGTGATCCCTTTGGCTAAATCAACAATCTTTAATCCTGGGAAAAATACAGGATTAAGCATTTCTTAGTAAAATATTAGATTAGAGAGAGTCAGTTAGAACTGATCTGAGGATAGTTATAAAGGTCTGCCTTGATCACATACATTTCACCCAGCAGAAGAGATGCGATTTAGCATATCGAGCACGTTTTAACAATTCTCTCTCTTTTTCTCAGCAAAATTTTTCTTCATGACTGCAACTGCAAGCAGGTTGAGACCCAGCCTAATTCCTGTAATGAGGCAAAAAAATACCCACAGTGAGAATGAGGCTAATTAACACAAGGGAGAAAAGAACTAAAGCCTTCACTAGACCGACCCCAACCCTTTGGGGTTTCCAGACAAACTGGCCTGTTCTCCTTTCAAGAATTATACCCCTAATAATTATGATGTACTGCAAGCAGACAGCTCCGTACACGATTGGGGTATTTAGTATACAACAGATAAAGATTTAGAAGTGTCTGAAGTGTAAGAGAGAAAGAAAAAAAATGTATAAAAGATCAATCCTCCCTTCCCCCCCTCTCCCTCCTTCTCTGTACAACTCAACAATTGCTAATAAATTAGAAGGAGGGGCATATTGATGTACTGCTTGACTGTAACACAAAGAAGTGTAGTTAGCAAAAAGCTGCGGTGGGGAATGAACAGTATTTTAACTCGGCAGTTTAACCTCGGAGTCTGTCAGCTGTGACCTTTTACCAACCAGAGCCTGATTTCTCACTTTGGCTACTCACCGCTGGATGAGTGAATGTAGAATTTGACAGCGAGAGGTTTTACATGAAAAGGGAAGGTACTTAAAAAGCATGTTTTGTGATGATAGGCTACATTTATTCACTGTTCATTACGCTCGGTGCCGCAGCCAGCCTTTGTGGATTGATTTGGGTGTGAGCAGCTTGTCTCCGGTGGAAGTGAAGAGGCATTATTGACCTGCTTGGGAGCCGCGGTGACCTCGAGATGACCCCCTTTCACCTGAAATTGACCTTGAAAGCAGCCCCCATTTTGAATAAATAAATAAATAATGCCCCCAGAAGCAGGCGGATTATTAGAATTGACGTATTGCACCTTTTGCCTTCTTCTCTCTCTCCCCCCCCCCACTTTTATAGAGGTCCACAAGCAGAGGGGTGATGGTGGGAGGGGGGGAGAGAATTGCTTTCTAAATATCCTGACCCTGCAGCTGCATGGCTCGGTATTGGTGCAGATTTATGGGCAGAGGGCAACTAGACGTTCTACTTGCTTGATGGCAAATTCTGCCATTCATCATTATTGATTAGAGCCCACACTGAATGACAGAGCCCAAACCTTACGATGACAATTGCTATTTCAGTTGTTATGGGCCATAATGGGCCATAGGGATGATTTAAAAGAGCACAATAGCTATCTGTAATTACACATGAATAATCCATGAATTCTCGACGACTGTGCTCATAATCAGACCCTAACAACCAAGGCCAATATATTTGTACTTGTTTTCGCCTTCCACAGCTGAACCTGAAGAGATCTTTGGGTAACACACAAACCACCGCAGTGGACAAGGGGCACTTCTAGTTCTTTCCTTCATGATTCTGTGCTTCCTTATTCTGGTTTGAATGAATCGGTTAATACGGAGATTAAGGGGAAATGCGTTATCTGCCTCTATCTCCAAATGAACTTGACTTTTTTTGGGGGGGGGGAGTAAAATGGTGACCACACTTTGGTCAGCTGCTGTCATTTAAGCTGCAGAGTTTGTCCACAATTAATTTTTGTATGTGCTGTTTTTCAGGTCGGGAGACGTTAGCCACTCTGAAAATTTCTCCTCTCAGACTGGATCGGAAGTATGGCAAAAGTCCCTTCTAAAGGAGACCCTGCTGTAATTTGTTTCATGGCTTAATCAATACCTGGTGTTATCCGAGTTGTCACCTGACACAACTATCTCCCCAGATATGAAGAATCAATACATGCTGTCCCCAGTATCCCACAGCCTGAGGCAATCATATATTGCTTGGGTGGGGAGCAGTGGCCGCCATCTAGGAAGTCCGTGACTTTGGTAGACCACATTTTCCTCCGCCATACATGCCTTTGTGCCTCCTTTTTCATTTGTTGCTAATGTTAGCTGGCAAGGCAGACAACAGGAGGAAAAAATCATACACAGTTGTGCTATAGCATCCTCACAGGAGGAACCTACTAATCTGATTTTTTGCCCAGCTTGTGACCTGCTTACACCTGTGATTGTTCCGGAGCACCACAGTGCCCCAACTTAAGTGAAGCATGTTATCTGTTACAATTCATCTATCTCCTATGTCTTTACATTGATGAATAACTACAAGGGTCCTCAGCAGGTTTCAGGACCTGCAAATTACAATCATCCTAATTTAGAATTATATTGTGTGGTGGTGGGGGTTTCCCCTCCTTTTGGTTCTTTGCGGTAGCAGAGGTTGGGGGGTGGGACTGTCCTGCTTTTCTCCTCTTCGTATATTGTTAGTATAGTACTGGGAGTTTAAACATTCTGCTATGTGGGCCCTAAATCTTAAAAAGTATCTATTGTTGAATGAAGGTTGTGCAATCTTATTCCGACTGAGCTGGGCAAATGATTTTTTCCCCCCTTCCAAATATTATTTCTTCCTCTCTGCTGACATTTATCTGTATGTCAAGTAAACACAAAGCGAGAATGTGCTTTCTTTAGCAGCTAAGTCTTTACAGAAGAGGGGGGAAAGGACTTGTAATTGGTATGACATTAGAAACCTATGTAGTCGCTCAGTCAGCTCCCATCTCATCTTTGTTTCTACCTCTCTATAAAGGAAAAGGCAGTATTGCCAGGAGGAAGAATATAAAAAAGGACTCATCGTTAAAAGGTTCATTAACACACAAAGAGGGAGAGAAAGGAAGAGCAGCTTTATCGGGGATATGAGGGGGAAATATGTTTGCATAGTAAATGATCAGTTACTTTTGAGGTAGGTTAAAAAGGTTTACAGTGCAATCGGACTACTCAGAAGTAAATCCCATTGAGTACAGTAGGACTTACTCCCAGGTAAGTGTGTTTAGGGTTGCAGCTTTAATCTTAGTGATCATGAGTTAAACTGGATGTTTTAATCAGTTAGTGAGTGCCAGAAATAATTATGCCAGAGTGCTTCGTCGGCAGAATGTGTGTATAAAGCATATAAATCCTTCGGTTCCCCAGGGATATCACCAAATAACACACAACAAAAAGACAAAAGCGATATCAAACTCATATAAATTAAAATTGCAAATGATGTGAAAAATACAATAAATAACATGACCCTATCGCTCTGGGTATGCTGTACAGGGAAAAGGGTCCAACACAAATACATTCATTAATCTCTTGTATCCCTTTCCTCAACTTTTTCAGGAAACTTTTCTTATATTTGCTTTCTACAGTTCAATCGAAGGTCATCCCATACATTTAGAAAGTGGGGCTGGTTACCAGTAAAAGAGAAAGTCTTATGTGCCTGGTATATATATATATATATATATATATATATATATATATATATATATATAAACACAAATAAATAAATAATGCAGCCAGCAATGTATTCCTTCATAAACAAACACATTTGCAGGATTTAATGCCCACTCTGAAATAAACGAAAGTAATCAAAAGCATCACTAATTTCAGACTTCCCTCTCTTTCTGCACAAATAGTTATAGAGTTTCATTTGTACGGGAACTTGGTTCATTCAGCGACAAATTCTGGATTGTATTTGCATATATTTTTTGGTAATTACAGGTGATGGGATGCAAATTAGAATTGGATGGCTGTGTAGGTGAAATGATCTCTAATCCTTGCAGCTTTCGCAAAATGGGTTTGGAGCTGAATTATTTGTATAATCCTTTTACTCGGAAAATGGAAGTGGAACATGCCCCTCTTACCACTCTGTTTGGGAGTGCTTAACAGACAGCGCCCGAGCGAACAATCATTTTCTTGGAACTAAAAGTTTTTTTTCCTTTTTTAATATTATTTCTGCAATATTTCCTTCATTTGGTTCACGGGAATAGCTTTCTCACCACTCCACGCAAACTGAATTAATCTTACATCTGGTGGTAATTTCACTGAATTTATTTATTGTTACATTTTTATCCCATCCTTCCACACCAAGATGCTTAGAGCAGCGAAACATGTTTGTCTGCAGCTTTGTCACAACAGCCTTGTGAGGTAGATTAGGCTGACCGATTAGAGACTGGCCCGAGGGAGGCATTTGTGGTCAGTTCTGGCACCTCCTTTTCTAGAAAAATAGCACTGCTCTCCACTTGCACTTTTAGTAAACTGGTATACAGAAGCAGTGGGGGTAGAGCAGGGGTCAGCAAACTTTTTCAGTAGGGGGCTGGTCCACTGTCCCTCAGACACTGTGGGGGGCCGGACAATATTTTGGAAAAAAATATATGAACGAATTCCTATGCCCCACAAATAACCCAGAGATGCATTTTAAATAAAAGCACACATTCTACTCATGTAAAAACACCAGGCAGGCCCCACAAATAACCCAGAGATGCATTTTAAATCAAAGGACACATTCTACTCATGTAAAAACACACTGATTCCCGGACCGTCCACGGGTCAGATTGAGAAGGCGATTGGGCCAGATCCGGCCCCCGGGCCTTAGGTTGCCCACCCATGGGGTAGAGCATAGTCATCACAGCTAGTAGTCACAGTCAGCCTTATCCTCCGTGAATCTAATCCCTTTTTGAAGCCATCCAAGTTGATGGTCAATCATTACAACTTGTGGCAGACAATTCCTTACTTAACTGTGCGCTGTGTGAATAAGTACTTTCTTTTGTCTCTGTCCTGAATCTCCCAATATTCAGCTTCATTGGATGAACACTGGGTTAGAAACTGGGTATTATGAGAGTGGAAGAAAAACATCTCTCTATCCATTTCCCACACCGTACATCATATTCTACACCTCTGTCATGCCCACCCTTACACCCCCCTCCACCAAAACTAAAACACCCAAAATGTCATATCATTCCTGTATTTTAACTATTCATTTATTAAATTTTCATACCACCCTTCATCTGAAGATCACAGCATGGCATCCCTTACCCCCCCCCCAAAAAAGCCGCTTGGCTACTTTTGTTGCACTTTGTCTGCACCTTTTCTGGTTCTACAATATTCTGTGTGGCTGAACCATAGGGCATTTTAAAGCATTATGGTCTTGTTAGTTTTATTTTTCATTCTTTCCCTTATGATCCCCAACATGGTGTTCAGCGTTTTCTCAGCAGCCACACATTGGGTCAACATTTCCATCCAGCTATGCACTGCGTCCCAAGACAGCCCCACTTTTTCCAAAAAAGAGCTGCTGCTAAAACTAGAAGTAGGCAAATATGTTGATTTCAGTTTCTTATATTTCTAATCTCAAATTCAATTCTCATCATTTCCACATTAGTTTGCAGTGTGTGTGTGTGTGTGTGTATGTGTGTTTGTGTTCTCATGAAAATCCATGAGCATTTTCGTATGAATTTCTCCTAACATATACATTTTGCCAGTTACAGGTAGGTAGCCATGTTGATCTGTCATAGTCAAAACAAAATAATAAATAAATAAAATTCCTTCCAGTAGCACCTTAGAGACCAACTAATTTTGTTCTTGGTATGAGCTTTCGTGTGCATGCACACGAAAGCTCATACCAAGAACAAACTTAGTTGGTCTCTAAGGTGCTACTGGAAGGAATTTTTTTATTTTTTTTATTTTGTATATACATTTTGCGTGCAATTTTGCTTATCATACACATTTTTTGCCCTCATTGAATCCATTTCTCTATGTTATTTTCACTAATGTATGAATTCATATTCACACATTATGCTATGGATTTTTGTGCAAGTTACTTGGAAGTATACCTTTGTATGCTGTAGAAGCATGGAAACTATCACACCCTATTTGATCATGATGCTCAGAGAGGGCATTCAGACTGCTGGTGCACCAGTGGCTGACAGGGATTGGTTGGACACAGAGGAACGGTGGGAGGAGCCTGCTGGAGAGCCCTCAAGGGAAGGAGGCTCAGAGTCCAGGGTTAACACCTGCCCACACTTTGGTTTCGTTTCACACAAGTCTCCCTTGTTATATTTTAATAAACAAAACTTAACCAATCCCTGTCTGCAGTCTTATTCCGAGTGTGTGACAAGCTTAAATGCTTGTGTGGCAAATTTCTAATAATAGCAGAACAGGTTTAGATATTAATGTGGTCAGAGGACTTGTGTATGAAAGTTAAGCAAGAAGTTGGCTCCCTCTCACTAGCCCTCTTTTACAATTATCAGAATCTGTTCTGTCTTCCTTTCCTCCCCAACTCCAAGTTAAAATGAAAGATATACTTTCTTTAAAATAATATTTTTTATTGGAGATAATTTAAAATCATAATATTACTGATAAAATGGACAAACAATTTTACTTATTATTGTTACCCATCATCACTTGCAAAACTCATTTATGACAGCTGTACCTCTACCTTACTACACCTGAACTAAATTAAACTGTTTACACTTATCTATCCTTAACTATCCTTAACTATTTATGTAGTTATTTACTTATTTTGTACTGAGAGGCTGTCATAGTTGAGAAGTGTAATCTACCCCTAGCTCCAGTCAGCTCAACACAGCTAAGTAGAACTCGTGTCAGTTTGTCTTCCTTCTGAGAGAAGGAATTGGAAAAGAAATGGTGTTTAGGCTTCCTGAACAGAAAGGCAACTGATGACTTGCCAGAGAATCACATGGTAGGGAAAGAGAGCCAACAGCACCTTCTTTTTCTTGAAATTCTCCTTCCTTTTCCAGTTTCTGTCTTTCATAACAGTAGCCAGTATCAGCAGGGAACAGTATGTGTTCTGAAACTGAATACAGGGAGAATGGAGCACAGCAATGTGCTTTAAATGGAAATGCATCAATAATATGAACCAGAACAGAACTTTTGATAATAACCCTTGTTTTCTCCAAGGTTTTTCAGAAACTTGGAAAGAACTGACTGATTATAGAGTGAGATGAGGATCCCAGAAGTGCAAAGGATTCTTTATGATATAGCACAATTAACTTAATTCAGTTTTGAGGTGGTAGGCAATTTGGTCTACTTGGGCTCCACCATAACCTGCAACCTCTCCATTGACACGGAGCTGGACAAGCATATTGGCAAGGCAGCTACAGCAATGGCTTGCCTGTCCAAAAGTGTGTGGGAGAATGTGATGCTAATGACCAGTACCAAGATGAAGGTCTATCAAGCTTACATGTTGAGCACGTATCCATCTTTACAGCCACAGCAGACACTGTAACTCTCCAACAGTTTGAATTTACCCCCCAAAGAGGCACTCTTCTGTTGTCTCTTGAGATAGATGGATGCCAACAACCTGGATCAGCAGTAGACACTGAAGTCTAACCTTCAGTGGCAGACCAAGAAAACTATTTTAAATATTATCATTGGAGGCTACAAACCTGGTGTCCTTTGTTTTGTCTGGCAACTGTCTTTTTCTCATCAATGTGCTTGGTATTCTAGCTGGTGCTCCAACACAGTCTACTCCATGTGGCCAAAGTGGGAACACATATTCAATGTCAGAAAAATTATCAGAGGCAGTCTGAGGTGATCAGCATTTCAATCCCAAGGAGGGCTCAGAACAATCATAGTGTTCTCTCAAATAATGTAGTCTATATATGCTACCGGACACAATGATGGACTTAAGGGCTGCTTCAGACATCCTTTTTGTTGCATATTTATGATTATTTGTGCTTATGATGCTATTTGGGTGGTCACACCATCCAACTTGCAATGTTTATGTCTGCACAAGCTTTGGGGTGGCCATTCCAATCAGTGCATATCCCGATTTCTTGCAACTTCTTATACAACAAATGTACCATTTTATATTCCTTCTGCTTTTGTTTTGCTATAGTCCCACTGGACAGTAATAACATGGTAGCATTGGGGAAGTATCACTGACAAGCTAAAGCAGAATTAGTATACCACTAATGCACAATTATTGTGTCACAAACATTTTGCAGAATCCACCCTCAATAAAACATCAGTCTGGATGGATCCTTAATTTTTATACTGGCATAGACCTGGGTGCTCTAGTGATAGGGGGGAAAACTTTAGTCATGCCTTTCAACTTTCTGCATCAATGCTTGGCTTGGCACAGCACTGAGACTACACTTGAAGTCTTGATCAATGATCTTTGTCTACAGATCAATTGGGTAATTGCACCCTATTGATCTTCTTTGATTTTTTTCTTCTTTCAGCCTTCAGTATCATTGATTATGAGCCATTGGTAACATGAGTGTGGTGTGACATTAATTCACAGGCGTTCCCAGAGGGTAGTGATGGATGGTTTCTCATCAACTCTGAAGGACCTCCTGTGCTGGCTTCTTGAGGGGTCTGTCTTGTCCACACTTTATCCTCCCATTCAGTCTGCCTGAGTTCCCACCCAGGTATTAATAACCTTAACAGAGGCCCTTCCCATGTGTCCTACCTTCTGAAGTTAGGAGGCTGGCAATTGCTAAGAGGGTTTTCTAAATTGTGTTGCTCTGTTTATGGAATGCTCTCCACAGTAAGGCTTGATTGGCAGCTTCTCATGCCTTTTGGTGACAGGCATAGATATTTTTGTAATGTGAGATGGTCTGGAGAAACACAAGGCAACCATTTTGCTGAAGCTCAGCAGCTCTGACTCTGATCAGTATGGGTGAATGCCTGGGAACCACATGTATGCTACATTGGATTTCATGAAAGAAAGGAAGATGATAAATAAATATCAAATGTTGCTTCCCCCAGGCTTTTTAAAATACCATCAGAATTATGTCTTAGAATGCTCTTTTGGGTGCTCCTATATCTTATTCTTCCCCCTCTCCAATTTTATTATTGTTTTGTTTTACTTTATTTTTTATTTATTTTTTTCACCTCGAGTATTGGTTACAATTTTTATAAACAAACATACATGTGACCTTGTGCTCTCATTGCTATAGATTTTTACCGTGATTGTAGTCCAAAAAAGATTTTCAAAATAGCTATCACAAAAATTAATACAAACAAGAAAATATCATAAAATAGACTCTGTCAAATCTTAAAGTGCATAGTTTTAAGTCACTCACAGTTTGACTCTAAACAATGAGATAACAACAAACAGAGCCCATGTTATTCATTTCTTTAATAACTTAGGCAGAGTGATGAGTAATCTATTTTAATGCATCACCTGATTATTCAAGTCTCTTCTAATATCTTAGATTTGCCAATCCTGTATGCAAAATCCCATGTCAGTTACTTGCAGCCAAAGCAATATCTGTTTCCAAGGAGACGGGACTCTTTCTTTTCTCTGGGAACTTCTCTAAGGAATGAGATTCTAAAAGAAGGTATGAGGCAGTACTTTCCCTGTATTATATGAATCATAACATGTAAATACAACTCTGGGATCCCTACAGGATTCAGATGGAACGAGCCAGAGTTGTACAGTTTATTTATTTCCAACTATGGTGTGGGTTATTATGAGTAAAAACATACCAAATTAACGGAGAATATGCATAGCGTATATATTATAAACTAGCAGTGAACTCATTCTCCAAGAGTGGATAATTATGCAGCCAAAACAGAATGATCCACTCACAAGAGGGAGGCATCAGCAGGCTTGGGGGAATCTCAAGGTTTGCAGAATTAGAAAAACCCTTTAGGAAAAAATGGATTGGGGGACCTCAAAACAACCCAGTAAAAACAAAGTGCGTTCAGTCATCATGGAATACCGAGGGCTGGGAAATGGAACTGAGTGGATGGAAACCCAAAATTTTCAAAAAATCAGTGTAGTTAAACCCACGGGTCACAAATAAAACTGTTCTGCTGGATCTAAATTTTGGTTTTACACAATTGGATTTTACTGTTTTACTGTGTACATAGTTTTATAGCGTTTTATTTAAATTTTATTTCTATTGTATAAAAATTTTGTTTTATTTAGAAAGTTTCTTTGTATTTTCTTGTTTCTTTGGATGTAATACAATGTATATCTATGGGCCAATGGCTGTAATAAACATTACCTTACCTGTGAGTAAGACACTTCGTTGCAGATCTGTTTACTTGTTTGTAGGTTTTGTTGTAAGTTATATTTGCACATTACATTGACATGCAGAAAAAGGATCTTGATGTCCCCACAGCTTCCTGTTCCCCCACAGTGTTATATCTCAAATGCATCCTACAGCCGTCAGAGACGACCTTCTCCCCTGTTTTCCACTGCGAACTCTAAGGTCAATTAAGAGCCATCTGTATGTCACATCTGTACTGTGAGGGCATGAAGATAGGTTTTCTCTCCATGACTGATCCACAGCTGTGCAACACCTTTTCCTTGAGAGGTGCCAAGTCAGAGCATGATCATTTCCAAAAGACATTTTTATCTAGCCTGGCTTTTAATATCTGGGTTAAGTCTCTATGAGATCGTTTTAAGTCTGATATTCTATTCTAGCATTTCAGTGGTTATTTTGTTTAAGGGGCTTGCTGAATTTTTATTGTAGGGTTGCTATACATCCCCGTGCATCCCTTAGGACAGGCCAGGCTAAAAAAAAAAACATCTGAGTAATGTATTTGCTTTTAACGCTTTTCCAGTAAAATGTTCAAATTGGTGTACTTTAAAAAAAAAATGCATCCAGAATGAATAAAACTTCATTAAAAGAAAATCAAATTCAGATAAATCACACAGAGCAGCAAAACATATAAAAAGAGCTAACAAGTTATAAAGACTAAAATCCCAGGAGAAAAGAACCTTCAAATGGTGGGGTACATATAAAAATAAAATAGTAAATTGACAATAACTTGGGTTGGCCTCTGGAATTTTGGCTAATGAGTCATTCTTGCATTTAGTAGCATTCAGAGTTTCAGTTGAATTTATTTATTAAGCTTATATCCTGCCCTTCCAAATGAGTCCAGGACAGCAAACAACTACTGATAAAGCAATAAAAACATATTTAAAACATCTTAAAACCAATTCAAATACAGATGCTTCATACTGGTTTTTATATGTTGACGTTTTAAGACGTTATTATGAGGCCCTTCCTCGTTTGCCTCCTCCAAGAGAGGTATGGAGAGTGGCAACACGAGAAAGGGTCTTTTCTCCAGTGATTCCCCCATTTGTGGAATGCTCTCTCCAGAGAGGTTCATCTGAAGCCCAGTGGCATAGCAAGGGTGGGGCGTTGGGGGCAGACCACCCCGGGTTCTACCCTGGAGGGGGGGTGACACTTGGCGCCACCCCCCCGTGACTCCCAAGCCGCCGCCCGGCACCCCTTCCGTGTGAGCAGCCGCTGCACAGAAGGGGTGCCGGGCGGCAGCTTGGGAATCCGGATGGACTGCGCAAGTGCAGCATCCAGCACGGACTGCACATGTCCACACATGCACAGTTCGGCCAGGCTGCCACACTTACACAGTCCATCCGGGCTGCCGGGCCGGGCACGAGTGACCCCCCGTCTGTGCAGCGGCTGGTCACGCCCAGAAACTTGTAAGGCCGCACGGATGGGGGGCCACTCGGACCCGGCAGCCCGGCCGGACTGCGCATGTGCGGCAGCCTGGCCGGACTGCGCTCCATAGTGCGCATGCATCGTGACGTCACGGCGCATGCGCGCTAAGGAGTGACACCCCGACACCCCGGGGGGTGCCGCTCCCGGCAGCCAAGCGGCTCCGTACGCCACTGCTGAAGCCTTCATTGTGCATCTTTAGGTGCTAGGCAAAAACGTTCCTCTTTAACTAGGCCTTTGGTTGATTGACATCCCATGCCCTTTTAAACGTGTTGTGGAAGGGAGGATTTTTGATTTGTTATTGTTCTTATTTTTATTATGTATTTTGTGGTGTGTATATTGTAATTTTATGTTGTGAACCATGCTAAGATCTACAAAAGAAGGGTGGTATTCTTCTTCTTCTTCTTCTTCTTCTTCTTCTTCTTCTTCTTCTTCTAGTACTACAACAACAACAACAACAACAACAACAACAACAACAATAATAATAATAATGTTTTATTATTTTTGGCAACCTAAGGGATCTGTGGTAGAACTGTGATGCACATTTTGTTGCCATTTTATTTATTTATCTAACAACATTGTGAGAAAACTTTTAAGTGGTTTACAAAAATATAAAATTAAACATTAAAACATTATCAATAAAAATGTTAAAAATAGGTATTTTAAAAAATATGCAAAAGACGATTAAAATGAACAGTAGCTAAAAAGAAATAAAACACATGTAACTTCAACACGTCTGGGTAGGCTAAACAAAAATGCTTTAAGCAGGTTCCCTAATTAGTGCATAGGCAGAGAGTTCCAATGAGTAGGTGCTGCCACACTAAAAGACTGGTTCATTTCTTACAAGTGCTGAATGATAAAATAAAAGAAATATGCCAGATAGCATATTTATAGTGGATTCATCATCTTCTGCACGCTGGAGTTTATCATCTGCCATTTCCCTCCACAAAAGCGTCACATGAGCATACAAAAGAGTTTATTTTTTTTCAGATGGTGGGGAGGAATAACAAGCCTGGGTGTTGTGTCTAGGAATCAAAAGTGAGCACAACAATCTAATCACCACTTGTTTTTTTTAAGTATTAAATATATAGTTTTTCCTCTGTCTCAGCAGGATGCTACAAAAGTATATTATTTTTTTTCCAGTTGATTTCCTCCTTTTGAAGTCATTCTTTGATTGTTTGACAGCTTTATCAGAGCTGTCATAGAAATAGCAGACATTGATGTGTAATATATTGGACAGTGGGTGTGTGTTTTGGGAACGATGAATTAAGATCTAAATTTTATGTTAAAAGACTCTAATGGGCAATTTTATGCAACTGCACTCCTTAGTATTATGGGTAATATGACAGTGACAGTCAACTTGGTAACGGGTAGTAGAAGGCGCATTAAAATACCAATAGATGGCAGCTAGAGCCTTTAATAGTTTGTTTACTGGAACTAAATAGAGGGAGTGAACTTGTGATGCCTACATGGAAGCTAATCAGCATGATACTATAAAGATGGTAATGAAACCACAAACATGAGCAAATGTGTTAAATACAGCTTTGAAAATATTAACCTGTGTACAATGGTTCATCCATGCACCATTTTGAAAAATATTCTGTATTTCTTCTTCTTTTTCTTTTTTACACATTGTCTATTCTCATTATGACCCACTATGTAGTTACTGCCTCCCCATGACCACCTCCCACGTTGCATCAGTAATTATTAAAAATGTCTGTCACATCAACAGTCCAGAACACTTGAATGATTTCTTTACTAGTACAACATGTCACCAGGGTCACCTGATTACACTGCCTGCAAAGTACCGTATTTTTCCGTGTATAACACTACCCCACATATAAGACGACCCCTATTTTTTAGAGCCCTCAACAGTTGTTGAGCTTTTTTTGTAAGTTTGCTGAGCTGTTGAGCAGCTTTCCGACGATCCCCTGCTCTGCCTGACGGAACTGGTGCCGTAATACACCACATACTGGCACTCACCAAATACTCATCCTAAGCCGGGAAGAGCAGGTAAGCAGCCTCCTCTCCGATATTTCCCTGCTACCGCCGCAGCACCAGCCCTCACTTACTTAGCATATTAACCCATGTATAAGACGGCCCTCAATTCATCACACACAAAATTCAGAAAAAAGCTCATCTTATGCATGGAAAAATACGGTACTCAGAATCAAATCCAGGAAAGAGTGACAAATCCTGTACTATAAGATGCTTTGGGGGGAAATGTTACTAGACTGGTTATTGTAAAAATGCTTGTATATGAATTCCTGTTATTGCAATGATCTCCTTGTGATATGAGACCGTTTGGGTGCATCTACAGTGGTACCTCGACTTACGACGATAATGCGTTCCGACGCGATTTTCGTAAGTCGAAAAAATTCGTAAGTCGAATCCCCATAGGAATGCATTGGGGGGGGGGGAAATTCGCAAGTCGAAAAATCCGGGTCAAAAATTCGTAAGTCGAAAAAATCCTATTAAAAGCGGCCGCGACGTCTTTTCGTAAGTCGAAAAAATTCGGGTGCGGCGGCCATTTTGTTTTACCGGAAGTCATTCGTAACTCGAAAAAAACGTAACTCGAGTTACTCGTAAGTCGAGGTACCACTGTATGTGAAAAGCAGCATTGTTGGCAACTGTCTCTCTTGGGGGACAATGAATTGTGCCTCGTGGAGTGCAGTCAAACCACAGGAGAATCACAGCACCAGCTGTGGCTGCAGAGACTGGTAACTTGTAACTGCTGCCTCCCACATTGTTTTTCTATGTTAGTAGCACCAAAGTGACTTTTCCGAGGCACAAGCCTTGGTAGTGTGTAAGGAGGTCCTGGACTGTCCAGATGATCCTTTGCCTTGTTGATGTGGACCAAAGAAAAGCAGAGCAATACATTTGTCCCCAGCTTGGCTGCAAGGATTTGCCAGAAGGAGGCATAGAAGATGACATCCAACTGTCTTAGGAACTCTACTCTGGATTTGTGTAGGGTTTACTCCCTAGCCTTTCCTTCTCCCAAAGATGTCCCTCAAGGCAGCATGTATGGATTTTTCCTCAGCGTTTAGTCCAGAAGCCTTTCTCACAAATGAGTATAGCCGCAAGGCAGCAGAGGTTTAGGATCAGAGTTTTCCTTCTCCTAGATGGGCTACCTTCCCAGGTTGACAATTCCCATCTTGAAATAATATCAATACACATATCACTTCAAATGAAGGATACAGGATAAGGATGCTTGCTTGGCACAGAACACATAGAATTTCCATTCCTGTAACACTATGTTGGTTCCTCTTAACTGGTAGAGGATGTCAAGCATGTGTTCTTCAAGGAAGCAAAGTATTGAAAACAGCACACTCAGTCCATTAGTGTTTTTACATGGGAAGACAAAATTTGGATTGAGATTGTAGTCATGTGAAAAATATTTCATGCAAATGAGCCCTTGGTGGTAACACCAATTATCCCTTCTTATATCTCTTTTGCTTTTTCTCAGAACATTGGGTTAGGATATAACTAGCAAATGGTTGCCCAAGGAAAACAGAGCCTGCCAAATGACATGGCAAGTGTGATGCACCTGGAGTTTGAACATCAAGGGCTGGATGCCAAAACCCACTAGATGTGTTTTCATGCAATATTCAGCACACATTTATGTAAAACTGCCTCCAAATGAGTTTGTTCATGCTCATTCTCAAAGGTGAACTAAATGACCCATCTTCAACTACTTATTGTATGTCTCTGTAGACACTAAATATATATGGCAGCATGACTGGAATTCAACAAGTGATTCATCTTTGACTGTTAGAACCCTAGTATGCCCATGCCATGCTCTTGTACATACACATAGCCTTCAGAACCTAGATGTCCACACCAGGCCTAACTGAGCAGCAACTGATGGGGGCATGGAGGAAGAGCCTTTCATCTGACTAGCCACTGCCTAATTGTTTGGCATCCATCTGTTTCAGGAGACAATGGAAGATTGCGCTTTCGGGGGTGAAGTCAAACCGTTGAAGAGTTACACAATCACTATGCAAAAAATAAAGGGGGGAGTGCTCACATTGGGACATAAAAATACTGTATATTCCTGCGTATAAGACTACTTTTTAACCCAGGAAAATCTTCTCAAAAGTCGGGGGTCGTCTTATACGCCCAGTCGTCTTATACACCGGAATATACGGTAGAACAAAAGCACCTCTTATTATCAATAACCAACATACTTTATTTTGCAAACATAAGAAATAAAATGGTTTTAAGTAAATGTATTGCACCTGCTGGGTCAAATATAATAAAGCATGATCACTTACATAGATCCATATGGGATACAGAGGTACCAGCTGCTGAAGAGTGATGTACAACATCGAGAAAACAGAAGCTGTAACTATCAAGCTAGCCTGTTTCAGAGAAATTTAGTCATGAGCATAAACAGCCATTTCGTTGGCTACTGTGAAGACATAATGCTGGACTAGATGCCATCAAGTCTGACCCAGCAGCATTCTTCTTACCCTTGACTGGTCAATCCTGGATAAAACACCCAGCCAGCATTTTCTGGTTCTTTCCTGTTCCATGGCAAAGTTCTCATCTGAAAGATTGCATGGTGAAAATTGGTTTGGCCTCCTAAAGTTTGCTTAACCTAGCCTGGCCACCTCCATACTTTTTACACCAAAATCTCTATTCTAGGTTTTGCTTGTACCACGACCTGCTCCAAATTGTGACCAACCTTGTGATCACCTGAAAATGTTCCCCATTTTTTTCCTTTTTTTAATCTGCTCAATATTAGGTTTCATTTATTCTGCTTCATGTGCACATTTTTTATTCAATCTCTTGGGAATTAAAGGATAGGAAGGAGGAAGACAATGATCTGCATGCATTGTGAATCATATTCCTCCCAGTCATTGCTTTCCACATGTGCTGCTTCATGGCAGATTCTTGCTGTTCTTTCAAATAGTAAACAGTTGTTTTCCTTATACCTACCTGGATGTAACTTATGGTTCCCTGGGGCAACCAAGGCCCAGGTGGCATCCAGCCACCTGCATTTTGCAACAGTTTGGAACAAAGGAATCATGGGAATTGGGGAGTTTTGGAAGACCCATGTTGGCCAAAAGAACTAGGGCAGTTCAGAAAGGATTACTTTTTCCTGCCTAAGGCCCCATATATTTTAATACCTCTTATGCTTTTTTGCCATTTTTAGATGTTTTCCTTGTACTTTTAAATGTCATGTAAATTCTGATTTCCTTTAAAGTAAATTCAGTTTTTACTTTTTAATGATAAGTTGGTGCCTTGGGGGCTTCATCATTGCCTACCCCTGCCTGCTCCGGTGCAGCCATACCTGTTTTAATTAATGCTTCAGTTCAAACCAAGTCTAAGGATTGCCAAGGTCATGCTTTAGAGCAAAACAGGGGTAGGGGTGGGGTGCAAAATCCCCCCAAACCCAACTGTGCCTTTATTTTCTTCTTCTGTGGCTGTTTATAAGCATAAAACAGAAGAAGCAAATCGTATGCGGCTCAGCGCGGGAAGCCTTCCCATGCTGTGCTGTGAGCAACTGCAGGTTGAAAGAGAGAGTCACCTGATTCTCCATCTCTTCTCACCAGTGCCACACTATGCTCTGCGGCACGAGATGTGGAGAATCAGGTAACCTTTTCCCAGCTAGTGCTGCACTATGAGTCTCAGTGTTGGCTACACGATTGTGAACATCGGCGACTCATTCCTCTCTCTCCTAGCACGTGGTGGCTTGGATGGGCTTTAAAAGAGGATTAGGCAAAGGCATGGAGGATTTTATTTATTTACTTAATGACATTTATAAGCTGCTTAACATTTCAAAGATCTCTCAGCGTTGTACAACACAAAACCATTAAACAATGTCATTGAAACAAAATACAACCTAAACCTCGTAAAACAGTAGCATACAAAAGCATATAACAACAAATGCAAACACACAAAATCAAGGTTTGACCTTATGGGCCAGGGAACGCCAAGGAAGAAAGATGTTTCTTTACAAGACATCTGACAGAGGTGGGTTTTGGGCAGCGTGACCGGTTCTCTCGCACTGGGTGCCGAGCCGAGGGGTGCATTGCAGGACATCACAACTATGATGTAGTAGTGCTTCGGAAGTCACATCAGAGACCTCGTAGGTCATGTCTGAGGCCTTGGACACGACTACCAGGGCTCCCAGGCACTGCTGCAGCATAAACGATGTAACGTGATGTGATGACATCACAATGTCATGACGTCACATTACGCCACAGGTGCTGTTGGCACCCATAATCTGGGACCCAAATCGGCGCCCCTGGATCCCCCAGCATGGCAGATACTTCTCCACAGGTGGAAAGCCCACCCTCTGGCCTAGCCCAAAAAGGACCAGCTTATCTCTGGAGTAAGACAACAGCTTCTCTATACTGAATGTTGAATGCTGTGCTTGAAGAGGCAGCCTTGGCTGCGTCAACCATTCTTCCCTCACCTGCCGCCAACACTCTTGAAAGGATACTAAGGATAAATTCACACTGTACATTTATAGCACTATACCACATTAAACACTTTGTTTCTCCCAAAGAATTCTAGGAGCTGTAGTTTGTGAAGGTTGGTGAGAATTGTTCCCTGTTCCGTTCACAGAGCTACAACTCCCAGAGCCCCTTATGAAGAGAGATTAATCAATTAATCCACTCTGCAATTAAACCACACTGGGGATTGTAACTCTGGGGCAAAGAAATCACTTTAAAAAGTGAAGACTTTCTGCTGTCCCCTGCCTGCCTCCCAAATTTGTTAGAATTTTGTCAGCCTACCAAAGACTGTGGGTTTCATTGCTCCCTTCTTTCTGTTCCCACCATCCCACCCCTATGAATGTGCCAAAATATCCCCTTGGGAACTTTCTGGAAGCATTCTTCTTAATGAATCAGTTCGTTGTTCTGCTAGATTTTATTATTTTGCTATATCCACTCCTCCTTTGGTTTTATTATTTTACTATTTCTCATTGAGCTTCTCATTGCGTTTTGTATATTATTATTTCAATGTGAGGAGCCCTGGGAGCTTTTAACTAGGGGGTGGCTTTGTATATAAGATAAGTAAATAAAAAAGGAAATGAAATAATAACTGATAATTGAAAGCAAATTTAGATTACAATGATAGGAGATAATGTATTCACAAAGCCTGATCTGTGTGGCCAGTTTGGGGTGTATGGGATGTTGCCCCCAAATACCTATGGTAGGGGAAATGTCATGCTCCTTCTGGGGTAGTTTGTCTACCTTTGGTCCCCATCCTGCACTCAGCTCTCACCTGTGGCTCCTAGAAGCTACCAGCATGCAACAGCAGCCACACCCCAAGAACAAATTTGACTGGCTGGCTAAACCAGGTGAGGGTAGCCGATGGGTCTCAAACCCTCAGTGAGTTAAGGACTTCCCCTGCATGTGAAGTCAGGCTCCAGCGAATTGAGCGGATGAAAGCAATAGTGGATCCAACTGTCAAGAAGACAGCATATGCTGTAGAGCGACATGAGGGGCAGATGGGGTTCATCAACATGGGAAAGTAGCCCCTTTAGGAGAAGGAAAACTGATCCCAAACCTCTGCTGCCTTATGGGATATTATTGGGAGAGGAAAAAGCTAAGGAGTAAACCCTACACAAATCTGGAGTGGAGTCCCTAAGTTGGTTGGATGGAACCAGTGCTTTTTTTCTAGGGGGGATGCAGGGGTACGCATACTTCTAAACATTTTGTGAATCTAACGGGAAAAGAAAGTATATATAGAAAAAAGTTTCTTCTCTAGCACGGTGAACCGTCAGTTCCGTTGCTACCCCCGATAGTGGCCTCATTTCCTGTCATGCTATTTCCTGAGTCTCAGATGGAAGCGAGCGTTTAATGTGTGAAGCAGTGTGGACTGTGGATGTGTGGTGTTTTACTGACGAAAGTCAGGAAGATGTTACTGCACACAACCTCATGCCAATGTGGAAGTTACTGTGAGCTGTCAGCTGTGTAATATGAGGTAATGCAAGTTCTTTGTATTTTTGTCCATTTACTGTATTTATTTTTCCCGATTTGAACTATTAAATGGTGATTTTCTTGAGTCAAAATGCGAGTACTCCTAAACAATTTTTTAGAAAGAAAAAAAAAGCACTGGATGGAACCTTGTACTTCTCCTTCTGTCAACTTCTACAGCCAAGCTGGTGTCAAATGTATTGCTGTGCTCTCCTTTGGACCACACCAGTGAGGCTGAGAGTGGGGGTCTTATCATCTGGACAGCCCAGGACCTCTCTACATAGGGCCCAGGCATAGGTAATCACAGGAAGTGGGAGAGTTCGGCACCTTTTATCCAAGAACCCTGTTTCCTTTTAAAATTATAATCTCCAGTAAGGTTGTATTGCACTGGAGAAGACCCACATTTAAAGAGACAGTGTGCCACTGTTCCATCTAGCTTCGTCTGAAGCCAGCATACAAGTAATGCCATCTGAATGACCTTATTACCTTGAATAAATGCCATCCTTACGCTCTCAGTTAACCATCAGGAGGTATGGCTCTGCCAAGCAACACTTTCCCCCCGGTTTTGTATATTGGTTGAGCCTTAAATGAGTACATGAAAGAGATAAACCAGAGCTGGATGAGAACATTGGGGTGGTGTGTGCCTGTGTCGGCTGTCATGCTGTGCGGAAGGTGACTTGCCTTCGCCTCTTTATCTGTGTGTCTAAATTTGTCCTTTCCTTGGATGTTTTATTTTGTCTACATGACAGGAATTCTTCCGTTTGAACTGCAAGTTCTGGGATTGGAACCTATGGGGAGTGGAGAAATGTTAAGTATGCTATGAAAAATGACACTTGTTTGAAATGAGATTGTATTTTAAAATGTTCAGTAAGATATTGTGTTGGGGAGTTTGTAAAAAAGAAAAAGGAAAGCCATACCTCTATCCCCTGGAATGTTTATGGTAGCATTAAAAACTACCTTTTCCATAAGATTCCATGTTATTGAAGGAGGCTGTAGCTCTCAAGCAAAGCTGTGCACAGAGATTTAACTTTCTGAAATATTTTTAGACACAAGAAAAATATGTCACTATTTCTCTTTCAAAGGAAACCCTTTCAGACAGTGTGGCAGTTCTGAAAGCATGGTGCTGTGTTAGGCATGTCATGCTGAATTCCTCCCTAGTATAATATTTCCATTAATAGGAGGGTGATTATTACCAGAATAAGCCAGAACTTCTTCTTTTTTAAAAGAAAAAACCCCGAACCTTAGTCCACTTCTCTCCTGAGTTCCTTGGCATCCCATAATATCACAGGTGAGTGAGTTCCTAACAGGTGGAGAGTTCCAAATTCATGGGAAATTGCATATGTTTGAATTCCTCACACTCTCTCTGCAATCTGCCTTTTCCTCAGGGGTTATTTCTCCCTCAAAATTTTCCAGCACAATTATTATCCAGATTTCTTCAGAGAGATTTTTATTTTCTGTCAGTTAAACTCAGTTCCAAACACATTTTTGTGTAAGAGTCAGCCATTGTAACATTTCTATAGCAATGTCTTGCCTCTGATCAATGTTTTTACATTCATTGAAGGGTTGGTGGGGTGGTTTTTTGCTTTTGTTTTTTGGAAAAAGCTATTTACTACACTGTAAAGCTTTGAAGATACTGTTTTAGTTATTTTTGTTTATGACGATTTGTTAGCTTTTGACTGCAGAAATAATTTTGTTGTTTACATTTATCTATTGTGGCAGTATTAACTCCACATCATACATAAATATAATTATTGATCATTACCAGTTGTAATTCAGTGTCAGAATTACAGATTTACATAATTGTGCTATTAAGTGTAAACTTGAACTTCGTATATGGGGTCACAAATAACTGGAGGCAGTAGGAAACAGAAAATTCTGATTATATATGTCATTCATATTTTAACACATGCTGTTGCAATTTTGATCTGTGGTAATGTAAATATTTCTATGTGCTATAGAGTAATGAGATGTTAATGGCTGGAAATTACAACAATATTGATCTAGCTAATAAAATGGAATGCATTCGTACAGAAGAATATTTATTATCTGCTTCCAAAACTGCTGTACATCATCTGCTTGAAAAACATTTATTCCTTCCAGGATATGAAAGGAATATTTGGTAGATGTGGAATAGGTTTCCCATGAAATACTGAATATATGGATATATAGATATGTAAAAAGAGTCTTTACCAGTAAAGATTCCTACAGTACTATAAATGTGTGCAAAAGTAGGGATTGTTTCCCTGGTCACAGAATAGGGACACACTGCCTCCTCCTGCCACTAGTCTGTCAGAACTGGCATCAATGGATTTTCTGAGTCTATGTGTTTTGGGCAGTTGCCCAGAAGGATAGCTTGGCATCACTTAGTTGATTTTTGCTGGTGTTCAACATGGTGTAGGCACC
Organism: Darevskia mixta; assembly: GCA_034641385.1. NCBI lineage: Eukaryota > Metazoa > Chordata > Lepidosauria > Squamata > Lacertidae > Darevskia > Darevskia mixta. The sequence goes on along the minus strand of JAWWNH010000038.1, from coordinate 2,131,994 downwards.
ACCAAGGAAACTCAGTATTCAAGGCAGGGGTATGATTACACCTTCTATTTGAGGATGAGGCAAAATCCTATGGCACAGAGTTTTCTCTGCATTTTGTAAGTGAAGGAACTAATGCTAGGACTGGCCCATTGAACCAGCCTTGTAGGGCCATACCAGGACACTTAGCCTTGCTGAGCAACTCATTTTGTAGGGGAAAGTACAGCACAAAGCCAGGTAAGCCTTTGCCATTTCTGATCCATCGGTTCTGTAAACTGACAGATCTTAAACCTCTTACAGACCTTACAGCTCTGTAAACTTCCTCATCCGCATACTGAGCTCTGTATAGACTCCAGCAAATTGGAAAGAAGTGAAGGTGAATTTTCAGAGGAGCATTTTAAAAAATAAAAATAAAATCCTAGTGTTCTTGAGTATTTTTATATATATATTTTACCTTGCTTTCATGTCAAAGCATTCAAATGGACATTTACCAATACTTTTACTATTCTCCATATCTCTGCTCTTGCTGTTCCTGTCTACACTTGGACTCTTTGTCCCCTCTTGCAATAATAAGCTATATAAATGTGTTCCCTTTGAAAAGAAGAATCATGTGTTTTATGGCACTCAGACCACATATTCATATGCAATGTCAATAACAACAAAGTCAACCCCTTTAATTAGGCTGAATGACCTTAGGCAGAATAGAAACTGTCCGCACAATTTCTTACAGATGAATGAGCAAACCAAAAGGGCTGACCTCCATTAGGGCACATGAAATTATGCTCCAAAAGCTGTTTGCCCTTTGAGGAGCACATATATAAGCATGTTTTTACATCACCACATTACCTCTAGTATTCCTGTTTTTTTGGTGGGCATGATAGGCATATACAAATGATGGCTGGGGTGTGTGGCAGTGCTGTTCCTGGATGTTGTTTTCACATAGGATACCTTTGCTTTATTGATTTCCATACATTTATTGGTATTTCCTTCTGTTGTAGCAGAACCTGGGTACATCAGTCGTGGATCCAAACTACGGGGCCATTTGAGAGGCAAGACTAGCCCACTTACTATATAGAAAGATGCTTTCAGAAGAAAATCGTGGAATAACCCAAGTCTCCAACCTTCAGTTAACTTTGTTGTAATTTTGTTTTTATGTCTCTTTCCTGTTATATATACACATTCTTTCATTTGAACGAGATAATTTTAGCCTGGTTGAATTAGTAACATTACCAACCTGACAAGAATGCCTTAAAATCAAAATGTCTTGTATGGGATGAGCTATATAATGATGCCTATGAATAGCTTTTCCATCTGTTCTTGGCAGATGGATATAACAAGTTCTTACTGTATATGACCTCTCCACATTTATACACACTGGAGGTGACAAAATCGTGTGTTAATGTAATCTGAGCTACACAGGAGGCCATAGTGATAGACCAGTTGGGAAGTAGAGCTAATGCAAAATATGGCTCCTTGTCTAACCACGGAAAACTTTATGCCAATTGAATAACATTATTAATAGAGATAGCAGCATCAGTACAGGCAGAGCAAGATAAAATATATGATAACGTGAAAACAAGCACAGGATAGATGCAGGAGGTGACTTTCCACTACACACCCCAAACTGGTTTGTTCCCTTAGATGTCTTTGCTAAGCAAGAAACTGGCCGAGAAACTCAGTGCTCAGAGTAAAATGAAATAGCACTTTAAGTTGCATAACAACTGGCCTGGTAGTATTACCTGCTGGTCACCTGGATATATATTCAGACTACTTTTTAATTTTGCTCTGAATATTTGTGACTATCACAAAACCTCTGCATGGCTGTGAAATTTTGATTTTTAAAATTCATACATCTAGATAGGGTTCACTAGGCAGTCACATGCACTTATTATATTCTTTTTTAATACTTTTCTCTCTTTTCAAGATTATTATAGCAACACACAACCGTTGGGACTTCAGTGCATGAAAGTGCAATACAGCATGGCAGCAAAGCCTTTCAATATGAATATTGTCACTCCTCAGGATGCCTGTATAAGGGATCGCCTGCCTATGTTTTCACATTTACACTTCAGCAAGTTACATTAACCTGAATATAAGCTGCTTTAGACCGAATCACATGGACCCATCTAGTCTACCACTCAGGTAGAGATCTTTCCTATCCATGAAACCTGCCATCCTTTAACTGAAGATACTGGGGATGAACTTGTGCTGCCCTACTGAGCTTCTGAGCTAATAGTAAATATTTGTTAATGCTGAATAGAATTTATGAAATAATTTCCAGTAATTTCTAGTAAATGAGATATATTAGGAGCCACCGGCTTGAATCATGCTGAGAAGGTAATAGAGTTGGCAAAAATAGTGAAAGTGATTCTCCCCAGCCATTTTTTTTTTACTTCTGTTTACTACAATGTTTAATCCGATTTCATACTGTTCTTGATTTCCCCCCCTCTCTCTTAGTATTTTTAAGTGATAGACAAGCTACCCCTGGCTCAGAAATAGGCTCTACTTTCAAAAAAGAAGAAGTGAGAAGTAGCTCAGCAGATTTCAGAGTCAACCAAATCTCCCTTGAGCTTCCAAACCCCCTTCCACCTCACTTTCTGAGCTGCAGTGGTGACTGAGCTCCAGCAGCGAGGGAGGGAGGTGGAGAGAGGGGGGGGGGGAGAGAAGGTTCTTTTCTACTTCCCTTTCCAACTCCTGTTAATAGCCCTTGGGGACATTATATTTCTCAAAGACCACAACTTCCCTAACTTTCTTCTCCCCATAGGTTGCTGATACCAGATCACTGCCAGCAAGTTGGATTGAAGGAAGAGAAGGGGAGATTGGTTGGGGAAGAGGGAGGAGGGTTATGGGAGTAGTTGGGTGGGAAGGAAGGAAGGGGAGGGGAATAAAAATCTGAGCTGAAGAAGAAGAAGAAGAAGGAATTGTATATAGTTGTGCATTATAAGCCCTGTGAAAGTTTGGTGACATCACGGAGATCCTTTCACTTATGTCATTTCTTTCAATATGAGCCATTGACACTTTCACTAAAACATTTCAGGTTCTGTGGGAAGGAAGAAAAACTCCTTCACTGCAGTTTTGCCAGAAGATATAGCTCTTATCCTGATGTGGAAGCTGTGAAAAAATTGTCAAGTTAAAAACTGTGTCTTGGTGATAGTGCTTGATCCAAGTTTCAAGAGCAAGAAATGAAACCGATCCCCAGTGGAATGCCAAGAGATCATACGAAAGACGTTCGCATTAGCAAAATGCTGTGGGACTTTCTTCTTGCCATTCCCGTCTATGGAATTAAATAAATTAAAAGGTTTCTGAGCTCCAAGCTCCATATGTGTCTAAAAGTTTCCAACCAAGCTAATCTGAAATTTAGGACCTAAGCTTCTGCTGAAAAGAGCTGGCATTTCAGTTAGCTTTGTCTTGCATTTCAGGTGTGACTTCAGAAGCTTGTGAAATATTTAAAAATATCACAACTCAAAATAAATGCCATGTACATAAAGTTTGGCTGTATATGTTGGACATGTCAGACAAATGATGTGGCAGTATCATTGCCCTGAGATCTTCGGGTGAAGGGCAGTATACAAATTTAATTAATAATAATAGTCATAGAATTGTAGCTCTGGAAGAGTCCCCAAAGGTCATTTAGCCCAAGCCTCTGTAATACAGGACTCTCAACTAAAGCATCCATGACAGATGGCCATCCAACCTCTACTTAAAAACATGCAAGGAAAGAGAGTGCACAACCCACGAGGGAGTCCGTTCCATTGTTGAACAGCTCCTACTGTCAGAAAGTTCTTCCTGATGTTTAGTTGGAATCTCCTTTCTTGTAACTTGAGGCCATCAGTTCAGGTCCTAGCCTCCAAAGCAGGAAAAAGCAAGCTTCCATCTTCCATGTGACAGCCCTTTAGCTATTTGAAGATGGCTATCATATCTCCTTTCAGTCTCCTATATTCCAGGGTAAACATTCCCAACTCCCTCAACCGTTCCTCATAAGGCATGTCAGATATCATTCTTCATGGAAGTCATCACACTGGTCAAAAACATAACATAATGGAGAGGCTTTCCGGGGTAGACTAAAGGGCTATCTAGTTTAGCATCCTGTTCCCCACAGAGGGCACCCAAACGTCTACAAGAAGCCCACAAACAGGACACGAGGACTACTTTGGATGATGGTAGCTGGATGATAAATAAATGAAAGATCTTCTTCACGCAGCATGTAGCTAAACTATTGATCTTACTCCCACAGACAGCAGTGATGGCTTAAATGAAGATTAGACAAATTCAAGGAGGACAAGGCTATCAATGGGTACTAGCAACAATGGCTATATTCCACCCCTGCTGTCAGAAGCAGAGTTCTGTTACGCTCATGTCCAGCTTGCAGGCTTCCCACAGGCATCTGGTTGGCCACTGTGAGAACAGGATGCTGGACTAGATGGGTCACTGGCCTGATTCAGCTGGCTCTTCTTATGTTCTTAAAACATATAAGTAATCTATTATATATATGTTGTGGTTAATGTGAGTTGAATTAAGAATCTGGAGAAACACCTACCACTGTGCACACTCTCCTAACATTATGTACATTAGCGTTTTCACTGCACGTCAGTACATAGTCTACTGAACCTGGCTTACAGTTTTTATGAAGTGGGTGGAAAGGAAAACAGAGAAGGCAAGAGTGGATTCACACAATCCGTAGTGTTGGCTGCTTGAAATCCAAACTGCATAGAAGCTGCTCCACATGAGCTGTTAATGCAAAGCTACATGAGTTGAAAGAAGGTCCAACACTCACCATATGGATTTCTCCAAGCCACTGCAAACTGCTAAAAACAATCCTGTGCAGTTGGCAGAGTCGTGTGGCAATCCGCTCCATTAGAAGAGCTCACCATGTGGAGCAATCTCCATGCAGTTTGGATCAAGTCTCAGACTTGGAATGCTATATTAGAGCGACTTTGAGAATTGTGCGCCAGGCTTTCTGAAAGGGTCATTTTCAGATAGGAACTGACATTTAAAACACTTTAGGAATAATGTGTTAACTACTGCTAGTTTTCTATTAGCTACATTTTGCCAAAAACACCCCTGCCCTCCTAAAAATGGCAGCAACTTAAGACAGTCACAAAATCTGAGAAGCGAGCAGATGAATTCTGAGTGGATACAGCTGTAACCATTTATTTTGCCCCAAGTAAAATAAAACTCTTTCTATGTAGCAGTGCAAATCAGATGCTCGCTCTCATCAGATTCAAGTCATCTTCTTTCACTTATACTTCATTTTTATTGAATCTTATGAGTATTACATCCAAAATGAGCTGAAATTTATTACTTCGGTTTCAATATACTGCTGTAACAACCCACTATCATACAAAACCCTTGCACTGACTGGTTGGGGGTTCACGGATGAGCATCGGGGGCTCCCTGAACTAGATGCGAAAAATGATTTCCTATGCCATTTTCTTCCTGTTACGTTGAAAATTGTCTTCTTTCTTTTTTCCCGAGGAAGGGGTCCATAGTTTCATATCAAAAGTGTTTGTGACCCCAAAAAGGTTAACAGCCACTCCGCTAAAAGGTGAAGGGACTGAATTGTACTTCCCACAAACCAAAAGAAAAGAAAAAAGAGTTTATGGTCAGTTGTGTATGTAACACAAGAAAATGAAGAATGAATCCAGGGACCACACATAATGTAGAACTTTGATCTTACCACAGACTGCTTTCTGGACTCTATGTGCACGCCCACAGGGGCAGCCCTACCAAATCACCTCAGGAGCACATGCTGGAGGGGCAGCAGCAGAAGCCTGTTTCCCCAGCCATTCTTCTTGATCCCCCAAGCCACTTTGCTTCATTGGAGATGAGAGCTGTGTGTGCTGCAGGCCTGTCATGCGCTCCCTAAACTAGCCTACTCCCTTCAGGTACACTGGGGGACGGTGTCAGTTGCCAGTCCAGTTAGCTTCTGCACATGGAATTGGAGCAAGTGGATTTCAGGCAACAAAAGGTCTTGGGGCAGCTCTGCACGTGCAGCCACTGTAACAATGTAGTCCTGTGCATATCTATTCAGAAATACACACTACTGAGGTTGATAAGTGCACACGGGACTGCAGCCTTAAATGGATGAGATTCCAATTAGTTCAAAGCCAAGTGGCCCAGTCTTCTCAGGAGGGCCAGCCATACCATTAGGTCTTGCCAGTGGCCCCCTGCTGATGGTTTCTCATCTCCTCCTTCCATGCCTCACTTTAAGGAAGGCTAAGGGGATTCTTCCTGAGAACCAAACACCCTGGTGGGGTGGCCATGAGAGTGCCTGCACTGCTGTTATGGTTTTCTCTGTTGGCTGAACAAATTTGGGCATCATTTTTAGCCACCGGAAGAAAATATGGCGGTGCAGGTGCTCTCATGGCGACCCACCAAAGTGCTTTGTTCTCAGGAAGAATCCCCTTAGCCTTTCCTAGAACACCTGCACCTTTCTATTGAAAAGGTTTTAATGTTTTTGTCCTTGTGAACCACTTCAAGATCTATTAGTAATGGTAGACAGTATAATCATCCATATTAATTTTTTTAAAAAATGTTCTATTCCTTTTAAAAGAGGCAGACACAGTGTTTCTTGCATATGTCACCAAGCGTAGCAAATGCAGAGTACACAATGTGACTCTGAGCAAGTAAGCATGAATGGCCACTACATACATAACTCCAATTGATTTTCCAATGGCGTTAGTCACTTAGTACCCATTTGTGCTTCCTAATCGAGCTCCTCTTTTAATTGGTTTTTAATTTGCTAGAATTTTAGCAACTGCAGATAGCTAAACCTTGCCCCACCCTCCCAAAATGCTTATTCAAATGGCTAATGCAAATGCTGAGTGGTACAGTCCACATGAAACAAACTCTCTTTATTTTTATTTTTATTTTTCAACCAAGGCTGCAACAAGCTGTGCATATGGTGCTTGGTTGATGATCTGTTCTTTTTCAACACAGTACATATATTTGAAGTATCACTTTCCAAAGTGATACAACTGTCACAGATAACTTAAAACAAAAACAAAAAATCTGTTCTTAAGGATCGTAGATGTGACACTGCGAACAATATGTACTTTTGCACCAAGTCCTGTCACATTGCCTGTCATTAGGCTAGGCGGCAATGCATGCCACGTGCGAGCTGACACTCCACAAGCACCTGCATTTCAAAATACCGTCTACTTACAAGTAAATATTATTAATTATACATGAATGCTACAGATCTGGGGATAATTAAATACCTGCTTCTCTGTGTAGAACCAAATCATATAATGTGGGCCTAACAGGTGTGAACTGCAGAAATGTGCTCTCACATCTACTCCGTTTATATGAAGCCACTTTTGCCTGTAAAAACATGCCAATTTGATATGCCTTTTTACTATTGCTTGATGTTCAAAAGCAAGCAGAGCACTATAGGAATATGTGCTGCCTGGGCCTGATGAGAAGTGTGCTCCAGGACATTTGGAGGGCACCAGATTGGCAAAGCTCTAGGGGGTTGGGTTCAATGGTACCTTTCATCATAAAGTAGGTGTCTTCTGCTCACGGATGGGCTAAATGCAGCAATATTCTCCCAGTAAAGTAAATCCAACAATGCCCTTCCAATTGCACAAATGCTTTGCAGACTCTCACACAAGTGGTAGCATGAGACCTCCGACAGCACTGCATGAGCTCTTGTGCAAGCTCTTGTGATGAACAGCGGCAGAAGCTGCTTTCCTTCCTTTGGAGCCAATCTATGAGCTGCAGTACAGAGTAAGGCATGCCCTTCAACAATTCTCTGATGAAAACGGGGATGTCCAGTGCTATTTTTCTAGAAAAAGAGGTGCCAGAACTCATCATGAACACTTACCTCGTTCTCTTACAATGCCAACGGCGCCCACTTGAGAGGTGCTGGAACTGAGTTCCGGCTGAAAAAAAGTCCTGGGGATGTCCTCTCCCATGCAAGATGTCTTCCACCATCCCAGCTGATGGTGCAAAATTGTGCTGATGGTACAGCCAGTTCCAAGAAACCTGCCCTTCTGAGGTCAGTAGATCAAATACTTAATACAACTGAATCTGTTTCTGATAATGAAATCAAATGACATTGGATAGTTATTTAATGCAGTTAGCCAATATCAGGGAAATATTAGAGCTGGGCCAATTTCCCCCTAAAATTTGTCCCCACTACCACCATAAAAATAGAGGTTAGTTTTCTGTTGCTTTCTTCTAGGGAAAATTTATCCATATTTTTGGGGACGAGGTTATACTTATCTTAATCTTATTAAGTGGCCATGGGTTTTCCATTTCCCGCCTTGCAGTTTCCCACCAGGCGTACTTCCTAGGCCTTCTCAGCATGAAGCTTAGCAGCACGGCACAGCTCCCAAGGCATTCCAGGAAGTGTGGCTGGCAGGAAGCTGTCAAGAGAGCCACTGGCCACACATTCTGGAATGCCTTAGGATCAATGTGAAATGACTTCACTCTCAAGGCATCTGAGGAAGTAGATGCAATCATCTATCCTAATGTTTGAATAGATATCTGTTTCTAGATGTCAAGTTAAGACATATTTTTTTCCTTCAGGCCTGTGAAGATGGCTGGTTTAAGAATTGGTTTCTGCTGCAACTAGATTGCTGTTTTATGATGTGTATTGGTTTTATGGGTTTTATGTGATACTGCTGTGTTATATTTGAATGAATTATTTGTGTACCACCCTGGGAAATTTTGGGTTGAAGGGCGGTTTATAAATACAATTAATAACAATGCACCAATTCACATTTCTATGAAACAGATATGTTTTCCTGGTCTAGATTTTGTGAGTAACGAAAACAATAATTTCAGTTTGTACCACAAGAATTACAAAAATCTCATTATTATGGGAATTTTATTCTACCTTTCCATCCATGAGCCCAGGGTAATGTACATAATCTTACTTCACTGCTGCCCCCGCCCCCCGCCAGTCTTACTAGAGCTGCACTGATTTTTCATGAGTTTTGATCCTTGTTTTACAATTTGCATGTTTGATGAAGAAGAAAGTTAAATTAAAAGCAAACTGCATGAACATGTGAGACTGCCAGCTTTAGAATATTGGGCTAGAAGCCAGGCTTAAAGCTGGATTGGGCAAAACCTTTCAGCTAAGGAGCCACATTCCATTCTGGGCAACCTAGTGGCTGGGCCAACCCAGTCAGATGGGCAGTGAAATATACTCAAGAGTCGAGTGTGGATTTCATGCTCTTTATTCAGCTCATAGTAGCGAGGAATGAATGTTTCCCCAGAACGTCTACTTTATATACATTATTTACACAATGGGCCCCACGTGATTGGCTAATTCCGGGACACTCCTGTAGGCCAATCAGTTTGCGGATTCACTTCCACCTGGAGCTGGATTGGGTGGCTCCTGCGGACCAATCAGACTGCTGCATTCTGGATCCTATTGTTCTAGGACCAATCAGACTGCTGCATTCTGAATCCTATTGTTCTAGGACCAATCAGACTGCTGCATTTTGGATCCTATTCAACTCAGTACATAACAGGCAGCATATGAATAAAAATGTTGTTGTTGTTGTTGTTGTTGTTGTTGTTGTTGTTGTGAGGGCAATATACAGTGGTGAGTGAGGCCAGAAACAAACGTGGATGGAGCAATGAATGTAATTGTTACCTTTGCATATACAGTAGGATACTTCTCTCTCTCTCTCTCTCTCTCTCTCTCTCTCTCTCTCACACACACACACACACACACACACACACACACAGCACTATCCTCTATTCTGGCAAGCAAAAGGATTTATTGGAGTTCAAGGGCACATTCCAACCAGACAAACATACATGGGATGCTTCCAAGTCTGGGGTTTGCCACCCTTGCTTTAAAGAGAGTCATAGGCAGTGCCAGAGGGGGATAGAGGGACAAGTCTGCCTTGAAACCAGGAAATCACCCGCCTTGCCCCCCATTTCTGAACTCCTGTCATTAACATGTACTGTAATTTTTCTTTCTCATCCAGCTGGAAATATACTTTGCCACTTCTGTGCCCATGCTACACAATTTTTGTTACTTCAGCCCAGCTCTAATTTAATCCTTATGACAACCTTGCGTGGTTGGTTAGGGTGAGACAACATGCCTGGTTCAAAGTCATCATTCATGACCGAGTAGAGATTTGAACATAGGCTTCCTCAACTGCTCTGCCCCCTACACCACATAGGCTCTGGCATCCCTAAACTGAACAATGAATAACAGCATTTTCCCCATTTCCCTAAAAGATATATTGGAACTTATCTGAAAATAATTATTCATTGAGCTAGCAAAGGTATTAAAGTTAATCGCCGCAGTGTTCCTTTAACCTGCCATCTGTACATGACATACAGTTCTAGGATTACATTTTTGTTTTGACACACACAATAATATCTAACTGCTGGGTGGAATGAGATTACCACCTCAAATTCTTCCACACACAAAATCCCTGTACCTCAAAAATACTAAAAGCTGTACAGTACTTCATGAACACTCTCCAAGAGGCAAGCAGAAATAATTTATCTCAGATGAATAATGCAGACCCTTTGGAATCACAATCCCTTGAAATGTATGTTTTTACCAATGTGAGCTATTAAGGTGTGTGCTCGTTTACAATGGGTGTCTTCTACACTTCCATATTTCTGGTCTGCTCTTCTGATTAGCATGTGTGAGGGATATTGTAATTTTTGATAGGCGGTGTAATTTTTCTCAGGCTCTCCACCACACATATCAGTCATCCTCTTGTTGTATTAGCTTGGAACAATGGAACAATAGAGGTGAGGGTGGTGGCTGGGAGATATATCAGGAAAACGTTGAAATGAAGCACATGGAAGAAAGGTGACTGTGTGTGCATGTGTTTTGTATGTGTATAACTGTGTGTGCCTGCATCGTGTAAGTCTTATACAGAACCTCTTAAGTGTTCCTTAGCCTAGTGCCTCCAGACTGCAACTCCTGTCAGCTCCAGGTTAGCAAAGGCTGCTCCAAATTCTTGGCCAGCTGAACAGAATTCATGCAAAGTTCAAATCCCTTGACTCATCCACAACACCTAAGTCACAAGATTCTTATGGGGACATGCTCTGCAGCAAAGCTCCTCATTCGTTTATTTTTCATATGACACTCAAGTGTTTTTAATAAATCACTCCAATTCAGGGATGCTGTAGTGAAATAATAATAATAATAACTATTATTATTATTATTATTATTATTATTATTATTATTATTTATTACTTATACCCCGCCCATCTGGCCAGGCTTCCCCAGCCACTCTGGGCAGCTCCCAACAGAATATTAAAAACACAATAAAACATCAAACATTAAAAACTTCCCTAAACAGGGCTGCCTTCGGATGTCTTCTAAAAGTCAGATAGTTGTTTATTACCTTGACATCTGATGGGCAGGCGCCACTACCAAGAAGGCCCTCTGCCTGGTTCCCTGTAACCTCACTTCTCACAGGGAGGGAGGTGGACCTCAGTGTCTGGGCTGAACGATGGGGGTGGAGACGCTCCTTCAGGTATACTGGGCTGAGGCTGTTTAGGGCTTTAAACAGCAGCACCAACACTTTGAATTGTGCTCAGAAACATACTGGGAGCCAATGGTAGGTCTTTCAGGACCAGTGTTATATGGTCTCAGCGGCCACTCCCAGTCACCAGTCTAGCTGCCGCATATGAGGGGGGCATTTTCGCAGTGGAGAAAATATGCCCCCTTCGTCATGGAAGGCAGATGAAATAGGCATGCCATTGGAAAACAACACTCGTTTATATTGTTTTCTCCACAGCCCGTCTGATTTCCACACTTTGAGGAATTTCTTAAAAGATAAAATATTGGATTTTAAAAATTATTTTTTAAAAAAAGTATTTATTTGTGTATTCACAGTTGTAATAACAGCCAGATAGTAACAGTGAAAATTGATATATTTGGTTTGGAAAATCACTAATTATAACTTAGAAAATGTATGTTTTCATGACTTTTCGAAGTCAAGAGATACATTTTAAAATGGCTCCGATAAACAAATACTCAAAAATGACTTTGCCCCAAGCACACAACCCAGTCCCCTGAGATTCCAAGATCTTTCCCCATTATTCCAACTCGATGAAAAATTCTTTTGAAGTAATGTTGATGACTACTTTTTGCTAAGTCTCTTCTACAGGTGCTGTCACGCTTTTGACATACTTTACTGCAACGTGTGTGAGAGAGAGTTTGTGTACTAATTTAAACCAAGGAAGACAAATGTATTTTTTAAAAAAATTGCCTCAACCTGACAGGCAGAGTGATCATGTTGTGTTCTATCTTTTGCAAGTGAAGAAGAGAAATCATGGTAGAGCATTTATATTTTTTAAAGAAAGAAAGAAATCCAGAATTAAAGAGGAGTTCCATACCAGGACAGACTATGCTCATGTGCTCAAGACATTGACTCTATAAAACATATTTTGCTGCACTGTGTGAAATTCGAGCAAGCCAGGGAAGAACTGATATTACCCTTGCTAGTACCTTTCCCAGGAAAATCAGAGGCTTACTATGTCAGGTTCCTACTGGAAGACCGGACAAATGACAGAACATTAGCAGTGGCGAAGTTTCTATCGGTGGTTGCAAGAACCAATTATCCCTATTCCTAGCCTGAACAGAATGTTTGTGTAACCTGAGGACGGGCTGTCGAAATTGTGTATTGTTTTGTGATGAGTTGTTGGGTCTCTGGACCGTAATAAAGTTTGAATTGAATTGAATTGAATTGAATTGAATTGAACAGCCAACATAAAAGTTTCTAGGATTGAAGAATAAATCTTAAATATTGCTTCCAAAAGTGTTGCTGTCAATTATGCTCGTATCTTTTCAGATAACAGAATATTGTAAAAAAAAAACAGGAACAGCAAAATGATATTATGGACTTTCAGGTAAGTAGTATTAGAAGTCCATAATAGTCCCATCTAGGAGCAATGGGGCTAAACTGAGCAATGTGGCCAATGCCACAATGCCCTGCTTCTTGCACCAGCTACAATGGAAAAGGGAAGCAGTTAAAAAGTGATTTTGTTGTTGCTGGGAGTTGTAGCCCAAAAGATCTGGGTGCAGAAGCTTGGTGAAGGCTTTTGGGGTGTTTTTTTTTTTAAGTCTATAACAAGCTCTTAGATTGGGCTCAGAAACAGACAATAAGCCAGTGAAGTTGATATCATATCAAGGTACCGTATTTTTCTGTGTATAAGACTCCCCATGTATAAGACAACCTCTATTTTTTTGAACCCAAAATTAAGAAATCGGGCCCAGGTTGCCTGCACCATAGCCTGAACCCCGGCCCTTGTCCAGACCGCCTGCACCAGAGCCCAAGCCAAACCCCAGCTTGGGCTGCCTGTGCCAGAGCCTGAGCCCGAACCCCTGTGCATTCACCATTCATATATAAGACGGCCCCCAATTTTTGACAAAAAATAGCAAAAAACATTGCCTTATACATGGAAAAATACGGTATTTTATTTATATATTAAATTTGTATACCGCCCTTCATCTTCAGATCTTAGGGCGGTAATGCGATAAAAAAATAAAAATAAAATAAAGCTCCAACCAGAACTTGTTGCTGCAGCGTTTTGTACCAGCTGTAGTTTCTGGACTTTCTTTAAAGGCAGCCTCATGCACAGTCTGTTGCAATAATGCAGTGTGGAGGTGAACATGCCCTGTGTGGCCAGATCCACCTTCTTCAGGAAAGTGTGCAGCTGATACATGAGTCTGCACTTTACTAAACCACTTCATCTAGTCCCCCCCAGCAGCAAAGTTGATTCCAGGAGCATTCCCAAGCTGCAAAGCTGCTCCTTCAAAGAGATTACAACACTAGCCAAACCAGGAGGTGTTGCTAATCCTGGACCAGCTTTACTGCTGAATGAATCCACTGCTATCTTGCGTAGATTAAATCTCTGTTTATTAGCCAACATCTAGCCCAGGCATCCCCAACCTTCGGCCCTCCAGATGTTTTGGACTACAATTCCCACCATCCCTGACCACTGGTCCTGTTAGCTAGGGATCATGGGAGTTGTAGGCCAAAACATTTGGAGGGCCGAAGGTTGGGGATGCCTGATCTAGCCCATCACTAATCTCGGACTTCCGTTCAGAACATTCGCTCTCTTCCTGGAACCTGAGGAAAAAGAGAGGAAGAGTTGGGTTTGATGTCACCGCACACCCAATCTTTGGATGACCTTTCTCCATGGTTTCATGCAGAGGTTTGCATCACTTATGCAAACAGGTGCTGTGGACATAATTCCTGGCACTCTAATAGCCAGGAGGGCTGCATATGCATAAGATCACAAGCAAGACTATTGAATACTGTGTGGAAGGCGGTGGAAATGTTTTATTTCTTTACTTTTTCTGTTCTATTCTTTTCTTCTTGTTTCTTTTTTGTCTTCTTTTCTTCTTTATTCTTTTTTCGTTCTATCTAGATAAGTGAGGTAATGGTATTATATTGTGATATAAGTGTAATAGAAGATAATTGTAATGGATTTATGGTTTTTGTATTTGTTCTCTTTTGTTGTATTTACCTAAAGGAAAAATGTGCAGTATGTATTATCAATAAAAAAAATATTTTTTTTTAAAAAAAGATCACAAGCAAGATCAGGATTCTTATCATCTGTTGAGGAAACAAGGACAGAACCAGGAAACTAGAGGCTCTTCCCTCTTGTGTTTACAGTTCTAGCTGCTGGAGCATAAAGCTCTTCCACTGGAAAAGTGGAAAGGAATAGTAGTTAGCTGGATTCTGCCCAAAGTCATCTATGGTAACAGTCCCCCTGCAGCCTAACCAAATGATTTATTCTGTATGTTGTAGGGTTGAGTGGATTTGGGGTTTTTTTAAAGCCTATTTTTGGCAAATAAGGAGAATGAGACCTAACCTGATAGAAAAGTTTGGTTTCCCATGGCATAACAGAGGAGGCTAGAATGCGGCTGCCGGAGGCCGTCTATTTGTTTTTCTCTTTAGCTAATGACATGATTAAATATTTATCTTCATAATTGTCCTCAGATGTTGGATACTTGTATGGAATGAAATGCACATAGTAAGGTGATTTAGCAAGCCTAGCTAGTCAGAAATTAAAAAGAGAAACCCACAGATCCTTGATAAGACAGGTTTAAGCAATAAATTTATTAAAGCCTCTGTTGATCCTACAACATACTCAGTGCATGAAGTTACTCAGCAAATTTATTTGATGAGTTAAGTGAGAGTATACCTTCTAATTTGTTCTCATCCTTAATTATCCATTTATTCTTTTGATTCATATACAGTAATTTCATACCGTTGATTCCCTCTTGACCTTCTGCTTGTAACTGAATCCTGAGATCTGGCTTGTGGCCCAGGAATATGTAGAAAATTGTTTATATTAGCAGCAAACTGCCTTGAGCTGTAGCACTTTGATTTAATGTTATAACTATACTAAAAGTAGCATAGCTTTCCCATGTACTCTCTATTCTGCTCAAATCCCTTGTCATTATAACAGATGTTTGGATTATTGTTCTGTAAACTATGTCAGAATTTCAATCTCTAGTATCTGTTTATTATTCTCCAAGGGTGATATTACAAATGTTCTCATGCACAGTTAATACTCATAATGCAGCCTGTCTTTTTCCCATAAAAACTCTTAAGCAGAAAGTTTTTTTGTTAATCAGGGTAAATAGAACTAATTTTAGAAGTAGAGATTTTGGCAGCAAGCACATATGAGAGAGCCTGGGCAACGGAAAGCGCACAAATACAATTTTCAGATATGGCGAGGGGTGCTTTTTAGAATAATCCCTCTAGAAACTGTATAATCCCAATGAAAATCTTAGCCACAGTATTAATAGATGACATACAATTATTTTACCATTGTGTCCTGAAGCCATAATAACCAGCTTTTATTCTGCTTTAGTCACACCCCATTTATGCTGTTTTTCAGTGCTTCTGTGGTATATCTGACAATGGTAGCTCTTTGCAGTGAAGTGGCGCTGGTGACTAAACCTGTTGTATGAACCAGGCATAGCTTGATTATTAGGGAATTGCACAGGGAACATAGACGTTCCCCTGCTAATGGCAGTCAGTTTACTCTGGGGCTGATCGGACAAAGGATTCACACAGTCATATCTCTGCACCTATACTCAGCTTCCTAAAATAAAGTGGTCCAGAGAACTTTGAGTGAATTTGGCTTATTGGCTTTATTCTTTTTGGTTTGTGTTATGGTTGCCATAATTCCGGTTTCAATCCATATTTCCCCCCAAAAAAACTTTGCATGGACATGATAAATTAGGAGTCTGGTGCATCACCACATCAGAGGAGGTGGAGAAAGGAGTTCAAACTCACTCTACCTTCACCTCACTATCCTAAAGTGGCTGTTTGGACCAACAAGCTAAATTTGATTAATGGTGCAATCCTATGCATGCCAATTTAGAAGAAAGTCTCATTGAGACATATGTTTAAGTACACATGAATAGGATTACACCATAAATGTATGTCGAGTTGAGATGCCTGTTATGAGAGATGAATATGCGCATAGAGTTGTTGAATCTCACTTATTATAGACCATGCAACAGAATTACCGGTATTTGTTGTTGTTGTTTATTTAACACAATTTACATACCCCTTGATTATACAAAAAACCTCTAAGTGGTTTACAAAAAGTAATGATGAGCTGAATGGTAGGCTGATTATTAGATAAGGAGCAGGGAGAGAGATACAATCTTAGGAAGATTTTTAAAAATTAAAAAGAAGAAAGTACGCTTTTTCAAACAAATTTGCACAAATCCTCTTCAGCTGCAAAAAATACTGTTACCTTTTGCTAACTGATATTTCCCCTCTCCCCCCATAATTTTAAAGGCCTAAAATATTACTTTCCATGTGCCAGGAATATTATTTCTGACATTATTTCATCAAATCTGAAGTTGTCTAGGGCTAACTGTTCTGAAATATTGGTTCTTACACATATGTATGTATTTTTTATTTATTTTTTCACACCTCATAAATGTGATATCAAAAACCTCTAGATAGTTTCTATGCCAGATACGAATGCAGGATGTTAGCCATGTTTCAAATGGGAACAATCTATGGGCCTCCAGAATGCATCAGCTGTGAGCATCCTCTTAACAATGCTATTTGTGTACCATAACAGGAACCATAAAGAAGGCTGACCGCCAAAGAATTGATGCTTTTGAATTATGGTGCTGGAGGAGACTCTTGAGAGTGCCATGGACTGCAAGAAGATCAAACCTATCCATTCTGAAGGAAATCAGCCCTAAGTGCTCACTGGAAGGACAGATCCTGAAGCTGAGGCTCCAATACTTTGGCCACCTCATGAGAAGAGAAGACTCCCTGGAAAAGACCCTGATGTTGGGAAAGATGGAGGGCACAAGGAGAAGGGGATGACAGAGGACGAGATGGTTGGACAGTGTTCTCGAAGCTACCAACATGAGTCTGTCCAAACTGCAGGAGGCAGTGGAAGACAGGAGTGCCTGGCGTGCTCTGATCCATGGGGTCACGAAGAGTCGGACACGACTAAACAACTAAACAACAACAAACAGGAAGCTCATAGAACAGTATTTTCCCATTGGTTGTCCCTGTTATGGAGCTCCCTCATCCCGGAGTCATTGTGATTTATTTTGATCTGGGCTGCTTTTTGAGGAACAGAGTGAAGCCACCAGACAGCTGACAATTCAAGTGTGTTCTGTCTTATTTCAAATAATTTTTAATATGACTATATTTTAACATAACCCTGTACAACAAAATTGTGAGGTAGGTTTTGTTAAGAGATGGTGACTAGCCTAAAATTATGCATCAAAACAAACACAGCGTCATGACCAAACACAGATTCGAAGTCAGATATTTCCAGTCCTCCTGGTTCAAAACTCTGGCCACTATGCAACCCTGCTCTCTATATTAACAGAGACATAATTATGCTGTTACTAGGGCTACAAAAAAACATTCATTTATTCATTCATTCATTTCACCAGACTTATATACCGCTCGGTTGCAATAAAACAATGAAGCAATGAAATTATCAGTAAAAAACAGTAAGAACAGCAACTGAAAATATTTTTAAAAATAATAATTAAAACCAAGCTAACAACCAGATTAAAATACAAGTCAGGATTCTACATGTCTGGATAGGCTTCCCTAAACAAAAAGGGTTTTAGCAGACACCAAAAAGAGTACAGGCACCTGCCTGACATCAATTGGCAGGGAGTTCCAAAGTGTGGGTGTTGCCCCACTAAAATATCAATTTCTTACAAACGCAGAACAAGTATTATGTGGCACCTATAACAGTGCCAGTCCCATATATCAAAGCAGTTGAGTGGGCATATATGGCATAAGACAATCTTGCAAGTAACTATTTTAAGATGTAAAATTCTGGCATGGGTTCCGATGGGTGATTTTTTTAGCATCACATTGTTTGATGCTTAATTTATTGCAAGTGTCTTAGCTAAATGCCGTCATCCTATGGGGCTTGATTTCTTTTCTTTCTCTTAACCAGGGTTCCAACTGCATCCCTTAAAAGGGGGCAAGGCACTTCTGCAATAAATAAATAAATTGTATATCAACAACTTCCTCTCCAAATCTTTTTTTAATTTTTAATTCAATTCTAAAGAAAAATGCAGAATGGCAGGAAAGCTGGGGGACAGGATCCATTATTAAGGATTTAATTTACCCCATTAACTAGGGTGTTTAGACTCTTCTTCATTATATTGCTCCTTTAAAAGACAACATTACTCCAGCCCACTTCAAAGTTCTGCTGGAATTCCGACATGTATTATGTTTGCATTTGGGATGGGAGAAGAAGGGGAGAGGGAAAAAACAAGGTCAGCTTTGGAAATGATGAATGCCTTTTTGCTGAAAGCTGTACTGAATGTCCTTGAGTTTAATCAAAACTATTTGTTTTTAGTCAGCTTTGCTGTTGTCTCTTTTACTCTTGTCCACTGATAGCTTGACATTAATGACATCATAAATCATGTGAAGTGGCGGCTTGGGTTTGGTAGCATTTCAAGTGTTTGTTGAGATGTCCTGGACAAGCTAAGGAGCTGGCGTAAGGATGGATATCAGCCGGGTCTAAACCTTCGGTCTATAGCATTGTTCTGTTCTTAAATCCATGCGGTATATTTCTTGAAACAATGGGCTTTTATTACCAGGTGGCTGCGTATTCCTTCTCCCAATGTAATATTTGTGACAAAATTGGGACACGTTTGTCCTTTTGACTTTCCTCCACAATGCAAGCGTTTTCTGAAACCTTGTTAAAAACCCTCGCCTATCATGCAGAGGTATATATCCTCTCCATGCCAATTCCCCATGGTCACCACCATTATAGGAAAGCCACAGGGTAAAGCTATATGCTCCACATCAATACCCTGTGTTGTCAATTGAAAACCCAGAAATGTATACAATTTGCCAGAAGATCTGTCAGTAGTCGTTTAAAAATCTGGTTAAACATAAAACATCTGCACCTTGAAAATGTTCCCTTTGAAAAATGTTTAGCCTTTATCAGTTATTTGTTTAGGAAAGATTTCACCGGATCTTTGTATGTTTTATGACTTGTTATCTGCATGACTGTAGCCTTAGAACATGCTTTCCATTATCATTGTACCATACCGTTAGGGGGAACGAAACACTCATCTTTCCTCTGTTATTTATTCAGCTGCACTCTGTTATATTGCAGCACATTCTATTGCGCAGACTA
This sequence comes from Darevskia mixta, assembly GCA_034641385.1. Lineage (NCBI taxonomy): Eukaryota > Metazoa > Chordata > Lepidosauria > Squamata > Lacertidae > Darevskia > Darevskia mixta. Next base: position 2,112,407 of record JAWWNH010000038.1, on the reverse strand, counting down.
GGACGCAGGGCGTTTCTCATCCCAACACCCCGCACAATATGTTTATTCCCTAAAAAAGTATGCCCTAAGGCTGCAGAAGTAACCCTGTGAGCCCCGCTGAATTTAACAGGACCTGCTTTCGAGTAGATGTGGCTAGGGTTGCACTGAAAGTTAGATGTCTTACTGATAAGTGGCGAAGGGTTTCACAAGAAGCAGGGGGCGGGAAGAATAAGACACTGATTGGTTATCAATAGCCTAGTTCTCACAGAGACAGTAAAGTGAGGATGGGGAACCTTAAGGCTGGGAGATGAATGCAGGCCTCCAGGCTCTTCATCTGGTCCTTGGGACTCTCCTTGGGTCACCCATCTCAGCTACCCACTTTTCCCCAGGCTGCACACCTCACCGGCTCTGCTTTGTAGCCTCCTTGAGTGTTTCTGTCAGGCTAGGGTCTTTTGCTACCACATTAACCCAGAGAATTCCTGCAGTAAAGTGGCAGGTCCCCCCCCCCGGGGGGAATAGAAGTACACATTTGCAGAAGGGGCGGGGTTTAGTGATGTTGTCCAATGGCTTTCATTGTTGTGCCACACCACGCCCACGGATGTGAATGAAATTCAGTGCAACGTGTTGCTATAAAGCCACAGTCCCATAATGAAGCGGGCACTGCAGAGTGAAAGGAACGTTCGGAAATCTGATCATAACATTATGATCAGGAAAACTAACACAATATTCCCCCGTCCGAATGCGCCTCATGTCTGTTCATAAGTAGTCCTATCAAATTCAAAGGGGTTTATTCCTAAGTAAAGGGGTTAGGATTGCAGCCTAAATCTAGGCAATTCAGCCTTTACTGGCTGCACAGTCATTTCGCTTGCTGTCTGTCAAATCTGCCCCTTGACAAATACCCTGTTTCCTGTCTTTCTGCAGAGCTGAGTGCTGACATCGTCATGAGGGCCCCATTTGCGCCACCGTTCCTTCTCCTGAGACTTTTCTACCTCATCCTGTATGCTTCTCTGTTTACATAGCAACTCACAGTGCCAAACCATTAATACCTTATCTGTTTAGCTTTACGCTTAAGCGCAGGCTTTAATGGGGAAAGGTGGTAGCAGGGCACTCAGTGCCTTAAGGCTGTATGCCATATTACCGCATATCACTATATTCATGCAGTGATGAATGACAATCTGTCATTTAACAGAGTATTTCTTATATACATTAGAGTTAATTAAAAGCACGGCTGACTATGTATAAAAGCAACTTGCCAGAAACCGCTGGATCTGGCATCATTTCCAACATGTGTACGGTACTTGGCACATCAGGAAATTACCAGGGATGAAAGCGTTCTCATGTTACAGTGGTTAAGGTGCCAATAGGTGTCAGTAAGGGATTAGGATAATATAAGAAAGCACCTCAATATAGTTAATGTTGGCTGGCAGGAGGTTTCTTTTAACCTAGAAAAGGGGAATTTAAAAAAATGGAAATCAACAGAAATGACTGGGTATTCTGACATTGCCGAGATCCCATGTCAGTTTCATGTCAAGGGTAACTTTTGAGGACACTGTAGAAAAGTGCTTTTAGACCTTACCCTCTCTTTCTCAAATATCCATCTCAGAATATAAAAATGGAACCACTACAATTCAGTCTGGTGTCCATCCAGCTAAGGTACAGTGACAACATGTTTCCAGACCTGTAAAATTATTGTAATAATAAAACCGCTTAATTTATAATAACTCCAAATCAAGTACATTAGGGTATAGTCCATGGACAGACAAACTAAGGCCCAGGGGCTGGATGCAGCCCAATCGCCTTCTAAATCCAGCCCGTGGATGGTCCATGAATCAGCGTATTTTTACATGAGTAGAATGTGTCCTTTTATTTAAAATGCATCTCTGGGTTATTTGTGGGGCACAGGACTTTGTTGTTGTTTCTTCTTCTTCTTCTTCTTCTTCTTCTTCTTCTTCTTCTTCTTCTTCTTCTTCTTCTTCTTCAAAATATAGTCTGCCCCCCCACAAGGTCTGAGGGACAGTGGACCATCCCCCTGCTGAAAAGGTTTGCTGACTCCTGGTATAGTCTGAGCAAATTCGTTTGAGGATTACAGGTTAATGTACAATCCATGAAGATGAAGTAATTTCAGTCAATGTTCAATAAAACCAAATGTCCTTCATGTCCCAAACATCCCAGAGGAGGACATCCAGATGTTTCTGGACTACAAATCCCATTGACCATGCTGGCTGATGGAAGTTGGAGGCCAACAGCATCCAGAGGACCACAGGTTCCCAACCGCTGCTACAGCCTTGTCATCCATTCAGGCTGCTCCTACGCATATTCAGTGAACAGGCAGAGGGTAGGATCTGTCTCCTCTGTGTGCTGGCACATCTGCAGTTTGTCTACTTGCATACCAGTCCACATGCATAGGTGCTTCCCCATGCAATTTCCAATCATGTGGAGAGGAACCTCCTAAGTATGAATACTGGTAAGTATGAATGCTCATGCGGTGGGGCCAAGCTTGCTGCTCCCCCATCCCCATTTATGTTACAGAACATATGAAAATGGTTAAAGTTGTGGGCAGGACAGTGTTCTTTCATACGCTCAAGCTCCATTAAGCCATGCAGACAGCAGTATGAAAGCCAGCTGAAAAGTCAATGGCACGGAGGCAACTCTGTGAGCTAAGCCGTTCATGTGAAGTGATTCAGATGATTATCTCTACACTATGGCAGCCTTCCTCTTTCTGTAATTTGAGATAGCATGATAAAAATGGCCAGAATCATGTTTGCCATATGGAGGAGATCCCATTGCATTTTGAAGTGGCTATTCTATTGCTGTTTGAATGTGTGAGTAGACTTTCAACTAGATCGGACATGACACTAATGTAGGATGTTCACAGCTCTGTGTAATGCATAAACCATTTTTTAGAATTAATTCCTACTGAAAACCCAAGGAAATGCCTTCCTGGTAAATGCATGTGGAAGAGGGGTGTCAGGCACCTCACTGCCACTTGCTTTCACTGGCAGGCAGGGACCAAGTATTGATTAGGTTGTGGCTGCTGTTTGTGAACTATTTCTTAAGGATCATTCCAATGGATGCTAATTGGGGTTCTTCTAAGTGGGCTGATGATGACAGATTTTGATGTTGTTGTTTTGCAAATGGTAAGAATATACTGATTTATTCATTGCGCTTTTATGTCTCTCCAGAACATAAAGTTCTCTGGGCAGCTTATGTTAAATAAATCAAAAACAGTTGAAGTGTAAATACACCAGAATCATTAAAAAGGGAGGGTGCTGTATAAATATCACAAAACTGAATTCACTAACAGGTAGGTAGCCGTGTTGGTCTGCCGTAGTCGAAACAAAATAAAAAAAATCCTTCCAGTAGCACCTTAGAGACCAACTAAGTTTGTTATTGGTATGAGCTTTCGTGTGCATGCACATGAAAGCTCATACCAAGAACAAACTTAGTTGGTCTCTAAGGTGCTACTGGAAGGAATTTTTTTATTTTGTTCTGAATTCACTACACACCCCAGATTAAACACAACAGAAGACTTGGTTACTTAAGGCATGTAAAAGGCCTGAGAGAACAGAAATGTCTTCAGCTTGTCCCCAAACAATGACAAAGATAGTTCCAGGTGAGCTTCCCTCAGAAGACTATTCCATAGACAAGGGAGTGCCAGATCTGGGGGAAGCAAAAGGAGGCGGTTGCCCCAGGAAGAAAATTAGCGGGTGGCAAAATTATCTGGTGGCTCCTGGAGGGTGGCACAACAGGAGGCAAATGATCCTGCCCGGAGAAGGTCTCATTCTGTGCAGACAGAGGATGGGTGAGAGGCGGGTTCCCCAGAGGATCGAGGAAGGGCAAGTGAGGCTTGAGGCCAGCAGGGCTATCTTTGTAGCCTGGGAACACCCATCAGAGTCCCCTTTGGTTTGCTCTCCGCCCAGCTGAGGGCTCCCCTACAAGGAGGATGAGGCCACAAGATTCTCTTGATCTGGTTTTCTGCCTCCTGGAGAGGCTGGGCCAGGCAAGGCAGGGCTGGGATGAGATTTGGGGGCACCAAAAAGAAGAAGAAGAAGAGTTTGGATTTGATATCCTGCTTTATCACTACCCTAAGGAGTCTCAAAGCGGTTAACAGTCTCCTTTCCCTCCCCACCCCCACAACAAACACTCTGTGTGGTGAGTGAGACTGAGAGACTTCAGAGAAGTGTGACTAGCCCAAGGTCACCCAGCAGCTGCATGTGGAGGAGCAGGGACGCGAACCCAGTTCACCAGATTACGAGTCTACCGCTCTTAACCACTACACCACACTGGCTCCTTCTTCTCTGGCTGCCACCAGCCCAAAATCTATAGATGCAGCGAAGCCCATAAAGGCAGCAGAAAAAGCAGCAGTACCCTCCTTCTCCTCCTAGTGAATGGGGAGCTCCCCAGACAGGTAGAGGAACCTACAGGTGGCCCAGAGGGAGCAGGGAACAGGGAGCAGTGGGGCGCACCCCCAGCTGCACCATTCAGGGATGACGAGGACTCTTGCCTCATAGTAAAGACCTCTGAGATCATGCAGCGCGCCCTCCCCACATCATTGAGTTGTTAGTCCCCACAAAGCAAGATGTGGAGCTATAGATGCCTACTAGCTAAATTCAGGGTGAGAAAAGTACAGTCACATAATGGGGAAGGATGAGGAGAGATCATGGCCAGGAGAAGGAAGTGGCAAGACATACGTTTGCCTCCTGCAGCAAAATTGGTACATCTGGCACTGAACCAATATATTTTCTATACCGGTTGCTTAGCTCTCTTTGGGATACATGCAGTTTGGTTTGTACATCTGTACATTGCATATCATCCACCATATAAAACTAAAAACGTCAGCTAACTTGTGCATTGTTTTACTCATTGCTCATTGTATTTAAATGGTATTGTATTTAAATGGCAACCCCAAAACATATCTTGATTTGAACTCTGACTAGGACACATGACTAGGTAAAGTGACTAGAAAGTAGCACTCTAATGCAGGCTACTTCCTTGAGAGGAGGACATTCTCTCTGATACAATTTAATAAAAGAATTGTTGCATCGTATTAAATCTGGCAGCTTCCTATTCAATGGATTGTCACACACAGACACACACACACACACACACACACACACACACACACCAGCATCTCTGAGATTAGAATAAGTGACATTTTATTGAGTGCACATCAATATTTTTAATTGCCTAGATTACACACTAATTTCAATTTTGCTATTTCACATGATAGAAAAATTAACTAGTGGTATATAGTGTCATGAAAGTGTACTGTGGAATGAATACATTCCAATGACAAGGAGATATATATTTTACTCCCACTTAATCTTGTAGTGGAAGCCTGATGGGCATCTTTAACTGAATTTATTCCAGAATGAGCCCAAGTACAAGTCGTGTATGTGAGAATATAACTCTCTCTCTCTCTCTCTCTCTCTCTCTCTCTCTCTCTCTCTCTCTGTGTGTGTGTGTGTGTGTGTGTGTGTGTGTGTGTGTACACATACATGAGACTGAAGATAATTACAGTGAAGGGACTAGGGAATTATTTATTTCTAACTAACAGACAGCACCTGACAGTCTTTGTATATCAAGTTGTTATTAAAATCTTGTGTCAGGATGCTAAGCTGACTTACTCTACAACTAATCTTCTTTCACAACTAATCATGAACTATGTATAGAGTTTGGTAAGTAAATTAATCTAATTTGACAAGGGACATATTAAAATCAGAGAATTTGTGTTACAAAACAGACTTTAAGAGATTTTTGTGAGTGTTAATCAAATGTATTTTTGAGCACAGACATGGATGTAAACAATTTTCAGCAGTTTAATATTTCCTGTTAAATGTGGCTTTGCGTGGCAATTATTTGTTTTATAGTTGAGAAGCAATTTCTGATAATTTATTTTATAAATTAGGGTATGATCCAGGAAAGCTGCCTCTCCACAGTCTAGTCCAGTATTGCACTGACAACATTTTCCAAACACCAATCGAAGATTGCCCTAATTCCCACACCTGGCATTGACATATAAAACCCTATATGACTTGGGGCCCACATATCTAAAGGAATGCTTCTCCCTATATCAATCTCCCTATGTATTAAGTCAACAGGGAAGGCTGTTTTAATGGTTCCATTACTAAGTGAAGCACATGGTGTGGTGGTGTGGGGTAGAATCTTCTCACTAATGGTGCCCCATCTCTGAAATGACTTCCTTTTCGATGTGCATGTGACTCCCATACTGCTTATGTTTTAGTGGGAAATGAAGATGTGACTTTTTGCCCACACCTTTGGGCAATTAATCAGTCAGTCATTGATTCCATGGATTATGTGTACATTGTTGACTTTTAGTTGTTGGCTTCTTTCTTGTATTTAATATGTTTGTGTGTTACAGTCATGCCTTGGTACTCGTCCGTTTTGGCTCTCGAACACCGCAAACCCAGAAGTAAGTGTTCCTGTTTGCGAACGTTTTTTGGAAGCCGAATGTCCAACGTGGCTTCTGCAGCTGCAAAGGAGCTTCTGAGTGCAGGAAGCTCCTGCAGCCAATCGGAAGCCACACCTTGGTTTTCAAATGTTTTGGGAAGTCGAACGGACTTCAGGAACAGATTCCATTCAAGTACCAAGGTACGACTGTACTTGCATTTTGTCAGATGCCATATATTTTGTCTTTAATGTTTGGTTCTGTTGTTGTACAACCTCTCCTGGGGCCATCTTCTGACAGCTGGGTAATAAATCATATCATCATCAATTTTGCATTTAGTTTTATCAATTAGTATATGCAGATCTGTGCCTCTTTTCGCCCTCTTTTGTTGGTGCTGCATAAGTGACCACCCTATATGGCACTCAGAAATGAAGGGTTGAATGAGTTATGCACACCTTTCTAGGAAGTGTAAAGCAGCCACTGGGCCTATGGCTTCAAACATAGATAAAATCTGACAGGTTCCAAAGGATGCATTAATGCAGGGATGGGAAACTTCTGGCCCTCCAGATGTGGCTAGACTACTTCTCTCACCATCCTTTACCATCAGCCATGCTGGCTGAAGATGATGGGAGCTTAAGTCCAACAACACCTGTTTCCCCGCCCTGGTTTCTCCCCACATTCCTGCTTTAATGACGTCCAGTTTAACACAGGAGACAACTGCAAATTGGGGTGGCAAGGAATGATATGGCTGGTTATGGGGAATACACAGCTGCCTGATGCTGAGTCAGATTGTTAGGTTCATATAGTCCAGTGCCAGTTACTCTGATGGTGTCTCTCTAGGGTCTCTGCCTGAGGTGTTTTACCTGGAAATACCAGGACTGAACTGGGGACAGTAATGGGCAGGACAGAGGTCACTTGCCCCGGGTCATGGAGGGCTAAACCAGCTGGGGTGGGGGGCACTAGGAACCAGCTGCTTTTTTGTTTTGAGTTTATAACTTTATTCAAACAAGTCTCCTGCCCCAAGCCTCAGACAAGCTCTGCACAGGCCTGCTGATGGGTCTTCCTGGTACCAGAGGGGATGAAATTGGTTACCTTGCTTCTCCTCTGAGTTCAGAACAACGTAATGAGCTCTTTCTCCACAACTACCCTGTGAAGCTGGTTAGGCTGAAAGGTTGCGACTGGTTCACAGTCATTCAGGGAGTGAGCTTCGTGACTGAGCAGAGATCTGAACTGTGGCATCAGTGCCCAAGTCCAACACCCAGGGACATGCAACATGGTGCCCTCTAGAAGTTGCTGGACTACACCTCCCCTTATCCCTGACCATTGGCCATACTGGCTGGGGCTGATGGGTTTTGAAGTCCAGCAACACCTGGAAAGCACCATGTTGGTTGTCCATGCTCTATTACATCAGTGGTGAGGAACATCCATCTCACAGGACCAATTTGACCTCCCACCAAACCTCCCAATTTAGCCTTTGTGTCCATTTTTGTCTGGTCATTCCCACCTCTAACTCACCTGATGTCATATAAAGTCAGGCATGGGAGATGTAGCTCTGCAGATGCAAAGGAGCAATCAAAGCACATTCTAAGTCATGTGCTTCCAATTATTCCTTTGCACCCGGTAATGCTTACATTTGGTGTCAAATGCAAGCCCCGCTGCTTTCAGGCAAGATTGATTCTACCTGATATCATATGATGTCAGATGATTGACAGGTGGGTGGCCTTGCCCACTGGTCAAATATGTCCTGCAGAAGGTTGGCCAGGATTTGGTCCTGCCCTCTGGCCAAAAGTGATTCTGCACCCCTGCATTACATACCACATTTCCTGTCAGTTTATCTCCATTCCTAATGGGCTCAGAAGGATACTAACTTCCCAGTGTCTCCTATGAACAAGACACCCTTTTCAAAGCCATTTTAAGAGTAGGTGAATTTGCTTCATAAAAAGTTGCCTGTTTTTTAATAAAGAAAGATACTTATGATAAACCATTAAATTAATGTTGATCATAAAAGCATTGTGAGTAGCAAAAAAAAAAGAAGGCAGAAAATCCACAAGAGGTCATATGACGTCTGCACCCAACAGTACTATATCCCTATAAAAGCATAGACCCCTGCTGGCATATGTAATTTAATGTGCAGCATGGCTTTCCTAATTCAATCAAGTCTCTACATCCCTTCTTTTATATCCAATTGGATTCCATGTGCTAAAGCCATCAAGATTTTCAGGATGAAATGAATGCCTGTATTAATCCTGCAATTTCCATTTAAAACACAGCATCGATTTGATTAATAAGGTTTGATGCTGAATAATTATATGGCAAATATGGAAGGTATAGGAAAACCACAGATGTGACCACCAGCAAAAGCCTTGTGGGAAAAAGGGGTCAAAGGGAAGCAATGGCCATGACTGAGGTGATGAATTCTTTGGCTTTTCTCTTATGCAATTAACAAGCAGAGCTTCTATTAATTTGCCCCCCCTTCGAGGGTTCACTGGTCAGATGTCTCAGGGTCAAGGGTCAGAGGGGAAGAGCAGGGGTCAGCATCACAGCAGCACTGAAACAAAATAGGTTATCTAAGGAAATTCAAATTAAAAGGAAGGATATATACATGCAGTTGTATGTGTTTGGGGAGAAAGATCAGGGAGGGAGTGCTTCAATGTTAAGAACGCTGTTTTAGCATAATAAAAATGTTCTCTGCACATTTAATTCAAAGTAATCAATCTGAGGTGCACTGCTTGAGCATCCAATAAAAGAAAATCAATGTGGTCTCTACGAGGGAAGACAAACAATGCTAGCTTTTACTAAAGGGATTATAGGTTAACATTTATTCAGTGTATTGTAATCTGATGTCAAGTGGTATAAAATCAAGCCAACAATCCATTACCGCCCTTTATAGGCTGGGTGCTGATCCCATGCAAATTGACTTTTCATAGAACTTATTAAATCATTTCTGTGTTCTGTCTATAGACCATTTTTATACAGCAACCAAGCGTCAATAAATTCTATTTCATACCTGCACTGCTGATTATCACAAAGATAAAGATTTGTCATTTCAAAATGCAATTTAACTTTTCTCTGCATTTCCTTACGTTTCCCATCTATTAATCAAATTGAATGTGTTGTTTCTGATTTGTAAGGAACAAAATGGAATGTAGCTTTAATTTGGGAGCCAATGCAATAACAAACCTTCTAAATGTCAATTCCGTTTTGCATAATCTCCAAGAAAAAATGCCAGTCTCAGACTGGAAACGGTATTCAAAAATATAATAGAATGACCCAACATTGCCATTTTAATGCAATTTCTCTAAACTGCAGGAATTATTGTTGCTTCCAATGAATGCCTGTTCCATTCTGCTCCAGAGTTAATGCCCTGGAATTATAGCACTGACATCAGAAAACGATAGCATTATTACTGTGTGATCCTTCATGCACTTACCTATAAACATAGCATAAGACAATGGGGCAGACCTGATTAACAGTTATGGAAAGTATGCTGCAGACCAGGGTTCCATATGAAACAAATCAAAGCACCACAGCTAGTTACTAGAGAGCTGATTCACACGAAGCGTGGGAACTTTCTCAAACCTCCTCTTTTCATTTGTCATGAGCACAGATGTGAGTCTGTTACAAACAATGATGGGCTGAGCACTCGTGTGCTCATAAGGGAAAAGTCACAGGAGGGCTTTGTCACAAACACACCTAAATCAAGACAACCAGCCATGTTAGCAAAATAACGGCCTACCGCGCAACTAAAGGCCATGCAAACCTAGCTCTCCTTCCACCCTTGCCCCCTTTAAAATTTCTCCCAGAACTGGACATTTGTGCTCTTCTTTTTTTACTTAATATGGAGACGTGTCCTCCTTTGCATCCAGCTGTGGAAAAATGAAAAACACTAACAATTTAATATTTTTCTTGCAACATCCAGCATTCAGTAAATGCATGATGGGGCAGAGGATCACAAAGGCACATTCTTCTCTGATCTTTGCATGTCATTTAAAGGTCAGAATAAGGTTGATCTGCATGAATCTACACTCACAGGGCTCCTCGATTAAATTGGGACCCCTGGTTTTCTTGGTTTCTCCATGGCATGGACATGAGCTCCAACATCCAATCTTCCCTCTCCCGCTCCACACATTAACTGAATACTGGATGTCATGGGCCTGGCTCACATACGCTATCAGCAGATTTCACTTGTGTGGTCACCAGTGGTGGGATTACAACAACAGAAGTCAGACTCTCTATGTGTCTGTAGAGAGCTATAGTAGTGCAGTGGTCAACAGAATGAGTAATGCGCCAAGCAGTGGCATAGCGTGGGTTGGCAGCATTGGGGCCATGTGAAGAGGATTATAGGGCAAGAAACAGATGGAGTACGCATGCACATTCAACTGCCTAACAGCGTCTGCATCACCCAGAAGATTGTAGCTACAAAGATAAGAAAAGAAGAGTCTCTCTGACGTCATTTTCTGGTTCGCGTGGAGAAGCCATTTTCAATGGAGCCCAGTGATGGAAGCACACAGCTGTATTGAGGCAACACTGGGTGTTGAATTTTTGCACCCCTAACAATTTTGTGCCTGGGGCAACCACCCTTGTACCCCCCCCACACCCACACATACAGTACACAACATCACTGGTGCCAAGCTATCCTCAATTCCAGCCTCATCTTTCAGCCATGAGCTTAGTGGGAAAAGGATAGGTGAGTCACCATCTTGCAACTTCAGCTCCCCATCTATAATATTGGAATGATAAAATATGGTTCATCCTATAATGAAGATTAAGAAGATCAGTTTGACTTCAAAAGAGGCAAGTTTTCAAGAATGAGTGGACAGGGGAAAAGGAAATTGAACAAGGAAGTCAAAGAGACAAAACAAGGTGAGCATCCTAATAAACTATAAATAAAAAACAGGGTCAAATCTCTCCATACTTCTTAGGGGTCATTCAAAACCACAAGAATAGAAGCTCAGCTAGAATATATAGGACATATCAGAAAAATGTACCACCAAAGCCAAGAAAATGCCAGTGTGGTTAAAAGAAGTCTAACCACATATATGCTTATGGAATCTGAAGCTCTAAACTGTCAGTGTCTGACCAGGAAAAAAATGTCAGAGTTGTGGTGGATAGCTTCATGAAAATGCTGACCCAGTGTGTGGTAGCTGTGGAAAATGTGAATTCCATGTTAGAAATTATTAGCAAAGAGACTGAAAAATAAAACTGCCAAAATCATAATGCTGTTATACAAATCTATGATGTGACCAAACTTGGAATACTGTGGAAAGTTCTGCCCACCACAGTTTTTAAAGGATATTGTAGAGCCGGAAAACATTCAGAAAATGGCAACCAAAATGATCAAGAGGCTGGAGCAACTTCTGCATGAGGGAAGGTTAACATCTGGGACTTTTTAGTTTGGAAAACAGGTAAGGAGGAACATAACAGAGGTGTATTATGTATGGTGTGGATAGCAAGTGGATAGAAACATTTCTTCCCTCCATAATACTAGAACCTGGGGTTATGCAGTGAAGCTGAATGTTGGAAGGTTCAGGACAGACAAAAGGAAAACCTTCACACAGCAGAGTTAAACCATGGAAATTCACCACCACAAGATTTAGCACTAGCCACCACTTTGTTTTCGCCAAATTCATAGAGTACAGAGCTATCAGTAGCCGCTAGCCATGGTGGCAGTGTGCTACCTCCAACACTGGAGAGAATGTGCCTCTCAATACGAGTTACATGGCAGCGCAAATGGAGAGAATGCTATTGCACTCATGTACTGCTTGTGGGCTTCCTATAGGCATCTGGTTGGCCACTGCGGGGACTAGATGCCTAATCCATGTAACGTCTGGAGGACATCACTTTGGTCAACACTGGTCCAGATAATACTGAGATAAAGGAACCAATTCTTTGATTCTGTATGACTTGTTCCTAAAACTCTTATAAGTTGCATTGAGATCATTTATTTGAAAATCTTCTGACCTTGAAGAAAAGTGCTGTGTAAATACTTAGGATGGATCGTTGCATGACTACCTGAAATTAATGCAGGTGAAGGCTGCACCGGCATGGTCTCAGTGTGGTTGCCCTGGGCACAAAATTATACACATTTCAAAATTATACACATTTCAAAAGGAAAAATAGCACACTCTCCCCCTCAGTCTATGCCTCTCTCAAGAGGCAGGGAACACCTCAAATCCCACCCACCCCAGTCTCACGATTGTGCCCCCACATTCTCTTTCCCCTCCCAAACTTTCACTTCTTTCATCAGGTAAAAGGCACATATTTTGTTGGGTTGTTTATATTATTATTATTATTATTATTATTATTATTATTATTATTATTTGGGGAGGAGTTAGCTGGGGGCTGCGATCCATATTGAACTGAAGGTGGAAATAAAGTAATTGGAGTAGTGGGGGGCTGATCGAGGAGGTGGTTGGGCTGCAATTGCCACAACGGTGCTGTCACGGGTTAGGGAGCGCAATACTTGGCTTACCCCAGGCATTGGTAACCCACGCTACGTCACTGAAAGCCTGTAATGTGCGAAGGGCCTTTGCTCAGTGGTGCCATCCAGCATATCTAGATAGGGCTGAGAACATCCCCTGCTTAAAAACTTGGAGAACCACTGACAGTTAGTGGAAAAAATATTGAGCTAGATCAGGGCCGGATTTAGGTTTGATGAGGCCCTAAACTACTGAAGGTAATGGGGCCCTTTATATGTCCAGCTGTCCTTTGTCAACAACAAATTGTCGCTGTTTTTTGTGTTGAATATATGCTATATGGTAATTCATGGACCTAATACAGGCATGGCCAAACTTCGGCCCTCCAGATGTTTTGGGACTACAACTCCCATCATCCCTAGTTAACAGGACCAGTGGTCAGGGATGATGGGAATTGCAGTCCCAAAACATCTGGTGGGCCAAGTTTGGCCGTGCCTGAGTCCTAATAGGTATCTAAAGCCATCTGCACATAACAAAATACGTATTTTATCAAAGTAATTGTTGAACTGAAATACAATTAAGAAGAAGCCTACACAACACAAAACACTGTTGCTGTATGTAGGTTTTATTTTATTTGTTTTTCATCTTATATTTTGGAAATGTACATCCAGGGGTTTTTTTCCCTTTAATTTTTTTTGGGGGGCCCCAAGAGAGTGGGGCCCTAAGCTATAGCTTGTTTAGCTTATACGTAAATCCGGCACTGAGCTAGATGGACCAATGGTTTGACAGCCACATATGTTCCTCATTCTGGAAGGAGAGGCGCTGCATCATGGTCCATAATGGGGCCTCCAATAGGATTTACTCAAGAGGAAATGCTTTCAGATTGGAAAGCAAAATCTGTTTTTAATAAAGGTGCTCCAGAAAGTGGTAGAGACCCTTTCAATGATACAGCATTAAGATGTATATCAAACACAGATTTTCCTGCCAGGTGCTAATTCATACCAAGGCAGCTTTTTCTAACACCGGAAGAACTATGCTGTCCTGTTGATTGATTACTTTACTAATCACTATTTATTGTGCTCTGCCCAGCAACTATGGATGTTATAGTGGTTGTTTATTGTTTCAGGAGAAAAAGATTTTAAAATTGATAAAGAAACATTTAATAAAGTGTTTTCTTAAAGTAAAATAAAAGGAAATGCAGTTTGCTGCTTGCTATGGTTGGGTCACTTTTATATGTGAGGAAAAGCATTACCATATGTTTGGAAAGACTGGTGATATTTTGCAGATTGTCTTTCACTGCAGCCTTCTAGGGCTTCAGAATATTTTAGAGTTCCGTGCTGTTTGGGGAAGAAAATTGAACTTGACATTAGCTTTATTGTAAGAGTTAAGTTTGGGGTTTCCTCCCCCACCTACATTTCAACTGTGAGGGTGTTTTTCCCCTTCCTCCCAATCTGAAATTTTAGTTTATATGTTCTGGCATCAGAACATCCAAAATAAATCTACACTCTTTGAACTCAGTGCTGCAGAGATTCAACTTCATGGCCTTTGGATGCAGATTTTGGTGCTGGAACAAGGTCATGAGTTGTGGTCTCAGATGAACACTGGATCCTGAGTGCTGAGTCTATTAATTCATTGTGCTTTCCAGTTTAACCAGTGTATCAAGGCAATGGTTAAATGCTTGTATAAAAAGGTATAATTCTGCGTGCACTCTAAATTTTATTCTATTAGATTGTCTTTTTTTAAACTATTGTGGGGTTTAAAAAATGATGACGAGAAAGTCTATTGCCTTTTCTTTCTTTTTTAAGTTCCAGACTTTCCCTAATTATCAAAACAAGATTGCCAGGATGAGTTCTGTTCTAAAGAAAACGGTTTCTCAGATTCCAAAGCCATTCCTGCAAAGGCTTCAATATTGCTGCCAAATGTGTGGTGCAACTAAAAGGTTAATGGATATACTTGAAGATTAAAATGTCAAATCCACTTTTAAAATCCTCCCCAATGTGTGGTTTATGTTTTCAAAATGTCTAAAGAGAATTTGAGGCTTTAGGTTTCTTTACATTTTTATTTGCAAAAATACTGCCTGGTGAAATAACATCCCAAGCACATGAATTATATCTTAAAATTTGAGAAGGCTGCAAATGCGTAAATGGCTGGTAAATAGCAATGACTGACAAACTTGCTCCATTTTATTTATTTTTTTGTCCAGGCTCTGCGTGCCGTATGTTGGACTTTGAATTTAAAAGGGGGGACTCCTGTTTTAAGAACATATTGAAAAGCAGACATTTTTCCTGTTTTGGTAGTGTGTGTGTGTGTGTGTGTGTGTGTGTGTGTGTGTGTGTGTGTCTATAGGCTGGGTAATAAAAGGTTGCCATTGGGGTATTGTAAAACTACTGTTGCCGGTGGATTTTATATAGACACAACCGGTTAAAGGTGATTGAATATCAAGGGCTGAGTGGTGCTTATAATACCTGCTGTTGTGAGACTTCAATTCATTATTGTAACAGAATGAAAGAACATTGCTTCTGTACAGGACATGGTTGTAGTATTGATTGAGTTTCTCAAAAGTCTTCTCTTAGGATGCAGAGTGCAGTCAAACATGCACAAACATCATTCAGCTCCCCTGATTCTGTCATGTGTGCCTTGTACCTCAAACTAAAGCAGCCTCAAGATACAGGAAAATGCCTCCTCAGTTGAAGGCAGACAGACCTCTAAGCCTGACTCAGGGGGTTATGCAGATGTTGTGACCTTTCTTCCACAGACCAGATTTTACACTCAAATTGCCATTAAAGCTCTTTTTCCCCTAGAGGCCCACAGTCAACTTGTGTGTTTTCTCCATTAGGGTTAAAAGTCAGCATGGCACCATGCCCACACCGCATACTAAATGGAATGGAACATAAATAAACTGTAAAATGGCCTTGCATCTGAGTGAGAACGGCAGTCTTCGGTTAACACAAGCCATCATCACAGAAAATGCTTAATTAGGATAATATGAGTTCCATACTGAAGAATATAGAGCAGGCACTGCTCCAGTCTCCCTGTCAGCATTGCTTCCCATTCATATAAGTCTCTAAAAATAAGTTTGTTATGTGTTTCTTTTGGAATATCCCCCCCCCGCCCCCGCTGCCTTTCTGCAAAATGTGAACAGGGCTTAGTTGGGGAACCCTGCTACAAGCATTTCACCAATAATGTAACTCCTCTCATAATCTTCAGTTAGGGTTTATCCACACTTACATTTCCTCTGCACTTTCCAGAGACAGCCCACACTTTAATGCACTGTTTGGGAGCTCTTTTTTCTTCATCATTTTTTGCTCCAAAGCTTTCTTTATGAAAACTCGCTCTTTAAAGCTGAATCGGAGCAAATGGCAATCCACAGAAAACCCCAAATTGCCATCTCCGCCCCCATCATTCAGCCCAGACACTCTAGCTCTGAGGGCCTTCCGGCAGTTCCCTCACTGAAAGAAGTGACATTACAGGGAACCAGGCAGAAGGCCTTCTCGGTAGTGGCACCCTCCATGTGGAACGCCCTCCCTTCAGATGTCAAACAGGTAAACAACTGTATGACTTTTAGAAGACATCTGAAGGCAGCATGTATAGGGAAGTTTTTCAAGTTTGATGTTTTGTTGTGTTTCTATATTTTGCTGGGAGTGGCCCAGAGTGGCTGGGGCAACCTAGTCAGATGGACGGCATATAAATATTGGTGGTGGTGGTGGTGTTTATGCTTCAGCTTCAAAGAGTGGGTTTTTGTACTCTTTTAGGTAAAGCTCCAGGGCAAAAAGAAAAGCACTCAGACACAGAGCTTTAAAGCACAAACCTGTGCCTGGAAAGAGTTGGGACAAAAGGTAAGTGGGGATAAGCCTTTAGGATACATATGCAGTCCATGGACTTTCTGCTCAAATACTGTAGAGCCTTAAAAAAAATGCTTGCATTTATCTCCTGCTTTACTTTGGTCTTGGAACCAAGGCAGCATCCCTGTGACTTTCATGTGGTCACTCATCCAGGCACTCACAAGACCTAGATCTACTTAGCCTCAGCAAGTTGGTGTCACCAGACCATACCTGGATATGCGGACTTTCTCCACCAACACACACGCACAAACAAACACACACACACATTCTGAATTCACTAAGGCAGGCTTAGCCAATATGTCTTCCTCCAGGTGTCTTTGAGCTCCCATCATCTCTGATCATTGGCCATGCTGGTAGGGACTTATGTGAGTCCCAGCAATATCTGGAAGCTCCCACATTGGCTCTTCTGGCACTAAGGCATAAATGGGACGGTGCCCACCAACCCCACCATGACATCCCCCCGCCTACTAGCTTTGCACCACATCTCTTTTCAGTCCATTAAACTAACAAATAAATAACTAAACGCCACCCTACACATCTCAGAAACATTTGTGCCCAGGGATAAGAGATTCAGGAAAAGATAGTTTTAGAAGAAAAGTTCTTTTTAAAATACATTCTAAAGTTTTCTCCTGATTAGATGGCATCCCTCACACAAGCCATCAAAACCTGATTCCTACAAAGTGGTTTTTAAGAGCATCACTCCTAAAACAAATGAGAGTGGAGTGCTCTGTGATCTTTCACATGGAATCTGGGTGTTCCACAGAAGGCAAGATGAAAAGGAGCCTTCCTTCATTTCAGAGATCCAGTGCAAAAAGAACTAGGAAAGTATGGTGTTCTGTGGGACTTCACACCTAGGGATGTCTGATCCTATACATATTCACAGTTGGTATTTGAGTTAATTAAAGTCTGAATAACATCCAGCCCAGTCCTTTCCTAAGCCCACATTGCTAACCACTGTTTGATGTGAGGCTGCCTGATCTTGGCTTAAACTAAATTACAGAATATAATACCTTTTTTTCCTGTTAACTATTTAAATGCTTAGAGCTCAAGAAGCAGGCAGTTGAGGTATGTAGGCCTGGTCAAAACATAGAGCAGAATGAAGTGATAGAGGCTCAAAGCGGCAAAATGTATTGCACCACTTCTGCTGGTGGGTGGAGAATTTAAGAAAAAGAAATTTGCAAACTGATGTAGAAATGTGGAGAAGTGGGTTTAGGACTGGAAAACTAAGGAACAGAGAGAGACAGGCATTTTCACTGATCCTTAGTCTGGAAGTGACTATCCATCCTTATCTACATGTTCAATGCAAAGTGACAATAGTGAACAATGGTTTGGAAATCACTGATAGCCAGGCAGTCTCACCCATAGGAACACTTTCCTTCTTCTCCCCCACAGGAGAGCAACGGGACTTCCTTTCTCCTCAGTGACACCACCTTGCCAAATCTAATTGGTGTCATAATCATATCACTGCAGGAGGAGGAACCGTTCCTCATGAAGCTCACCCTGTCTGGTGGCAGGGGAGGAAAAGGTAAAGGGACCCCTGACCATTAGGTCCAGTCGTGTCCGACTCTGGGGTTGCGGCGCTCATCTCGCTTTACTGGCCGAGGGAGCCGGCGTACAGCTTCCAGGTCATGTGGCCAGAGCAGCGCACAGAAACGCCGTTTACCTTCCCGCTGCAGCGGTACCTATTTATCTACTTGCACTTTGACGTGCTTTCGAACTGCTTGGTTGGCAGGAGCAGGGACTGAGCAACGGGAGCTCACCCCATCGCGGGGATTCGAACCGCCGACCTTCTGATCAGCAAGCCCTAGGCTCTGTGGTTTAACCCACAGCACCACCTGGGTCCCAGCAGGGGAGGAAAGGTGTCCCTATTTCTTATATGCTCAGCTATTGAAAATGCTGCAGACAAACAAGTAATGGTGAAACAGTTTCACTGTTCTTTGAGCCCCACACCAACAATACAAGATTGCTTTTCATGGAGGCTGAAACCATAGGAATGGTCCATCCTCTGCAATCTTGGTTTTGAGCAATGCTACTAATGCAACCTCCAACCTCTGATTCATGTTTTATTTATTCCTTCGCTTAAATAATTTAAATACTGAATTTATATACTGCTTAACTGCAAGAGTCTTTAAGATACAATACAAAAATTAAAAATCCCTTAGAACTATAACATCCGACTTCCATGAAAATGCCTGCAGGAATAAATAAAAAAGGCTTCAGTAGGCACTGGAAGTTCAGTGGGAAGGGGGCCTGTCTGACTTCAACTGGAAGGGATTTCCATAAAATCAGACCTACAGTGAAGGAGGAGGAGGAGGACGATGACTCCTGGGGGATAAGAAGTGTGCATCAGAGCCATGGGGGTCCACTAACAGGGACTGCAGTGAAACGCTCAGTGATCAGGTTGATTTATAAGGAATTAGGTGGTCCTTGAGGTGTCCTGGACCAAAATGGTGAAGGACCTCGTAAATTAATACAACAAACCTGAACCTGCCCAGTAGTGTATGGGCAGCCAGCGCAGACTTTACATAGAATTATAGAGCTGGAAAGTACCCCCAAGGTCATCTTGTGACTTGTCCAACCCCTGCAATCCAGGAATCTCAACTAAAGCATCCACGACAGATGGCCATCTTTCTGTCAAAAAGTCCTTCCTTATGTTTAGTCGGCATCTCCTTCCTTGTAACTTGAAGCCATTGATTCGTGTCCTACCCTCCAGAGCAGGAGAAAACAAGCTTGCTCCATCTTCCATGTGACAGCCTTTCAGATACTTGAAGATGGCTATCATATCCCCTTCTCAGTCTCCTCATTTGAGCACTGGAGTTTTGTGCTGGTGATAGTCTGCCCCCATCCACCGTCTAGCCACCATGTTTTACACCAGCTGGAACCTCCAGACCAGGGGTAGCCCAATCCAGCCATGTTATGGGAGCACATAGCAGTAATGGAGTATTGAGTTTACCAATGCATGGATCACACTCAGCCAGGGCCTCACTGTAATAGCCCAAAGAAAGCCTTCTCCTGCGGAAGCTCTGTTGGTATGATGACAGATGCTTTAGAGGAGAAAGAACCACAATCAACTGGCTGCTCATGTGCAAATGGTTCTGCGTGAAGGTGAACCTGTTCACCAGACTAAAAGCTATTGTCATGCTATTGCAGCAGCACCACCACTCCTGTCTAATCAGAGCACTGGGGCTCTGTTTACAGTATAAATGCAATCCTTATTCTCAAGATGTTCATACCGAGCTACCTAACAATGTTCACCTTTGTACATGCGGTTGTATGCTGTGTCTATTGATCGAGCCTTCGGCTGGCGTGCTACGACATCGGGGTGCAATTCTGCCGTGAAACGAAACACTACTAACATGGTTACCACACTAATGAGTATCCTCTTGCGCAAGCTGGACGATGGTAACATGAAAATGAAATCATTTGAGTTGATGGAGCTGCACATTTAAATATTATTCAAAGGAATATTATTGACCGAGTGCATTGTAATTGCTCTCCCAGAGTGGTTGCAGTCTGTCATGTAGATTCTTGCTTAGTTTCCTATCGATCTGCCGCACGACACGGACTGTTGCGCTATATGTATAAATAGTGATATTGCAAATGACGGCATGTGCTTTGCTCTTTCAGCAGAGAAAGCAAACACTTCAGAATGCAGGAACTTTGAAATGGAAAGGTACAAATCTTGACACCAAATAACTCTCACATTTTGCTTTCAGGAATAAAGCTATTTTTTATTTATGAGGAAAATGTAAAAGAGGCGCACAAAGCCACAGAAGGCTGTCGGGGTGCCTCCCCCACCCCCACCCCACCTTCTTTGCAACATGAAAAAGAGTGACTTTTTTTTTAATACTGTAAGAGAAATATAACATTTTATCCTAGTCCTCTGTGCCAAGTTTCCAGAGTGCATTTTTATAGCTGTGTGAAGAATAGGGGTTATATTTAACAGAGGTTCCAGTATGCCCTGAGTGTAATAAACATAGGTAGCATCAAAGGAGGAGGGGGGAGGAATCTACTGCTTAGAGGACTCCTGTAGACATGGTTGCCTTTTAACCCCTGCTGCGAGATAGCGAGGGATGAAGAGGCTGAGTAAAACAACACTTTGTGGCAATATGATAATTAAGGGATTGTAAGCAGTAATATGTGCTACTGTAGATGAAACAACAACCTTTAACCCGTGAGAATTGCTCTGAACATTGATTGTCACTGGCACACATTATATCTGTTTCTGCTAGGGACAAGTGGGTTGATTTTGGCAGCCTTAAATCCATCAGAAATACCCATTTTATTATACCTTTTACAAACATTAGGCTTCAGCTATCAGAGCTTTGAAAGCTTATTTAGAGCAACCCCACCTACAGCGACTAACCCTCCTTTTTTTTTAACCTAGGACATAATTAAACTTCTCCAGATCCCCATTAACCTGTTCCTTTGATCTCTGCTGTGATGATATGCAAAGCCACACTATAAGGCCTCATCTCTTACTATTGGTTAGAGAGACCCCCCTTCTCTCTCTCTCTCTCTCTCTCTCTCTCTCTTATTTGATAACTCTATGCAGAGTTCTGAGGAAGCAAAATCTATTGAAGATTTTCTCAAGCTATGGACAAATCCAGCTCAAAAGACCCAATTTAAAAAAATCCACGTATCAACCAAAGAGTCTTCATTAGGGCCTAAGACCCAAAAGAAAATACCAGGCCAAGGAAATTCCAAAGGTCTGTGGCTGACCTTTCTTTGGTTTTAATCACTGAACCTCCCGACAGCTTAATAAGTTGAAGGTGCTGGATCACAGTCAAACTTAATAAGGCCCACAGCAGAGCCTTGGCCATTCCTGATTGCTCCCATAAGTCTTAGCACATCTGGTCTTCTGTCCTTGGGTGAGAACTGTTTTCCATAACTTGCCTCATGTTCACCACCCCGCACATAAACTGTTTTTATTAACCCACAAATGATAGAGTGCTGCATTTTTATTTCATTTTTGGCCTGAGTTCTGGCAGTTTCTTGCCTTCGAGCCGATGACAGAGATGATTGCTCCCTCCCAAACAGAATTAAAGATGGTGCGTTCTCCAAATTCTCTCCACCCCTTGCATTACAGCCAGTCACATGGCACAGGCTAACCTTCAGCTAAGACATGATTAAACATCTAAACACAAGTCAGGGGAGGGATACTCTTAAAAAAAAATACTTGAGCATTATTTTAAAAGGTCAATAGAATAAAGACCAGAGAAATATTAGATAGGAAAGAGGTGCAACTGGGGAGTGGGGGTGGGGATAATAGATTATAAGGATAGACCAAAATGCATTTAATTACTGGTGGGTATATTTATTTCTGCATCGCATTACACAGACTAAGGGTGGAATACATATAATATATAATACAATTTCATACATTTGTGAGATCTTTTTGAAAAATGCAAAGCTTCTAGTCCCTGAATCAGGCAAGGTTTGTTGTTTCTTTTGTCTTTCACAGCAAATATTAGTACACGGTAGTACTTCCTGCTTTGAAATGTTATCAACTGCTGATTTCTGCAGATTAAGCTTTTATCAAAAGTAGGCATTTTTTCCTGGTCAGTTGGCAGCCATGTGGTGGCAAAAATACAAAAGTATCCAAAAGCAAATGAACTGTGCAAACAGGAAATATTATATGTTTTCCATCGTTATTTGTAAATATCATAAAATGGCTGGATTGGGTTTTTCACAACTGATGTTCAGCCATTGTAAAAGGAACTTATGCATGCTATTAGATTTCCTTGGAAAGCAGCCTGCATTTGGGAATGGCAAGAATAATGCACTGCTAAACTTGAAACTGGGATGCAGGTGGCGCTGTGGGTTAAACCACTGAGCCTAGGGCTTGCCGATCAGAAGGTTGGCGGTTTGAATCCCCACGATGGGGTGAGCTCCCATTGCTTGGTCCCTGCTCCTGCAAACCTAGCAGTTTGAAAGCACGTCAAAGTGCAAGTAGATAAATAGGAACCGCTCTGGCGGGAAGGTAAATGGCGATTCCATGCGCTGCTCTGGTTCACCAGGAGCGGCTTTGTCATGCTGGCCACATGACCTGGAAGCTGTACGCTGGCTCCCTCGGCCAATAAAGCGAGATGAGTGCCGCAACCCCAGAGTTGGTCACGACTGGACCTAATGGTCAGGGGTCCCTTTACCTTTAAACTTGAATCAGATTCTGAAAAAGCATGGCAATTTGATGCTTCCCCACACACACACACACACAAACCCCAAACTTTTTTTTTTGCTAAGCCAGGGTTCCTGATCACAGGGAGGTTTCTAAGTGCATTCAACTGAGCATCCTTAAAGGAAATATATCTTCAGGCGTTGACACAAATTGTGTGAACAGCTCAGGAGCAGCCAATGCACTCAGGGTTGTTGCGGGTGGAATTTGTATGAATGCCCTTTCCCAGTTTAAACCTTCAATGTGCTCAGGCAAATGCCTGAGCAGAACTGGACTCAAACTATTTCTGGACTTGAAGTAACTGAACTGTGGATACATATTAACTCTGAGCAATCCATTGAGGCACATGTGTACTACAATTGAGAACTCATTGTAACCACTTTAACCGATATTGCTCCCAAACCAAGAATCTTGCGAAGAGACTTCTGAATCTGGGGAAAGACTATGTAAAGGGTATTCCTCAGCATTTTCACAAAGCTACAGTTCTCACAGTTCATGGTACTTTAACTGAGTCATTTTTACAGATTCATGCAGATTCATAGTGCAAATCTCTTGAAAATTAGGAAGATATTAGTCTGTTGATTGGACCACTGGATATTAGACAGTAACAAAGCTGTTATAAAGCTGTTGACAGGCTAGTCTTTTCTGCAAAATATTAGTGGCCAGTTTAAGCACACTTTCTAGAAAACATAAAGAACCCAACATGTTGTTTGGCCTTTTCCGTCTTATCCAGATTAGGAATGAAAGAAGTCAAAATATCATTTGAAAAGGAAGCAGTTGCTGTCACCAATGGTAACAGTGTAGGGTGTGGCACATAAGATCCATGACTGGGTCTCCCTTTTGTTTTTGCAGGGAGTTCGCCATTCATATTGCGATCATTATGCTGGAGGGGGGCAGGGGATACCTAAAATACAACTTGTTGTCTCTTATGTATATCTAGATTTGTGCAGTGCAATCTTGTGCATGTTTCCTAAGAATCTAAGTTCCACTATGTACAGTTCCCTAAAAAGTGTGTTGGGGGTTGTAGCCTCAGAGACAGAAATCACAACCTCGGGGAATGACTATGCATAGTATGAAAGAGGTAGACACTACCAGTGCAAATATAGCAGAATCATTGTAGCAATACAAATTTGCACTCTGGCCTACACTTTTATTCAGGAGCAACAATTTTTTTAATCAGGTTCTTTAAGATGGCTGTCTAGTTTATATAGGACAGGGATGTCCAACAGGTCGATCGTGATCTACTGGTAGATCCCCGCGAGGTTTTGGTAAATCACAGTCGATCTCTGGCTCCCTTTCCTTAGCATCTCTAAAACAGACTCCTCCCCCGCCCCCTCACCCCGCCCTTCATTGTGTGATCTCTGGAAGGGAAGACAGAGCTTTCTCTGTGCTACTGTTTCGATCCATAGCAATCTTTTTGTGAGTGACTTTACCCCTTTGTCCCTTGCCTTTACTCCCCCCAAGCGGAACTCCCCCCCCAAAAAAAGCATTTTTCTTAACCCCCCCCTCAAAAAATGGGGCTTTCCTTCCCAAAAATGCTCAACAAATTTGAGCTGTTCCCCCCAAAAAAACTTTCCTCCTCTCTAAAAAAAGCTCAACAACTTTGAGCTGAACTCCCCTGATATAGGATATCACTGTAACTACCGCTTTATTAGTCAATCAATCAATTTATTGTGCATAGCCAAAGGCCTTTACAATGTACAGCAGAGGGCAAGGCAAGGCTTTCCTCTGATATCACATGATATACCCTATAAAAGAAGGGACCCAGGTGGCGCTGTGGGTTAAACCACAGAGCCTAGGGCTTGCTGATCAGAAGGTCGGCAGTTCGAATCCCTGTGACGGGGTGAGCTCCCATTGCTTGGTCCCAGCTCCTGCCTACCTAACAGTTCGAAAGCACGTCAAAGTGCAAGTAGATAAATAGGAACCGCTCTGGCGGGAAGGTAAACGGCGTTTCCGTGCGCTGCTCTGGTTCGCCAGAAGCGGCTTAGTCATGCTGGCCACATGACCTGGAAGCTGTACGCCGGCTCTTGGCCAATAAAGCGAGATGAGCGCCGCAACCCCAGAGTCGGACACGACTGGACCAAATGGTCAGGGGTCCCTTTACCCTTTACCTTTTTACCCTATAAAAAGTTTGCAGCATGAAAAGTTTACAGAATAAAAATTTTAAATTAGAAAGCATTGACGTATCCAGAACGGAGCTTCTTAGCTGCCAGAGCAAATTGGGCTACCAGGTGTGTAATCTGTATATTTTTATCAGCCAGGAGCTCAACTGTCACCTGGGGGGGGGGGGACCGGCCTGAGAGACAGTCAAGAACAGATTATTTTAAAAAATTATCTGGGCATTGAATATAAGGGGCAAAGCAGCAGGTAATGCACGACATCCTCAACCTGATTGCATCCATAAATGCACCTGCGTTCCATATGGGGAATTCCCAGGTATCTCCCCTCTAAATATGCTGAGGGCATCTGTCGGAGCCTTAGTTCAATAAACCCCCTATGCAGCTGCAGGAAAGTCAGTGTCTCAAGGTAATGGAGCCTTGAGTGGATGATCTTGATTTGGGGGTACCAAATAGAATAACGGGCAGCCATGCTTTACTAGACTTGTTTTAATTTGAAAGGGGAGAGGCCAGAGAAAAGGGGGTATGGCTAGAGGAGGTGGGCTCAGTGGAGAGGAGCCAGAGGAGTAAGGGGAAGTACCAAAGGGAGCCCGCTTATATTCAGTTGCCCAATAAACCAGCAAAACTTGGAACCAGCCCTGAATGTGTCTGATAATAATTTCAAGAAAGAACGAAAGTCACTGAACCCAAAAGTCAAAGAAGAAGAGTAAGATTACATCTGGCTTTCAAGGAACCAAAGCATTCCCCAGAAATCTGACTTCACACATTTGTCGGTTCCATCTGCACTGGGATGAGGCCCAAACTCTTCTCTTCTCTGAACCTTTCGATGTGCATTCCATGCCGTCTAACTTTATTAGCCAGATCACCGTCCCTCCTTAAGGAGATACGATTATGTGATGATGAACCATTGTTTGCGTAGTTTGAAACCATTTGGAAGCTGAAGAAAGTGCATGCTAATCAGTTCTCTTCATCCTGTGTACAGCACTGTTTAATTTAGGATAAGTTCTAAAACCTGTGTCCTCCTCCCCCCCCCTTTCCCCCCATTGTTAGCAGCTGCAAGCTGAATAGTTGTAGCCAAGGGAGTTGGACTGCAGCATATTCCCCTATGCAGCTGCAGATAAAAGGCAGGTTTTAGCAGCTGGAGCACAAAGAGGGGGAGCTGTTTTCAAATCCTGGGCTTTCTGCCACAGGATAAGTCTTCTTAGTTCAAGGATCCTCGGTGCTCTCTCTCTCTCTCTTCAATTTTGGGTTTAATGGCATTCTTGTGCACACATTCATAACACACCCTCACTCTCTTCTTTCCAGGGTGGTCTAGAGGGTTGCTAATTGAGCTCGGGTGCAAAGGATGTGAAGCCCTGAATACAGCCAAATAGCCTTGGAAATGACGATCCAGATTGTGTAAGAAGGCCTTGCTGTTCTCTTGGCTGACTTTAAGCTCTTCCAGAAGTTGTGGTGAGCCCTCCGGAGCCCACCCACCAAAAGCCCCAGAGAAGATCTGTGAGCAAGAAAAAGTATGCAGAGCAACTTTGGTAGCTGGGGTCTTGTCCTGTGAGATGTGAAAAGTCATTCTGGCTTTTGAAGCTTGCCAGAAGTTTAGAAATGTTGGCTGAAAAGTCAGGTGCAGGTCCAAGGATCTTCTCCAGGCAAGCATCCATGCCAAGTATTTATTACTGTATGGGGATTTTGCTGCATAATGTTGACCAAATGGATAAAATAACTCTTAAATGCAGCAAGGTAAATTTCCCCCTCCTCCAGTTAGTTCAGTCTGCCTTCTTAATGCCATTATTGACTTCTTACTGTGGATACACTTTCCCCCACATTTCAATTTGTTTTGCTATCAAAATGGGGAAAAGACTTACTGGGATGCAAATCTAATCAACAATTTGCAACTCAGCTTTGCGTTATTGATCTAATCAGATGGCCCAGTTGGGGAATAAAAAGCCCACACTCTGCATCTGCCCACCAATGCCTCAGCTCAAGTAGACCAAGTGGGTTTGTAATTTCCTACTGATGTTAACCAATTGCCAATGAATAGCTCAAACAGGAAGGACAAGGTTCATTGCTTGTGTACATTTGATTTCTAGTGTATGAGAAGCCAAGCAGCTAATGCACCCACATGTCCTCCGATGACTTGTGGCAATACCACTGCCTAAGAATAGAAAGTGTTTCCTTTTGCCTTCACCATAGAATTGAACATATGGCAGCAAATGTGTATCACTTATATCATTAAACATAGCAAACCACAACAGCAGCTTAGAATGAGATTTCAGATGTGGGGAATTATGTTAATAATGCAGCTGCCATTCAGAGAGTAGGTCATCCTTTAGTAGGCCCTGTACACACATTTAGCAACAAATTTATTCTTGCACGAAATAGCATGCCTTGTGCTCTTCCTGAAAAAAGTTTTGAGGGTGCAGTTTAATCCCCTGATCAGCACTGCTTGAGGGGGTTAGGACTGGGCAGAAGAGTCCAAATAGAGTTTGATCCAAATGGAGTAGAGGCAGTGATTTATACAGATATTCATTTTTTAAGGATATCAGTCCTTGACAGTTGGCTAGATTGTTCATTTATTTGTTGTTGGCAGGCTGCCTTTTAAAGCCAAACATATCCTCACGGGCCTCTCCATTAAGGGGGGAAAATCAGATTCTTATTCTACTTTGCAATGTTATGCTAAATAAAGGTAAAGGTAAAGGGACCCCTGACCATTAGGTCCAGTCGTGTCCGACTCTGGGGTTGCGGCACTCATCTCGCATTATTGGCCGAGGGAGCCAGCGTACAGCTTCCGGGTCATGTGGCCAGCATGACAAAGCTGCTTCTAGCGAACCAGAGCAGCGCACGGAAACGCCGTTTACCTTCCCGCCGGAGCGGTACCTATTTATCTACTTGCAATTTGTGCTTTCGAACTGCTAGGTGGGCAGGAGCTGGGACCGAGCAACGGGAGCTCACCCCGTCGCAGGGATTCGAACCGCCGACCTTCTGATCAGCAAGCCCTAGGCTCTGTGGTTTAACCCACAGCGCCACCTGGGTCCCTTGTTATGCTAAATATTGTTAACTAAAAGTGAGACCAAAGGTTCTGGAATGCATATTTTAGATGCAGATGGCCACAGGTTTAGGCCCCACTATCTCCAATTGAAAGCACCTTTAGGGAGCAGTGTTTGGAAAAGGATCTACATGTGATCTTGGAGAACTGATTTTCCCAGTTGGGGTAAAGAGTACTGGAGTACATAAATGAATGATCTGACTCATGTTATTCAGAAGTGCTATTGTGAGTAGCTCTTGAGACTATGTTTGGTCCTCAGTTGGCTTACAGCTACTCCTGAGTTTACTCCTAGATGGGTCTTGAACGTTCCTAACTGTTGATAATACAGAGGTGCTAACCCCAAGGCATCCATATCACTGGAAACCCTGCAATTAGAATGTACAATAGTAGCCCCTCATTAACATTCTTCACAGTTAGTATAGTTGTGAAGTGTTTTCCAAGTAGATAAGTTCTGTAGATGTGAATGTTTTGTAAAGCCTGTCACTTAACTGGAGCATTAACCTTGGAGTTGGACTGATTCCATGTTTGTTCTCCTTGGCTCCAGCATGTCACAGGCCTTTAGACATGCTATATATATGCATCGCAGAGGTCCTTGATGCTCATAGATTGATGTGGTTTTATAGTTGACAGTTTAGTCCAGTCACATGACTCTCCTCATTAGGTAAGAAGCATTCCAAACAAAGATGTCCAAATAAGAACTATGCAAGACATGGACCACATTTGTATGTAATGCGAAACCACAGTTTAGGGCTACATGGACAAATCTCAGCACACTCAAGTGAAGTGCTGAGCTCATTCTGTCACTGTCCTCTCTCCTACTCCCAGAGGAAGGTTTCTGACAAGTTCAGTTTCCCTTTAAAGGATCTCAGTTTAGCATTAGATATGAATGATTGGGGCATCTTTAGGGCTGCATGTTCATTGGCCCCAACCTCCACCTGTTCAACCAAATATGAGAACACGCTCTGAGTTTGTACAACTGTATTTATGTAGAGTCTGGACTCACAATCACAGCAGGGGCCCTGATCATGAGCACAGAGCCTATTAATGCCTAGTGTCCATTCTCACATTGGGCCAAATATCTGGAGGCTAAGTTGGAAGACCCCATTCTTCCCTCTGTATTTAGTGAATGCAGACATTATGTTGTAACAGAGCTATAGTCAGATGCCACACTGCAGACACCAGGAACCTCTAGCCTGTGGGCCTGCCAAGCCTCTGAACCAGACACTTCCCCCCTCTCCCAGGTCTCCTTTTCCTCCACTGTGGAGCTGTAATCTCCCCTCTCTGAGATCTCCTGCCCCCATGCTGTTCTGCTGCTCAGAGATTACAGCATCTCTAGGGCTGAAGCGTAATCTCCAATCAAGTGAACAGCAAAGAGGGGAGGCTTGTGAGGAGGGGAGGTTTAAAGTCAGCTGTTCATGAAGAAAGAAATTATTCACTCCCTCCATGGACAATTAACTGTGTTTCTGTGCTGCATGTGGAGAAAGGGGAAGCCCTTTCTTGGCACAGAGCACAGAGGACAGTGGAACTGTGTGTGTGCATGTGATGAGCAGGGATGTGTGAGGGAGAGAGAATAGGAATAAGGTACATATGTAGGTGGGGACCCAGATGGCGCTGTGGGTTAAACCACAGAGCCTAGGGCTTGCTGATCAGAAGGTCAGCGGTTCGAATCCCTGCGATGGGGTGAGCTCCCGTTGCTCGGTCCCAGCTCCTGCCCACCTAGCAGTTCGAAAGCACGTCAAAGTGCAAGTAGATAAATAGGAACCGCTCTGGCGGGAAGGTAAACGGCGTTTCCGTGCGCTGCTCTGTTTCGCCAGAATCGGCTTTGTCATGCTGGCCACATGACCTGGAAGCTGTACGCCGGCTCTCGGCCAGTAAAGCGAGATGAGCGCCGCAACCCCAGAATCGGACATGACTGGACCTAATGGTCAGGGGTCCCTTTACCTTTACCTTTACATATGTAGGTGGCTGGGTGTTGTATGTGCCTTGGCTGTACCTGGTTGAGGTTTGATGTCAACCCCACAGTTCTTATGCACACCCTAAATATTTTTCCTCTGAGGTGATGCAGCCCTTGGTTGGATGAATGGTTCCATACACATTCCGCAAAGGTACCTGTATGATTTCCAGCATCCTAAAATTATTTTAGACCAAAGGAGTACAGTGGATAAGTGTTAGGGCAAAGAAGTCTTTGAAGGTGTAGGTAGCTTTAGCCAAGTCTGCCCCATTCTCCAAGAATAGGGTTGGGTTTGTTCATGAGAGGCAAGTAAGAAAGAGCTCCCATTGCAGCAGTAGGGCTGAAAGGTTGAAAGAAGCCAGACTGTGTAACAAAAATAGCCATGGAAATGGGCTACTTTTAAAATTAAGACTATAAGAGCTCCTCAGGTTTGAGATGAGCCATCAAATCCACTTGTACCTGGTTCTTATGATTTATTAAATCGCCATTAAACCACTCAATGACATTGTAATTCATGGTTTCCTAACTTTTCTTCTCTTTATTGTATAATAACTCATTTTATAGATATTAGATAGAACACACACATATAAAAGAGTAGGTAACTGTGGGCTGAATGTCATGCATTTTGGATGCCATACTTGTAGCAAGAAAATGTGGGGGGTGGGTAAAGTTTTGAAAGTCTAAATAACTAGGAATCAAGCTAACCCATCCTATTCATTAAAGGCAAGCTTTGTCAAGTGGCATTATGCAGAGGCAAGATGCATGATATTGAAATCATACTGTCCCTCACTATTTTAACGGATTTATTTAGAAACTGAAGAACGCAATCCTTGTAGGGTCAGCCAAGAGTCATCATTGAAAGAAAATATGTGAGATCACACAGAGATTAAAGATGAAATATATTCAGTTCATCCAAACATTACAATAATAGGATTATAAAAATAATAGGATTATAAACCTAAACCTTAGGGGATAAACTGTGTTGTTAAGGAGATCTGTAGTTGGATCTCTTGGTTCTGGGCCACTTTTGAACCTAGTCTGGGGACAGGGGATCAATTTAACCCTTCCTGACATTGATTAACCATGTTGTGCTAGACAAACCCTATAAAATAGCACCGTACCATTAGGGCATCTTCACAAGTCAAAATGTCTTATGGTACAAGCTATGTAGAATAATATAGCTATAATCAAATTTGAAGTGATCAGCAATGCAATTCTTAACATGCAGAAGAGAGCAGAAATGGGGAACCAGTGACCCTCTAGATGCAGCTGGTCCACTTCCCATCTACCCCAGCTGGCATGGTCAATGATCAGGAATGGTGGTTTCAACCCCTGGCATCTTCAGTTATTTAAAAAGGACCAGGGAGCAGGCATTGCTAAAGACCTCTGTCTCAGATCCTGGAGAGCCCCTGGGGCTTATGAAGTGTGCCTAAGGTTGCAGTCTAAGGAGCGCTGAAATAATTAAGTCATCATAACCAACCCAAGTTGCATTGCTTTCAGTATGGAACTTCATTATGACCAACTTTTCCTAGATAAGCTGTCATCCACCAGGGCTCTGCAGGGCTGTGATGTGCATATTCAAAGCTCTGCAGAGACAGGGGTTGCCCCAATCTGTACAATGTCACAGTAGGTATGACTTTCCACGCTGCACACAGACCTTTCCTCAACACACAAGAGGATGTGGCAGTCTCTGATCATGCAAGTCTCTGCGAGTTCGCTGGCATCTTTGTATATATGTGTCAAACTGAAGCAGAACAGGTAGTAGGGAACTGTACAGTTCTGGTAATTGTGACGTGCTCAGATTCCTCTATCCGCAGCCTGATTGTACATCAATTATGTTGTGCCCGATTCAAAAGGGAAGGGCCCCATTTTTGATGAATAGCTAAGAGGTCAGATCATTCTTAAAGGTGGGAGTGATTAATAAGGGCTATGCATAAGTTTTCAAGAGTGTAAATAAGATGTATCATTCACATTAAGGGACAGCGCTTGGCAGGATGATTCATCGGTTATTTGAAAGCATAAGATGACAAAGTTAGGGCCTTCTGTGAGCATGTCATGAACTAATCGGTTCATATAAAATATTAATAGAAAAAAATACAAACTCTTGAGAGGAGTTTTCTCAAAGAGATTTTTAGAAATTTAAGGAAGAAAGGGCTGAAGCAGAGTCCATCAAAATTAAGTGGATGGTGGCAATAATCTGATTGTCTTCACTGTGTTAAAAAAAAATAATTCCCAATATTAGCCTCCCTTCTTACGCATTAAGATATTAGTCCCCCCAAGACTATGGGATTTTATCTATACGGCCCATAACAGCTCATCTCTCTCAGTTGTTAAAGTTGAACCATCCAATCAACAGCTTTGTGTGATGTTTCTGCTCCTCAATTCTGCCACTTCCAACTTCAAGTGAAGCCTCAAATGATAGAATATTTCTCCATTTAAAAACTCTCCCTGCACACAGTAAACTTGAATGACAGGGGAAAGCCTTATCCTTTGAGGGTGCTTAATATTGCAAACAGGGTCACTGTAGTACCTCAAACAGGTGAGTGGCAGGTTATTTCAATGTATGTATTGGGTTTTCCCTGGAAGGGGT
This sequence comes from Darevskia mixta, assembly GCA_034641385.1. Lineage (NCBI taxonomy): Eukaryota > Metazoa > Chordata > Lepidosauria > Squamata > Lacertidae > Darevskia > Darevskia mixta. The sequence goes on along the minus strand of JAWWNH010000038.1, from coordinate 2,079,888 downwards.
AAATCTGAATTAAATGGAGGGGGACGGAATATGGACTGGCACTTAGATGAGCATTAATCTCATAGCAAGAACTTTTCTGGAAACACCCCAATCATCAGTGCTTTCTTTCTGGGTAGACATACCCCTAAACATTTTGTGAATCTAAGTTTGGCCTCATTGAGGGGCAGTATTTCAATATGAGTAGGAAAATGAGAGTACTCCTAAACGTTTTTTAAGAAAAAAAAGCACTGGCATTCGTAGTGATTTGTAACAAGAGCAGGTGTCCAGAGATGATAGAACTATATAAGTGCTAAGTTCTGAAAGTTAGTGAGTAGTGTTGTAGCTAGAAAGCTGACCTATGAACCAGGAAGTCTGCTGTTCAGATCTAATCTCTGCCCTGAATTAAGGGAAGCTGCTGTTTCTTAAGGTTTGTCCACACTTCTGCTTGTCCCATGCTTTCTATGTATGAGTCTGAATTGTTTTCTGTTCGCCCCACTGCTTTTCCCAGGAAAATGCATCCTTTAGCACTGAATCCGAGCAAATGTCAATCTATGGAAAATCCAACAGACGTTTGCTTTGATCAGTCTTTCGGGGGGAGGGGGTTCCACTGGAACCAACTTTCATTGAATATGCTTTCATCTTATATTTCTGTGGCATATTTTGACTGCAGTCTTAAACACCTACAGTTGCAATTGCCATCTTCATGTGCCCCCTCCAGAGGCTGGCAACGTGAAAACAGGCCTTTTCTGCAGTAGCTGCTTGCTTGTGGAATGCTCTCCCCAGGGAGGCTCGCCAGGCACCTTTGTTACATTTCTTTAGGCACCAGGTGAAAACCTTTCCTCTTCACCCAGGCCTTTGGCCTTTTAAACTATGGGGGGGTGTTATTGTTGTGTTTGCGTTGTGTTTTTATATATATATATATATATATATATATATATACACACACACACACACACACACACACACACACACACACACACTGTAAACTGCCCTGTGATCCTCAAAAGAAGGATGGTATAGAAATTTAATAAATAAAAATAAATAAAGTTTAGTAGTAGTAGTTGTTGTAGTAGGGCATATGACCCACTGAGTTTTCTTAAGAGTAAATGCACTTAGGATTCTAGGGTTAGAAGTTGTTGTGTGCCTAGGCTACTCAAGTGCCTGACATAGCACTGGAACAGGGCCTGCATAAAAGACCACATGCCTCCTTCTGTGTAAAGGGATTTCCACATGTTCAGCAATTTGAGAAACCTCTGAGCACTTTGAAAAACATTTCATTTCATGACGTTCACTAAGGGAGAAGAATTTCAAAAAGACTTACTAAATGAGAACTGACTTTTCAAAGGGAGTTTGCATTCTGAAATGTACCCTATTGCATAGTATTGGTGGGGAGAATTCCTCGTTCCGCCTTGCATGTCTTTGAAGGTTCAACTTCTAATGCCATTCGCTTACATACTCTTTATCCCGGTTTTTGAACAGCTATTTTATACGTTCCTGTTTTTTTATTATTATTATTTGAACAAAGGGCACCACAGGTGTCAGAATAAATGACAGCCAAGATGCATAAACTTTATTGTTATTATTACCCTTGTGATGAGCAAGTGTCCCATGTGGCTGTCTATTGGCTATTCAAATGGAAAACAAAAGCCTGTTTATCAGCTGGCTAATTATACTAAAATATGAAATAAGACTCCCAAAGGGACAGCTTCCTCCCATTTCTGTTTCCCCTCCCAAGCATAAACCTCCTCATGAACCAGACACTTCCCCAGTGTTCAAATGTTTATCACAGAGAACCACACCTGACTGTTGACCTTTCCTTTTTAGAGAGCTCTCTGATTGTCTCCTCCACAACCCCGGTGAAAAAGGAAGCACATTTCTTAGCATTTTCAAACTTCTCTTTATCTCCCTTTCTCACTTCAGGTACGAACAGGGAACTAAAATAAACCCAGTGGTGTCTGACATATTTCTTAAACATAATCTGGTGAAAACAATATTGTGAGATGGTATCTTTCTGCCATGTTACCAACATCCTCCGTATGATGACGGCAATGTATAGACTATTCAAGAGATTTGTAAAGGGGTGCAATACTTTTAATTTTTCAATATCCCATAATTGGAGTATTAATAACAAGGCACTTCCTCAGAAACACTTGATGGTGGCAAAATATAACAAAGAGATATACTGATATAAACAGCCATTGGCACAAACCCACTTCCTCAATAGCACTATTACATTTTTCAAGGACTGAAATCTGTAGCACTGTCTTCCTACAATTGTTTAGCACTTCATTTACCTGACACTGAAACTGAAAAGGATATCCTTCAGAAACAGAACTCCTACAAATGTTCAGTTTCAGTGGATTTCTACATTTGAATTTTACAGATTCAGTAGACTCGAGTCTCAACATACTTGCTGCCAGATAAATATAGCTAAAGGCGGGAAAATGAGTTACAATCCTAATCTCAGTTTCACAAACCAGATTCTGGCCAGGGGAATCATTTCCTTTGATTCAGCTGTTTGCCCTGTTGTGCTCCAGTTGGATTCACCTTGAGGGAAAGCAACAGGGACCCTGCAGAAATCCTACCCCAAAATACATTTTCTCTCCATCCAGAGATTTTGTGATGGAAGAGAAGCTTGTGAACTTTTCTGGGGAGGAGAGGGAGAAAATGAGCAAAGAAATACAATACAACCTAGGTACAAATAAAATATGTAATAGGAATGTTATTCACCACATGTCTAAATATAATTAAATTTGAGATAAAAATAGTATTGGTAGCTGATAACCACCTTTTTTACTTCTAAGGCAGGGATGGGAAACCTGTGGCCTACTAGATGGTGCTAGACTACAATTCTCGTCATCCCTGATCCCTGACCAGATCAGGGGCAGATCAGACTTGGAGCCCAACATCTAGAGGACCATAGATTCCACATCCCTGCTGTAAGCCACAGTTGAAAAAATGAAAACCCACAAGTGTCTTCATGCCTGCTCATCTCACACACAGGTTCCCTCCACCTGTGCTATTCCATTGCTAAGCTACATACCTAAAATGATTGTCGCCTGGTTGCAAGAAGTCCAGATGATCTCTAGACTGCTAGGTCATGACTTTGTACAGATTTTTGTATTGTCCACCAGGTCACCGTTGCTTCTTCGCCCTAGCATACCCCTGGGTAATCCAGGATCTTATCAAACAACAAAGTTAGAACCTAAGTAAATCTGCAACAATGTCTTCAGTAATTCCCTTTGAAAGACCCAAGTTTCAGAAAGGAAAAAATAATGAGTAGAACTATACACTTGTTGAGGAACATTTAAAAATATAAACATTTTTCTAGAACATTTAACCTGAAGGCAGCCCTGTTTAGGGAAGTTTTTAATGTTTGATGTTTTATTGTGTTTTTAATATTCTGTTGGGAGCTGCCCAGAGTGGCTGGGGAGGCCCAGCCAGATGGGTGGGGTATAAGTGATAAGTTGTTGTTATTGTTGTTGTTGCAGAAACTCACATTCTTTCTGGTAAACAAAGTTTATTCCTAAAGTGGTAGGATCCTGAAAGAACTATACCTCCCACCCCAATGTTTGCAAGATTATGTCCAATTCAGTTATGTAGGGTTAGTGAGAAGCCTCAGGGGTCTAGGATGTGCCCTGCATGAAATGTTTGTCTCTTTTGATAGGATGTATCCCAGAACCCTCTGCAGGAAGAAAATGTCAAATGTGCTAAGATTACTCTGCGGAAGAGGTGGAGGAGCTTTCCAGGGGCCACATTCTAGTGATGAGTGAAGCATCAAGGTGGCCATGACAGTGTGTCCCAGCCACAAGAAAGTCAGGCCTTTCTATACATGCACACAACATGTCATTCTCCTTCAATGCAAGCAAGAGGAATCAGTACAGCTCGATGAAATATTCCAGCAGAGGAAAGTACTTGAGGGCAGTGCCCCTGAGAGGTATTGCTTAGGGAAAGGGCATAGCTAGCACCCCAAGCGCTGGATAGAAAGCCCTGGAGGACTGCATTAGGCCTAAGGTTCTGCACACACCTCAACACAGAAAGGATTGACTGAAGGTAAAAAGCTTGAATCACTTCCCTATCTTACAGCTGTGTATTTGGAAAGCTTTAAATAAAGAAAAAAGCAATCCTCTGTGGAATCATTCCTTCTCTTTCTTTCTTTCTTTCTTTCTTTCTTTCTTTCTTTCTTCCCAATTTGAGTCACACAACTCAAATGGATTATTTGTGTGTGTTTTTTGTGGTAATAGTTTTTATTAAAGATTTCTTGGTTTACAAAAGTATGTGCAATGTCTCTTTTTTCAAGTTACATTTTCTACAGGTCAGCTTCATTTGGTGACACATTAGGGTTACATTAGGAAGAAAAAGGGGAGAAGAGGTGGAGGGGGTCATGGGGGTGGGGTCGGGTGGCAATGTTTCTATTTTACTTAATGTATGTGTGGGGTTTTGCGTCAGCGTCGCTTGTGCAGGTTCTCTTTACTATTCGCTTTGTGTTCCTTTGGTGGTGAGAGAGGTTGGGGTTGGCCTAGGGTGTGGTTGCTTGTTTGTGATTGGCTGTGGTGAACTTTGTTTTCGTGTGTGAGTGGGGTGGCTGGGTGTTTTTGTATCAGGTTAGCCATATTGATTCATATGCTGTTGGTGGATTCTTGTCGTTGTCTTGTTGTGCTGTGTATGTGATAAAGGGGAGCCATACTGGGGTGAAAGTGTCCTCTTCTATTTGTCCCTGTGTCAGTTTCAGTTTATTGGTTAATTTTTCTAGCAGGGCTGTTTCCCATACTATTTGGTACCATTGGTCCATGCTTACTCCTGACAGGTCTCTCCAGTGTCGTTCCTTCTCTTTCTGACGTTCAGGCTGTGCATGCTGTTCCTTACCTAGTGAAATTGGCACCAGCCAAGAGCGAGGTATCAGCAGGCTAGATTCTGCAGAAGTTAAAAAAACAAACGCTAAGAGGAAATACCAAATGATAATAATAATAATCAATCAATCAATATATTTATTGCATTAGCCCTCTGGCCATAGCACATAATAATAATAATAATAATAATAATAATAATAATAATAATAGCCTGATGAGAGCTGAGCATGTTTAGTGGCCTAGAAATACTGACTGGCTATTGTGGGAGGGGGCAGGAAACTGGCAGGAGGCTGGGTTGGAATGGAGTATCATGAAGAAGGACATGGCTGGCTGGCTGGTTGAAACCGTGAACAGGAGCTTCTCGCACGGTAGCGTTTTATTGCAGGTCCCATTTGTAGATATTATTTCTCATCCCTGAAAGCCATTTTTTTGTCCTTTTTGGGGGGGAAATTAGCCTGCACACTTCTTTTCTTTTTCTTGTTGCCTGCCACTTCCACTCCCCCTCTCATCCCATCATTCCTCTCTAAAGATTCATAATATTCAGCAACACCTGCTGGGGCGGTTACAGCAGTTTGAGCTTTTGCCGTTAACTATGCCCTGCTCGGGTTTAAAGAGCTGCCGTTTGCCTGCGCCGGTCCTTCTCGCTGCCCAGCCTTTGGCTATATCCATACCTTGAGGGATATACACAGTCCACAGAGCAGCCCTCAAATTTCGCAAGGTGGTACCAAGACACAAGAGTCCCGTTTCCCATTGTTAGGAACCGGTGATGCCGAGAATAGCTGCAAAAGCCTTTCCAGTACAGATGGTCAGCAGACTTAAGTGAGCTTGAGCAAGGGCCAGATCCGCTTTAATTACTCAACCTCCACTGTTCAATTCATGGCAGGGAGATTTAACTTTTAGCACACAAAACATGTCAGTAAATACCTGCCAATGCAGAATGCATTATTTAAATAACCTCCTTTCTTTTTCAACCGTTCTCTGGAAAAGCCTGAACATTATTTGTATGGATTTATGGAGATGTGAAAGCTTAAAGTAATGTTTCAGAACTAACAAATGTGGGTAGATGTGACTTGTAAAAAAAAAGAAAGAAAGAAATCAGCAACAAGCTGATCATATACCGGAACAACAAAGACCGGAGGATTAAGGCAGTCAGGGAAGATGAAAGTGTAGGCAAGTTAGCGGGGGTGGGGAGCGGAGCAGGAGCTCGCGAGGCGTTCCAAAACAGGTTGCACACACACAAAAATGTTTAAAAGATTTGCCCGTGTGATTTCCCCCAACCAATCGAGAGATCACAGGCCTGCAAATGCTTACAAGCGCTCTTGTTTGATCTTTACAAGCCACAAATATTAAGTGAAGCACCTTCCTTCGGCCTCCTACAACCTTTAATGGCGGCGGCAGAAGGGGGGAAGAGAGAGAGAGATTCCCTTGAAATAGTTTCAAAGCAATGAATTTGGCAAATAAATGTGAAAAGCTATTCCAGAAGTGTTGGATCCTCACATGAAATACTAAGTTAATTAGTAGCTCTCCCCCCCCCCCTCCTCAAAATGAACTGACACCCTTAAAGAACTAAGGAATTCCTTCCTTGTTCTGGACACCCACATCCCCCCCCCCACCTTGTTTGAACAATTCCAAGAAGTGATAACTCTGGAGTCTTAAGCATTGTGCTGACAGTCAGCTGTCATTCATTGTCCTTTCGTCTGACAACCCCAGGCATTCAGGCCTGGATTCATGAGTTTTCCCTTTCTCTCGATTTTTAAAAGGAGCTGGGGGATGGGTGAGTATATCAGAGGATTCAGCTGTGAATAGACTTTTGTTTTTCTCTTTCTTTTGCCGCCTGACTGTGTCAAATGCAGTGTGTCTCTCATGCAGTTTCCCTCTTTAGAGAGCCTTGCCTGGGCCAGCTAGTTAGTATTCAGAAACAAGCGAAAGAGGATAAAATCCTTCTCTCCGGCTTGCTGAGACTGCAAATAAGCACTTAGACTAAAAAGTGGTGTAGGGGGCGGGAGGGAAGAGAAGACTTTTGCAGCCCTTGTTGTTGACTGGGACCTGCCAATATATTCTCCCTCCAAATGGCATAAAAGAGAAATATCTAGGCAGTAGGAGGGATAGATGACAGTTAATACACTTGTAGTGTATTTGCTCGAAGACAGCTTACTTGTGCGCTGTACTCTGAACTGTAGGATTTGCCATTTAATCTTGTTTACTTATTGTAATGAGAATCAAATGGGGAAGTTAGCAGTGGAAATGAAAAATTCATCCTTTCCCCGCATGTAATAGAGTCAGTGCTCAGAAAGGCACAGATCAAAGTAGTCAGGGCTCTCGTTCCTATTTCATTTCTTGCTGAAACTCCCTCTCAGAATATATCAACCACTTTCCCCCTTTCTGGGGCTTAATAGTAAGGGAATACAATTTTTTTTTCCCAGAAGGACAACATGCTGAAGAAAAGTAGTTCATGGTGCTGTGAGACCTGGGCTGAAATCCCTGCTAGTCAGTTGTTGGGAATAATTGAGCTTAACGCTCAGGCATCCCAAAACTAAAAGTATTCTAGTGTATTGTTGCTTCTACCAGTGCAAACTACAGTGGACGCTCGGGTTGTGAACGTGATCCGTGCGGGAGGCATGTTCGCAACCCGCAGCGTTCGCAACCCGCAGCGCTGTGTCTGTACACGCACGGGTTGCGATTCAGGACTTCTGTGCATGCACCGAAACCCAGAAGTAACCTGTTCCGGTACTTCCGGGTTCGGTGCGTCTGTAACCCAAAAACACGCAAACCGCAGCGAGCGCAACCCGAGGTATTACTGTGGTTAACTTCCTAATCTGACTAGTGGTGCCGTTAGGGTGGGACTTGGGGATAGAAGTCCAGATGTCAGCAGAGTGAAGCATGTTGTTCAGTCATTCAGTCATGTCCGACTCTTCGTGACCCCATGGACCAGAGCACGGCAGACACGCCTATCCTTCACTGTCTCTCGCAGTTTGGCCAAACGCATGTTAGTAGCTTCGAGAACACTGTCCAACCATCTCGTCCTCTGTCGTCTCCTTCTCCTTGTGCCCTCCATCTTTCCCAACATCAGGGTCTTTTCTAGGGAGTCTTCTCTTCTCATGAGGTGGCCAAAGTACTGGAGAGTGAAGCATAAGGCTCCCAAACTGGCTTTAACCCAGTTAGACGTGAGGTAGAACACACTGATATCTAAAGAAGTCCCCACCATATAAGAAAAGTAGGCTCAGAGTCTAAAATCACCTAATTGCACCAATGATATTGGCCTAATAGTTATACAGCATGTTCAGAAAGTCCACACACATCATCTCAGTAATCTTTCCAAGAACACTATAATGTAGACCAGTGATGGCTAACCTTGACACTCCAGATGTTTTGGGACTACAACTCCCATCATCCCTAGCTAACAAGATCAGTGGTCAGGGATGATGGGAGTTGTAGTCCCAAAACATCTGGAGTGTCAAGGTTAGCCATCACTGATGTAGACCAACATCATAATCTGCATGTGGGGGTGGTGTAGACGCAGTGCAGTCGTTTAAAGATAGGGGCAAACTAGACAATAGTGATTACATTTAACACACCTGGATTGTTCTTTTTAACAACAGCTGCAAACGGTCCCACCACAGTCCTGACACCCACAAAAATCCCCCTTCCCAAAACTGCTATTTATCTCAGAAGTTGCGAATGATGCCATTGGAAGCTTCCTGGCGAACAGGGAAAGTTGATTTCTTGTGAGGAATATGGCAGAGAGAATGTTTAAAAAACACAAACAGCCTTTCCCCATACACCAGTCTTAACCAAGCCACCCAAACACACACACAACACAACATGCATCTCTTTTTAAAAAGGAGCGCACACCCCTCAAAACTCATATATTTTATTTATTTGCTTTTTCACCCTAGCTTCCTTCCATCCTGGAACTCAAGTGCCATACACGTGGTTCTCAGGAGGTCACCCATCCCAGCATTGACAAATGTGGCTTCAGCAAGGCCACATGAGCCTTCAAACTAGTTTGGTCCAAGGTGGCCTATTGAAGCTTATTTAAGAAAACTCATGATTAAGGTGGCAATTGAGCCAGGAATTTTCCAGCTGCTCTTTGAAACATTCTACGCTACTTTTTCTCCTTTTTTGGCCACCCTGTGGTCCATTCTGGGTGAAGTGCTTGACACTCAGGATTCATAGTTTTGACTTCATTCCTCCATTTTATATGCTTGCAATAGTGAACTAGTCAGTGCCAGAAGGGATATTGATCCATGGGACTTGGCATGTTTCCAGGTAGGGTTACTGTCCCCTTCTCCTGTCCCTTCCAGAGACTCTCTTTGCCCACATCTAGAGTGCAGTCAGTCATACAACCCTAAACTGGTGCAAGATATGGTGTGTTGGGCACACCACCAATGCATAATGCTGCATAGTGATGTAAAACCCCTTGCAGCCAATTCTGTCCAACTTTTTTGCCTTGACACAGCAGATCCTAGGACTAAGCCTCATCCTCTATCCTTAAAATGGGGAAGTGTTGTTAGGTCAGCAAGTAAGGTATAGATTGCAAACCATTTTGCTTATTAATGGTGCTATGATAACACTTATCTTCCGTGTTCATAACTCACCCTCCCATCACTTTTCGCATTTATCAAATTATTTCCCCATTTTGCTAATGAAAGTTGCACTCACTTTCCTTTTTGCTGTTTAGTTGGCACCTTCTACACTTCCTTTCCCACTTGGCCCTTATAAATATGTCCAGGATGCTACTATATTTTCTCTCCTCTGCTAACTTCTTTCCTGGTATCTATTAGAAGCTGGTAAGACAAAAGCACTTGATTGCAAACCAGCTGGGTGTAGTTGAGGTTACTATTTTGAAAGATATAATTTATCTTTAAATTGCACATAATCTAATTGTATGTGCACTGCCTACATCATTGTTCTTCCGTGACAACTGTAAAAAAGAGACAGTGGGCACAATCTAGCAGGAAGGTCCTCTCCACCAGACTTTCCCAACCTGGTGCCCTCCTGATGTTTTGAGCTAAAATGCCCACCAGTCCTAGTTTGCATAGCTGTGCTGGTTAGGATGAAGGCAACTGCAGTCCAAAACGTCTGGAATGAATGTGAGCAGTGCAAGATCACACTATTGTTCTTGCACAGGTCATCTGTTGGGCTTGTGTAGAAGAACTTCACCTTGGGTTGTGCCCATTTATCACACTGGATTGTGCCTAACAGTGAAACAAAAATAAAGGAACTGGAATTTAGAACTGAGTTGTAGGGGAAGCTGGATTTCCATGCTCTCCAAAGAGTGACATCTTGGGCTGATCTTTCAGAGGGGTTCAAAAGTATCGTGAAAGAGTTCACTTAGCCAGTTGACTAAGCTACAGGACATAACCTCTGTCCACATCTGATTCACCTGCCTTCAGAGACAGCACAAAACAGCCAAATCTGATTGACTGTGAGGTGCCATGACACCATCATGCTCCCTGTATGGCACCCTGATTGGCTCAAGGATCACTAGAGAAGAAGAAGCCTCAGCAAAAAAAGGAATACACACACACACACACACCAAAACAGTTCCAGTCAGTGGTGCTATCAGGGCAGGATTTGGGGGCAGAGGTATAGGGCTGTCCTCAGCGGAGCTGGCATAGAATGTTTTGAAGTAAGTGAAGTAAAAGGTAAAAGAACCCCTGACCATTAGGTCCAGTCACGGACGACTCTGGGGTTGCAGCGCTCATCTTGCTTTATTGGCTGAGGGAGTCAGCGTACAGCTTCCGGGTAATGTGGCCAGCATGACTAAGCCGCTTCTGGCGAACCAGAGCAGCGCACGGAAACACTCTTTACCTTCCCACCAGAGTGGTACCTATTTATCTACTTGCACTTCAACGTGCTTTCGAACTGCTAGGTTGGCAGGAGCAGGGACCGAGCAACGGGAGCGCACCCCGTCGCGGGGATTCGAACCGCCGACCTTCTGATCTGCAAGCCCTAGGTTCCGTGGTTTAACCCACAGAGCCACCTGCATTATTATCTGTAAAATGTCTTTGATCATTACAGACGTTGTCTTAAATAACTTAAGTGTGCCAGTGAGAGAAAAGAAGAGCTACAAATCACTGCAGACTATGGGGGATAGTGTGGGTTTTTTCAGGGGGCTGGAACCCCTCAAACCCCATTTTACTTCAGTTATTTTCAAGAACAAAAATTGGGTGAAGCACTCCTTAAATATAATAGTTTCTATGCTACTGAATCCTTCTGCATGTTCTCTATTCTGCTAAATGGTAACATTCTCTATTCTGCTACATGGCAATTAAACAATGTTTGTTGAATTGTTTAATGATAAAATAAAATTCTGTGGTAACCAGACAGAGCCACATATGCCAACACAGGTACTTAACTTTTTTTGTGACTGATACATTATGCCTCCCATGTCTACCTTAAGGCTTTATCTCACTGCTTTTGAAGTAAATGGGAGTTTAAGTGGGCTTTTAACTGAAGAGCATCTGTGCTCAGCCCTGGAGTATCATCAACACTCACAACTCCTGCAGTTTGTAAGCTCTAACCTGCCGTGTAGCTTTGGCTGATCCAAAGCTCAGACTTCTAGCCATCTAAGCTTTATTGAATTGAGGGAATTAAGGTGGGAAATGAATACAAACAGGTGGAGAGAGTCAAACGTCACAGATAGGCTTTGCTACCAAGCATTTGGGAGCCAGGCTGGTAGCTGACTGAGGAGGAGGTGTTGTTGTTGTGGAACAAATGCCCTTCATCCAGAACTGGGCTACACCAGCCCTACAAGCTGATCGCTAAACAGGTGATCACCTGCACTGCTACCTCCTACAGTACAGATCAGGTATGGTTGGAACTAAGAAGTTATCATTGGAAAGAACTTAGTATTTCCCCCCTCCCCGATCCATTATTTAATTTGAAATAGGTAGCCTTTGCCTATAGTTGCCAAATAAAATGCTACTTTGACTTATTAAGCTCCGGAGCTTCAGTCTGCTCCACCAATCATCATGGATAAGGGAATGCTTCTGCACTCAGCTCTTGCTTGTGGGCATATCATAGGAATCTTGTTGACCACTGTGAGAACAGGATGCTGGAATGGATGGGCCTCTGAGCTGGCGTCCTTATGGGTGACTCTGCAGTGCCATCTCCCCACTGCAAGGTAGGGGATAATGGAAGTATTGGTGGTGAAAGGTCCAGGGAATACAGGGATTTGGAATCTTTGCAAGTTTGGTGCACTTGAGATTTGAGGCTTGCCAAATTTGTATTAACCTATTATCCCAACTGGATTTTTAGTTTGTCATGGCTACATAGAATCATCTCTTGGCGCAAAGGGATCTGCAGTCTGAGCCCTGTAGGCTTCTGCAGAAACGGAAAAACCATTGCTGTCTTGATTTTATAGCATACTAGAAGTACTTTGTAGAGCACTTTGAATATGTACTGTAACAGGATATATACTGTACATATTTTATGTTAACAATTATTTGCAAAATAGCTTTGCAAGACCTGTAAGCAAATCACAGTAAATTTACAGGAGAGGAAACCACGTTTAGTGGGGAAACGAATGAGATTTGACTGCATTTGGAAACCTGTTGAAAGACAACATATCATCTCCAGACTAAGGATGAGGGATTGATGGGACTTCTGCTCCAACCCAAAACAAATATGAAACAAACACATGAAGAAAAGAATGGCATCATAGAGAGATGGGAGATCTGTGGTCATCCAGGTGTTTCTGAACTACAGCTCCCATCAACCCCAGCCAGCATGGAGAGTGATCAGGGATGACGGGACCTGTACTTCAACAGCATCTGGAGGGCCACAGGTTCCCCAGCACTGACATAATACACCACTGCCTTGTTAAAGTGTAAGAAAATGTATGGGAGGGGTGCAGGATCCACACAGACAAACTTCAATTTATGTAGGTACAAATATACAGAGTGAGCCGTTTAATGGAGAATAGCTCCTTATCTGTAACTCACTTTACAAGGCAACTATTAGTTCTTGTTATCAGAGGTTTTGCAGAATCTTCATATTCTGCTAAAAGCTATATATAGGATTAGGTTTTATTCTATCTAATCAGATGTTTTCTATGTAACTTGGATTTTTGTTTTGTTTTTTACATATCACTACAGTGTTTGTTTTGCGGTTTTAAAATCATGCCACCTACGTTTTTTTTTTTTATCTGTGTCCTGCCGTGTAATAATAATAAAAAATCAATGAGGTTAAACTGTGAAAAGTCAACGCCTTTTTCTTCTCTTCACAAAGCATTTTGCAGTAGGTGGCAAAGTATTTAAGCCATTTTGAATTCATGTCAACTATCCCAGATATGCATGCGTAAGAAGAAGGAAAGGCTGTACTTCATTATTTGCAGCAATGAATTGACATGAAAGAAAACATTTTAAAGAGTCCAATGACTTCATTTTCTTTGTGTGCTGAATATCAGGGGTTCCATACCATGAATGTTTTGCCTATGTAATGCATAATGAATTCATTGATAAGCTATGCACAGATTTTATGCTAAAAGGAGAGCAGTTGCACTGAAACTTTGGACTCGTCTGAAGATACAGAGTCAACCCACACATTTTCACTGTAACCAAGTTTAGACACATTAAAGCCAGATTCTTGCCATTGACTTCTGCAGAATTAAGGTTAAACTGGGAGCAAGTCCCATTGACCTCGAAAAGACTTATTTCTCAGTAGTGATGTATAGGATTTCACTGGAAATCAATTCTATCCAAGCACAGTGGCTTAACTATCATTGTTTTGGTTTTTGTTTTCAGATTGTTTATTTGCCACTGTGTTCAGGAATAGTCTCATGCTGGTTCTGACAAGATGCATAAATGATGATGGCCCTTGGGTCTCAGAACTGGACTCAGGTAGGCCTGGACAGGGAGCTACGGATAAGCAGGAAACTTAGAAGCTGCCTGCTGCGTGCTACACCTGCCACAGCTCACATGATAGGCATACCAGGAGAAGGAAAGTGAAGCAAAGGAAGACAGAAGGCAAGTCCCACCTCTGCACAGTGCTACTGTCAGAACAAACCTTTTCAAGCCAGAGTCATTGCCCCAAGAAACCATCTCTATAAGAGGTGACTTCCAGACATACTTGTATGTCAGAGATGGAGAGTCTGTGGCTCTGCACATGTTGCTGGACTCCATAACCCATTAGCCCCAGCCAACATGGTCAATCGACTGAAGTTATGGCAGTTGTAGACCAACAACATTTGGACGGCGAGAGTTTCCTCATCTCTGCTGATGGAGAAATGTGTGAGGGAGTAGTCAGGTGAGCTAAAGGCCATGAGAGGGATGTCTGATGGAGCCCTGCCATAATCCTTGCCCATATCCCCTCATCGTGAATTGTTGCAAGCCTCTCTGCATGAAGCTAGCGCCTAGAGACAAGTTGTACTGAGAGAGAATCAGAAACGTGCAGCCATTAAAACAAAAATACTGATATAGTTGTCTCCCAGAAGATGTCTTTGTTTAAGACTTCTCCAGTCACAACATGACTGCCAGATCACCTAACAAAAACTGGGTTCCCCCCCCCCTTTGCGAAGCAGAGCTTATCCTGTGTTTCCAGCTTGTCATAGAGTTTGCAATTCTTTTGTATATTTTTGTGGTGCTTTTGACATTCAGAAACAACCTCAACCCATGCAGCAAACGGCAGTTAGAAAAAGTGCAGCCAGGGAGTTAAAATATTCTCTTTACTTCTTCTTCTTCTTTCTTTTTTTAGATATTTCGAAAGCACCAACCTAAGCACGTCCACAGGAATTTTTTTTTATTAGCAACGTCTAAAAATATTTGGAGGTGAGCCCTCTCCTCCTGTAATAGCCTAAAAGAGCTGATGTGTTATCACGTATGGTTGAAATGTCTTTATCTGGTTAGCTTCATGCCTGTTTGAGAAGTGTGGGGAGTTCAGTTTCCATCTGTGTGTGTGCCCAAAAGGTTACTGAGTGTCAGATGTCGGGGCTCAGACTAGGTCAATCAGGGATGCAGAAATGTGCAAAAAAATGATAAATGGCTTCAGAGGCGAGGGGAAAGCGCAAAACCAAAGCTTCTGTAATAAGCAATCTTTTAAGCAGCCCCCTTCAAGGTCAGCATGGTGTAGAACCGCTGTGCTTTTATGGGAAATGGTTACTCTATATATAAACTGGAACATTCTAAAGTGGAAAATTAGGAAAAGCTGGTAGGAGAATGATATTCTTAGAGAATTCATCTTCTGCTGTCCACTAAGAATGATATGCTTAAAAGTTCCTCCATGGTTAACTATACTCAGAATCCCAGTTCTGATTGGATGTTAATAGGAGCAATTATGGCCTGATCATAATGGGATGTATTGTCTGCTGCTGACTAAGGCATAGTATTTTGTACCTCCCAAATGAGGAATGAGGCAGAATAAGACAAAATGTGAGGATCTCAAGACAATGATTGCTCTAGAAATAACACCAGGCTACTGTCAAGACCTTGCAATTTGCAACCAAGCCATATGACAGCACAGTCAGATCAGCACAAAACAATGCCATACACACCCACTACAGACACAGATCAGGACAGAGTGGCGAATGTCAGTGCCAACATGGCTCCTGTATCATAGAGAAGTATGGGACTGTGACTGGTTCAGCGATGACCCAAGGCTGCTGACTGTTCCCATTAGCTCAGCTATGTACTGGTATCCAGCAATCAGAATGAACTGCTGTGTAGATCACATAGGTCACAAAACAAGGATCAGGACTATTCCAGATGTTGTGCAGATGCTAGTGCACTGTTTACATGGGGTGTGTGGCTATATAGTATTAACTGTAGTATGTCTATGGACTTCCCCTGTGAGAACAGGGGGCTGTATTCAGCTAAGTCCTACTCAGAAATTCATGAACCTAAGTTGGTCGTGAATTTTAGCTTCAATGGGTTCACTCAGCATAGAACATGGAATATCATTCACAATGCCTGTTAGACAGATCATTAGTGTGATCCACAAGGGCTCTTGCACCAGTGATTGGGACAGTTGCATGGAATTTGTGGCTGAGTTGCACAGTGGCACATAGTTGATTTGCGCATGAACCGTGGACCAATCAATATGCATGTGTTCTTTCATCACTGTAGGAATAGCACTGGAAGTGATGTGCTAATAAGCTCTTAGCATGGAGAACATCAACTGCCGCATGGGTTCAGAGTCAGTACTGACTAGCAGTGGCTCTCCAGGGTTTCAAACAGGGATCTTCCCAGCCTTACTGGAACCTTCTCCATGAAAAGCAGGTGCTAGCAGGAATAAGGGCAACCCCAGTTGATGAGTGTGACTTGCAGCATGGGACTGTGCACCAGCATTTCTCATTTTAGAAACTGAGCACTGTATGTGCCAACACGACCATTTCCATCCCTAAAGCAACTAGGCAAAAAGTTAAAAGAACTCTGCTCAATTAGACCCTGTTGTTACTTTAATGAGAACTGTTACAGAGTAATTGGAAACATATGTTCCAAGTGACTACAAAACTGAACAATATTTTTTTCTGCCTAATCTTTAGATTGAAATCTTATGGATTATTATTACAGCAAAATTCAAGGAAGCCTAGATGACTATGGCTGATTACTTACTCTTTTCACTTTCCTTTTGTAATCTATAGACAATAGATTGAATGTCCTGCATGGCCATAATGGGACAAAATTCAATAGCTCATCTGCTGGTGATCTTGGTGTTCATTTTCTATTTTTTAAAAAAATTCTAGTCCTCACAGTGGCATAGTAAAACAAAAAAGAGAGGAGCTAGAAGGTTGGGGTTTTGAGGACAGTTTGTGGGATTTCCCCTCAAAAAATAGAAAATAGAAAATCTGTTCCCGTCTTCAAGGAATAAAAACACATCTACTCAGGGCTTTCCCAGAAGTCACAGTGTTCCTACAGGGACTGTAAGGTAAAAGGTAAAGGTAAATGACCCCTGGATGGTTAAGTCCAGTCAAAGGTGACTGGGGTGCAGCTTGGACCACAGCATGACCACGTTCTTTACCTTTACCTTATAGGGACTGTATATATGGCGCTATATATATTTACTCCGAATCAAACCTCCTACGCAGTGCTATTTTTCTACAAAAAGAGGTGCCAGAACTCACCATGAACGCCTCCCTCTTTCTCTTAGAATGGCAATGGCACCCACCTGAGAACTGCCAGAAGTCACCTGAGATGTTTCATACTCACCGGAGGTGCCAAAACTGAGTTCCAGCGAGTTCCCCCTGAAAAAAAGCCCCGCTCCTATTTATGACTAACAAGCACTACAGCTATTAGACTCTTCAGGCATTCCAAAGAAATGGGAGTGCTCACACTGCCTATGGGCCTGGGGATGCATGGTCCAGCCCTGCCCCAAATATCCTTGTGGTGATTCCTGTGCTTGGGATGTTGGGTCAGGATCTGGGAAGCCAGGATTCATATCCAAGAACCTCATGGGATGACCTTGGACCAGTCACTGCCCCCATAGCCTAACCTTTATATCACGATGCTGTTATAAGAATAAAACTGAGAGTCTCTGAGCTCCTTGGAGAGAAAGTAGGATGCAAAAGTAATAATTAATAAATAAAATGTCAGGTCCAGCTCTTCCTCTACCACCATTAATGCACTGAGCATGAGAGCTTGCAGGGAGAGTCTAACTGCAGTCACAGCTAAAATCTACCTGCAGGCTGTTGTGCTCAACACTTGAAAGGTCAGGAGAGGAAATGGAGGGACATTGTGCATGGGGGGGTATTTGAAACCTCACATGTCCTTTTGAACAGAGCCTTAGTACTAAGGAGGTTGCATAGATAGTTTATTTCCAGAAGAAGGGTAATAACAGGAGAGAGAGAGAGAGAGAGAGAGAGAGAGATCTTTTATATGAAACACTAGGGAAAGGGAGAAAAGGAGGCAAGATTCTGGGACTCTGAGATCTCTAAGAAATCCGGAGCAGACCCTCATAATGGGGAAGGCATCACTAGGCCAGAACCATGGTTCTGCTTCTTCGGCCCCTCAAAGTAGAAGGGAAGAATTGCCACAGCTCCATGAATGACTCATTTCTGGTTGGAGCATTCACAAAGAGGCAGGCAGAGCTCATCTGGAAATCCGAGGCAGGCTGGAAGCAAAACTTTTTTCCAGTATTATTATCCTGTTTGCATGTGCCTAATTAGTATATGTCCTCCTGAATGCTGCCCTCCTTCACCAGCCACAGCCTGAATGCATTGATATTGTCTCCTTAAAAGTTCAGAACCCCCCAGTGACAGGAATATTAATGCACCAACCCTGACATATCTGTTTCAGCTCATACATATGCAATGTCTTTGTTTTCAGAGATTTATGTCAGACTTTGCTGGAGTGAGGTATTCTACCATTTTAGATAATAGCATGCCAAAGTGATGTTATCAGGCACATTCGCTACTCACTCAGGCAAACGAGAGAAGCTTCCCTTCCCTTCCTTCCCAGCTTCGGCACGCAGAAACTGTTATTTATCCTTATTTGATGAAATCTTTCTGGGGGAAATGGTATATTTTTAGAAGAAGATTATGGTCATCCTGTGGATTATCTTTTAATTAAGAATGGATGATTTGTGCCCACTCTGCTGTAGCAAACGTCTTGCTGCTAATGAAGTTTAAACAGACTTACTTTATTTAATTATGGCTAATCACTAGGGTAAAATGTGGAATTGTCTTTGATCCACATGTAGACTGGTAATCCTTGTGGCAGATAGCATCTTGTATTCCTTCAAACTTTTTTTAAAAAAAGTTTCTCCAGGAGGTCCCAGCTCAAGGAAGGGTTAATTGAGATAGCTGGACTTGCGTGATTGATATTTTCTCTCTCCCCCCCCCCCTTTTTCTTTTTCCCAAGGACTGTCCTCTCCTTCTCTTCCTCTGCCTGCCTGCCTCTCTCTCTCTCCATGCATTCACCTTCAGGCCTTGTAATATAGTAGATAGCTGCTTGTTTGACAAAAGGGACCTGAGGGGGCCGAGGGCCTGCTGGATCCAGGAGAGACAAAACAGAAACGGCTGGAAGGAAAGCAGGGGGTGAGCAGAGGGCAGTACAGACCAGTGTCAAGCAGAAGAGGGCACTAGTTAACTGACCTATTTCAGCCACCGACTCTTATCCAGCAGCTCAAAACAATTGTTTTCTGCATGGGGGAGTAATACAATTCCACCCCCCCGCAAAACACATGTTTATAACATAAATGATACGATTGAGCATATCTTACAAGTTTGAGCGTATCTTTCAAGTTTCTGCTAAGGCATTTGATTGTCTGGCTGAGTCTCCCACCCCCACCCTAACGAGGAGTAAAACAATTTATAACAGAATAAGTAGTTCAGTGAAGAAATGCAATCCCAACTTATATCTGAGTTGTGTGGGGGTTAGCACCCCCTCCCCCTGACCTATGTTTTTTATGTGAGGGAGAAGGATTGCCCAGCCATCACTGGAACGCCAGACAATATTATTACAGGAAATATTCCTGCTGCAGAAGGACAGAGGTTTCTCAGCTCTCAAGCCACTAAACCCAGTTTAGTGGGAATGATAAAATGAATTGTGGGTTGGTATTACACAACAGAACTTCCAGACAGTCACAATATTTTTGGTGGGAGGGGGTAATTCAAGTGCATATTTAGGTTAGCAGTCCTTATCCTATATACTGCACCTACAGCATGAACCCAAGCAATCTAGGTGTGTGTTGGGGGGGGGGTTAAAATAATTATTGAACTTGCTAAGCACACATTCCAGATCCAATTTTTTCCAAAATTGTATGCTATTAAGATTAAAATAAAGATTCGAAGAAGACAAATGAACAAAACAGAACACTGAAACCAGTGGAAATCTGTGACTCAAGGTCCCAAGGCCAACTGATCCTAAGCTATTTACTTTCAACATAGCATTCTGGGCTCCTCAGGTGTAAAGCAACAAATATAGTTACTGGTTTCCCGATGGTCTTTGTTGGATGATAGGTCCCCGATGGTACAAAGGGGACGACAGCTTGTGTTCAACAGCTCGCCTTTAAGGGCTCTATCCATGGGCGTAGCCGGGGGGCAGGGGGCAGCTGTCTCCCCCTAAATCAAGAAAAATCAATACAAATAAATACAAATCTGAGGTTCTTCCCCTCCTAACAAAAGCTTGCCCCCTTAAAAAAACACGACCCCCTAACAAAAATCCTTGCTACGCCCATGGCTCTATCCCGGATATTGGTTTGAGTGACAATTGCTATTCAATGACCAATCAGATCCCATGTCACGTTTTGCTGATAAAACGGGTCTGACACTCATTGGGGAGTGAAGGATTGCTAGACTCTGGGATCAGAGGAGTGGGACTACTGTCTTTCCCCCTTTTTAAGACACCGTCTTATAATTTTTTTCCCTCAAAAAAAACACAGGGTGGCTTATTTTCAGGGGGATGTCTTATTTTTATTACGTCAGTATGGTACGGTACAGCCTCCCCCTGCGTGCTGAGCAGGCGGGGCAGAACTCCGCAATAGGTGTGTTTCCCCCCGCGCCTCTCGCTGGTTCGCTGGCTCCCTGCGCACGGGGAACAGGCGGGGCAGGAAGAGGCGTCTCCCCCCCCCCACGCCTCTCCCTGCACGCTAAGCAGGCGGGGCAGAACTCCGCAAGAGGCGCGTTTCCCCCCCGTGCCTCTCACTGGTTCGCTGGCTCCCTGCACACGCAGGAGAGGCTGAGGAGGCGACGGGAACAATGGCGGCACCACGGCTTACTTTTGGGGTACGTCTTACTTCTCACAAAGGTAAAAAAAACCTGCCATGGCTTACTTTATGACTACGTATTAAAAAGGGGGAAACAGGGTACCTGCTTACCTTGCTTGAGGCAGACTCCCATTCCTACCTCTCCATGGCTGGATCTATTCTAGACACATCAAAGAAGTATTTCAGGAAAATGCATTGTAAACTTTATATGAGAAATCACATTGGCAAAAAACCGGAACTCAACATCGCCATCTGGTGTAACAGTGTTATAATGCATATACAACACATATAAAACACTTTTTCTTTCCCAATCTAGCTGAAATCCCTTGTCTCTAAACCAGGAAGTGATCCTCATTGTTTACAAGGATCATTATTTTAGGAGTGGGGCATGCATGGATTGACAGCAGGTTTGCAGCAGGACAAGCTGCCAGACATGAGTATGGAATGTTTCAGCTCAGGAGGACATCCAAACACTTTCAGCAGACTGGTGCTGTGGGTTAAACCACAGAGCCTAGGGCTTGCTGATCAGAAGGTTGGCGGTTCGAATCCCTGCGATGGGGTGAGCTCCCGTTGCTCGGTCCCTGCTCCTGCCAACCTAGCAGTTTGAAAGCACGAAGTGCAAGTAAATAAATAGGTACCGCTCCGACAGGAAGGTAAATGGCATTTCTGTGCGCTGCTCTGGTTCGCCAGAAGCGGCTTAGTCATGCTGGCCACATGACCCGGAAGCTGTACGCTGGCTCCCTCGGCCAGTAAAGCGAGATGAGCACCGCAACCCCAGAGTCGTCCGCGACTGGACCTAACGGTCAGTGGTACCTTTACCTTTACCCTGCTGTAGACCCACGGAAAAGCCTTGGGGTGGGGTCAGCATGGGGTGTGACGGCAGGGTGAGTAAATACACCCTCACTCTTCTCCCTCACACAATTGTCATTGCAAAGTTGTGAGTGCCTGCACAGGACTTTTGAGCTCTCCTTTCTAGTGCCAGAATTTGGATCTTCAGAAACAGGTATATGGCAAGGTGATTATCCATCTACAGCAAAGTTAATCCCCTTCCATTACCTGGAGTTAGGGATATAGATCACTTGATTTGACTTGTGCAAGCAAAGAAATAATGGAACTATCCTTAAGGGGGCTGAATGCCCTGTTTGCATTTGTATCCCTGTATGTTCCTTCCTTCCTAGGTTTACAAATCGTTGCAGTCGGCAGAATTTCAGGAGGAGCCGAACTGCCACTTAAGACATTGCTGTAACTTTTGCCCACTGCAATCCAATGGAATACTCTTTGATGCTTCTGTTGGAAGCATTGGCAAATTGGCCAATTTTTCCGCAGATGTCTGAGAGAGATCAGTAGCCCTAGTCATGTGCATAAAGGAATGGTGTCTGGGCACCAAGGTTCTGTGTTTTAACATTCCTCCTTACTACTTTCACTGACCAATCAGCTTTCGAAATATTTTATTTCCTCACCGGGCTTGCAACACGTGTCTCTTTTTGAATGAATAGGACCTAACATTCACAATGCCCAACTCAGCACTCTAGCTGGTGTACACACTAAAGCCAGTCATCCAGGCTGCAGTTTAAATGGGCAGTGACCGCTGGGGACTAGAATTCGCTGTGTGTCTGTACTACCGGTACTGAAATCCATGTGTCTGTTCCAGGCATGGGAGTTTCCAGGAAGAGCCCATCGGCACATGAAATGTATGTGGATTCCCACAGATACAGCCACATCTAAATGCACATGGATCTCTGGATCAGCGCATATGAAGACAGCCACTCCTCAAAGTAAACAAAATGCAGATGTTTCTTCCCTGAGTCTATCTTTGTGGTTGAGTTACCACAATCACTTGTTAAACATCTGCAATTTTGTCTCTCTGCTGGGATGCATACTTTTGCTGATGTCACATCCCGATAACGTCAGTGCATTTGTGATATCTTTATAAGTGATTCTTTCTGCCTCTCTCCCAAGGAGTTACGGGGGGGGGGGGGTGTGACTTCTGGCTTGCGCCTGTGTCCCATTTGCTAGATGGCCACAGTATATAAAAATATTGAAGTTAAACTTATCTTGCCTGTTTTCTTCTTAGAGATGTTTTAGTTTATACCATTGGCATGGGAAAATGCACACACACCTTTTCAAGTTATTTTTGACGCTAAAGTTTTGGGGACATTATCTTTTAGAAGAATTAGCATGCTTTTCTCCCTTTTGCATGGCAACAACGGCAGCATTCACATGAAAAAGGGAGCTTGTTAAACATCATGTAACACTGAATGTGCTGAATATTTTAAAGGTCAGGTATTGACAGGCTTTGAGCTGCTTATGTTTCCCTAATGACCCCAATTACATCCAAGCTGAGTAAGTAGTCAATAAACAATGGCATTAACATATGTAGAAAAAAGTGTTTATTTTACATTTCCAAGACAATTGGCAATCTCCGGGTTTGTCACCCAAATGCTGAGGCGAGATCATGGGGTCCTTTGATGAATGAGGAGAACAAGAGAGGGGGCCAGGGGTGTTAGAGACTTCAGGCCTGTCTGAGAAAGTTCAGGTTGCCTATCTCACACTATGGCAGACAAAGCGGATTTATCACTGCAATTATGCTTATGTAAATAATTCCAGGGAAGAAGATGTAACCCAGCATCTTGTTGCATAGGGTTGGCTGAATATTTAGCAGGACCCATGGGGGAACCACGTTACTTTAAAAAGAAACTTGTTGAACTATGTGTTGTTGTTTTTAGTTTCTCATGAGTCGAGCGTGCATATATCTACCCGTTTATTTTTAACATGTTTCCATGGGATGAGCTTTTTTTAAAGCTTTGTTTAGGCAAAAGCAGTACTTTTGTACTGTACCAGATGGGCGGGGTACAAATAATAAATTATTATTATTATTATTATTATTTTCAAATTCGCTACTAAATGCATGTGACACACACACAGAGAGAGAGAGAGAGTTTAGACATTAGAAAGCACCTATTCTATATAGAGGTGAGTGGAAAGATGTATCTAAAGGCATAAAAACAAAATATTCAAGACAGAGACAACAAAGGATTCTGTGGCACTTTAAATGTATTGTGGTATCAGCTTTGTTGGGCTAGAGCCCATTAAAGCAGATCCCTGAACTAGATGTTTGTCTAGATCTTCTTGCTCCTGGTGCAGTGGACTCTCTGACCCTTGAAAGCCTTTGCCACAATTTGTCAGCCTTTAAGGTAACACAGGGCTCACACTAGCATTACTGCTACTATTCTGGAATACAATACAAAAATTCGCATTTGCTGAATTTTCTTCTGAAGTCACAGACTACAGCTTTAGAAGGGCAGCATGACCTTGATAACACAACTTTTGCAATTATTTAGAAATGGTAAGGATACAGACAAACAAACAAAAACCCCAGCATCAAACCAGAGAAATATACATGCCTTGAGATTTCATGGTGTAGAGATCCTGGATTGTCCCAACAACTGGCAATTTCTTTTCAGAGCTGTTTCAAGGTGAGTTGACATGTTTGGTTTGAGTGATAGATAACCCATAATAGATCAATAGTGTGTCAGGCTATAATGTGTGGGTTGTAACTATCCCATTGACCTCATCAGTAAACATGGTGTTGATTGGGTGATAGGTAAGGAAAACATCTTCCATTTTATTTCAAGCAGTTGATGTCACTGGGCAAACAAATGTCTTTTTAGAAAACTATTTATATTTCGCCCTCCTTTGTTGATGCGAATGTGAAGCCATACTATCCACACTCGAGAATTTTAGCCACCTATAGTCAAATTCTGAGGGCAGGCACTGTAAAAATAGAACATTTTCAAGGAGAAAAATGGCAGTGGTGATTTTGCATACAGTTATGTACCTATACTCTCAATGCAGTTAGTGAGATTTAAGTAGTATAAAAAAGGTAAAGGGACCCCTGACTGTTCGGTCCAGTCGCGGACGACTCTGGGGTTGCGGCGCTCATCTCGCTTTACTGGCCGAGGGAGCCGGCGTACAGCTTCCGGGTCATGTGACCAGCATGACTAAGCCGCTTCTGGCGAACCAGAGTAGCGCACGGAAATGCCGTTTACCTTCCCCCTGGAGCGGTACCTATTTATCTACTTGCACTTCGTGCTTTTGAACTGCTAGGTTAGCAGGAGCAGGGACCGAGCAACGGGAGCTCACCCCGTCGCAGGGATTCGAACCACTGACTTTCTGATCGGCAAGCCCTAGGCTCTGTAGTTTAACCCACAGTGCCACCCACGTCCCAACTTAAGTAGTATAACTCAGTATTATTCAGGATATTTGTCTTTCTTTAAAAATTTCCTTTGCCTATGATATGCTGACACTCAGAAGTCAGGTATAATCAATGGCCAATAATTAATAAACATATGAATGACTAAACAAATAGCCCTTACAGTGGTACCTCGGGTTACATATGCTTCAGGTTACAGACTCTGCTAACCCATAAATATTACCTCGGGTTAAGAACTTTGCTTCAGAATGAGGACAGAAATTGGGCAGTGGTGGCACAGTGGCAGCAGGAGGCCCCATTAGCTAAAGTGGTGCTTCAGGTTAAGAACAGACCTCCAGAGCGAATTAAGTACGTAACCAGAAGTACCACTGTATATGCAATGTTATGGTAGGACAGCAGAACAGTAGCCATCTCAAGGGATACTAGCTTTGTACTTCATGTTAATTGAGTCAAGAGCAGGAACCTTGAGGGATTAATTGCCTTATTATTATTATTATTATTATTATTATTATTATTATTATTAATTTATTTTTAAAATGTGAGGGCGATCTGGCTGCGACATCTGTCACCCCATTGAATGCCAGGGTTGATTTGGCTGATCTGGCTGGCTAGGCAGGTGTCCCCTTCCTCCCTCACTGCTCCATGTGCATCCCTCCTGAAGCTCCATACTCAGTGGAAGAGGACAACCATCCCATATGGAAGGAGTGTACCGTTCTTCGGTCAAGGGTATACAATAGCTGTGCTCCCCTGCTAGAACCTCCAAACCAGCTCAAGGGATTAATTGCCATATCTCCTCTCAGGTAGGAATTGGTACTCAAGTAGTGAGGTGCCATACCTCACCTCTGGAAAATTAACTCCAGGAAAGGTAAGCAGCTTACCACTTATGAGGAAGCCATTGCTATGCCC
Organism: Darevskia mixta; assembly: GCA_034641385.1. Classification (NCBI taxonomy): domain Eukaryota; kingdom Metazoa; phylum Chordata; class Lepidosauria; order Squamata; family Lacertidae; genus Darevskia; species Darevskia mixta. Next base: position 2,054,295 of record JAWWNH010000038.1, on the reverse strand, counting down.
CATCACAAGTAAATTTAGGCTGTATAACAGCATGAGGCTTGAAGAGCTGGTGCAGGGGGGGGGGACCAGAATGACTCAAAATGCAAAGGATTGCAACCGTTGCAGCTGAGAATGAGGAATGGTGTAGGAGTAAGCCAAAGAAAATGTCAAGAATTGTGCTCATGCAGGCAGATCCTCACATAGCCTTCGTTGCAGCATCATTAGACACCGTCAAACTACAGTGTAGGTCATGGAAGTTTTCCCCGTCACATGTAGGGTCCGCTTAAATAGTGCTGCAACCCCTATTCATTCTGAAGGGTGTTCTATCAAGGTGAGCCCTGCCCTCTTCAGCAGGTGCTTTCAGTCTGGGAAACATCTGCTAGGCCATGTGTAGAAGAGAACATATTCCAGAGCAGGGATGGGGAACCTGTAGCACTGCAGATACTGCTGGGCACCTATCATCCTTAACCACTGGTCCTGCTGGAGTCCAACAATAGCTGAAGGGCCAAGGTTTCCCATCCCTCTTTCAGTCCAATCCTTGGGGCATCAGAATCAGGTGAGGCCCCTCCCTCTTGTGCAACAGCACTGTGGACCACCGTGTGCGGCAGGACAAGCGGCGTTAGAACAACCCCATGGTGACCCAAGATTGTGTTTAGATGTTGGTTTGTCTGGGTTGGGATTCTCTCTTGTTGCTGGTTAAAATGAAAGGGGTTGGCATGGAGCTGTGTAAAGGGCTTTGCGGAATTTTGCAGAGCAGTAGCTACACCTCCAGGCATGAGGCTGGGGTAGAGACATTATGGTCTATGAGGCTGAACTTAATCCGTACCTAGCAAAATATTCAAGGTGGATGTTGTGTGAATACAGGGAGGGCTTCTATATTACAGCATGTTTGGGGGCATAAAAATAATCAGCATGTTTTGGGGCATAAAAATCACAGTGCACACCCTGTGGGATCCTTGTGAGTGATGATCAGGCTCTCAAATGTCCGGAAGTCCAGATGTTGCCCTCTTTGTACCTGCAGCATGTCACACACACATATTGTAGCTAGTGGCAACAGTTCACTTATCAAAGTAAATGGATCTATAAAGGTAAAGGTAAAGGGACCCCTGACCATTAGGTCCAGTCGTGTCCGACTCTGGGGTTGCGGCACTCATCTCGCATTACTGGCCAGGGGAGTCGGCGTACAGCTTCCGGGTCATGTGGCCAGCATGACTAAGCCGCTTCTGGCGAACCAGAGCAGCGCACAGAAACGCCGTTTACCTTCCCGCCGGAGAGGTACCTATTTATCTACTTGCACTTTGACATGCTTTTGAACTGCTAGGTGGGCAGGAGCTGGGACCGAGCAACGGGAGTTCACCCTGTCATGGGGCCAACCTTCTGATCAGCAAGCCCTAGGCTCTGTGGTTTAATGGGAGTTAAAAACTTGCTTCCTGATGAGCCCAGTCATTGAGAAGCAAGCTTTTTGGCTACATCTACCTTACCTCTGTTTCATCATCACACAGCTTTAGATACAAGAGACATTCAGATACCTCACATGTACTGGGGGGGGGGGGGGGTAAATTGAGAGGGATGCCAACCCCAGCCCCTGTCACCATGTCTCTGCCTTCTGTGTGTTTGGAATGCATCAGAAGGAGCTCTACGTATATAAAGAATGAAGAGGGAACCAGGCCCTTGTGCAAAGGAACTTAATATGTGAACATCATAATGTGCATGGGGCCTTTTCTGACATGCTCTGAACATGTGGAGGGTGACAGAGCCCCTTACACATTATTTCAAGAACTGGGGAAAATCTGGACCCTTTAAATAGATCAATAGGTAGAGAGAACGAAAGATGGGGGGGGGAGCTCCTGGTCAATCTATTCTGCACTTGCCACAGTTTGTTTCTGATGGGAAACAGTTTCACAAAGGTCTAACTAATAAACAGACTTATATTATAAACACTGAAATATTAAATTTAAAAATTGTTTGTTCCTAAAAACAGCAAGAAGCAACCACTTATGGTACCATGTTACGTCCACATAGGGGCTAGTTCATCTTTCCCCAAAAAAAGATTCAGATTTAAACCCAGGCCAGACTCCTTTTTTCAAGCAGTGGTTTTAGCCAGACTTGCTGTTGCCACTGATGACTGAAACTCGATTGCTTTCCTAGTTCTACCCCAAGCTAGCAGAGAGAGTTAGAAGGATATGCTAGTCTGGCAGGAGGTGAGATCCCTGTCACTCAAGGTCTCCCTGATCAACATTTAAAGGGAGAGTATTTTTCAAATAAACTTGGAGCATCAAAATGTTTATTGGCACTAAAAGGCAGGTAGCGCAGAACTGCTTGCATTTCCCCTGAAATGACAGTTCAAAGATGGCATTTTTGTTGTCAGTCACACAAAGCGGTTCCTCCACCCAGCCCCCAGCTTTAGCCTTATTAGAAGCTAATTTGAAAGAGATGTAGACTAGAGATCAGAGCAACGGCTGTGGTCCACATCCATGAACACGGCTGCGGACGTCCGTCTGTGCAGCTTGGGGGGAGGGGAAGGGTAGTTGGGGGGTGGCAAATTTAGCCATCACACTGCCCATATGGCTGCCACAGGAGCAGTAGGGTATGAAGGTCACAAACAAAGTCACACTCTGCCTTGCCTTTGTTTATAAAAATGCCCTTGCATTCAATGCATGGTCCTGCCATTGCTGAGATGCTGCAACCCCGGGGTGTCACTTAAGGCCTAGTTTCATTAAGGCTCTTGAACCTTATCATGTTACACTTCAGAAAGAGTGACCAGCTTATTTAAAACAAAGAAGCTCTGACCTTTCTCCCCCTTTGAAACTAAAAACAGATGAGGCTAAAGTGACTCATTTCCGGCTTTAAACAAGCTCTAAAAAATACTTTCCATGTACAGTTGGTAAGCTTTTTCAGCTCTCCCTTTTTTTCTTCCTCTCCTTCTTTGCATAAATATCTCATTCCTTCTCTCTCTTTTTGTCAAGGTCAACATATTTATTACTTGTATTCATGGTGTAGTCCTTTTTTCTTCCTTCCAGCTCTCCTTCTCTCTCTTCTTTTTTTTATTTTTTATCTGTGTTGTTTATAACCATGACCCTTGATCTTCCAAGTCTTAAAACAGCTTGGCTTTCAGCAGCTAAAACTGACAAGGTCAGCATTTTTCTGTTTATTCTGAGAATACTATTTACCCTCTGGGGTTTTTAAAAGCAATTCTGTAAAGCATCACTTGGAAAAAGTTTGTAACATTCACAGAGACTTCCATTAACTTCACGCACAAGAAGCAGCAAAACTTCTCGGTTTGCTGAACTCCAGAACAAAACCAACGCCCTAGCCGGGCTTTCGCAAACAATAAAATAGCTAAGTAGTGCCATAAATGCTTCAAACCCTTTTAGAGGAAAAACAATTTAGCAACACCTTATCTGTTTAAAAATTGCCTCATCTCTCTGCTGTGATTTTTCATGAAACTGGACATAACTATTTATATCGCAGAGCTCTTGCAGAATAACAAAAATCCTAACATGTTGTGTTTAAGGGATTGCATGTTCTCTCACTTCAAACTGTCACAGCTACACTCTTAACAGACATGCTATTTAGGCACAATATTGATATGCTATGTGGTATCCTGTGTTGTGGTTAGTTCCAGCTTCCCCTTGGAGCTGGATGGCTCTCAGTGGAAGATTGGTATACCTAAGTCCCACATAAGTCTAATCACTTAAAATTCAGGCTTCCTCAAACTCGGCCCTCCAGATGTTTTGAGACTACAATTCCCATCATCCCTGACCACTGGTCCTGCTAGCTAGGGATCATGGGAGTTGTAGGCCAAAAACATCTTTGAGGAAGCCTGAGTCTTAAAAAGTCACATAGGACCTATGCATTTAAAGCTTTTATGCAACTGAAGCTACAATTCAACAAGTAACCAACTGGAAACAAATACCATGCACTAGTTGCATGGTAGCTTGAGTTGCATGGACTCCGTACGTTTATTCCAGTAAGCATACATATATGGGGCTTCCCCCCCAAAAAAAAGCAGGGTTCCTGTGCATTTAATGGGGTTGCCAACTTTTACTGGCTACTGCCACTTCTCTGCCTGTAACAACATTCAACAACATTATCAGGGGGGCATGTTGGTTCCCAACACCACAGCTGATCTCTGCATGTTGTGTGATTATTAAAGGTATAAGAGCAGGTCCAGCTGGGAGTTTTCAGGTAAATTGTCAAGCCTAGGCTTTAAAGGCTGCAATGGAAAAACAGGAAATTCAGCAGAAAAAGAACCCACAGTCACACAGTTGCCTCCTCTCTTTCTCTCATATGCCTTCAAAAGCTGCCTGTCAGAAATTTGGCTGTTGTGCATCTGAGAGTCTCTCTCCCCCCCCCTTTTCCCTCTTGCCTCCCAAACAATTTTGTTACTCATTTCCTATGATTTCTTCTCCCTGATTCCTTTTGCACTAACCTCTTGGCCTTCCTGAAATGTAAACTGTTCAAGGCTGATGCCTGGTCTGTGAGAATCCTGCCTAGCAACAGCATGCTTCTAAACTTCCGGAGATGAAGACTGGCCAAAAACATTACCCACCAACAGCAAAATAAGAAAGCCCATTGACTAAATACAGGCAATGACCAATTTACAAGCGTCCAATTGACGTGCAACCGCGCATATGCAACTTTTTAAAAATGGCAAAAGCAGCCCCGAAAGAACCCAGAAAGGGCAAAAATGGCACGAAAACAGTGGCTAGCAAGGATGCCAACTTGAATAAAATGGGGGGGGGCAGGTAAGCTCCACCCCACATTATCAATCACAAGACATGGTGCATGCACACCATTTGAATAGCAATGCCCACCAACTTGGGAGGGGCAGTCCATTAAATATTTTATGGGGGGTTAAAGGGAGTTCAGCCCCTAGAAGTTGGCTCCTATAGCATCTAGCAATCCCACGAGCTTTGCAAGTGCAATCCTAGGAGCCCTTGCCCCAACCATTGAAGCCTGTGGTGAATTGTTTGAGCAAGGAGGTTTAGAAAGAGTGATTGTGGTGGAGTTTGGCATCTGATAAAGTGCTGCTGGCTTTTTTAAGGGTTTTTTTTTCAAGGTCTTTCAGAAGTTTAGAGGCTGTTTGCAGGCTTTTCCAATGGTGTTTAAAATATACGTGATTTCATGTAAAAGTGTGTTGCCTTGGAACGTAAATTGGGAATTGCCTGTATCTTTTTGAAAAATAATTTTATTGATTTTTTTTTTTACATTGAATATATCACACTTTTCAGAGGTAAAAGCTCATACTAGACATTGCCCTTAGCCTTAAAAAACAAAAACAAAACATTTCCCAGAACACATACAATACAAATGGAGAAGCATTTCCAGACACCTAGCCCAGCAAACTCTCTGGAAGAAAACACACACGAATGGTCAACATACCAGACTCTCATCAAGTATTTAACTGGTTCAAATCAATCTTTTTCTTATCCTTTCTACCCCAAATTCAGCATGGAGTATTCTCAAACTTAGCTCTCCTACGCCACAAAGTTTCAGATCAGTTTATTGAACCATCTTCCATTCATATGCCATAGAACGTACTCCCTACCTCCCCATTTTTCATTTAGAAATTGTGGGGTGCGATTCAGCCAACTCACTCTTATAAACATCGTGGCAATATAACTTTAGGTCTGTGAGACACATAGAAAGGTAGATGGCTAGGGCTTAAACTCCAAAGATACCAAGTGGTAGTAATCAGAAAACAAACAAACTTCTGATGCTTTTGAAAATGTTCAATGTTTCTTTTCCTACCAGATATAATGAGCAAAAGCATCTATTGCACCAACTTCATCAACAAGAATGCAAGCAGGACAAGAGCACAAATATTCTTATTCATTTGATGCAGCTTGTACAGGAAAACATCCCAGTTAATTGTGCCTAATTTTGATTTATCAGCATTTATTTAATTGTTAAGGCAATGGCATACCTGCAAACAAAAATTCAACAGAATGCTAAAGTAACATGGGCATCTTTGCTAGAAAGTGATCTCTGGTCACTTCACTGTCTGCTGGGCATCCTTTTGAACCCAATGTCAAATGTTCACAGGAGGAGTCTTGTTCAGGTGGCTCTGGCCAACAGGACTAGCATCCCTGCCAAAGAATTCTTCAGGCATCTCTCTGGGGATTTCAGCTACATCTCCTTCCCCCAAGGAAGTATAGTCAGGATGCCTATCGTGAAGTATGAGCTAACTGCCTCAGGGAGACAGAGAGCCAGGGAAAAGTTAGTGGGTGGACTGCAGTGCCCCTCTCCTAGACCCAGAGTTGGAGCATAGTTACAATCCAATGCACATTTGCATAGGGGGAATTCCTTGTTCTCTTTGAATGGCAATGGCACCCACCTGAGAGATGCTAGAGCCCACCTGAGAGGTGCTGAAACTGAGTTCTAGCGAGTTCTGGCTGAAAAAAAATGCCTGCTTCCAAGTAAGTATATAGAGGAACCTGAGACCTCTGTGTATAGGGCGGCATATAAATTCAATGAATTAATAATAATAATAATAATAATAATAATAATAATAATAAAGCGGGCTACAGATATCACTGACCATCTAACCCTTTTAAGCTCTGAACTATACATAAAAGGTATGTATGTATGTATGTATGTATGTATGTAAAGGGACCCCTGACTGTTAAGTCCAGTTGCGAACGACTCTGGGGTTGTGGCGCTCATCTCGCTTTACTAGCCGAGGGAGCTGGCATGACTAAGCCGCTTCTGGTGCATGTGACCAGCATGACTAAGCCGCTTCTGGTGCAACCAGAGCAGCACACGGAAACACCGTTTACCTTCCCGCCGGAGCAGTACCTATTTATCTACTTGCACTTGACGTGCTTTCGAACTGCTAGGTTGACAGGAGCAGGGACCAAGCAACGGGAGCTCACCCCATCGCGGGGATTCGAACCGCCGACCTTCTAATCGGCAAGCCCTAGGCTCTGTGGTTTAGCCCACAGCAATGCCAGCGTCCCATACATACATAAGGCAGTGCCAAAAAGTTGCAAGATATTGTGCAAGTTTTGGGGTTCTGTAGATGTCTTCACTTGGACAGATGATAAGAAAGAAAAAGGGTAGGATGAAAGCTCAGCCATGTTGAGCCATGGAGTCTGCATCTGATCGCAGTCTTCAGCTGGAATGGGGAAGGAGGTAGCAGACATTGAGATGAGGCACTGCTAAGAGCTCTGCAGCTTTTACATTGCTTCCAGGGCTTTTGGGAAGAAGGGGCATGCAATGGTTTACCCCATGTATTTGGAAATATAAAATCCAGGTGTTACCCAGATCTTTGTTTATCTTTCGGCTAAATGTGCAGGTTCCTAGTAGGCAGAAGAATAAAGAGGAATCAGGCCATTTTTGTATTAGAAATTCTAAGGATCTCAAGCACAGACATTTGTCCCTGCTCAATTTTATCAACAGTTGTATCATATTGATCATGCTGACTGACTGACTGAAGGTATACCTTAATTTCCTAAGTTTGCAAGCGGTGTACATAAACATTATAGAAAGCAATGAAGACAACGAACAGAAAAGTTCCCCAAAATAACTGCTGAAAAAGAATGGTCTTTGTCAGGCACTTCAATGGAGAAGTGGCCTGTCAAATCTCAGCTGGGAGGGAGGGTTACGGACTCGGAAATATGTTTATATAACTATGTTATGCATGTTAAGGAGTGGACCCTAGGAACGGTTGGCAGCATACAGAGAGAAACAGAAAGATTTTTGCACCCATCTCTACTCAAAGAAGTTATGAGAGATTAGAGACCATTGCCCTCTCATCCCAGCACCAAGACATGACTCATTTTATGAAACTGCATCGCACCAGTGCTGCTGTCTTGTCACCCAGCAAAGTGGGCAAAAAGAAGGTGAGTTCAAATGCCATACATTAACCATTATATTTTGGGTTCCCGATTTGACAATGACAATCTTATGAGAGAGAATAAGATGCTTCCTTTGTAACATGTTCACGTGGCACTGATGGAGACCACATGCACAGGAGATGGATGGGACCCTTCATAATTGTATAAAATAAGAAATTTCACCAGATTCAGCTTGCTTTACAGCATATGCTGACATCCCTCTTTTACAGGAGCCTTGTGTTCCTTTGCATCTGGTAACACAAGAGATATTCCTTACCCCCAAAGAATTAAGCAGGTATTATTTATTTGTGTGTGTGTGTGTGTGTGTGTGTGTATGTGTGTGTGTGTGTTTAAAGAGTGATCAGGATTTACCTCTTCTTAAAGCCACTCTGTCAGATGTGAAACTCTTGTCTTCTAATTCTAGATGTGTGGTTTACACAGTGATGAGATTTATTTATTTATTTTTGGGGGAGGGTGCCAGTTGAAACCTGATAATTCGCCCAGTTTGAAGGATTTTTAATTGTGTTTTAAACCTGGGTTTTTATTTGCTGCCTTTTGCTCATTTTATTTACTTTTTAAACCAGCCAAGGAATATTTATCTTTGGGCGGTTATGTGCATTTAATTAGTTAATAAAACAATTTGTATACAAACAGAGGCATTCTCACTCTGTTATCATTCTAGGGCTCAGCCCTGACATGGAAAAAAATGCCTTGGAGAAAATTTATACAACACAAATTAATTACTCATTTTGGCAGATGCAAAAGTATTAGTGCATCCTCATGGTTTCATTCTAACATGGCCAAAATTGTGGGAATTCAGAGTTATGTCTCCCAGAGTGGTCATCTTTTGTACACGTAACACTTACGTACCAAAGACATTTATTTAGGTAGAAAAATGGTCACAACCACCCAGCAATAGGAAATATTATATATGTATAAGAGGTTTGACATATATTTACTGTGGGAGCCATAACTTGGGCTTTGCTAACTTTTCAGCATGTAAAATCTCATCCATAATGTTCCATTTACATGGTTTTAATCACTAGTTCCTCGTGGCATTTCTTGGAAAGAATTTGTTAAGTTGCTTTAATGGTTTCAGTACAAAACATGGTCTAGACGTGTACATGTACCAGTGGAATTAAATCATCAATAATCACTATCTAAAATGAATTACATTCCAAAAAGTGCAGGCTAATGATTTATCTTTTCTTTGCGGAGCTGATCTCTATCAGATTGATTTATGTAGCAGCCAATCATGTTTCAGTAAACTGCAGCATGCACATGCATCTTAAAGTGACGATAAGCTGTGACGGACTATTTATTTGTATACCACCAGCTCCCCCAAAATCCAGCCTAATAGCACTCATGTCTGCAAAACACTTTCTGAAACGCTAATGAATGCTATCTTTTACTTCCTGTGTGAAATACGTGGACAACCTGCTCTGATGATATGAATACACCATTTAATCGAGGGGAGGGGGTGCCTTTTTTGTTCTATGACAGTCAGTATTCAACCTTAGCTTTCTTTTCATGTTTACATTTATCTGCTTTGATAAAAGGTACTCCCTCTCTCTCTCTTTTGTACATTTTACGTTATTTACTTTGATGGTAGATGCTTTTGTGGGTTGCTGGAGTGATTGACAGCCTCATGCTGTTCTGTTTAATTGTCTTTTCTATTATGCAAGATGCAGTGTTTAAGAGACACCAGTTCAGAAATAAATGTGAAGTATGTATATACGGTACGTCGAAGGGGCTTAATTTCATCTCCAGCTACAGCAGTTGCTGTACTTACTTGAATTTTCTTTTGCTGTGTGTTCAGTTAAAATATCTGCTCGTTGCCTTTATCTCTCTCCCTGAGTTAAGAAGGCCTTGGGTACTTAACATTTTATTTAATAAAAAAAAAATCAAGGTTCTGTGCAGTACTTCTCCTTCTGCTGAAATGCTGGCCTTTTTCTAAAACAATGGTTATTATTTGGCTGGATTTGAGGCTTAAACAACAATTTTAAAAGTTTCTTTCTCTCTTAAATGCTAATTGGATTTATTGTGCATTTCTTGTGCTTCAGCTCAAATGCTTTATTTTATTACTCTTGGCGAAGCCAAATGAGACTTGGATTATTTCGCTACAAGGAGTTAGTAGTAGCAGAGCCAGAGCATATTAGTCGGTTTGACTGCAGCTTGTTTGAAAAGAGTCACTTGGATGAACCAGCTCCAGGGGGCTGGAGTTTTATTGACATCTGAACAAATTCACTCACCTCACATTGTTTTTGCTGATTCATGTGCTTCCAACAACTATGGCCCTCTGCCATAAGTAATTGATCACATCTACATATTTTATTTTCCAGTAACTAGATAAGAGTGATTTCCCACACTTTCAGGCACTAGAGCTTCTCTCTTTCACTCTCCTCGCCAGAGTTCCTCATCAATTGTGTATCATTCATTTATTATAATTATTTATATCCTGCCTTTCAGGATCTGAATCTTTGCCATGCAAATATTTTTTTTAAAAAATACATAAATAGAATGGCAAAAAGCAATATCAAACTGTGGCAAGTCATCAGGTTCCTTCCCAAAAGGCAATCAGTAGTGCAGGGTTAGCAGACGGTCCAGTTGTGATATGGTTTTTGCCTCCCTCTCTGCTAACATGCCATGTAATGTATACCGTACTTTTCCGTGTATAAGACGTCCCCATGTATAAGACGCCCCCTGTTTTTGGGGACTGAAATTTAAGAAAATGGGGAGAGATGGCACAAAGATGTTGAGCTTTTTCGGGGGAGGATTGCCCAGAGTTGTTGCGCTTTTTGGGGGGGGATTACCGAGGGTTGTTGAGCTTTTTTTAGGAGGGAAATGCCGAAAATTGCTCACCCGCACACGTTGCACAATCAGCCTCCCGTCTCTCTCCTCACAGGCAGAAGCTGCCAATCGCCTGCCCAATTGTCGCAGCATCGGCCAATCAACACCAGCCATTAATGCAGCAACAAATAACACGCACAATAGCCCCTGACAGCCGTGGCAGCAACCAATCAAACATCCATCCTATACACTACACATGTATAAGATGGCCCCCACTTTTTAGCATGATTTTTAAGGAGGGGAACTAGCCTTATACATGGGAAAGTGTGGTATTTGTTTTCTAACTAGGAACGCCAAAAGATACATAATCATGTGACCATTTCTCAACCAGTGAAACTGAGACCGTCATAATGTCTTGCGTTAGTGCACACAAGATGGCTGTCACCCATTAAGGCCCCACCAAATCAAACTGTTTTCTTTGTGCCACTTTAGGCCACCCAAATGGATAAGGAACCTGCAGTGATGTGAAAAAATTACCTATTTCTAACATAAAAAACACTTTAAAGTGGCCTCCACGTGGTAAATGTTCCACATGCAGTAGCTCATATTACTTTGAGTTAACTGATTTCATGTCTTTCCCCCCCACCAACACTCACGTTTCATAGTCCGAATATACTGTAACTGCATTGTCAGCTAGTCACAAAATCATATTCAAGTGAGTAGAGAGAAAAAGGCAAGCCAGAAAACTCACCTAAGCAATCAGTGTCACATTGTCCCACAGGAAGCATGGTTTGCACTGGACTGCAGAGCAAATAATTCTGGCTTATTCAAGAAACTGGACCAGGATACACAATACAGGCAACAGTTTTAAACAGAATCAGTATCAACTATCTGGTAGGCAGCAAAATTTGCCGTGGCCTATGATGGTCAGTTAATTCCAATGCATTTGAAATCCCATTAGCTGTCAAGAGAAATTTGTTTGGGCACAAGTTGATGGCACCAAATTGTCTACCTTTTCTGGAACCCCTAGAGAGAGGAGGAGGAAATCCAGGCAAAGTTTGCAAAATATTTAATTGTGATTAGCATTCGCTTTAACAGAGTAAGAATGTCAAGTGTCAAAACCCACTTCAAACCAGTGCTTCATTTGGAATCAAAATGGATTGCTTGATATTTATTCCTTTTCACTCAATAGCTGAGAGAGGAAAATGACGCACCTGTTAAATTAATGCATTTTATTGTGCATGACAGCAGTTCATTTGCACAGTAAATAAGTTAAAATCGGAATCTCCTGTAATCCACCATTCAAGCAGTCTGACGGTGGAACCTCCCTAATCAAATCCATCTACATGATATTGTAAGCTACATTACGGAATATTATTAGCTTGTAAAATGAAATTGCTGCAACGTTATGTCCTATATGTTGAAGCAGTAACAAATTTACCCGGAATAGATGTACTAATGGATATACTGCACTGAAATAAATATGACTTGAGAATACCAATTGAAAACTGAAGTTTACACACAAACACACACACACGGCATTTATGAGGGTGAATTAGCTAATGGCAAAACCAGAAAATTTTGCTTTGGATTTTTTTTTCTGCTAAGGGAGAAGAATAGTAGTCTTTTCATAAAATACAACAGTAGTTTGTAACAGAGCAGAGCTTGTGTGTAAAACAGAAGCTCTTTGTGTTTATCTGTCATTTGCTTGTATATAGAAAAAGCATTTTGCAACAGAAAAGGTCCCAGGGCATAGTCTAAAGGTGAAAATAAATAGGTTTGGGCCTGGTCAATGCCTGATGGGCAAATTCCTGTGAACCATGTGTACGGGAGGAAAAGTGGAATCTAAATGTAAGGAATGAAAAAAGAACAAACGTAAATAGATGATAGATAGACAGAGAGAGAGATAGTTTCATCTTCAGCCAATCAACCATCATTTTCTTAAAATAACATTTATAATACAGTGGTACCTTGGTTCTCAAACTTAACCCGTTCCGGAAGTCCATTGCGAAACCAAAGCGTTCCAAAACCAAGGCGCACTTTCCCATAGAAAGTAATGCAAAATGGATTAATCCGTTCCAGGCTTTTAAAAACAACCCCTAAAACAGCAATTTAACATGAATTTTACTATCTAACGAGACCATTGATCCATAAAATGAAAGCAATAAACAATGTACTGCAGGCACACGATCAATCAATCAGTAGCTGAACTGGGTTCCACACAGTCACAAAAACAAAACAAAAAGAGACGCAAAAACAAAAACGCAAAACAGACAGACCTCAGTGTAACATTCAAATCGGAAGCGTAACACTCAAAACGGAGCACGTTCGGCTTCCGAAAAAAGTTCGCAAACTGGAAAACTTACTTCCCGGTTTGCAGTGTTTGGGTTCCAAGTTGTTTGAGAACCAAGGTAGAAGAAGAAGAGTTTGGACTTGATATCCCACCTTATCACTACCCTAAGGAGTCTTGAAGCGGCTAACAATCTCCTTTCCCTTTCTCCCCCGCAACAAACACTCTGTGAGGTGAGTGAGGCTGAGAGACTTCAGAGAAGTGTGACTAGCCCAAGGTCATCCAGCAGCTGCATGTGGAGGAGCAGGGACATGAACCCGGTTCACCAGATTATGAGTCTACCACTCTTAACCACTACACTACACTGGCTCTCTGTATAAACCACTGTACCAGGGTTTTATACCACACATTCAAATATTTAGGTTTTATTTTGTTTTTTACTATGATTGTCTCTGTGATAACTGCAAAACAGACATTTCTGATGTAGTGATCTGAGTGTTGGACTAGCACTGGGTTCAAATTCCCATCCAACCATGAAGCTCACTGGGTAACCTTTAGGTCAGGCACTTAGGATCAAATGGGAGAATGGCCCATGCTGCCCTGAACTCTTTGGAAGACTGGTGAGATATAAATATAATCAAAGTCACCATTATTATCTGCATATTGGTTGTTGGAGACTGAAGCCCATCATCACCTCATGAGTTCATAGCTGAGCTGAGCAATCCCTGGTTCATGATTCACTGTCTGGTTAGTCCTACCACTAAACTGTGACTCCCTGCACCCCACATGTTAAATATTAATGCTGAAAGTGAGCAAAGTCCTTCTAGAAACAATAAGATTTTACCAGCTAAGATTTTACCCCTTCCCAAGTTTCAGTCTCTGACTTTGAAACGTATCAGTTCCCAGCACATCAGGAAGAAAAATGTGGATAGATAGGTTATATTTATTATATATAACTGGAGGATCTGCAAAACAAATTAACTACAGTGGTCCCTCGACTTACGAATTTAATCCGTTCCGGATGGACATGCGTAGGTCGAAAAGTTCGTAAGTCGAAAAGCGATTTCCCATAGGAATGCATTGGGAGAAAAAATATTCGGAAAAATTCGTAAGTCAAGGAAACCGCATCTAAAATTCGTAAGTCGAGGAAACCGCATCTAAAACCGGCAACGGATTTCCGTTCGGATGTCAAAAAATTTGTAGGCGTGCGGCCACTTTTTTTGTTCGTAAGTCAAAAAATTCGGGTGTCGAGTATTTCGTAAGTCGAGGGACCACTGTAGTCAGATTCAACCCATGTAACCAAATCAACTTCATCAATTGATGGGGATAATTTCATTAATAGATAGGGTGTTCATTAACAGATGGGAATAATGTCTGCTCCCATCACCTGAGCAAGTTAACAGCTGCGTACTGTGTTTCCTAAGATTCTTCCCTCCCCGCTGCATAGACCTTGGGTGTAAGAGCCCATCAGGCACACCGTGGCCCCATTGGCCAACATTAACCCAGTGACTAAGGGATGCCCACAACCCAACACATCAGTTATGACCAAGGCACGGAGGTCACAAACTACTGAATAATAATAATAATAATAATAATAATAATAATAATAATAATAATGCTATTTATATGCTGCCCATCTGACTGGGTTGCCCCAGCCACTCTGGGCAGCTTCCAACAAATTAAAACACAGTAAAGACATCAAAAATTAAAAACTTGTAGTTTGTAGTGCAAATGTTGAACACCTGAAAGCTGGGGTGACAAGATGCAAGCAGAGGACAGTACCTGTCCAGTGAGCCATAGGCAATTTGAGTCCAGTGGTCACTGAAAGCTTGGGAAAAGATGAGATTGAAAGGAAGGTGTGAAAGGGTAAGACAAATTCAGAGGCATGATGTGTTTGGCTGGATGGAGAAGCAACTATAATAAATTTGTGAAAACAATACATGTATGAGATCCACAGACATAATATTCTTGTCCAGTCTCATGACTGGTGTGGTTGCTATATTTGCTGTATTCCTCATCATCTCTTGACATGGGGTATTGACTCTGCATTTACAATCAATATTTTTCTCCTCTATACCATTTTGTATCCACCATAGCTAACAAGCAGTTGAGTATACTCCAGAATCCAATGGATGGCGCAGACATCAGTATCAATAGAAGGTTATCAAAATAAGACTGCATTTATACAGTGACTAAAACTGGCGGAAATTCAATAAGTCCTTGGTAGTGTAATCTCCCTCACTTCTTTGTCACTTAATAGCCTTTTAATTAAGGAATCTTATGATGATAACATGGAAGTGGGTGGACTAAATACACTTCTTTGCACAGGCTGCTATGCATAAGATGAACATTAAAGCAGACTTTTCCTTGAGCATTTCAGCCCAGTTCACAACCCAGGCAGTTTAATGTTTTTCTTAAACTCTTTTTGAAAATCATCTTTCAATACTAAATATTTTTGTTTAAGTGGGTTGGAGATGAAGCTGTCTGAGATAATGAAGATCTGTAATTTTATGACTAAGAAGTGTTCAACATTATTTCAAGGAGAAAGGAATGAGATTCTCTCTTTGTGGGAAGAGATGGAAAGATTTAACCAAGATTCTGTTGTTTTTCCTTATTGGGAAACAATAGGAGGTGAATACACATGTTCATTTTCCGGTTTGTGTCAGGAACATGAGCATTCATGTGCTTTCAAATTTGCCCTCAAGGTATCCTGCAGAGGAATACATTGAATACAGAGAAAGTCTGTAAAACCTATTTTCTGACACCAGTTCTCTTGCAGTGTTGTATCCAGGTCTTAATAATGTAAGGAAAACCAAATTTGTCAAACTTTGGCGAGGTGGTAGTAATAAGAAGGGGCCTGCAATTTCAGCCACTATAAGTTATCTATCTGTACATTGGTTATAAACAATCACATCAGCCATGTAACTTTGGCCTTATGTTGTCCTGTTTCTGCTCTCTTAAGAAAATATTTCTGCAAAGAGCTTATGGTCAGAAGTTGTAAAATATGTATTCATAAAATACTGATAGCAATTTTTAAAAAAAAAACAGGATGTGCGAAAGATTCTCTGTTATTTTCACACATATACCTGCAATATCAAAAAGCAAAGCTGCATGTTCCTCAATACATGTATCCACAGATGTAGATGTGCCATTTTTGCTAAGCTAAGGCAGAAGTTTCCAATTTGCTATTTCATCTGTTGGTTTGCATGTTAGTTAAGGTCTCATTTATGAAAACAACTCATTTGCGTACCATTCCCCATTTAAAGTGCTGACCATCTTGCTAAGGCTTAAGGTCTCTATTCAAATCCTGGCTGTTACTCCTTATTATACGTTCTCAACCTGCTGACCTGTTTGCTGTTGCACCGAGAACTGAATATTACTCAGTAATTCAGGCTTAATTGCAAAATTTCATTCCTTTCTTCTGTAACTGTTCAGAAACCTGCTGCTATGTCAGGGACATTTATCTACAGGCTGCAGCTGCAAATATGTGATTCCCATTCGCAAAAATGAGAAGTATTGATAGTCATTGCATCCCTGTCTCTTTTTGCCCAACTATTAGTTCCAGGCTTTGTTCATATATCTTTATAGACTTTTTAAAAATAGCTAGTTTCTCA
Source organism: Darevskia mixta (assembly GCA_034641385.1). Lineage (NCBI taxonomy): Eukaryota > Metazoa > Chordata > Lepidosauria > Squamata > Lacertidae > Darevskia > Darevskia mixta. The sequence goes on along the minus strand of JAWWNH010000038.1, from coordinate 2,037,781 downwards.
TCTTTAGAATCAGTTGGAAAGGTAATAGCAAAACATTAAGGGAACAATGTATGTTCAGTGTGATTACTTAATACATTTTGTAGAGGAGAATAAAAAAAGGACACAATAAGTAAAATTCTGAGTAGGTGACTGTAAGAATTGAGCATTGCATTTACAACTCCCTTTAGTGTTAATGGAGCTTACATTCCCAAAGACCCATTCATGCACTAATATGGAAATAAAACAGGTTCATTTTCACTCCTCCAAAGTAATAAATGTATTTCTAAAAAATTTAAGTGGAAGTAACAAAAGTTTATCCAAGAAGTATTTAATATAATACACTTTACAAATATACAATATATGAAAAGTTTCATCATTCCATTCCTCTATGTTATGCCTGACTTAAGAGCACTAGACTTTGCTGGTTGTGTTTGTTTGTTCATTTTTTAAGTAACAGATACCCAAAAGAGAGAGAGAGAGAGAGAGAAATCTGACAGTTAACTCCCTAGATTAGATAGGAAAAGGAAATTAAAACTAGGATGCTACACTGCCTAAAATGCTAACAAAGAGAGAACAAAATGGATAACAGGAAGGGAACAGACCCAATATAAACAGTCACAAAGGGTATTGCTGGCAGGATGTCAGACAGGGCTGGAGGAGGATAGAAATGATAAATTCTTGAGTAAAAGATGCTATAAATGGGGGGGATGAAGGAAGAACTTTAAAGTATGCATGCCTCTAGAAATCAGATGGGAAAGAATCTTGCACACCCAGAAATAAAAGTCCTTCCACAGTACCATGCCCACTGAAGTGGACCAAAAGAGCCACGCTGTCAAGTGGCAGACCATAATGTATTGCGGACATGCTGAAGTCACTAGCTAAAACTGGAGGCAGGGAAATAGACCTTGTTTCAAATCTGATATCATCCACAAACTCAACAACTGGCCACAGACAAACCACTGCTTTTGCATCCGTAATATGGGGTTGACAATCCTAAACTACCTTACAGAGTTGTAAGGAGTACTGAGAGAATGTGTGCAGAATGTTTTGAACACACCCAAAAAGCAAAACAAATTCAATCTGGCAAGTCAATAGGGCTGTTTCTGCCCAATGATCATTCCCTGTAAAACAACTACCGGTATATATTTTTTAAAAAATATTAATAAATCAGACCCTTCCCTTGAAACTGCCATTTATGGAGTACACTGAAAGTGTTTATTTTGCCAGAAGTACAACAATTGATGAGACTGTGTGTATATTAGCTTCCCAATCCATGCAACATAAACACGTGTACTGAGCACCTTATAGGTAAAGGGGCCCCTGACCATTAGATCCAGTCGCGAACGACTCTGGGGTTGCGGCATTCATCTTGCTTTACTGGCCGAGGGAGCCAGCGTCCAGCTTCCAGGTCATATGGCCAGCATGACTAAGCCGCTTCTGGCGAACCAGAGCAGCACACGGAAACACCGTTTACCTTCCTGCCGGAGCAGTACCTATTTATCTACTACTTGCACTTTGACGTGCTTTTGAACTGCTAGGTTGGCAGGAGCAGGGACTGAGCAACGGGAGCTCACCCCATCACGGGGATTTGAACCGCCAACCTTCTGATTGGCAAGCCCTAGACTGTGGTTTAGACCACAGCGCCACCCGCGTCCGAGCATCTTATAACTGACATCATATATGAAAAGGCCTGTGTAAGAATGTGAGGGCAGATACTCTATGTTTCAGCAGGAGTGGGAATCTGGCCCACCCTCCATTGGCCATTTCTGAGAGGTAGGACTCCCCACCTGTCAATCATTTGATGTCATTTTGACATCTAGTGACTTCAAGTGCCAATCAGCTGATTGGTGCAAACAGAAAATCCATTTGAAGGCATGCTATCAGCACCAATCAACTGATTGTTGCAGAGGGCACACCTCCAATGGAGTCTGGTATCCATACCAGTCTGCTGATCAATGTGGGCAGTGAGCCCAGCTTTGTCTGCTTGCAGGTGCAGTTTAAATTCTTGCAAATCCAAACTGTGCCTGCAAACATACTAGTTCTCTGAGTAGTAATCAGCTGATCAGCACTGTAAGTGCGTCTCATTTGCTATGGATAAATCAGAATCACTTTAAGCTCCCAACTGTTACTCTGCAGCCTCGTCTTTACCTGCCCCACTCCTGATGTCACATAAGATATTACATTTGGTTTCCTAGGCCAAATTAGCACTTCTGTTGGATATAATTAGGCCTGCAAGCTACAGGTTTCCCCAGCACTGCACTACAATATCAAGATGCCATTCACTTAGCAAGGTTTTAGGTGTGTGATTTCCTGATATTAAATGCATGTGATTTCAAGGAAAGAAAGCTTAGCTGCAAATGTACCCTTTTCATCGTGCCCTTGGATGGGAGCTGTCCATTGCGGATAGGAGGGGGAGGGAACCCCAAACTTACTGTTACCAACACTGCCTCAAACAGATGAGTAAGAGAGAGAAATCTATAGAGAACTGCTGAATGCTCAGTCATACACATTAATACGTGGTCCTTTTTCATCACTTTTCAAAAAGCGATGCTAAAGCTCCAGCCATCTATCAATTTTTCCCCTCCTTGAATTACTGATATGCATTAACCGCTATTAAGAATGGATTTCCTATGATTCCTAAAGAGCCTGTTACAGCTTAATCTGAGAGTTAATCAAACATGAAATTAACCATGGTCACTGGCAATATTAATGCACTCCAGACTGTCATTGGAACCTGACCCTGTTGTATACCAGCTGCAAAGGAGTGGTCAATGAATCCCTTTAGCAAGCACAGAGAGCATGATCTAGAGCAGGCCTGTCAAACCCATGGCACTGGGGTCAGTTGCAGTGCACCAGTTAGAGGCTGCAGTGCACCAGGTGCTGGATAAACATCCGTCTTTTTTTGCACCCTGCCTGGAGTAACTATAATAGGGAGGGTGATCAGAAAGCCGGCAGTCCACCCTGTTTTATTTGTGGCTCATTATCTCAGCAGGCTCTGTCTAGTGGATAGGAAACTGTACTGGGTTCCACATGCTACCCATTTCTCATTCTGCTCTTGCTAGGTCTGCAAAACTTGAGAAGTTGGAAATGTTCTGGTCCTGGATTTCCTATACCAAGACTAAATGATCTAGAAGACCCCACCTCCAACTCTACAATTCTATACGCAAGAACATATTGCACTACTGTTCTGGGGAAAATGCTGGTGTAGCAATGTAATAATGAAGGAATCCTCCTCACACACAAACATACACCTAAAAACCCCAGCCCTGCCCCTTCAGCAGACAAATAGCTAGAGTCTACACTACATAGATAGAGAGAGAGGGCACAGCACAAACTGCAAAGAGGAAGGTGAAATCTGAGCAGGCTGAAATCTGAGCAGGCTGAAAGCAAAGAGTAAGGTTATCGTAACTTCCGTCATAGAGCTTCAGTATGCTGATGACAACGTAGTGTGCGCACGCTCAGAGGATGACCTCCAAACCATCCTAAATATCTTTGCAGAAGCTTACAAAAAGCTTGGCCTATCACTCAACATAAAAAAAAAACCAAAGTGCTGCACCAACAAGTACAAAATAACCCCTCTGCAGCACCACAAATCCAACGCAATGGTGTAACATTGGAAAATGTCAATCACTTCTCCTACCTAGGAAGTTATCTCTCCACAAGGGCCAACATTGATGCCGAAATCCAGCATCGCCTGAGCTCTGCAAGTGCGGCTTTCTCCAGATTGAAGTGCAGAGTGTTTGAGGACCAGGACATTCGCAGGGAAACCAAAATGCTTGTTTACAAAGGTATTGTACTACCAAGCTTACTATATGCTTGTGAAACATGGACCACTTATAAACGCCATCTCCAACTCATCGGAAGATTCCATCAACGGTGTCTCCGAAAAATTTTACACATCACTTGGGAAGACAGGCGAACTAATATCAGTGTACTGGAAGAAGCAAAGATCAGCAGTGTTGAAGCAATGATTCTTCAACATCAACTTCGTTGGACTGGTCATGTTGTGCGGATGCCAGATGATCGTCTTCCAAAGCAACTACTCTATTTCGAACTTAAAAATGGAAAGCGTAATGCTGGTGGTCAACAAAAGAGGTTTAAAGACTGTCTCAAGGCAAATCTTAAAAAATGTAGTATAAACACTGACAACTGGGAAACACTGGCCTGTGAGCGCTCCAGTTGGAGAACAGCCTTTACCAAAGATGTCATGGGCTTTGAAGACACTCGAACTCAGGATGCAAGGGAGCAACGTGCTAAGAGGAAGGCACGCTTGGCAAATCCACACCATGATCAACTCCTGCCCGGAAACCAATGTCCCCACTGTGGAAGGACGTGTGGATCCAGAATTGGCCTCCACAGTCACTTACGGACTCATTGTTAAAGCGTGTCCTCCCTAAAAGAGGGCACGTGTTGCGGTGAGACCTGGAGACTGACTTCCTGGTTGTGGGTGGGTCTATTGGATAGCCACAACATCCGATTGGTGGGTCCCTCGCTGCTGGGTGTAATCTGACCAATTGGGTGCAGTCTAAACATATCAAGGGACCTTTATATACCTATGCACGTGACCCAGAGCTTCCTCTTTCGGCTCGTGCATCGGAACACCCGCCCACCTCTCCCTAATTTTAGGGCATTTTTGCAATTTACCTTGCTATGCCATCGTGTGTCATCTGTCATTGGGACAGGGGCACAGCAGGAATTTCCCCCACTTGGCTAATTGGCTGTTGCCATTTGGGTTTCACCTGCCGCGTAGCAAATCATCACAACTTGTAAGGTTGCAGATAGGCACTGGTTCATGTGATAGGGATGGGAGAATGGTCTTGCCATCCCTATGTGAAGGGTATTCCGTTAAAGGAATCCAGGGACTCAACTTGGTTTGGTCAACGCCCGAGAGGGGGTTGTGCCCGTGCCTGAGTCCAGGGGAGCATCTGGGGGGTGAACAGAGTCTGTTCCCAGGCTTTTCACCTACCTCAGGTGTTCACCCTTGGCTGACCTATGATGGAGCTCTGGGTCAGCACTACTTGCAACGGTGTAGGGAGCTAGTCGAACCAGAGCCTATGCAACCACTCACTTTTCTGTAATCAATAAAGTTGTGGCCTAAGTTCTGCCAAAAACCAAAACTAAAATTTGAGTCAAATGTGTGTTTATTTAGGGGGGAGGTCTCTGGGTCTGAACACGCAAAACCTTGTTTATGGAAGACAATCTTACTTGGCTAAGAGTGATCGCCAAAGAAGAAGAAAATCCCTTTCCTTTGGGAGCAAACCTCCTGAGTCTTTTTTTTTAAAGGAGGGGATGAGGGCAAACACACACCCCATACTTAGAAGAGTGGTACAACATTCTCTCAAAATCTGCTACCTGATCCTATTTTAACTGGAGTTGTCAGGGATTGAACCAGGGATTTTCTGCATGCAAAGCAAGTGATCACCCCACCCCATGTATTTGATGACAGCACAACATACCACAGGTCTAGGTAGTAAATGCAAATTGAGTGAAGAATCTTTCAGTCTCTTTTGTTCTTTGCTTCCTGCTCGGTCTCTCTCAAAAATTAAGAGGCAAGAGCCACAATCTATTTGTTGTTTATAACAGTGGCTTGTGCCATTGAACTTGGTGTGACGTTTGAGGCCTCTGAAAGCTCCTGTAATGTAGGCAACAAACAATGATTGTGACATATGATTTACATTCAGATTAACATATATACATGTGTCTTGGGATATAGTTCCCCCACCTACATATTTCTTTACAACTTGTAAGTAAGGTCTTGTGGCAGGAAGGAATTTAAAGTGCAAATGCATGTACGTACTATGGCTAATTTCTGCACCATACAAAATCCCTCGTGTGTGAGAATCTGCTGCTGACTGGGGCTTTAATACAAATGTACAGGTGAGCATAAAGAAGGTTAGATAAGACTGAAGCTGTAGAAGCAAATGCAGTCCAGGTATTTAGAAGATCAGAGAGTAGCTCATGCTGTGTTGTAATATCTTTCTGACTTTTTAGTGGATCCTACAGACTGTTATATGACAGATTAGCTTCCCACCAAATCATATTAATAGCTTCTTAATCAAGGTATATTGGCTCTCAGCTTAAGACTAAAGAGAACTCTTTTAACAATGTGGCATTTTCAGGAGTGTCTGGATCATGAGGGGAGGGAGTGTGTGCACGCACAAATCTAAGGAGTCAGTCACTTTTTTAAAAACAAGCAAGGAATATTTTGCACTCCCCTCATCCCCATTCTCCTCCCTTCCACGCTCCAGCCTCCCTGAAATGAAAGTCTAATCAGTGAGAATCAGCATACTAAGTACTTTCATTTCAGAGTGTAATGCAACATTTAAATGTGAGAAGGGTTTTTATTTAAATGAAGTTCAGATGCCAATTCAAAAACAATTCAATCCTGCTTTTCTTCTTAATTGCTCCGTGAGAATTGTATTACTAGTTGGTTCTTTATATCACACAATTCGCTCCCGTTGTCGTGTGCAAAGCAGGGTACAGCAATTCTTTTTAAGTGGTGCTGTCAAGAAATCAGCACCATATACCCGCTGATGTCTTCACCTTCATTGATTTTCCTAGATAGAGTCCAGACAGTTTTCCCATGGTTCTGTGGGATTGTTCTGCACCTCAAAAAGCAAGGTGAAATCTGATTTCAGCTAAGATAAGGAAGCTCACAGGAAGAAGGGAAATGATTCCTGTACTCTTATGGAGCAGCCTAGACAAAGAAGAGAATTGTCAGAAGGGCTATAGGACTTTTCTTGGGTGGAGCGGAATAATTAAACAATGCCATTAGCAGTGGTTGAAAGAGGTGAGTTAGCACGGCAATGCAGGAGTGACAAAGAAGCTATAACTATAGCCATGTTCAGGCATTCACCTGAACACAAGATGTGTTAAAACAGATAGGGGCAGGGATGAACCCACAAACCTGGCCCCCAACATCGACAGGTAGCTGTGATCATAGAATCATAGGGAACATGAGGGCCATCTAGTCCAACCCCCTGCAATGCAGGGATCTTTTGGCCAATGTGGGGCTCAAACCCATGAACCTGAGATTAAGAGTCTCACGCTCTACCAACTGAGCTATTCCAGGATTGCCTACTACAGGAAAAATGTCTATGAAAGTTCAACCTCTCCAACACACTGGGCAAATTTGAGAATTTATTGTATGGCATTTCTCCCTTTGCCATTGTTGGATTAAGATTCAGATGCCAAACCCATGAACTTCAGCACATGGTATTTGGGAGTGGGCTCCTTTTCTTTTGCCTCTGGCAGCAAAATGTCTTGAGTCTGTCCTGCCCCCATCCTGTGTAGTAGAAGAGACTTGGGACAGGCAGTCTGAGACATATTACGGGTGCATGAAGACTACAGCTGTATACACACTATTTCTTTAAAGCACTTTCGAAGCACATTCTTTTCCTTAGAGAATTCTGGGCACTGTAGTTTCTCAAGGGTTGCTGGAAATTGTAACTCTGTGAGGGGTTTACCAAAATGGCCAGAATTATCTGAGGCATAGAATGTGCTTTGAATGTGCTTTAAAGTTATAGTGTGTACACAGCCTCAATTATATGTAAGCAAAGGATGTGAGGCTTCACAATGTCTTCACTGCTTACATGGGGGTGCAAATTAACGTGATAATTTAAACATAAATGTTCCATGCTTTTTGGAGCACGTGTGGATTTGGATGAGCCTTAACTCTTCCCTTAAGTGGAAGAGCTAATATTATATAATGTTTACTTGCATTTCTATAATGTTTACAAAAGATGCTTCCCATTCCCTCTGAACAGACCATGTATCTGGAGACACTTTATGCCTTCAGACAATGTTTATAGGTGCAGACAACACAGTGTTAATTTAATCTCTGTTTACAAACTGCTAGGTGAAAGGGCAAAGTGTGCTTATTCTGCTTTGTGTCTCATGACAACTTGACACTAGTTCTTTTTGATGGCCTCTATCAGTAAGGGAAGAAAGGGCAGTAGGGACACTGAGATGCTTTTTATGAAGTGAAGCTTACATGAGCTGAAGAGTTGTACACTCTGAAGTAATCTTTAATACTCTTATTGAGGGATATTTGCATCTTTGTATGCACATACTTCCTCCTAAAATACACATTTTGTATGCATCTTCTCTAAAATATACATTTTTGTATTTGGTTTTTTAAAAATGAAACTGCATCACAACATTCAGAAAATTGTACACTCCAATTTCTAAATGTGTATCAACCCACCTATTAGTCTAGAGACTTCCTCATTATTGGATTTTCTCAGTAGGATTTGTGTTACATTTATATCCCACCTTTCCTCTAAGCAGCTCAAGAGGACATGCATGGTTCTACCCCTCCCCATTTTATCTTCACAACAGCCCTGTGAGGTAGGCTAGCCTAAGAGACAGTGACTGGTCCAAGTTCACCCAGCAGTTGAGTGAGAAAATGAATCCTGGAAGGCATCAAGACATGGGGTTTATTGTGTTAATTTTGCTGGTAATAATGCTAGTACTTCTGTCAGGATTTCTAACATTCTTTTTTAGACCACAGTACCGCGTGGCACTGTGGGTTAAACCACAGAGCCTAGGGCTTGCCGATCAGAAGGTTGGCGATTCAAATCCCCACGATGGGGTGAGCTCCCGTTGCTTGGTCCCTGCTCCTGCCAACCTAGCAGTTCGAAAGCACATCAAAGCGTAAGTAGATAAATAGGTACCGCTCCGGCGGGAAGGTAAATGGCATTTCTGTGCGATGCTCTGGTTCGCCAGAAGCGGCTTAGTCTTGCTGGCCACATGACCCGGAAGCTGTACGCCGGCTCCCTCAGCCAGTAAAGCGAGATGAGCGCCACAACCCCAGAGTTGTCCGTGACTGGACCTAATGGTCAGGGGTCCCTTTACCTTTACCTGTTGCATTATGGAACTGTAGCTTTTTTATCAATATATAGCCATGTCACATTAACTTTCCTTCACACAAGTGGGCATGGTGTGACACAATAAGAAATGCCATTGGAGATGCTGCAAATCTCCCATCCTTTCTGTGCATGCATGCACAGAATCCCCCATGATTCACTGCATGATATGCCAAAATATTGCCCAAAAAATTTTATGTGAGCAAAACTCACATGATATTATGGGTTTCCAGGGCTACAAACCACCGGTTCACGTTGAAATAAGCACTAAACTTACATGAGACCCCACTAGATTTCCAGAATAGGATTTTACGTCATGTGAAAGTTCATATAAAATATTGAAATTAACAAGTAAGGAAACATCCTGATTATGGAATAAAGTGCCATCTGAATGCAGCCAGGATTCCCAGCTCCTAGTCTAACACTCTAACCACTACACCACACTGTTTTATGCTTCCCATTACCATGCTTCCCATGCCAGTCCCTTTATTCCCTTTATTCTTTGCTTGCTCCCTCTTTGCTGCTGGGTTTCTGCATTTGGTCATTATTTTTATCCCTGTACACCACCTCCTTTACCCATCTTATCCCATTTTACTATTCCTTAGCCACAGAAGTAGACTCTAATATTCAGCATGACATAGAAAGCGCAAACAACAGCCAAGTACAACAGGCTTGCACAAAATCATAAGAGCAACTCTGCTTTGGCACTGTGACCTGGAGAGATCTCTTGTAGCTAGACTGGCTGAGACCAGTTGTGGTGAGTTGCTCCTAAAGAGGCAGCTGAGCTCCTCACAGTGACATGCCCCCTAACATTTGTCAGATGAAATTAGGCACACTTGCTTCACTCTACGTGCAAGAGAAGCTCATCATAGGGTGGAAAACAATAAGCAAGCTGCTCAATGCAGTCTTTTATTATTTCTTAAATAATATGCAAGGGTAGAATTTTGCTACCTGGAACAAAATAATTTTAGTTATCACACAAACACACACAAAAGATGCAATTCTGAAAGGCATTTGATTAGGTGCCACATAATTGGATACAAATACAATACTTCATCACAGCTGGTAGCAAGGCCAGCTTGGGCAATTACCAAGGCCCTAGCACCCCAATAGGGCCTACTGATAATGGCTCCCCAATTTTAAAAAATTCTGGCCTAGCACACTGAGCATCACAGTGTTGCTGGAGCTAGCTTACGTTTCCCACAATTCCCGTATTATTTTCCCACAATCAATTTCCAACCAAAGTATCACTCTAGGACAACCTCCCCTGTACTGGTTCCTCCAGATGTTTTTGACTACAGTTCTCATTAGCCCCAGCCAGTGTGGCTGATGTTGGGAGTTGAATTCCAAATCTTATGGAGGGCACCAGGTTGAGGAAGGAAATCAAAGCGTGCCAAAACTCACCCACCTAGTGCTGCTTGCAGGTTTGCTCAGAGAGCTCCTGTCTCATCTTGTCACCAACAGGTAAGCCCAAGTGTGCCCATCAATAGATGAAAGGTCCACCAGAGGTCACTTTGCCTAGGGTGCTCTCAAGCCCAGAGCTTGCCCTACTGTACCTCTTTAGTAGACATCATCTGCTATGGCAGCAAAAGCACTTCCTTTGCCTCATCATAAAATTGGTTTTATAAAGGGCCAGTCTGCACATATTTTGAATCATCTGGTTTGACCAGCAGCTTACTATGTGAATTGACTCCATTCTGTTGGAGGCCCTATAAGGTGAAGAGTTGTGTCCATGGTCCTGTGACGAGCATGTTTGTAAAAGCCAGAGTCCCATGTCGCATTAAAGTTTAAGACTAACAAATGTATCATGGCGCATAAACCTTTGTCAAATGCATGACTCACCATGCAGAGATGCCAGTGGACTCTGTTGACTTTGCTTCAACATACTAACATGGAATATGCATCAGGGAACTGGGCACTTGCTACCACCAGTAATAAATAACTAAAAATACAGTTATGTTTGAACATTATTTTCTTACTTCTGCACTTCAAAATCACTCTGATTTTGTTGGCTTTAACCAAAGCATGGCTTAGCTACTTAAAACCTCAATTATAATTTGGTTTCTTTGACTATATAGGATTTAATGAAGCCTTTCCAAAAACCAAATGCTGTGAGGGAGAGATGAAATCATTCTCAAGATGTGCCCAAACATCTGTTTCCAAAACAATGTAGTTCAAGACACAGGGGGAAGCTACCCTGGGAAATATGTTACTTCTTGGCCTATTTACATGCACCTAAATGTACATAAACTATGGATAGACTGAGTTAACAGATGAGTTGCACCAAGACCCTAACAACAGTAGCAAGCCTGGGTTGTCCTCTCCACAATTGTTTCAAATATGACCTGGACGGTGAGTGTGTCATCCAGTTCACTAACAAAAGTATCTTTCTGCTTAACTACAGCCAGATGTCAACGGCACCTGAGCACATCTCACAAATGTTGAAAAAAAATCATAATTTAATCAGGCAATTACAGAAAACTATTTTCAAACTGTGGTTGGAATAATTTGAATACAAATTGCTGTTAATCAGCAGCGTTTAGCACAGGGATATTTGATTAAGTTTTCCCCTCAAAACAACTTATTCTACTAATGAAAAGGAAAATACTATTTTTCAGGGGGGTTTTGTTCCTCACAAAGATGCTTCTAACTAATATTGTTTTAGCTTTCATATAATTATTATCCCTTATACCTTTCACCTTTGGAAGCTTCTAACTGTGCAGTCCTGTACATATCTCCTCAAATGTAAGTCCTAATGGGTTCAATGGGACTTACTCTTTGGTAAGCAATTTCAAAAAATACAGTTACGTATTCTTTGTGGAGTTTTGGTTACATAATCTTTTCCATTCCCTCCCCCCTCAACCTTAAATGTATTTTAATCTATTTGGGGTGTGGGTTTTTTTCAACAGAAAAAATAAAACCAGTTGTCTCAGAATTCCTTTAGAACAGGTGAAGAGGAGGAGGAGGAGGAGGAGGAGGAGGAGGAGGTGGTGGTGGTGGTTAGGCCATTTGGAATGTAACAAAAGAGATGGAGTAGCAAGCGCTCCCTTGCTCTCCCCTTTCATGTGATGGAAAACATATGAGGGGGGGATGTCTGAATAGGGCTTTGCACACAGACAGAAATTGGAGATATTGCACAAAAGCCATTCTCTTTCATATGCTGCCGAGATGCCCAGCCAAACATTGCTTTTGCTTGTACATGGTCAGATCAATATGGTTCTGGACAAATTGCAATCTTCCTTCCTCATGGAAGCTGTTGCTCCATTGAGCAGCCCTAACTTCTACAAAAGTTGAAGATCAGCCTTCTTGGAGAACCATATCCTGTTACAGCTTAACTTTGCAACCATAGAACACATTCAAACAAATCTCAGCATAATCCATCATTATGGATTAATCCATAATCCATGCTCTATGGATTAATCCATAATCCAGCTCTGAGGGCCTTCTGGTGATTCCCTCACTGCGAGAAGTGAGGTTACAGGGAACCAGGCAGAGGGCCTTCTCGGTGGTGGTCCCCTCCCTGTGAAATGCCCTCCCATCAGATGTCAAGGAAATAAACAACTGACTTTTAGAAGACATCTGAAGGCAGCCTTGCTTAGGGAAGGTTTTAATGTTTGATGTTTTATTCCATTTTTAATATTCTGTTGGGAGCCACCCAGAGTGGCTGGGGAAACCCAGCCAGATGGGCGGGGTATAAATAATAATTTTATTATTATTATTATTATTATTATTATTATTATTATTACCTGCTTTCCTCAATGTTAGGCTTAGAGTGAGATAATCAAGAGGGATAGTAGAGGCCAAATACAAGGAAGCACAGTTCTGGAACTTTGGTCAGAGCCGGAGTGACGGTGTCACATATCAGACATTCAGGTGTAATTGACAAATCCCTTCTTTCCCTAGCAAATGAATGAGTGAAAACAAGGCTGTCAGTTTTTTTCTTTTGTTTGTGACAGATTAGCATAGAAAAGGTCAGAAAATGAGGAAAATAAGCAGAGGATCTTTCTTTCTTTTTCTTTGATGGGTTTTCCACTTCATGCTTGCAGTTTAATGGTAGCACTTCTTTGCAAGATGGTTTTGATTTCTAATTGAAAACTAAAGGTTCTATTCCAGTTGGCTTAAAATCTCTTTTGGCAAAACTCAGTGTGGTTGTTTATTAAAACCTTTAGCAGTCAGACGTATCACTGAGCTCAATGGGACTTACTCCAAGGAAACTATACATAGGATTGCAGCTTTTCTGATCTTAATAAATTAGGGTTTATGCTACCTACTGGTGAGCAAGCACTTTGGCTGGTAGGTTCGCCAGTCACAATATGATGCGTAAGAAGGCCTTAAAGGTGCCTTGAGATGATGGGCCTCCCAGATCTGATTTCCATATTCAAGGCACCTTAAGAATACATATGAATATATGAAATGCCACAGGCAAAAGTCATTGCCTATCATGGAGACAGAAATACTGAGGTTTGTTTTATGAATCCACCTTCCAGCATAGCTCTACACTTGGACTGCATTATAACGGAATTATTATTTGTATATTTGCAAATGAAATTATCCTCTGTATTGTTACATACATATCAGTGACAAATTGCAATGCATGACAGTGTCACTTAGAAATACATAACTACATTATGATACTGTAGGTGAAACAGATTATAGTAATCAGGTGCCAAATGCTATAATTAAAGCTGAGATTATTTTTTTCCCTATTTTACAAACCCCCATTTCATTCATGCTCAATTTTTGTAAAAAAAGGGGGGGGGAATCTCTTGTTTATCAAACTATTTGACATACATCCATGTCGGTGGATGGGAACAATTAACTCAGAGCATAATTAAAGCAATCAAAAGGGTTTAAATAGCCATGGAGTTATTATGTACCTACGTGATAATTAAATGATCAAGTGACTACACAGTAATTTCATGATGATTTGTGCTATATACAATATTTACTATGCACAAAACAAACAATACTGTCAGTTCAAAAAGAAAGTGAAAAGCCATATGTCAACATTAAAATGTGTGCATGATATTTTTTAATGTTGATTTACTTCCACAATTATCACTTTCTCGCCACATTTTATGGCATGTTTTCACTGCCTTGCCTGTGAACAAAGTGTCATGACTGGTTTAATGAAAATGTAAACCTTTGTGTGTATATGCCACACTATAGAAAACAGTAATTGAGAATCTAAATACTTGAAGTATAAAACAAAACTGAAAGGAAAATGTTGTGACACATACCGAGAGCCTGATCCAAAACCCGAATTATGTACATCTTATGGTCTAATAAAATCTGCATGAAAAGCAAACAGACGAATGAATGACATGGCTTCATCTGATTTCCAGCTATTAAATATGGTGTAGTTCATGGCTGAGGAACCTGTGACCCCCTGTCTGTTGGAGGACTACAAATTCCCTCTTCCCTGACCATTAGCTATGTTGTCTGGGGCTGGTGGACACTACACTCCTACAACATTTGGATGACCACAGAGTCATTTAGGCAAACCACACTTTGACTAAACAAACCATGGCATAGTATTATGTGTGAGCCAGGCCTATCTGACTTTAAAGAATAATTTAGATCTACCACAATGATCCTCTCAATGAATAGACATCTGAATAGGGAAATCGTCCCAGCAAGCTCACCACAGGAAATATCAGATCAGGATGCTTTAACAGAAGTCAGTCCACTTACTGTTAGGTGCTACACCTGGCCATTTCAAACAGCAAGCTGCCTCCTTCCCTGCCTGTGAACCCACCTGAGATGCTGGAACTTTTGTAGTTCAGTTGCTCACTGTGGCCTAGTAAATTTAGCTCCCATTGAACTCAGTCATTCTTACTTCTGAGTAGGCATGCTTAGGGTCCTATAGTATTAGGTAAACAAACAAATTCTGCTGAACTATTCACGCTGCCTTCCACAGACCTAGAAACAACATTGACTCAAATTCAGCTACAGTACCTGGGAGAAAGTGTAGCTAGAATTAATAGCAATCCTCAAAGTATAGGGTTATCTTTAGCTTATTACTTGATTAGATCTTCCTGGATTACCTTTTTCCTTGTTTTCATTTATTTCAGCAACCAATACAGTGGTACCTTGGGTTAAGTACTTAATTCATTCCGGAGGTCCGTTCTTAACCTGAAGCGTACTTAACCTGAAGCACCACTTTAGCTAATGGGACCTCCTGCTGCCGCTGCGCCGCCAGAGCACGATTTCTGTTCTTAGCGGAGTTCTTAACCTGAAGCGTACTTAACCTGAAGCGTACTTAACCCGAGGTACCACTGTATTTGGATCCTGGTCTTCCGTAAGAACTTGTGCACTAATCACCTACCTCTTACACCCAAGCTGTTTCATCAGTTGACCCCTATCTAATTACTCAGCAGCCGTGTCTCTACCATTTACAAGGTCCTCCTCCCCCCCCTCTCCCTTAGCTTAGTCCTACCAACAGACATAAATCTTTAAACACAGAAGAGGAATATCTTCAGGCTCCAGGCTCCAAACTTGAATATGATATGCATATTGAGACCTGCGTATTGTGAGGTTCATCCACCCAAGACGTTAGTCAACAGATTTTGGCGATTCGCTCTCTCTTTGGAATAAAAACTAATATGGAACTCAAATACTTAAAGATAAATCTTTAATGTTCTCCCAATGAATCATTGACCATTGTGAACTGCATGAATCTGGGCCTTTGTTTTCAATTCTGTCCCCTTGCTGCCATGCATTATGTTCACCACTAGTGTCTCAACAATGCCACAATGCCATTCATTCATCCCAGTGGCATGTAAAGATTGATGAGGCAACACCAGCTTCGCAGTTTGTTTCCTAAGGCAACTTTTTCCAGTATCTGATCTGTAACTGCCTGATGGAAAAGATGTGCAATGCCTCATGCTGCTACTATGCAGCTTAAGATTTTTGAAAAGTTCAGGAGTTTAAGTAAGGCTTTTGACAAAGTCCCCCATAATATTCTTGTGGAGAAGCTGGTAAAATGTGGACTGGACGAGGTAACTGTTAGGTGGATTTTTTGCTGGATGACTGACCGAACTCAAAGAGTGCTCACTAATGGTTCCTCATCATCCTGGAAAAAAGTGACAAGTGGAGGGCCACAGGGTTCTCTCCTGGGCCCATTGTTGTTCAGCATCTTTATAAATGGGTGAAGGAATTGAGAGGACGCTCATCAAATTTGGAGATGACACCAAGCTGGAAGGGGCAGCCAATGCCACAGAAGACAGAATTGGGATTCAAGATAACCTTGTCCAATGGACTGGGCCTAAACCAATGAAAAGATTTTCAAAATGGACAAATATAAGGTTATACACTTCGGCAGGAAGAACCAGCTGCAAAAATATAAGGTGGTGGACACCTGTCTTGCCAGTAGTACATGTGAAAAAGATACTAGGGTCTTAGTAGACCACAAGCTTAATATGAGAACAGTGTGATGCAGCAGCAGCAGCAGCAAAAAACCCAAAACAAAACAAAAACCCAAAACAAATGCTATACTAGGCGGCATCAACAGAAGTACAGTGGTACCTCAGGTTACATACGCTTCAGGTTACATACACTTCAGGTTAAGAACTCCGCTAACCCAGAAATAATGCTTCAGGTTAAGAACTTTGCTTCAGGATAAGAACAGAAATTGTGCTCTGGCGGCGCAGTGGCAGTGGGAGGCCCCATTAGCTAAAGTGGTGCTTCAGGTTAAGAACAGTTTCAGGTTAAGAACGGACCTCCGGAATGAATTAAGTACTTAACCCGAGGTACCACTGTATAGTGAATTCAATGGCACTTTCTCCCAGGTAAGTATGCACTGAATTGCAGTCTTAGTGATATCTTTAGAAGACAGTCCCCAGGTGCCCCAAACTGCTTTTGGTGTGCCACTGAATTGAAACAATAATTAAATGCAAGACCCTTTAAAGGGGAAATTGAAGTGAGTTAGAGCAGGATTGAATGGCACACTGCACACCAGTAGTCTTTCCTCTTTGAAAAAAGCTCTCATCCAGCACAATCCTATGCCATATGCTTGTCTACTTTGAAGTAAGTCCCACTGAGTTCAATGGGACCTACTCCCAGGTAGCCATGGATAGGTTCACAGCCGTAATCACCAAACAGCTTTCTGAACCCAAGGGACAGCAAAAGCCAATCCAGACCCCTGAAACTATCAAAGCCACCTACGGTACATCATGCTGAGTGTCAATGTGCAAAACAGAATGCCAATATTAGTTTTTAAAAAACTTTGGAAAAGAGTTAAGCTCTGTCGATAACCATAAATGTCTATGTGCCAATATCTGCGAGTCTATCAATCTCTCTCTATACACATTTCAGACAGTATTAGTCTATTTGACAAATAAATGACAGAAAACTAATATCTTATTTTGATGTGGTGGTAGAAGCAGTGATAAATCAGCTCCTCTTGCCAAGAACATCTTTCTCCCTTAAAAGGACAATTCTATTAGACTTCCTTCTCATATGTATTACTTCCTTACTTCTCCAAGTCTGCCTTTTTATTTTGCAATGGTGGGGCTGTTCTCTAACAGGCAAGAGCTTGTTCACAATCTATCCTGTGCATGCTGTGTTGATAGAGTCCTTAGTATGTTGCAGTAGTAGGCCGTAAAGCAGGGGTCAGCAACCTTTTTCAGCCATGGGCCAGTCCACCATCCCTCAGACCATGTGGGCTGGACTATTTGGGGGGGGGGGATGAACGAATTCCTATGCCCCACAAATAACCTTTTAAATACAAGGACAAATTCTACTCATGTAAAAACATACTGGTTTCCGTACCATCCGCAGGCTAGATTGAGAAGGCGATTGGGCCGCATCCGGCCCATGGGTTGCTTAACTGCTGTAAAGGGAAGTGCATATAACTGATGTTCTGCTGTTAAGGTGGTCCCAGCATATGGCCCCCAGCAGTGCTGTAGCTAGGGGGGTAGCCAGGGTTTTTTGCCCTAGGTGAAACCTCCAGAGGGGTGTCATTAAGGTTCCCAGCCTGTGTGTGTGCATGTACACAAATGTGTGTGGAGGATTGCCAAACTGGGTCTTTGACCTGGGTGAAATTAAGCCTCGTTTCGCCCCTGGCCTCCAGAGGGTTACCCTAGGTGGAATGTGGCTCCTGGATTGAAAAATGGGTTCCCTGTCCATGTAGCCTTTGCCAGAGTGACAGCTATTAGAAAGGTAACTTGGAAGCTTTGAGAAAACACACAAGGAGCCTGGTGAGTCAGGCCAATGGCCCGTCTAGTCCTGCATCCTGCTCTCACAGTGGCCAAACAGATGCCTGTGGGAAACCAGCAAGCAGGATTCGAGCACAAGAGCACTCTCTCCTCCTCTGGTTTCCAGCAACTAGTATTCAGAAGCATTGCTGCCTCCAACTGTGGAGGCAGAGGATAGCCATCATGGCTAGTAGCCCTTGATAGCCCTCTCTTCCATGAGACACAATGGAGCTGCATTGGCAACAGAACCATGGCAAGAATGACTCCAACTGCTATCGGAAGTGAAGATAATGTGGCAGTGTATCTGGATTAAATTTAAAGCTAAAAATGGCTTGCTTCTTTTCTGAAGTATGTGTGAAAGAAACCACATCATGTTGACATATATATAGCACTTTACTGTGCTATGAAAATATCAGAGGGGAGGTGATTCTGGACTTTTTCTATTGTTGTGGTCTGAATGGAATTAACAGGTTTTGTTGTGTGCGTGCAATATTAGAGAAACTCCAAAGCAAACACTCTGCTTTTCTCCCCCTCTCTAATGGAACTGGAGAAATGTTTACATAGCAGCTCAAAGCTTCAGAGCAACACAAGAAAGCTAATACTTTTCAAAAAGGTGTCTGGAGACCAAAGGAAATGTTTCAACTGTCCAGCAAATGAGCCTGGTTACAGTCCCCTGACTGCTAGGGAGGTGATGATCTGATTCTTAGTACAAGCAGCAAAGTCTTTACAGTCCACCAGATTAAAGCACTGGTCAAGCCTTAGAGATCAGATATTCCCACATGAAACATAATACACCATGAAATGAGCAGAAGAGAGATGCTGAGCTTTTAACCAGCCACTCTGTGACAAGGGGGTTGAGTGTAAGCAGATGTTGCTGCTGTCTAAACAACTAAGCCCTTTGTCCATAAAGGCTCTAAGAGTTTAGATTGTAATGGACTGGTGGATAGCTTTGATTTACATGGCAAAGCCAGGGTGCTAGAAATACCCTCTTAAAAAAAAAACAAAAAAGCTAACATACAGATAGCCATCTACTCATTTCCCTGCATCTTGCAACCTACAAGTATAGTCATTTAATTTACCTAAGAGCAAAGCAAACACTTAAGGAGCCTACTCACTAAAGGCCTGAACTGCTGTCAAAAGGTAATGGCTTAAGAGTTGGATTTTTGCCCTTAAAGCAAATGCTTTAGAGCTTGAGGATATTTGTTTGAAGCAATCTTCTCACAAGAGCCTCCTAAGTGCTGAATATTTCAAGGCACGCTCCCTGGTGCCCCTCCTCCAGCTTTCAATGCCCTTGGTTCCTTTATAGTTTTCCCCCCCACTCACTGATTGGGCCTGCCATTTTAAAACGAATGCCTCTGGCATCTATTAACACTACAGTATTGACCCTGTTCGTTGAGTGCCTGGTAGCAGAGCACAGTCCTTTAAGCTCATTCTTAAGGAGTCAAATTAGCTTCCACGAGACAAGTGCAAAGTCAGAGCTTTTGGAATTCTAATGATGTGAACAAATCTAAGGACAATCCACCCCCTCTGTGATGGGGTGCCTGTACACTGAGCCACTACCAGGATAGGAAGGTTTGTTGCGTCTCCCATATCACCATCCAGCTCTTCCTTGTATCTGGATACAAGTCACTCAGTAGAGCAGGAATGGGGAACCTGTGCCATCCTCATGTTGTAGGACTTCAACTGCTATCAGCATCACACAGCATAGACAACGGGGTGATGGGAGCTGAACAACATTTGGAGGGCCACCAGTTCCCCATCCCTCCAACAGGGCATGTTAACTGGGAATATGAGTGGCAATGCATGGGCCACTTGTTCATGGCAATCACCGGGTATTCTGCAGTAAGTGTGCATGTGTGGTGGGGGTAGGGGTAGAGTACTCTAGGGCCCTAGGGCCATCCCTTTGATTTCAGGCAGCTGTGTGCACATGAGGATGGCTAGTGCTCCTAGTAGGTACATAGAACATAGAAGCAGAAGGCATTCTATTCGTTCAAAATAAACACTCACATGTGGAGTAATGTAGAGCCTACCTGAGAATGCTGTAGGAATAAGGGGGAGGAAAGGCACAATGCTCACCCATGTAGTTTAGTAACAGCACACAAAAATGCTATATTCTGATTGTGATGCCTTCACTCCATTTCACAAGATCTTCTGCATCTAAAGAGAGGCAGTTCTACATTATGTCGGGTTTCAAGTTTGTGCAGCAAATAACAGGCTTTCACTATAGATGGTATAGTAGCAATAGCAAATGATATTTCATTGGCATTGATACATAATATAGTCTCTTAAACAACACATCTGGATCTGAGAGTATTCCCTCTGTGCAAATGTTATGGCTCATTTACAACATACATGAAGAGAAAAATGATCACATAATTTCCCAGCAAAACAATAATGGTGTCATGATTAATCATTAAGATTGCTGTGATTGATCTAAAAGTCCCTATACCATATGTCTATCGAAATTTCTGACTACAGCAAGACAGATTCAGATTTGTTGTATGAACAAGTCACTAGAAAGAAGCATGAACCAAGCATTTCAGGTGAAAAATTCCAGGGATAATTTACATATAAATTTAGGTGTGCAATCCACAGACCTATTTGCATATGAGGCTACGGTTCTCAGTAGTGGCAGATGAAGAGATGCACAGACACAGTACACAGGACACCTTGCTCTACCCCGGTTACCAATGAGAGAGGCTTGCTTAGCTATATGTGGGACTGCTGCCCTAAAGACTGAAGTCCTAAAAAATATTTGCTCCAGAGTGATCCCATTAGAGTCAGTGGAATTTCATAAATTTTGGGAGGATTTGAGCCACTCCGAGGAAGAGTCATGACACAGTGGTCAAGCACACATGCTGCATACAAAAAGTTCCAGGTTCAATCCCTGGTATCTCCAGGTAGGGCTGGGAAGACACATGTCTGAAACCCTGGAGAGCCCCTTCCAATCACTGTCAACAATACTGAGTTAGATTAACCAATGGTCGTACTCAATAGAAGGAGCTTGCTATGTTTCTATGCCACTGTCTGGGAATGGTCCAGCAGCTGGAAGTCTTGGGCTGCAGTATACATTTTGTTCAGGGACTCAATATAAGGGGCCAAATCACATAATCCTGCAAGCACACAAGAGCTACTTGCCCCTCCTGTTGTCCTTGATCTTTATTCTTCCCATCTTAAGCTATCACTTTAGTTTCTCTAAGGTTAAAATGATGTAATCACTTTTGTATAAAAAACAACAACACATAGTCCTTCAACACTCCGAATTCCTAGGCAGGGATTCCTACCCACCTACCAGAATGGCCAGCAGGGGTGAGAAAGTTCAGAATCTGGTCTACCCACAAGATCCGTACCTCTTGTTTCATATCTGTGTGTTTCATTTTCATTAAAATCTGATTGCCTGGTGTTTAAGGACTTTCTTCAGGAACAATTTATGGTGTTGTGCAGGCATAAGCAAAATGGGTTAGAATCGCCATGTAATGTGGATTTAAGATTCATTTTCTCACTCAGTCGAATTCCTAACTAGCTTAGAGGGACTATTCTGCACTGAGCGAAAATGCTCCGAGTGTTTACCTTGTTTGCTGATTCTAAAATGCTGTCAAATTCAGATAGTCTTGGTGAATTTGGAATTGTCCATGTCACAGCCCACCTCAATATTTGGCAGTAAACAAATACGTTGAGTGTTGGTTTAAAATCTCCTGACTTGAATTTTCAGACAAAACAAGGTCAAAGAACAAATAATGCACCAGATAAACTAAGAGCAAAGGTCAATGGTTTCTAATGCTGGGTGATCAATATGCAAAGCTTTGGGATTTTGTTGGCATGCGGGGTGGGAGAAACGCACATCTTATAGGTCGGATTTTTCCAAAGGGACCTTCTTTTAAACTATTTCTTTCAACAGACAAACACCTTCCAAACGACAAAAGCCTTGAAGTCTATGGCACAAGAGACATGCAAAAGTCATTAAGGCTTATCCCAAGAGACCTTCTAGAGTTGCTTCACATTGGAGTGGGTGTAAGTCTGCTTAAAATTAAATTACCTTAAAATAAAGTTAGAGCGCTAAGCAATATCCTGCCTTCAACCCAGCAGGGTTTCCCGTGAGAAAAGAAAGTAGGCAAAGAGAGCTTAGACAGACAGACAAACATATTTACCCCTAGGTGGAAGGTACAAATTAAATTAGCTTGCCACAAAAGGGGGATGTTTTCTCCTTCTGTTCAGATGTCATGGTAGTGAGGAAACATAGTCTTGGGGCCAAGAAAAATGGCACAGATGCATTCATCTAAACTACCATTCATCCTGTTCCAAGGTCTAAACAGCACACATAAAAGAACAGCGCTGTTGAGCTACTTCCTCTCCTTAGTTACCAAGTGGGGGCTTGCACAGGAATATGGGAGCAGAGGGTGCTGATTTTTCCAGAAGGTTTCGGTGTTGCAATGACTTGAATTTTCAGACAAAACAAGAGGTTATCAACCTGATGAAACCTGGAGTAAGAATATCACAAATAAACCTTGATTTCATACTTTGTGATGAGTTTCTTTTTCTTTCCTTCTTCTTTTCTTGTTCTGTGGGGCTACAATTCAATTCTCTCTCTCTCTCTCTCTCTCTCTCTCTCTCTCTCTCTCCAGCTGAAAACAATACAAGCACTACTTCCTGAGTCAAGTATATCTTTTATTGTGCCTCATTAATATGCATGTTTTTGGCACTCAGTTGGGTTCAGCTGGTATGCTTTCCAGTATCTCATTCTTTATTTATATGAGACTGGGAGGTGTGACCTATGGAGCCAGTTGGCTGTCATGAATTGGAATATTCATTAAGCCTTGTGAATTATGCATCTGACTGCTTATAATACTGTGATCAACACTGGATGGTGCCAGAACTCTGAGCTACTTCCTGTTAGGTGGAGGGCTCAGCAGCTGGGTCAAAAAGTGCATGTGCTCCGTGACCTTTGGAAATAAAGCTGACGGACTGTGTATTTCCAGCACTGGAATGCAGTGGGGGTTTTGTGACTTGGGTGTGAGAAAATATTATTGGGGGCTTCTCTCTCGCTGCAACCCCAGTCAAATGGTGCTGTCTGGTATTTCAGCAATTTCCACCCCCAAAACAAAACCTTTATGCCATATTTATAGTATGTTTCCTATCACTTGGTACAAAATGTTGGACACAGCAACAGAAATTACCTGCACCACAGAAGTGTCAAGTCTTGAGAGCCAGTTCAGTAGAGTATTGGACTAGGACTGAGATGACCTAGGTTCAAATCCCCAATCGGCCATGAAGCTCACTCTGTCTCTGCTGCTTGACATCATATATGGTTTGGGGGCACATGATGGAGCCACCTTGCTGAAGCTAAGCAGGTTTGAGGCTGGTTCTTGGGTACTCTACGTATGCTACCTTTGGTTTCATTATGGAAGAAAGAAGTGGAGACTTAACAATAATTAAAACATAATAGGAACATTTAATAATAGGAACATTTAAAAGTGACAGTGCACATAATACAGCAGGCCTAGGTTCAATCCCTGCTACTTTCAATTAAAAAGGATGACACGAAATCCCTTTCTGAGACTCAGGAGAGTTTAAAGTGCTTTCCTATTTATATATGCTTTTTATTGTTTTTATATGCAGTTTTTTAAACTTTTTATATATGAGTAACTTTTATATGTAAATCAATTTGAGGTGCTTCATGAGAAGTGATTTATAAATAGAATAATTGTTATTACTGTTGTTGTTGTTGTTGTTACCAGTCAGAATATACAATACTAGACTAGATGGAGAAATAGGTTCCTATGTTCCTGCCTCTACAGCTGTCCCTACAGTTGCATCAGGGTGAGTAACTTCACAGTGTTTTATGGTTTGCTGTGTTGCAAAACAATTTGTGTGTGTGCGTGTTTTCAGGTTGGGGTGGGATTGCTCACATTATTGCACACTGAGAATGGATTTAGATGTGAGGCAGAACAATCAGGTGACCACTTTGCCTTGAACATAAGAATAGGCCTTCTGGATTAGGCCTGTTACTCATCCATCCAACATCCTGTTCTCACAGTGGCCAACGTACACCCACCTATAAATTCACTCTGAATTCATCACATGCCTAGAGCCAGGTGGGGTGGTATGAATCAGTCCTCTGAAAAGTGGTTGGTTCCATATTTGCTGCTCTTCCTCTGCAAATAAATGTTTTTCATATAAACACTTTCCCCTCATAAATTGCTTGAGAAAATTCCACTTGTGTCAAGACTACATTCCTGTCAACCCTGGTATGTCTATATTGCCTTGTCATTAAAAGCCACTGGTTGGTTTGTTTTTAATGCAATAAATAAGTGAACTAGAACAGGGATATCTTTGAAATGTGCATTGTTTGAAATGTAGTGCGTTTCACTCTTAAATAATACTTGTAGCAGAAATAAGATTTTTTAAAGGCTTGGCACAGGGAGATTAATGAAGGATTTTAATAGCTTTAGTAATACCAATACCCATACAAGTCTTAAAGCAGAGACTTGCCACCTTATGACCTATAGTCCTGAGGGTTTATAGTTCCAGGATGACCCCATGCAAGCTGAAACTGTAGAATGGTCCTTTTGCATAAAAATAACTTCATATTTGGTTGAAGCAAGAACTCTTCAGAGTCAGCACTCTCAACACCAATATGAGCAACAAACTCTCTGACATACCGGTAACTGCCAAAGGTGAAGAGCGATTAAAAAAATAAAGTATGTTGAGATAAAATATGAAAAGTACAGCTTACAGCATAATCTGTAGTCACATCATTGTGCTTGATGGGTCCTGTAGCCAGGCCTGGCCAAGCCATAGATGGGCTGATCTATATAAAGGTCATAGGTGAGCCCTGTGTAAAATGGCATTGTTTACAGGTTTTTTAGTAGAGAGATTAGCTGTCACTTATTTTCACATACCTAACTGAAGAGCTTTAAAGGTTCCCAGTGAGAGCATGCTCTCTTCTCTTTCTCAGCCTGTCACATCCTTGTCAGTTTCAATAAAATTACTTACCTGAATTATGCAGATGAGCTTTTGTTGTGTCCAGCACCCATCATTGTTCCTCTCCACTACAGCTGAAACTTCTAGCAGGCTTCTTGCTTTTACTGTCTGATTCTAGCACTCCTTAGGTCAAGACCTTTCAACCTCAGGGCTTGACTTATGCCACAACCATTTGACAAATCGCCCAGGCCCTCACAAAAGCTGGTTGAGCTCTAGAGTGAGTGCTCTCTATGCACCACTGTTCCTCAGTTTTGACATTTCCTTCTCACTTTGCCCTTCGGTGATTAGACAAAAGAAGAAAAAGACATTTGTGTCCAAGGAATGCTTTCATTTGAGACGTGATAAATGGGAATCCTTTCCAAGAAGTCGTGGTCTCACTCTATGGCAGAAAGTTCCTTCACAAGAATTTCGAGATGTGAAACTTGCCCTGTAAAACATACTTTTAAGTCTAAACCCTACATGAATTGTTCACTGGATCTTTTTTGGCCCCCCCCCCCTCGCTCCATGTTCCAAACTGTACAATAGCTTTGTAATAGACTACCTACCTGTGATAACCTGGCAAGGAATTGCTACATTGGATGAATGAGAAAGCAAACCTTTTAATAAAAATTAAGATCCCGAGAAGAGGCCTGCTGCAGTAGACCAAGGGTCAACCCATCCAACATCCTGTTCCCAGCAGTCTACAGAATGGGGCTTCAGGGTGACCCTCATGCAAGGCAAGGACGCAGCTTGCTCCATAGTAGCTGGTATCCTCAGATACAAACAGGACCTGCTGCAAAATTCATGTCCACACCATACATTAAAGCACGTGGCTTCTCCCAAAGAATCCAGGGAATTGTATTTTACTTCTCACAGCAATACTGTCCCAGCACCATTAACAAACTACAATCTCTAGGATTCCTTGGGAGAAGTTATGTGCTTTTAATCTATGGTGTGGAAACGTCATAGTGTAGAGTGTTCCCCTTTCATCATATTCTGTCCCAATCCCTCTGCCACCCAGTTTCCCATCCCCCCCCCTTAACTGTCAGTCAACATTCTGTGGCAGCTTAGCACACTCAGTACTCATTGGGCTATGTTTGTACTTCTGCAAAACCTTGGGACTCTAGCTGAAACCTCTCTCTTCTGTATGGGTGGTTCTGTTTTGGCTACCTAAGCAACAAAGCAGCCACAGTATTGAATAGAGAGGATGAAACAACCTCTGAACATTGAGCCTACAGCCACTGATTAACCTGTTCCCCAGACGGAAAGACCTCAAACAAGTTAAAATGTAATAGGGGTGGTCAAAATTCATTAAAGTGATGCCATTAGTAACTTTCTCTTCAATGATGTGTCTATGAACCAAAAATAACTTGTAAGCGGGGACTTCAGAGTAAAATGCAATAAAGGACCCAGGAGTCTTTTCAACCCGTTTGCACTCCTGGTATACACAATATGCATTTGCCCAGAAACACATAGAAAAAGTTTGTGCACCTGCTTTTTAGTCAGTCACACTCTTGCTATGGCTAATCTCTCTTTGATTTTTTTCTTCTTTTGTTTTGGTGGCACAGCATTAACTGGAGGATTGCCAAAACAAATCACCAAATAACCCAAATTACTTTTATGAACCACTAGCACTTTCTACAGAGGAACTCTACAAAGCTACCCAATAACCAGTTTTTATGCATGACAAATAAATCCCTCGAAACTAAGCAACTGCATCAGGACCAACACACAGCGCACACACACAATTGCTTAAGAATTCATTACAGGCAAGATTCTTTACCAGATTCTCCTGGTTTTAAACACTACAGTCCCCTGATACCTTTTAAAACTTTTTCTTGCATTTACACACTGGTGAAAAAGGGGTTACTGTTGAACTGAGAAAGTTTTGTCTTCTCTTTCTGCCCATCCTTGCTTTTCCTCTACAAACTGTGCTAACCGAACGGGAAAATATAGGGTTATTTGTCAAACCACAAATGAATTCTTTTAATTTGTCGTGCTTTATAGGCTTTACAAGAACAAGGGTGTCTTTAGACGTTTTGCATAGGTATGCAATAGACTAACATCCTGATGCCTGCAATAAGGCACCCGTAGGCTAAATATCCTGGATGCATTCCACTTAGCAGTTCCTTTCCACTGCACACAAATGCATTCAGTGGGGAGAAGGAAACCATGGGAACTCAATTGGTCAAACTTTAACTAATATACTATATAGTTAGATGATTGTTTCAGTTAACTGGCAAGAGCCAAGCTACGTGTCCGAACATGCAGGAAATACACACACTGCATAATAAATTTACAACCTGAAGGCAACATCCTGAAGTCCATTCCCAGGCCAACTTAACAGGGGTGCCTGCAGAGGTTCTACTTGAAGAAGCCTCTTGTTTTCTGTCTCAATTGTTTGTAATTAGGGGTAGAAGGAACTGTAAGTTTTGGTCTTCTCTCTTTTTTTCAGGTTTCTGAACCAATTTGCAAAAATAAAAAAATAAATTGCACAAATTTCTTCTAAGAAGCACATTTTTGTCTGCAGTTTTGGCTAATGTCAGGGCCGGTCCCAGACATTTTGGCACCAGAGGCGAATTTGAAATTGGCAGGGGCGACCCCCTGCCCATTGTGGTTTGTTATGGATGGGTTTTTTTTAGGATCCTTACACACACACATATCACAATGTTGATCCTTGCTCCCCCTTTCTTTCCAATTTTGATCTTCACTCCTCTTTTCCCCCATGCTGATCTTTGCTCCCCTCTTGTTTCTGATGTTGATCTTCACTCTCTCTTGTCAGTGCATTTCTCTCTTCCCTGACAGAAGGAAACACAGTGGCTGTGAACCAACCCCCTTCCCCAACCTGGTGCTCTCTAGATCTTTTGGACTACAACTCCAATCAGCCTCTGCCAGCATGACATTTTGGGTGTCTCCCAAAATGAAGAAGATAAGTTAGGCTTCCTGCCTCACACTTCATCCAGTTTTTAAAGAAGAGGTGAAACCAAGGCGTGTCTACTGGGGGTTTCTACATTCCTACCCTACTTGTCAGATAAGGAAACAAATAGATAAAGTGTATGCTGAAACTGCTAAAACACCCGCCTCCCACTGAAGTAGGGATAAAGCAAGTAGAAGGTACCCCAAAACAACATGACATGGTGTCCGAGAATTAATGAACTGTTGGGAAGTATAACATATACCATGCAGATTAGGAGTCTAGTTCATTAAAACAGCCAGATACAGACTTGGGAGGATTAATAAGGAGTAAGGCAAGTTATCTGGATAGGGGTGCCAACTTGAATAAAATATTTGGGGGGGGGCAGGTAAGTCCCATCCTGCATAATCGATCACATGGTGCGGTGTACACACACCATTTCAATGGCAATGCCCATCAAATATTTTATGGGGGGGTGAAGGCCCCTCAACCCCTAGGAGTTGGGTCCTATGTTTCTGGATATTTTTGTGTTGCGGAAAACAAAATGGCATCTCTAACTAGGTGGTACAGTTGGAAGAATAAAGATCATGGGATATAGGGGGATATGGAAGCACAGAGATAAACAAGACAAGGCCATGGAGAGCTTTAAAGAAAAGTTGAAAGCATTTGTGCTGGATACAGAATTGACACAAGAGATAGCCTCATCCCATAATCTTCTGTGAGGAGACTAAAGGTGACCAGCAGCTGGCTGCCAATGTTCTCTCCCACTCCCTCTTGCTCTGCAGTTGTCCTCAAGGGGGGGAAATGAAATGGCCAAAGGCAATGAAACCACAAGGGCCCATAGTTGAAAAGCATCACTTGTTCTGCATTATAGAGAGATGTGGATTATTTTGATAATAAAGCATAACAATGGGCAGGCAACAGAGACAAAAGTTACAGTCATCAATGTGAGTGTCAACCACAGCATGAACCAGAGTTTTAGCCAAGGGAAAGTGAGATGAAAAAGAGCGGGAAGGTTACCACCAAGTAGCATGACTTGGTGACAAGTTAAACACGGCATGCAAAATAAAGGAGGGAAATCAACGCTAATGCCAAGGCTTCATGTCCAGTCATCAGGATGGGTGATGGAGACAAAAGACACAAAGTCTCAAATGAGGGAAGAAGGCTTAGGAATAAAACTGAGCAGAACATGTCACATTTGAGAAGCCAATGAGATGCCTACATACAAATGTCAGTTGACTGAACACATGTGTGGAAGTCTGTGCAGACATGACATGAAAAGTTTAAAGTTTTCACTATATAAGTGGTCCTGAAAGTGACAGGATTGTATGAGGCTGTCTAGAGAAAATAGAAGGTGACAAAGAACAGGTGACAAAGAACAGGGCAATGATTAAACTGAACAAAGAGCAAAGACTGTGGAGGTTTCTCCTGTGATAACACTATCTCTAGTGATATTGCACCAAAGGATGATCAACAAATTAAAATCATACAGCAGCTACCACAGTGAATTTCACTTCTTTCAACAGGCATGAAAACAATCATCAAGTCATCCACCAAGAAAGCTGTTTTCAAGTAGTCCATAGGGTGGGGTGGGGGGAACTGGGGAACCCCTGGCATAGGCTACAAATGAAAGTCCATATAGTATTTATAATATTCAGAAATCTTCATGGAACAAGAGGATTCCATCAGTGGATGCAACAGAAGTGGAGAGGTGGGTAGATTTTGTGAGAGCACAAGACAGCTTGCTTATCTTGCTATCTTGCTTGAACCTAAGTCAAACGGCAAACAAACTTCTCACAACAGCAATAATGTGTGTCTGCTCACTATTTACAAGTTTGTATTCATCTTTCAGTTTATTGCAAGTGAAATGTGATACTACTGAATTAAGCACACAAAAACTGAGTAATTTGCATCTCAAATAAGCAACGCTGTTAATTTTTACACAAAGTTTAGCATGAAAAAATACAGTATGTGCAAAAACACTGGGAATATACATGTTAAATAGGGTTCTGACAAAAAAAAAAGTTCCACGCTAATTGCTGTACCCGCCTTGCCCACTTATGCCGTCACCCCTCTTATTCTAGTAATAGAAGCTGAAGATTGCCAGCCATTAAACACTGTTAGCAACTGTGGCTAATGCAAAAAGCATTTTTATTAGTTACACTCAAGTCCCATCAAATCTTTAATTTGTATTGCTGGTTTTCTCCCCTTTGATCTCATGCTGCATTTCTGAGGGAGGGGTGGTAAAGAAGAGCAGAAAGAAGCAATAATTTATATATATATATATATATATATATATATATATATATATATATATATGGAAGAGGAAACGTGAATTGAAGAGTGGGGGTGAGAAAATTGAAACTGGCAGAAATAAGGAGAATTCAAAACACTAAGTGAAAACTTTAGACTGCTTCCAGATTTGGGGGGGGGGGGCTTAATACTGCAAACGGATCATTGAGCAGCAGTAGCCCCACTCCTGAATGGTTTGGATCTGGCATATTTAATGCCAGCTTAATTCAAGATGTCATAGATTGCACTAGCTTCCCACACTTATGATTTCTTCCTAAAAGTCTTATCCAGGTGAGCTGATGCATAAATTTATTAGGACAGTAGTGCTTGGAGATCTTATATACAACATTCCCTAAACCTAACTTGATTTGTGCAAGGACAGGGCAGTGCCTAGCTTGCATACCTGTGCCTGCCAAATAAAGAAAGGCTCCACAAGAATCATTAGTATTTTTTATAAGATTTATATACCGTCCTTCATCATAAGGGCAGTTCACAGAATAAAATAAAAGTAAATAAGTAAAACAAAACAGCAAAACAATATTCGCCGCCGCCCCCTTCCCACTGACACATTTAAAGGGCTGTAGAATATTAATCAGCCAAAGGTCTGGTTGCAGAAGAACCTTTTCTCCTGGCACCTAAAAATATATAATGAAGGCGCCAGGCAAACCTCTCTGGGGAGAGCATTCCACAAATGGGGAGCCACTACAGGGAAGGCCCGTTCTTGTGTTGCAACCCTCCAGACCTCATGAGGAGGCACACGAAGAAGGGCCTCAGATGACGAACACAGGGTCTAGGACGGTTTATATGGGAAGAGGTGGTCATTGAGGTATTCTGGTCCTGAGCTGTTTAAGTCTTTATAGGTCAAAACCAGCACTTTTAATTGTGTCACGGTCCGGTCTACGGGTGAACAACGTCCCGGCAGAGGACGTCAGGACCGGGCGCAAGATGGCGAGGTGGGAGCAGAAATGCGAGTCCAGAAACCCGGGGCCCGAGGGTCAGGGAGCAGAAAGTCACGAAGTCAAAGGTCCGGGGGTCGAGAGGCAAGGAGTCACGAAGGCTAAGGTCCGAGGGTCGACAAGCAGGAGGCAGGAAACAAAAGGCCAGACACAGCAAGGCAGGAAGCGCGTTGCTGTGGCAAAGAGCCGAAGGGAAATGCTGACCTTTATCCCTCCCCAGCTCTTGCCACCAGGTGGAGCGAGTTTCCAAGCGGCCTCACCTGTGCGGCCACGCCTTGCCTCTCCAGAGCAAACTGAGGAAGGCCCCAGTCCTGCGAAGCCCTGCTGGTCCCAGGGCCTGGCTCCTGCACGCACTCCTGACAAATTGGTTCTAAATTAAATTGGTCCTGACTAATTGGCAGTCAGTGCAGTTGGGCCAGGATTGATGTCATAGTTGTGGGTGTGTAATCTTGTGTGGATCTTAGTTTAGAGCAGTGATGGCCAAACTTGGCCCTCCAGCTGTTTTGGGACTACAACCCCCATCATCCCTAGCTAACAGGACCAGTGGTCAGGGATGATGGGAACTGTAGTCCCAAAATAGATGGAGGGCCAAGTTTGGCCATCACTGGTTAAAGCCAATGCCTCGTTTGTCTGTACAGTTAGGCTGCTGGGTCAATAGCCTTCTGAATCTGAGATGTGGGCACTCAGCATAGAGGAGCACAGCTCATCAGTGGCTGTGAGCCTTTGACTCAGAAGCAAATATCATTGATTTCATCGGAATGCACTTCCTTTCCAGCAAAAATTATTACTATCGGTGGCTGGGCAAATCTTTGGCTGATTTCCTGTGAGGAGGGCCCTGTGTATGACGCTCTTGTGTTTAAAAGAATTTCTTTCATATGCCTTTACAATTTTCTCATGGTTTTGTCCTGGGAAATTTCTGTAAGAGGAAGCAGAAACATTTAAATGGCACAGGCTGGGATTTATAAACTGCCTTTTGAAGAAAGCTGAGAGAACTTCCATTTCCACAATAGCTCGTGAGAGTGGTGATGACGAAGCCCAGCTCATAACAACGTGCTTAGCCCACTTCTCTTGCCCTGCTAGTTATTCATTTCATTTTCCCATCATTGGAAAAGAGTCCTATTGCGGCTAACAGCCTGATCCCAACAATCTGTGAAATCTCCAGCAAGGAAAATGAGCAGCTTGCACCACTGCAAGTTCACAGCAGCATCCTGTCACAGAGCCATCCTCTAAGAGGAAACATTCTTTGCTTTAAAGGAGACTCCCCCAACCTGGGGCTCTTCAGATGTTTTAGACTATAATTCCCATCCCATCACCCAAGTGGGGAAAAGCTGTTGATAACCAAGGCAAGGATCAGGGTTTGTGCAGCCTTCAGAAGCCCTTCGGATGCTGATTAAGTAGATGGGATTGCCCCCATCCCATCTAATCCGCACACACTAAGGTGGGAATAAAAGCCCTTATTTGGCCACTTTTAATCTTATGGGGACAAGAAGGAAAAAGGGCTGCCAGAGTAATACACCAACACTAGGACTACGGCTGAGTTCTATCAATGACAGAGGTATGTCCCTTAGTTCGGCAGTTTTCAGACTGAATCTGAGTGCTATGGTATGAAAAAAATAAAGGGCTTTTTACTGGTGCTCCCCCCCCCCACCCTTAGGCAGCCAGTTAAACTAGATATAAAATGACCAGTGTAATGGGATGACGTCGTCTTAAAATAAAGCCACCCAAACCATTTTTTTTAAATCACTTTTGCAATTTTCATTATGTTGTATATTATATGGTCTGTTAACGGTACAATGCAATACTGTGCAATCATGACAATTCTTCGTAAATGCAAAGGTCATCGAGTAAAAGCCCCACTGCATTCACTCATGATGGATCAGGGCCCAAAACAGCTGAATAAAGCTACAGAAGAAACATATTCTGAAGATGGGAAGGAACTACTTTGAATGACCTAGTAGTTCGCGTCCTTTTGTAGCTAAAAAGGGATTAATACAAATTAGGAAAAATGTGTATCATCACTACTGCTATTGTTAGCCATTACTTTTTCCTTAGTATTTCCTTTATTTTATTTGGCATGCAGAAATTTCAGGATATTAAAGCTCTTCATAAGGAGACAAAAGACCTTATATTGACACTTTTTGTAATCCCCTTAACACCCACCGTGTCTCTTGGAATTCTGGTTAACACACACACCCTCCCACAAAATGACAGCGCTGCTTTTTTATTTTTAAAACCCCTCTGTTTTAGTATTTACAACTACATTAATATAAAAACTACAAAAGCAAGACCAGCTCTGCAATGAGGTAGACTAAGGCCTGAGGCGGCAGATGCTGAGGTGCAGGGAGGGGCCAGAGCTGGGAGTGCCATGTGGCTTGCCCTGTACTCTCTACACTAGACTGCTGCCTTCAAGCACAGTGATGGATACTGTACTTTCACCAATATTGGACTAAGATTCAGCTACCAGTCCAGCTGGCTTCTGTATGTGCCTTGGGGGAGGGCGCCATCTTGTCTTCTGCCTCAGGCAGCAAAATGTCTTGAGCCAGCCCTGTACAAAAGGACTTAAAAATCCCCCAGTTCCATTAAAGCAATTAGAAGACATATAAATAGACATATAACCTTGCTGTGATTTACACTGGATAAATCACTGCCAGGTTAAAGTTGAATCAATACTGAGGAGTATCTCTCCCCAAATAGTCCTGCTCATGTCTTATGATATTTGGACAAGTTTCTTCTCTGCGTACCACTGTCTCTGATGCGCATTATGTGATGATGTGAGAAGTCCGCTCCACTTACCCATGGGGCGGGGTTGCAGTCGGCCACGCAGCTGCTCACTCTCCTCCGGGGGCAGGGGACGTTGTCCTGCGTCGCCCGGAGGAACCCAGCCACGTCATCGGCTGCAGGCCAATCGGCTGGCTGGGGGGGCGTGGCCAGGCCCCATTTAACCAAGGGCGCGAGGCACGGTTCTCCCTCTTGCCTCACTCCCACAATTTCCCACCCTCCCTCCCTACCTTTAGGTTTTTTCACTAGCCTTGCTTTGGACTTCGGTTGGCCGTCTGTCTTGGGTCAGGGGCCTGGTAGGAATTTTTTCCACTTGGCAGATTGGTTAGCCATTTGGTTTTCACCTACTGCTTAGCAATTGTCACAACTTTGTAAGGTTTGCGGTTAGGCATTGGGTGACCTCATGTTGGGGGGGGGAGGCCCGGCCATCGCCTTCTTCTCCAAGCTTAAGGGTATTCCATTAAAGGAATCTGGGGGTATGGATCTTGTCCGAAGCCCGGGGTGGGGCTAAGGCCATGCCACGACTCCGTGGGCACCCCGTGGGAGCTCGAGTTGGTTCGCATCGACGGGGCTCCCCTTACCGGTGGTTGACCCTTACCAGACTTCCTGCGCAGTGGGCAGGAGTCAGATATAGTCTGGTCTATCCAATGCCTAAGCCAATTACCGCTCACATTCTGTAACCAATAAAGTTGTGGCCTAAATTTGCCCAATAACATTAACCTTATATTAATGTTAACATTAACATTAACCTCGTGTCTTTATTCATCTTCGAGGGGGTGGTTGCGGGGTCTCGACACGCAAAGGACCTTTACTGTAGTGGCTCCCCATCTGTTAAATGCTCTCCCCTTGGAAGCACACTTGATACAAAAATTGTCAAATACAGACTTACCTACCTGCCTAATCAGAGTTTTAGTGTAGCACCAACTGTGGTCGACAGCCTGCTGTAATTTTACCTGCTCTTGTTGTGAACTTGGGCATTTAATGTCGCCAGTCTCATGCCGTGGAAAATTCTTCCAACAGAGATTGGAGGAATCTCACTTCTGACTCTCAGGCATCCGTAGAATAATTGTTCATGTCGACGGGCCTATGCAGTCATTTAAACAAATAGCCAGTCATTTTAATTATGGTTGTGTATTGCTTTAAATGGTTTTTATATTACTGTACACTCCTGGTTTTTAATGACAGGGGGGAATATATAAATGTTTTGATAAATATACTCCAGCTTTATGGCTATTTTTATGTAAATTTGTGGGATCTGTATCTTGAACCCCAACCTGGATTCTGAGAATGAAGGATGGGGGTTATAAGTATCCTTAATACACAAGCAAATAAAGTATAAATCAAGGCCATTTCTCTCCAGCAGACTATCTTTGCTTCTTCTATTTTGTCTCCTCAGTCAGTTTTGATCTGTGTTTTCCCGTACATCTGCTGTCTAGTCCAAGAATGCTCCAGGTCCTCCCACCCGTCTTCTGCAGAAGCAGTTCTGCAGAATGTGGCAGGCTGTAGAGTCAAAACGCTCTGCAATGTGAAGTGAAACAGCTGCCTGTAATCACTTGCACAAGCGAAGACTTCGGGGCTTTGGTTTCAGTCCTCATCTGCCTGGAATCTTGCATTTCCTGTGTCCAGATCAAGTGTCAGAGACAATGCAGATGCCGTATTCCTGGTTTCATTGCGCTGGGCCTTCTCTTTCATAAGTGCTCTGCACACTTTTTAAGTTGATAGTGTTTTGGGGAGCCTTTGCTCAAAGTCAAGTTAAGTGTCATCCCTTCAGAAAGAGGTATGTGTATGCACAATGCATGCTTTGGAGCCATTTCTCCAGCCAAAGGGAGGGGGTGATTAATGGAGAAGTTACATTGCTCACCAATAGGGAGGAACAAACCCCTTGGAATGTCAAGTACATACAGCTGCTTGCAGCAAAGAGAATTTCATTCACCTCATTTCCTTAATGCACCTTGACCGTCACCTAATGAGAACATCCGTCTCTCACAATTCTATTGTATACTTCACTTAGCCGGGCTTGCTTTATTGAACTGTCACTGAACTGAACAGTCAGTCCTTTGCCGGCACAGACACCTTGGCACATAAGACTGCAAGGGGAGACAACAAACACGGGATGTTATGTCCCCAGGCAGTTCTCTCTAAGGACAGGGATTAGCTACATAGATGACAAGAAATCCTCGCTTCCTTTCAAGTCCCATAACAAAAACATGCATGGTTTGGAACATAATGATTTTATACTCCAGAAGTAGGTGAGACAACAGGAGAATGAACATAAACCAAAGATCAGGAATCCACTTTGTCCCGTGGTGCGTGGCTTGGGTCACTTGCTTGAGCCACCTGAAGTTGTGTGCGGTGCTGCACAGTTATAGACTGCATTATTTGTTTATTTCCTGTACCTCTTAACATGTCAGGGCAGGTGGCAATGTTTCTTTTTGGAGCCAAAAAGGATGTTTTAATCCAAGGTACCCACCTCAGACAGCAGGTGGAGACCTAGCAGCCACAGGGCCAGCCTCGAGTCAATGAACTCACCTCAGCTAGTGCCAGGAGCCACAGGAGTAGGTCAGTACTAAAAAAGCCCATCAGTGTCAGTGAAGCTAACTATACAGCCAGTCCATGACAGCAGGGGCGTGGGAAGGGGGGACAGTTGGGACAGACCGCCCCGTGTGTCATCCCAGAGAATCCCCCCTGGGCTGCCATGCCAATCGCACCCCGGGTGGATCGCCGCCGCAACGATCGCCCCACCCCGGGTGCACAGCATGTGCACCGCTCCAGGTGCCTGAGCGGCTAGCTCCGCTGCTGCATGACAGCAATGCTGGCTGGAAGGAGCGGGGCTGGAAACAGCAGAAGTGGAGTAACAACAGTGAGTGCCTGGCATGAGCCAGGTAGCCTGCATGACTACACTTTTGTTACAGCTGAGGTGTGCCAAATGGGGCAGTCAGGCTCCTCCACCTTTGAATCTTGGGTTGTAGTTCCATAGCCAGGTCTGCGTACTTCTGCCCAGTATGCAAGCATGCACCAAACAGGCCCAACTTGGGAAGGGAGGGAGGGAGGGAGGGTGCTGGGAGCAAACTGGTCAAGTGTTGGGGGGATTCGAACCGCCGACCTTCTGATCAGCAAGCCCTAGGCTCTGTGGTTTAACCCACAGCGCCACCCGCCTATCGCCACTCTTCTCCAGCAGCTAGGGTTTCATATGCTCTCAAGGTGACTTCAGAACATAATAATGGTTACCAACCTTTGTGGGCTGTGGGCATGTTTGCATTGGAGATACTGTTGAGGCACCACATGCACACACAACTACCACGAACAAGCCGCAACATATTCTACAGGCTACAACCGACTGCTTCTTTCAATAATAATTTTAGTGGGGGGTGGAGGGGATCCTGTGGCCACAGGGAAGGCTTCAGCAGGCACATGTGGACCTGTGGGTGCCATCTTGGTGACTCCTGCAATGACCTAGAGCAGGACTTCCCAAACTTAGGTCTCCAGCTGTTGTTGGACTACAACTCCCATCATTCCTAGCTAGCAGGACCAGTGGTAAGGGATGATGGGAATTGTAGCCCAAAGACAACTAGAGACACAATTGGGAAAACCCTGGCCTAAAGAAATCACCGTAGCTTCCTGATATGCATCTCACATAGAGTCATAGCCCATCAGGAGCTCTCAGAGGGATTCACTTGTATCAAACAAATGTGTGTATAAGTGCAATGCATCAGTCTTAAGGCACAATCCAACTGAAGTTCAGCATTTTTCAGCCCCATTGTCAATGGTGAAGGTAAGCATATCTCTTCCACTTCAATGAATGAACTTTGGCTAGACAATGCCCCCTTGGCATGTATTATACTGGCACACACTGAATATATAACATATGTACATTCTGAACTATGGATTATATGAACAACACCTGCTAAAAATATTTGGGCATTTGGGGTCCCTGATCTCACTATAAAAAATGAATTTAGATGGGTACAGATTTATACAACTCTCATATTGTTACGGTTTCATAAGCGAATTTGCAAATCTTGCTGTAGTGATGATTAATTTGAGGGGGGAAACCCCAAAATATTCTGGTAACTCCCCTTTTATCAAACTGGACCTTCAAGATAGCTTACAGAAATATAAAATGTATAACAGTAATTAAAATTAGGAAATGCCTCTAGTTCTGCAGGCTTCATGGGTCCCCAGTGGGGAAAAAAGTATTAAACCTGATTCAGTCTGCAATCCTCAGCATACTTATTAGGAAATAAGTTCCCAATGAACTCAGTGGGACTTGCAACTAAATATACTTCGGATCAGGCTGCCACTCAGCAAGAGAGCATCTCTCAGTATTCAAAGCATCCTTGGGGATCCTATGATAAATGACAGTACAAATGCTTCGAGGATGTGATGTTACTCCTTCGATCCATAGGGATAGCATTGCAGTTACTGGGTGTAACTTCACTGGAGAATATGCAGCATACGAATGACCCTGGAGAGAAACAGGTGCCACAGAAGGAGTGACAGTAATCTTATGTGGCAATTATTAAGAAGGAGAAGAAGGAAGAGGAAAGATGGGAATGCATAAGAATTTTAAAATCTTGCCTTGTTCAATTGTACATTTCCATACATACTTAATGAAATTTGCTTCATCTAGCAAATCAACAATTAAATGTGCAGCTCAATCCTGTGCATCAGAAGTAAGTTCAGTAAGACTTGCTCCCAGGTAAGTATGCAGTGGATTGCAGCCTAAATGTTTAAAACAAACAGGAAGCCTCTCGCTCTTTTTTTCCAAAAAAGTAAGAGCATTTAAAATAAAATATACTATTGAATTATTTTCATGTGATTTTTGCGCAGTCTGGAAATCATTTGATTTATGAATCATTCGGCATTAACTCGTCTACAACATCTTTACAAACAACTTTCTGATCAATGGAGCTTTGAAATATGTGTAGTATGATAATACTAAATGTTCATTGCTTTCAAATCCAGCTCTCTGTTTACTAAGCGTAAAGACAAGTGCTGACTAAAGTACTTTCGCTGTACACCTCTCCTGTTCCAGTGCAGGGACAATTATCTCCTTCAATTTTTAATGGTCTAATCCTAAACAGACAGTGCTACAAGTGTAGGCAGCAGTCCCATTAATGTGCTGTTAATTTTCGAGCTTACCAGCTAAAATGGACTATAGAGTTACTGAAAATGAGCAGAAGCACATTTCCCCAAGGTAAAATTCACTCTGCAGTTTCTGTATAATGGGATTAAATATTTTTCCCCATAGTTCTGTTTAATGGGTTAAATCAGTTCACTCCTCCATGTTCATCTGGAAAATATATCTTCTCTATGTGCCATGGAAGGCTTAGAGGACTCAACAGTCAGGAAGCTAGCTAGACGAGAACTTTATTGTTGCTCTTAAACAAGGCAGAACAGCAACAGGAAACTCTTGATGTCACCAAGATACATGTCCAGTGCCACCTAGTGATTAAACTATATAATGACACTATCCACCCAGTGGTCGTACAATATGACACTTACTGAGACAAAGTTTTGTCTTACTGAATGAAATTAGGCGTGGTTTCCCTCGAGCTTCCATGTGTTTTCTCTCTTTTTCAGTTGACATCTGAAATGACAGCACTTCCCAAGAGACTGCCTTCTGTTATGAAAACAGGGGTTATTATTATCTTTACATTTTTGTATTAGAGAATACCTTAATGCAAATATTATATGGGGACTAAAATCAGCTTTGGGATGAATGTGTAGGTGGAAAGGGGAACACTATTATGGGTTATATGAAGATGCAGAGGCAAGCAGAGCAAGAATGGGATACCGTCCCCTAATAAACAAATATTTTTGCAATGATTTCTTTAAAAGTAAAAAGACTTTGCTTTTGTTATGAAAAGAAAATCAATTGTCATGAGCATGAAGGGCAGCCAGCCCAGTTTCTTGACTGATAGGAAAGTGCAGCCAATGACACCATGAAGTTTCCAGAAGCACTAGAACGAAAGAAAGAACACTCACAAAAACCTTCAGCCAGATTTTTATTTTTATTTTTTTTAAAGGCAACCACTAAAAGTGTGTACCCCATCCATGATAAAGTTGTTGGATTTTTCTCTCTGGGTTGAAAATTGTCAAATGCAATTTCTTTTCGCAATGATTAATGGGAAACGGTCAAAACAAAATGCAAAAAATAAATAAATAAATAAATTGGAATAGCACAACTCTGTGCCGTATTTTGAATTACACTTGCAAAGGAAGGAAATCCTTGACTTTTACTACTAGTCTCTCTAGATTCCCTGTAAAATATTTCCTCCTAACTATGTGACGTAATATTGAGGCTGCACATATTCAGCAGAATTATTGTCTGTTACCATGCCAAATTGCTGCTGGGTTTTTAACGCCACATTCCCACATGCAAAGCTCCTTGTAAGTAGAAAACTAGATCATGGGGAAAGTTTCTGACCCATTATGCCTTAGTGGGTTTTTTTTTATGTGCAGGGCTATGAATTTACTTGGAAAGCATTCAAAAATACAATCTTCCACTTTTTAAAGTCTAAAATCAATGGGGATTAATATTAATTTCTGCCTTCTGCATTTGATATGTGTTGCAAAGCAAAAGCTCTGAATGCTCATCCTCATCTCATCCAGTTCAAAACCTTGAATGTGACCTTTTAAGGACAGCTTTCCCACATGTTCTTATTTTTTCACTTCTGTTTTTAACCCAATTTAATGATGGGATTGGCTGTAATCCAGTACATGCAACTTGCATTGAGCGGCATCCATTAACTCTAAGTTTTACAAAAGAAAGCCAAATTGTTTACTTCAGCTAATTTTATGACAGAAAATATTGTATTATCTACTACAACTGAAATTACCAAGGGTATTAGATCTGAAGTCTCTGGGAAGACTTTCATTGCAGCTCATGAAGCCAAAATTCAATGCTTTGTCTCTGCCTCCCATATATCCCAAGAAGATAACACAGGGATAAAACCCATTTTCACATTAAAATGCAAAGCTTGGCTGCAAATCTGATTATTTAAAGCCTTATTCTATACAAGCTATTAAAGTATATGTTCCACATTGCCAGAGTTTTAAGGTTGCTCCGTGTTCTTCATTAGTCTCTCTAAGTTACACTGTAGATCTTGGACGGCTAATTAAATATTAAAGGTAATATTAATGGAAAAGAACAAAGCATAATGAATATTCCTCAGTTTATTAGAGAAAGTAATGAAGATTGATGTGTCTATTGCAAAGTATTTTGATAAGGGATAAAAAGTTAGACTATATTAAATGACTCTCTTTTGTTTTGCATCATAGGGCCAATAGGATACTGTACTGATTTCTGCTTCTCCTTCCCCCCTACTTTCCTCATTAAGCTCTTTAAGATAAGCGTGGAGAATAGAAGTACCAAAAAAGCAGGGAGAAAATTGGCTAAAGGAAGGAGTTTCCATCTTGTAAGAACAGTGAGATGTGAATCTGACACCTACAACTGGCAGAACTCTTCAAAGCTGCTCCTTTATTTGTGCACATGGCCTTTGTGTCTGACCATTGTGACATTAGTTATAATAACATCCTCCACTCTCCAGTCGTCAGCAGATGTCGAACTTGGTCCCTATGTTGACAATATAATTAAAATATTTTGAAAGTTATAAAATAACAATTTATGAGTCAATCAAGCCAGTTTCTTAAAAATTAGAAACATTTCTGATACAGATACAAATCCTTGAAAACCCGTCTCTTAATGAACTCTATGGCACCAGTCCTATACTATTTTTAGATTATCGTAGTTAGTTTCTAAGTAAGATCTAAGGCTGTTTTCAAATGACCTGTTTACTGAGCATTCATCCTGACTTGTTTGCACAAAGTTTATGGGAAGGTTAGAGGACATCAGCAATTTATTAAGCATTTCTTCATATTTCCTTGTGGGGAGGTCAGATTACATTGCTTCAAACAATTGTTATCCCACACTTTACAGTGCATTTTCTCGTCACTTTCCTTACCACAAGAAGCCTGGGTTTTGTGTGTGCAACCTGCATTTATTGGTATGTGACTTAATCCCGACCCAAAATAACAGCACCTTGAAAGCACCCTACGAAACAAGGTGTAATGTAGAGAACCAGCACAGTCTATTGGTTAGAAAGCTAGACTTGGGTTTAAGGAACCTTGGGGATGCCTTAAAATAAGGATACTCTTCATGTCCTTGACCACTCTTTGACAGCCTTCATCTATTTCTTATTGCTCAAAGGGAAATACACTCCAGCACTGATGAAGTAGCAACATTGGTAGTGCATTGAGACATTTTGTTTTACTAATTTCCCTGCAGGCAACATAAATAATACATATTAATTTTAATGTAAATAATACATATGAATTGGGTTTTTAAAAAAAAAAACCAAAGAAACAAACAAACCACTTTCCAAAATATATAGTTTTTTTGTATGTTATTTTCACTAATATATTCACTTTTATGCAGTTTTATGAAATATATACATTTTTAAAAACATTGGTTGGTTAGAGAACTGCATAACAAAATTTGGATAAGTGCAAATATCGAAGGCTGGCTGTGTTTCAGTTTTCATATTGTTTCAGAAAGTATTACTGTATTTTGGTCAATTCCACTTTAAATGTAAGCTGAATAGAATTTCTACTCCATCCCTAATTATGACTAATTGCATAGTTAGTTGTCAACCTTGACTTAAGAGTCTTGATTTGAGACTAACTTGTGTCATTAGTTGTTCCATTCATTTCAATGGCACTTAGTCAAGGTTAATCATAGCTGGATCAGCACCTGCGGCTTTAACGGCACTACTGTTTTCAACTCACCTGACCTGCATTGACACTTAACTTTGTCAATGGGCCTCGTTATCACTGAAGAGGTAAGCCTGAGTCACACCACTTCACAGTGCAGGTGGATTCTCATATCTACACAAACACACAAACATTCAAGGGGAGGAGCTCCACAAAGCAAATAAAGTTTGGGGTTTTGTTATGCTTCCGTTTTAAAATTAGATTAAAAGGTATATATTTGGATTACTTTGATAGCATGGTAATTTTATAAATGCAGGAATACATTAGGGGAGCATGCAATCATGGGAGGTCCTACACCAGGATTCCTCACCCTCGGCCCTCCAGATGTTTTGAGACTACAGTTCCCATCATCCCTGACCACTGGTCCTGATAGCTAGGGGTCATGGGAGTTGTAGGCCAAAACCATCTGGCGGGTCGAGGTTGAGGAAGCCTGCCCTACACCTACCTAGAGAGGGTCTAAAGTGGTACAGTCCA
The DNA here is from genome assembly GCA_034641385.1 of Darevskia mixta. Lineage (NCBI taxonomy): Eukaryota > Metazoa > Chordata > Lepidosauria > Squamata > Lacertidae > Darevskia > Darevskia mixta. The sequence goes on along the minus strand of JAWWNH010000038.1, from coordinate 1,994,589 downwards.
TTCATAGGTTTAAGATATTTGTGAGAATCAGGCCATGTGTCAAGTTTATATGAACGAAAGCCTCAAAAGCACAGTCTGCTAATTGTTATGAGCAGAGACCTAGCACTAGAATGGCGTGTGATGCTGCAGACAGACTGAAAACCCACTGTCTGAGGAAGGTTGCATAATTCTCCCCTACCTGTATTTGATTAGACTAAATGCTTTTATTCCAAATTCTATTCACGAAAAGGTCAAGAGGAAACTTTCTCATACATTTCAATAGTCCTGATCTCTGCAGATAATTGATTATCAGTGATAATATTATAGCAGTAAATAGTGTATGATGTGGGGAGGGTGGAAATCCCAGACCTTGGATCTTTGTGAATTGGGTAAAAATATTGATTTTCATTTTGTTCAAAGAGCTTCGGTGAGTGATTTAAGAGCTTAACATCTATATGAGTTTGGCCGTGTCCCCAAAATAATTCATTACATGGTGGTTATTATTCTGCATTTGCAATTAATCAGGTTGGTAAAGTGCTTCATTTGGTGGGTATGTATTGTTAAAATAAATCTGGAAACACTAACCTTGTCACGTTCAGGGGTCGAGTGTGGGAATGAATCTTTAGAACACAGAGGGTAAAATACTTAAAGGCGTAGCCACAAGAGATTTCGGCTGGACAATCAGAATTTATTTTCTAAGCGGATGGTGTACCCAGCCAGCGCCGTGGCATGTTTTAAGGTCTCCTTAACCTGTCTGAGCAAATTGTATAAATCACGGCAATAAAATCTTCCCCATTCAAAATGCTAGCACTGAAGAGCACTGACCAGCTTTTGACCTCCTATTCTGGGCCCCAACTGACCCTAACTTAGAAGTTCAAATGGTCAATAGCAGGTCACTGAGGGCAGTTACAGAGCCATTTTAATTTCAATTTGATTGTAAGGTTAAATCTATGCAATACAGGTACGCTTTCCGGCTTTCTCTAGTCTTTCTGCTCACTGGAGAACATGTGGATCTCATGAAGCAAGCGACAGCTACAGCCTATGTTATGTTTTTCTCCCTCCCTCCACCTTTCCCCTTAAAATAAATGTAAAGGGGAGGAGAAAATCAAACAGGTTGCTTTCCTTCTGGCATAAACCAAGTTGGTCGTTTATCAGTATAATGGATCTATGGACAGCCTTAAACAATTGTCAAACATTCTTTTAAAAGCCATTAATTTTTTCAACTAATATATATCTGTTTTGTGCATTTGTTGAACCCTTCACTTGTCATTGCAAAGGGCCTGTAAAACTAAGCAGAGGCCTGATCAGTTTTCAGTGAGCTCTGAGCCTCAGAGTTCGCCTGGGTCACCCACAAGATTTATGAGACTTAGTACCAATGTCTGATTGGAACTGTTAGGCCTAGAGAAAGCTGACTCTCCCTCCCCTGCACACCGAGTCCAGTAACTCCACTCATACATTCCCAGTGGCTGTCAGAGAGGCAGCAAAATTGATGGCCTGTACAGATACCAAAGTGGACATCAATAAAAGGAGATGGATGTGAACCAGTCGAATGACATACCTCACTGCTGGGGTGGCTGGGGAGAGGGGGGAACAGGTTAAAAAAACAACGGAAAGTTATTTATTTAAGCTTCAAGGACAAGGAGTTTGTCACTACTTGCTTAAGGATTTAATCTTCACATGCCCTATATGCTGGATTTCATCATTCTCTAGTTAGCATACGTGCACAAAGTCAAATTATTGCAGTGGCTAAGTGTCTTAGCACTTGGCTCAAGTATAGGAAATAATATGTAAAGAAAGAAAAAAGATACCATAGAGTACTACAGAACTCATTAAACACTGACAAAATTGAGGATACCACTGAAATAATGCTATACAAGCCATTTTGATGAAAGAGGAAATGAGTATCCTTTTTTATAAACAGCCACCAAATTAGATCTAAGGGAACATCACCATTGCAATCTGTAATGAAACCTTACAAATGCAATCCTTTCAATAAATGTGCAGGCTTTATTTGGAGCAGTTTGCCACCTTAAATTAATTTGCTTTGCTCTTCATGTGTCTTTATTTCATTTATTTTCATGTTATGTCCATGAAGATAAAGGTGAAAGGAAAAACCAAATACCCGGTAAACTCAAGGCAATGTCTTTCTAAAAAGCACCCCTCTATCAAATGCTGTCTTGTACCATATGACACATGGTCAGCCAGTGTAAATTAGCATGTGTGCCACCAAAACTGCTTCATCTCACAGCATTTGTAAGAATAATAATTGCAACAACAACAATAATTTTAAAATTTTAAAATTATTTTTATTGAAATCCACACCCTACCAATTGGTGGCTTAGGCATGATACACAAAAATAGTTTAAAGTCCTGTTAAGATGGTACTTAACTCCCACAATGTTAAAACGAACATGTACTGGTAAGTCAATAAGTGACCTATATTATAAGGACAGTAGCGAAAAGGGAACCTTTATGCAAGTCTGGTGGAGATGCACAAGTTTAAGGGTTTACAACTGTATGTGTGCAGAACCTATTTCACATGTTCTCCCAAACACAAGAATTAGAGAGTGGTGAGCATGCAGTTGCAGGAGGGGCCAGCACACAGTGCACAGTGAACTTCTACACAGGATTAGGATCTTCCTGGAGAAGGTGGAAAGAATGAGGCACTTTTGTGCATATCTGATGAAAATTCTCCTGCAATGCTATTTTAGAAAGGATCATAAAAGTAGATGCCTCTTTTATGCATAACAGATCTTAGGTGATAAAAAATGGAATTAGCATTCCTTTTATCTGCAGTTAAGCAACTGATTGCCAGGATATGGAAATCAGAGTTGCCTCCATCTTTGTGCTCTGCTCCAACCCAACCTCGGGCATTAGATGTCAATCCTGTTATAGCCAATCAAGTATGAATGTAGGTATGTATTTATTATATGACAACTTCTGTCCTAGCTTTCTAATGAGCACATGTCACTCAGGCTGACTTACAAAAGTTTTAATCACAAATTAAAACCACAATAATAAAGAAAATACAATGCAGGCAGGCAGAACAGATGATAAATAAATAAATTTTAAATAAAATCATTATCTTCCCAGCAAGGCAAAGGCCTGCTAGAACAAAAAGTTTTTATTAGCCAGTAAAAGGGGGGGATAAAGAGGGGACCATCCAAATCTCATAGTGTTTAAAGTTCCATTGTTTGGGTCTAGCCCCAGAAAAAGTCCTGACACATGTCACAGCCAACCCTGTTTCCACGATAGGTGGAGCACAGCAAAGGGCCTCTCAAGCAGATCTTAAACAACAGAAGAATGATACCAAGGGGACAGGTGGAGGACCCTTCAATTATCCTTGACACAAGAACCTTAAAGATATTTACTAACAACTAAGAAGAGACCTGTGGGATCAGACCAAAGGCCAATCTAGTCCAACACTCTATACTCACAGTAGCTAACCAGATGGCCATGGAAAGCCCACAAGCAGATATTGAGTACCACAGCACTCTTCCAACCTGCAGTTTCTAGCACCTGGTATTCGGAGGCATACCAAGACAGAGGAGGTAGAACATAGCCATCATAGCTAGTTGCCATTGATAACCATGTCTTTGCCTAACCTTCTTTTGAAGCCATCAAAGTAGGTGGTCATCACTACCTAATGTGGGAGTGACTTATGTCTGGAAACAAATCCAGCCAGTGCAGCTGTTGCAAGATAGGTATAGTGTGATCCCATAGGCGAGTGCCCACTAATACCCACCACTAATATGCTGCATTCTGGACCAAGTGAAGCTTTGAAGACTCTTCACAAGTGATCCCAAATCAAATGTAATGGAATAGTCCAGCCTAGTTGTAATGGAGGCATATGTTACCATCTTCATGCAGCAATAGATTATACAGTAAAAAAGGTGCTAAAAGAACTAATTCATTAAAATTCACCTGTTGGAGAGATCCTTCAAGGCACTACTAAACCAGCAGTTTTTATATTTGTTCCAGCTTTCATGAAAGAAAAACAATGAAAAAAAACACTTCAGAGTATGCTAGGGAAAGTGATATTGTTGTACAATTCCGATTACTATCTCTGGTTTTTCTTTTTTTAAAAAAAAAAAGCCAAAGAAACCAACAAAGGAACGATTTCCAAGACTTCTTCCATTTTTATGCTCAAAGTGTTTATTTGCCCTCTGGGACATTTCCTGCATTCTTATGTATTATGTAAATGAGATCTAAATCTAAAATGTGATCTGTGTACTTGGAAGCATTATGCATTCAACCATGTAAAAAGAAATGGCAGATTCTCCAGATCATGATGTTTACAAAGGACTTTTTTCTGTGTACTTACAGTACTCTGAATTGATAGAGCTTTTCCAGTGAAGAAACAAATGGTCTGAGGCGGTGCAAGTAACAAACATAGAGATAACAGAGTAGAAAATATACCCATGAAATATTAAATATATTCTGTTGATAGAGCTGAGCAATGAAAGCCAAACTACATAAGTACTAATTCACTGACCCAGCTTTGTTTAGATGTCACTCTCAGTAATGAATACACATCCATTTTATCGAGGTATAGTAAGCCACAGTCCATTGTTTGCCTCTGATCAGGGGTTGCCTCACCCACAATTCCTTGCTTTGAGGAAGGAATGTCCTCAAAGTCTTTACCCTCTATTCGAGCTCTCTATTCAAGATCAGAGCTATGTGTGCCACAAGCTTGTCATACACCCCCTAAATTACCCTCAGATACATCAGAGGATACCATCCCGTTGCCAGATTCAGCTGCTAGTCCAGTCAGCGTCTGTACATTGAACAGAAGGGCTGGGGCACTTACTCTCCTTTCTGTCAGGCAGCAATATGTATTGGGACAGCGCTGGGGTTGAAACAAGGCTGCAAAGAATCCTCCTCATACCACTTCAAACAGAGGCATCTCACTGTCCTAGAAATTATCTTTCAATAAGACTTTAGGTTTCTTTTGAATAGCTTGCAGCAGAATCTTCTAATACAGTGGTACTTTGGTTTTCGAACGTAGTCCATTTTGGAAGACCGTCCGAGTTCCGAAACGTTCGAAAACTGAAAATGCAGTACGGAAGCCTCAAAATGGAAAACTCAATACGGAAGCCGTGTTTCATGTTCGACTTCCGAGACGCGTTTGAAAACCGAAGCATTTACTTCTGGCTTTATGACGTTCGAAAACCAAAATGTTCGTCACTGGAGACACTCGAAAACTGAGGTACCACCGTATACTGTCTCCTTCTCAAAAGTTAACATAGGCAGCCTCCATCCATCTGAGCCCTCTCTACACCCATTTGTCTCCTCCCCATGCTCTTTAATTACTTAGATATGCTTTCAGTCTCACTTGTATCCTGGCTTTTCAGCAGCTGCAACGTTTTCAAAAAGTCCAGCTCTTACTGCACATGCCTTTTTATTATGCCCCTGATCTTGACCATCAAGTCACACTTTGTACCTTCCGGGAAACCTCTTTCCTCACATAATGGAAATGGTCATGCCATTTGCAACCTTTCTGCATCATAATGGTCCTTTTGGTGATGTCTGGGACACTGTGGAACTATTAAAGAAATCATTTTAATCTACCTTAAATATTTCAAATACATATTCATTTTTATTCATCAGTGCAATTAGACCAGGATAAAGATTATTAAGCCTGATTTAAGATTAACTCATCCTAGTCATCATGACTTGGGAGCTGTAACTATAGGAGATGCAAAGATTCTCATCCTTGCTTCTAGATAAAGGCACTATAACATCAATCAGCCAGGCCTGCCAAACACTGATCTCTTTCCAAATATGTGGGAAACCCAACTGTTAATCAGAAATCAGGTAAATGCTCTTCTTCAATAACATAATCAATAGCAAAGCGGGGTTTTGAAAACACGCAATATTTCATTCCCGAGAAAGGGCTTGTAGGAAATATTTGAGGAAAACACACACAATATGTACATCCATACCCCTGATGAGCTTAAAAATGAGCATATCAAGAGGAGGCATATATCTGCTAATGTATATCATACAACACAGATATATATTTTAATGCATGTTAAAATATTGCTTGAACAGGGGGCATGTCCTGAGGAGAGTCATGAGGACCAGACAGAGAGTTCTGGAGAGTTGTAATTGCCCCAAGCCTGAAGTTCACCACCTGAATGTATGAAAGAGCCCCTATTGGGTTTCCATGTGACTGAGAGCCTCACCAGTCACACGGAACATCCTAAGCACATAGTGGTGCCCAGTGCTTTTTTCCTTAAAAAATGTTTAAGAAATGTCATTTTCCTACTCATATTGAAATACTGCCCCTTAATGAGGCCAAACTTAATTCACAAACTGTTTAGGGGTATGCATACCCCTGCGTACCCCCAGGGGGGAAAAAAGCACTGGTGGTGCCTTATGTTCATACTTCTAGGTCATGGCCAGAGGGGGCAGGTCTGGATAGCACAGTTCTGCTCCTGTCTACATTTTCAGACAATGCCTGGAGGGGCTAATCCTGCAATGGTCAATCACCACTAACATTTCATCAAAAGCAATGTAATGGGGCTTAAACCTTTGGTGAATTATTCCCTTTAGAGTTATGAGTGACCAGGCCTTTCAAAAAATAGTAAGAAATAGAAAGCTGATTAATGATCATCAGTAGAATTTAAATAGATAACAAGCTGGATAATACCACAAACCATAGTTGTGATCCTAAGCAAACGACGGGGCATGTTTTGTTGAAATCACTGAGAGTTTCTGAATGAACTATGCTTAGATTTCTTGATTATCAATTTTGCAAAGCCCAGTACCAACACAGGTTTCAGTGATTTACCTTGGCTACCCAATCTAGCATTTGCAGCTGATGCATTAATTTCCAAGCATGTGTTAAGGTACAAGTTTCCAAGGATGTGGATTCCATTTATCTTTGCTTTAGTGAGATTGACATGGTGAATTATGAAGTCAAACCCTAGGCTACAAGATGCCTATAAAGATTAAGGCATTTCCTCCTTTCCCTAACAATTAGCAACACTACGCTGCTAAAGAGAGATCAATTGTAATTGGGAAACTGAAAGAAGACAATAAACAAATTACTTGTGTTTTCACTGAAGCCTGTTGGTTTACAAGACCAACTGTTATTTAATCCCAAAGCCTTGTTGTAGGCTGTAAATTACCCATTACAGTTGTCACTGGGCCCTGAACAAGAGTTAGTTACTCCTAGTTTGGGGGGGGGGGGCATGATCTAGTTATTTACTTTAGTTGAAACTGAATACCACAGTACATAAATAACTTCAAAAAGTTTGCTGTGTATGTCTATGTGCTTTAAAAATACAGTGGTACCTCGGGTTAAGTACGCTTCAGGTTAAGTACGCTTCAGGTTAAGAACTCCGCTAAGAACAGAAAGCGTGCTCTGGCGGCGCAGCAGCAGCAGGAGGTCCCATTATCTAAAGTGGTGCTTCAGGTTAAGTACGCTTCAGGTTAAGAACGGACCCCCGGAACGAATTAAGTACTTAACCCGAGGTACCACTGTACAGGTCTTGGGAGAGAAAAAATGTAACACATATTTAGCTGTTTATCCAGGCTGCCTATCAGAAGACTCTGGTATAAGTTAAAATAAATAAAATTGGGTGAAAAAAAATCAATGTTTAACATTCTTTTGTGAATAAACAAATAATAATTAAAAAAGAATACTATATATCTATATACATATAGGGGGTATTGGGTTGTTGTTTTTATTTTGATTATAAATTTTGTGGTTTTATATTTTTATTTTGTTCAGTGTATAAATTCAATAAATTATTATTATTATTATTATTATTATTATTATTAATGATGTTTCAGGAGTATCTGAATCTAACGGATGGCAAACATTTACACGAGGAGCAACCCTTTCCTCTCGTAGTGCTGGCCCTATCTTTAGGAAGTGTGAGGCATTTTTCTTAGATGATTCTGAAGTTAATGAAAGGTCAGCAAATTGTTAATTTTGCAACATTTATGTACTGCTTGATTGTAATAACATCTCTAAGCAGTTTGTATAGTGGTTTGTGATGGTGATTATTTACTGCGGGGGTGAGGAAAGACACTTGTGGAATTTTCATCCATAGGTGCCAAAACAACTTTTATGAACTTTTTCAGAATCAGTGAAGAAGGAGCTGTCAGTGTGGTCTCCACAGGGCACATGGGTCTACAGAGGCTTTCTCTGATATCCTTCTTTTGGGCTTGAAAAAAGCATTCTGTTGTAGGTACTAGAATAGGTTGTGTCATGCTTGGTTGCAGTGTTTGTGTGTGTGTGTGTGTGTGTGTGTGTGGTGCCCACAACACTTTTGCAGGCTTGCAGGTGTGTCCACAGGCCTCCCCCCCCCCCAAAAAAACCACTTGAAAATATGGAAAGGATTAAAACAGCAGCATGCGCTATAGGTGATGCTGAACAATCCCCGAAACAAAAGGAAGAGGCACATGATCACTTACATTTAATAGCAATATTCTAAGTTGAATATTAAAAGAAGGGTTAGTGAATTTATAAAGGTGAGCAATAACTGATGCTGGCAAAGAGAGTTGTCAAATCTTATCTTCAGAAGGCATTTAATAAATAAACAACCACTATCCAAAAAAAACCCCAATCATAGTGGAAGCCAACATTCTACAAAGAGTTGGATTTGTTGAACTTGGAGGCCACCTCAATCTTTTATAATATTGTACTAATGAAAAGATTTCATTCTGGCACTTATTTCCTATTATCCTTGCCAAGACATAACATGTTGTTGTTGTTCAGTCGTTCAGTCATGTCCGACTCTTCGTGACCCCATGGACCAGAGCACGCCAGGCACACCTATCCTTCACTGCCTCTCGCAGTTTGGCCAAACTCATGTTAGTAGCTTCGAGAACACTGTCCAACTATCTCATCCTCTGTCGTCCCCTTCTCCTTGTGCCCTCAATCTTTCCCAACATCAGGGTCTTTTCTAGGGAGTCTTCTCTTCTCATGAGGTGGCCAAAGTACTGGAGCCTCAACTTCAGGATCTGTCCTTCTAATGAGCACTCAGGGCTGATTTCTTTAATAATGGATAGGTTTGATCTTCTTGCAGTCCATGGGACTCTCAAGAGTCTCCTCCAGCACCATAATTCAAAAGCATCAATTCTTCGGCGATCAGCCTTCTTTATGGTCCAGCTCTCACTTCCGTACATTACTACTGGGAAAACCATAGCTTTAACTATACGGACCTTTGTTGGCAAGGTGATATCTTTGCTTTTTAAGATGCTGTCTAGGTTTGTCATTGCTTTTCTCCCAAGAAGCAGGCGTCTTCTAATTTTGTGACTGCTGTCACCATCTGCAGTGACATAACATAAAGTTTGACTTTTTAAATAGAAATGCTTATACCTTGCCCCGGTAGTGAATTAACCATCTGAGCAGATGCAAAAGCTACTGCGCCACCATAAAATCACAGCGTACAGCACTAGACTAACAATGTTTTGAGCTACCACAAAGTCAGTTAAATTGACTCAGCTTCTGTGGCTATGCTAGGAAGATAGAAAATTGCCTTATACTACCAGACTATTGCAATATAGTTCAACGCATAGTTCAATATAGTCTACATTCTTGGCAGTGGCTCTCTAGGGTTACAGACAGAGGTAATTCTCAACCCTATCTGTGGTTGCCAGAGGTTGGACCTTGGACCTTTTGAACATAAAACATATGCTCTATTGCTGAGTATTATAGAGCAACCTATATGTTTTGGACTAAAGTTCCAATATGAACAAATGTGGCCACAGTTGCAATACACAGCAACAAGCTACATGTTACTGTCATAGCTGAACACAGCTGCATAAAACTTAGTGGTGCTATTCCTTGGGGGGGGGGAACTCCCCAAAACCTCAAGGAAATGTTTGAAGGAGGGGGAATTATTAAAGCTTTGTAGATCTTCTACAATAAAAGTGAAATTGTGAAAAAGGAAAAGGCATTAAGGTTTTCAGAAGCTTAGCAGGTGGATAATCAAAGCTAACCACCATCAATAACAGAACAGAAACAATAGCCAACAATTAGGTTATCTTAGCAATAACAACCTCTAATTAGGTATTGCTTAGTATTAAGTAAGGAATGCGGGTGGCGCTGTGGGTTAAACCACAGAGCCCAGGGCTTGCCGATCAGAAGGTCGACGGTTCGAATCCCTGCGACGGGGTGAGCTCCCGTTGCTCGGTCCCTGCTCCTGCCAACCTAGCAGTTCGCAAGCACATCAAAGTGCAAGTAAATAAATAGGTACTGCTCTGGCAGGAAGGTAAACAGCGTTTCCGTGCGCTGCTCTTGTTTGCCAGAAGCGGCTTAGTCATGCTGGCCACATGACCCGGAAGCTGTTCGTCGCCTCCCTCGGCCAATAAACCGAGATGAGCGCCGCAACCCCAGAGTCGTCCACAACTGGACCTAATGGTCAGGGGTACCTTTACCTTTAGTATTAAGTAACAATCCGAAGGCTGGTCTCCCAGAAACCATAGCTAGAACAACAGTATGGTTTAATTGCCCACAGCTATGGAGTAATCAGTAGGGTGCAAAATAAATACCGGTAGCTTAGTATATGGTTTGCTACAAGGTGCTGAAATGTAAAGTGGTTCTTATAAGCACTACAGAATTAAAAGGGACCTCTTATGCTTCTCTGACTTTAAGACACATATATGGCCTAATCACAGAGACATTACCTCTAACCCATTTTCAACATATGCCATCTCCTGTTTTAAAACAACTCTCATTTATAGCCATTCATTCTCAATTGTACATCCACTCCTAAACAAGAGCCAAAACAGTATTTGAAAATGAACTTCATTTAGGAAATTAGAATAAAATGGACACTTTTCTGTTAAAGTGAGTTTGTTATATTATTAAATATGTAGAATTATCACCACCATGGAAAGGGACAGCTTTTATGGCATGGCTTGGATATATAAATGAATGCTTCCTTAAATAAGTTAAACACACACTGTTTTATTTGAATGTTTCATTCTGTTTCTGCTATTAAACGGGAACTAAAAAACCCAACTTCAGTCAATCAGTAAACAGGATCATTACTTCTGTTTCAGATTCCAAATCAAGGGTTTCATTTCATTTCCTAGCACAATAATGCATACAGATGAGGAAGTCATATTGCAAATAACTTGTATTAGAATGGTATTTACTATGCTTATGGTAAGTAATTGACATTATTGGCTTAATTCAGGGATGTAGAAAAACACCAAGACTAAATTGATGGGAAGAATGGAGAAGTGCATCAGAGTGTTAAAAATCTGAAATCGGAGTAAGGCCCATTATTTAGTTTGTAACTTAGATATACATATGCACATATGGGTATAAAAATGTACAAATAATCTGTATGATATTGATTCTAAGTTCCCACAGGGCAAACAGAAGAATACTGATAGTTCAAATGGGTATTCTAGGATTCATTACCAATATACTATAGTACAAATGGTTGGATACATACTATGGATTTACTGTCCCCATTCAACTTGTTCCATTAGCAGCTAATGGCCATATAAGGTTTTTTTTATCATTTTATTGCTCAAAGGATCTTTATTATTGAAAATTATATTATACTGTTGTGGATCAGATCACTTTTTTAAAAAGTAAGGATGAAACCCAAAATGAAAATGTGACTCAGTCATTGGGTGACTTGCCCCACACTTCCTTGTTATTTCTTGCATTACGTACTTCCCAAACTGAAGATTAGCATCACTTTGTGGGTCACAAGTGCCTTGCTGGTCCAGAACAAAGCCCACCAGAAAATGGTCTTGTGCTGCCTCAGGGCCTGATCTCTAGAGCTTTGTGGAGGGCCTGGCCTGAAACTATTCCAGACCCTGGTGAAATATAAAACATAGACCGGACACCCTAGCATTCCAACAGGAAAGAAAAGTAAAATTCTGAGCATGAAAATGATACATTTTCCTCAGTACACAGCCATCCTTCAAATAACTAAAGGTCAACCTAGGCTTGATGACAATTGCATAAATACAATTAGCATGCAGTTCTTTGGTTATGCAAGAAGCAGGTGTGGGGAAGCCCAAACAGCCTCAGGACTATTGGGTTAGAGAGGGAAAGTTTAATTCCATCTCTCCATGCTACGGTTTGGACAAAAAATGCCTCTCTGAAGCTGCAATTTGCAGCCTAAGGGAAATATCTTTTGGCGCCAATATGCAATTCCGCCCCTGCCCCAAGCTAAATTTAGCTCCAGAGGAAAGCTTTTCTTCACACAGCAGCAAAGGAAGAAAGGGTTAAATCCCCCCATGCCTGTTATGATCCCATTATTATCACACACACCCATGATGCAATAAATATTTTTTTAAGTCTGCATGTTTGATGCAAAAAACTCATTTAAAATCACTGAATAAATAGAAAGTTATTTGCACAGATGCATGTAATAAAGATACATGTTTAAAGTCTGTACTCCTAAAAAGGGTCATTGTTTTATATATTTTGTATTTTACTCAATAATTTAGTAGGAGCATTTGTGAGCCAAATAATATATAGGGAATATTCATATGCAGATAAAAGGAGGCATTAAGAATCTTTCACAATGACAAATAACTCATTCAGCTCCTCCTGATAAGGTTAAGAAATGGAGAGTTTGGCTTCCCTGCAGAAATCCTTTCCCCTTTCCCCTTCCTTAGAAAGAGAGGGGTCCACATCCTCTTCCACAATAAAATGTTATTTTTATGGATCCATTATTTTAGTTGCATCTCCCTGTCATTGCATATTCATGCCTTCACGACATTATGTCATTGTTATGAATGTATATAAAAATACTATATAAATCATCCTAATGAGATAAACAATCAGTAGGGCCACCTCTTAATCATCCCAGTCATCATTTTGTGACCAGGATACATTGCCAACACACAGTGCAGACTACAAAGAATGTTATGCAACAATATTATTTGACTATGTCACTCCTAACAAACCCAGTCGATAGGGTTCATGTCATGACTAACTCAAAATATCGCAGGGGTTACCCCAATGTAGCACCCTCGGATCGGTGCAACTCCAGTGTGTAGGTAAAGCCTATAAAATTCCAAAGAGCCTGCTCATCGTTAACTAGCTTATTTCACTTCCTTCCATCCTCAGTAGACAGCATTAATTCTGTTTCTAATTAGAATTGCACAATTTAATTCTTCTGCTCTGGGCTATACAGAAGATATGGTTCATGTAACAGCAGCTTGGAGCGTATACACTTCTTGTAATCTGTTTGTAACTTGTGCTGCAGATGCTCTAAGAGGCAGTACTTCTGATGTTACAAACTGCAGTTGGCCGTACACCAGGGATCATTTCCCCAGCATGCTCGAGGATCACTCTGCGAACCGCCCGCTGCGTTTCTCCAGTTGAAACCAATCTCACTGCTGCTGTAAAAGAGCTATGCTTCTGTTAGCAATGATGACTCAGTACATTACTGTGGATTTTCCTCCTTCTGTGAGTCAGGTACCATATACAACAGCCAGTGGAATTTTCTGTTTGTTGTTCATCTTCCTGTAGCAAACCATTAACTTTAACAATATATATATATACTGTATTGGAAAATTATATCAAATTAAGCATCCGTAAAGCCAATTCCTGGGGTGGGGTAGCTTTATTAAATAACCACTGAAGCGATCCAAGAGGAAATGCTTCTCGTGAGCCTGGTCAAAACACACAGAAAATATAATGTGTTCTCTTTGTACTGCATTACTGCAGGCAGAATGTCTTGTAGAAGATAAATGGACCAATCCGAAAGATCCAGATGCACATGGATATCTGACACATGCAGGCTTCCCAGATCATTTCAATGGAGGAATCATTTATTTATCCAGACAGCAACTGAAGCCAAGTCCTCCAAAGGGTTCACTATCCATTTGTCTGTCTACAAATCAGAACAGAGTTGTTGAAGTACAAAAAAACCTCCAATCATATACAAAATGCACATTCTATTTAAATCAATGGTTGATGTGGATTATATCAATGAATATCTACAAAGTTGCTTTCCTTCTATAACCATTTTCATATGGTGCTTCAAGTCTTCTTACACCACAATAGCAACTTTTCTTTCTTTTTGAAACCTTTCTCCTACTACCTGACTTGAGCTATTGCTGATAGGCATACCGTAAATGCGTGCTAGCGAACAAGCATTTATGAAAGCTTACACATGTTACACTATGCTTGTTTAATAATCAATCACGCAGTGTTCACCCAACATCTTTATATGCTGTCATTTTGATTGAGACAAAGTGCTCCACACAGACTTGCATTGTACTAGAATAAAGGTGTGCTAATTGCAAGACAAACTTTTATGGTACGTATCTCTTGTGATTTATGACAAGAGGCTTTTTTCCTACATACTGAGAAAATGTCAGCATATGATACTGCTATGGTTTGAGGAGTTTGACCTGATTCACATGCAACGCTAAGCTAAACCATGGCTAAGCGCGAATGTGCAATTGTACAGGTATTCATAGCAAAGATCTTGGCCGTTTCACTTCTCTCCTGGTCCTGCTGCACTAATACCTAGTTTTGATTAGAGGTTTGTTTGAATACAGGCTCATGGTTTGTCTCACTTCAGCTAAACCGCTAACCATACTTGGCATTGGCCTACAAGAATGAATGCTGGTGTGTATTCACATCCACATTGGAAGATGGATGAGGTAATACATCAGAGATGGGGAACATACAGCCTTTCGGATGCTGTTGAACTATAGCCCCCATTATCTCTGAACATTGGCTGGAGCTGCAGTCCAAAAACGTCTAGAGGGCAACAAGTTCCCTCTTCTTGCTATACAGACACAGCAGTGATGTGCATGTGGAGCTTCCTGCTTGCTGTGAAGAAACCCTGACACACATGCAATGCTCTGGCCTGGATGCTCTGTTCACCCCAATAATACTAAGGGTATGTGACTTTTTACCACCTGAATCTTCTCAGCAGGTAGGAAAGGTAACATGTACACAGTTACAACATATAGAAAAGCTGAGGCAAGGATTTCAGCCCACAGCAAACTCTTAAAGGTATTTAACAGGAAACAACCGTTCTAACTATAACTAAGTGTCTCTGTAGGAAGACACACAAAGGGTTTAATTTAGCAACAGTCTGCACCATAAAATATTAGTCAAGTGCTAACATAGCCATTAATACTCTTTTTTAACAGAAGGCAATTTCACAGACTCATTTACCAACTGGAATCTCCCAAGTCTAGTTGGTAATTGTGCTTTTTATTCATCTCTGTAAATTCCATTTAGTGCTTTTTAGCTGTTTCTTAGCATAAATGCATTGAATGTTGTTAAATTGGATTAATAGGTTTTATATGTAATATATATTATGTATTCATTTAACTGGAGGTGTTTCAACTCATATTGCCGCAATCTCTTTTTTAAAATGTCGTTTTATTTTGCAGATTTTATTTTATGGACTTTTTTTCCCTCTGGAAAGACTTGCAGTATATGTTTATGATGTATGCTTTATAAATAGAGATATACCGGTACTTACCGTAGAAAGTTGGGGTTGTGGTCATCTTTAGCTCAGTTCACATTGTTTTGGCCTGAAGCAAGCCAAAGGAGAAAATCAATTCAGGTGCATTAGAACCTATATGAGAAATCACAAAAATATTGTAGGAACATTTAAAAGAATTATGTAGCTGCTGTAACTTAAAATAGATACAAAGATAGGGCATTGTGCTCTAGCTCAAATTCTCTAGAAATTTTATGTGCAGCATAGTAACATTTTAGTGGATGTGAGCCTAACATTTCTCATTATATGAATTGGACTCTCTCTACAAAAATGAAATGAGAAGACTGCTGTTTCTATGAAATCTGTTCTTAAAGAAATAAAAATAAATTAGATTCAGATTTAGCTGTGACATCAGTCAACAGCTCAGTTGGTTGATCCAAAGAAAGCTGATTGGCTCAATCACAAGTTTTTGTTATTAATATCCTACATTAATTTTACAAATTAAATTTCAAACTGTAACTCATTTATAGAAGATAGCAAATGATGCGGGGAATGAATTTATAAACCAACTTGGGAGGTTAATTTATCCTGAAAGGTGGTTTAGAAATCTGTTAACTAAAGGAGGAAAGGTGGTACATAAACACAAAATAATAATAACAGCAACTATTATAATTTAGTGTCACTAGGGATGGGAGAGAAGCATGATTCAATTTATATTTAAATGTGAATCTCCCCATTCTCTGTCAGAAATAACAGGCCACCCAAAAAATAAGCAAAAAACACTTTTTGTTGTTATTTATTTATTAAGTTTAAGAATCACACTTCCTTCAGAAGGAGCCCAGATATGATGTACAATAAAAGATAAAACAATCATGTATAACAAATAAATAAAACACATACAAATAACCATTACTATCTATAAAATAACAAAACCATTCAAACACAGAAATCACTTGCAGCTGTTTGGCATTAAAATAACAGAATCTCTATCAACTGAATGCAAAAAGGGATAACAAACTCAGCTCCAGTTGTGTGTGTGGGTCCTCCAAAGTGAGGGGGCCACCACAGAGAAGTCTGTGCCATATATCCCTGATTCATGAAACCTAGTGGCGGCCATGAACCAAACCCCATATCCACCAAATCTTAGGGATTGAGTTAGCTGGTATTGGAGGAGTTGCTCTTGGATAACATACACACACACACACACACACACACACACACACAGAGAGAGAGAGAGAGAGAGAGTATTACTGGATATAAAGATATTCACCAACATTCTCAAAATATGGCAATCTGGCAGTTTCAACATGCAAAGTGAATATTTGCTTTGTCCCAAGCCAACTAAAATTAGCCCCATTGAAGCCGGTGAGACCAATAATATGTGACTAAATTTAATACCATTGTTGCCAGTCAAGTTAGTCTGCAATTCTATGCACATTTACTTGGGAGTAAATTCTAATGAAGTAAATGGAACTTATTCCTCAGTAAAAATGTGCTGCATGTCACAACTAACTTTAGCTGAATCGGAGTGTTTACTTTGAATATAAATGTCTTTTTTTAAAAAAAGGAAAGAAAAGAAAAAAAGGCTATACTAAAACAGATAGTTAATCCTTACCACCCAAGCCTGCCCACCTTCTGAGTCTCTTCTTTTCTTCTTTCTGCTATGTGGAAACAGTGTTCTTTTCATTCCTTACTGTGGTTTTCAGCCTTGACATTGTAGAGAACAGAGAGATACTGTGCAGTTCTAAGAATTATCACCAGTGTAGCTCCCAGCATGAATTGTCCTGTTCCCCTGTTATTGCCGCACACTAATAAAAGCTGAACAATATTTGCAGGTTTTGTGAGATAGAAAGAGTGATTCATATTTAATCTTACAGTTGTTCACTCTGGGAAAAAAACTTTCAATCTTCCATCTGATTCCAAATGTGTTCTTGTCATTTGCATACGAGGTATATTTTATTCAGATGTTTTTATCTCTGAAATCTATATCATTTGCTCGTTCTTGGGGAGGTGGTTGTCAGTGAACGGTTTATATACTCTGGCTTTGGGTATGGATTTGGCAGGCTTTTCCCTCCGCCCCAAAAAATCCTCACAAACAGCATGGAGGCTGTAGATTTCTGTTCTGAGCACAACAGATCAACAGCTTTATAACAGGCAGCAATTCCTTGATAATTATTGGACCTGCTTTTTTAAGTGTACCATTCCTAATTTAATGTATAAATATATTAGCTGTGGCCTTTTTCTTGCCACTTCCAATATGTGTACAGGTTTTTAATTTCTACACCAGGTTAAAATATTGTTTTAATGTCACTGTAGGAATAATAACATCAAAGAGTGACCACAATCCAGCAAGAAATTAGGTGTTTTTTAAATCACACTAATCAGCAGAATGTTGACTGTGCATAACAGATTTAATTGTTTAACTGCTTTAATTGATCTGCTGTCTTAATGGGATTGTTTTCTTGTGCAAATTAATTATGAATGTTTATATTTTAACTGGTTTTCCCTTTGTAAACAGCTTAGAAGCCTCTCTTGACACTAAGCAGCATATAAATTAAATGATGAATACCTTTCTGTTCCAACAGGCATTTAAAGTAAGTTACATTATGCCTATTTATGGGGTTTAAGTTTCTTTACCTGTGGTTTTTGTCCGTTTTAAATACCATGTTAGTTGACGGATGAATTATTCTATTGATTTTTTTGTAAACCAGTTTGTGACCATCTGTGGTGAAAAGCAGGCTATAAAAATTGAAAATATATAAATGTGCATTGGTTTGGGACCAACATCTTTAAAAATGATGCCACTTATCAAAAATTATTCCCACCTCCAAAAACTATTATTATTATTATTATTATTATTATTATTATTATTATTATTATGAGGTGTTGTTAGAATTCCTT
Source organism: Darevskia mixta (assembly GCA_034641385.1). NCBI lineage: Eukaryota > Metazoa > Chordata > Lepidosauria > Squamata > Lacertidae > Darevskia > Darevskia mixta. The sequence continues at coordinate 1,976,302 of JAWWNH010000038.1, read as the reverse complement.
AGTGAATTGTCCTTTGTTATTACTGTGTAACAATGTCTAAATAATACTGCCTCAGCTACTACTATCTGTACTACAAGAATCATGATGGCAGGAAAATGAACTATTGTTCCCATAGAGAAATGACAAGCCTGAACTGAGTTTCAAACACCATACAGATCAAACTTGGGGAATAAGAATGGTTCTATTTCCTAGACCAAATTTGATGTGACTGACATAAAATGCTGATAAAGAAAACCGGCTTCCCTGATGAATTCCATTCATAGTGTTTCTTTCTGTAAGAGGAATTGTCCTTGACTTTCAGATATATTCTCTTATGCTTCCAAAAATAGGTGACTCGTAAAGTCCTGATCATCAAAATAAGACTGAAACTGACATGCTTTGTGTCTTTGTTGACTTTTGAACTATTGGCAGTGGTGCAAATACCTAGGTGCCATCATTGATTCCAATCACATAGTGACTGGCTGCAGGTGCAGAGGAGGAAATAAGGTTTTCCACTGTGCTGTGGCCATCACTACAAAAGCTTCCTCTGCCTTTAACCAGGTAGAGCAAAAACAGCAGGTATCCTTATACCCTCCCTCGGCTGTGATCTCAGCTCATACACATACACTCCAATATGTCACAGATAAATATGATAAGTACTTGTAACACTCCTATTCCTACGCCAAGGATCAGAGCCTGTTTGTGTACATGCACACAGACACTGTTGTACATTGCTAAAGGCTGTTCACCTGAGATTTGTTTACACGGCAATAGACTGCCTTGAGCTAGCCTCTGTATCAGCTGTGTCCATAAACTGATTGTAACAGTTTCCCTTTTTGACCTAAAAGAAAAATAGATATATGTCTCACTTTCCAAACATCGAGCGGTGTAAAGTTTATGAAAGTTTGAAAGAATGTTTGATCTCACATCAAAGATTTGATTGCATTTATTTATGGAATCATTACAATATAAGCACATTCAGCAATATTTACTTTCTGCAAAGTGGATATGAGAGGGGGGGGGGGTGGAAGGAAAGTTGGTACACTTGTGCCCAACACTAAAATGTTTAAAACAGGGGTAGGCAACCTAAGGCCCGTGGGCTGGATGCGGCCCAATCACCTTCTCAATCCAGCCCGTGGACGGTCCGGGAATCAGCGTGTTTTTACATGAGTAGAATGTGTCATTTTATTTAAAATGCATCTCTGGGTTATTTGTGGGGCATAGGAATTCGTTCATTATTTTTTTCAAAATATAGTCTGGCCCACCACATGGTCTGAGGGACGGTGGACCGGCCCATGGCTGAAAAAGGTTGCTGACCCCTGGTTTAAAATAAAAAGTGAGGGTCAAGCTAAATGTGACAATGCAAATGTATGAATGAATCTGAGAACATCTAGAGGACCATGATGTGTTGGGGCAGTGGCACTTACCCGACCTCCCAAAACTGAGTCGTTGCTGCTTACTGGGAGGGAGAGAGGGAAAGATGAGACAGTGGTGAATTCAGCACCTGTGGGGCCAATTCAGCACTGCTGCCAGTGTGTTTGCACCTCGCTGACCATCGCTCTCCCTCCAGTAAGCAGCAGTGACTGAGCTTTTGGGAGGTCAGGTAAGTGCCGCCACACTACCATGCCATCCACTACTGCCCTCAGGTGCTTTCTGCACTGGGCAGTACTGGTTGACTGCTGGCTCAGCAAATCTCAGAGTTGTAGACAAGGGAAGAGAGGGAGTAAAACATATACCTTAGAATAGGAAGAACATGCCTTCATCAACCTAGTGCCCGCCAGATGTTTTGGACTATAACTCCCATCATCCCAAATCAGCATAGTCATGCTGGCAGGGATGATTGTGAACTGTAGTCTGTCTAAAACACCTGGAGGGCATCAGGTTGGTGAAAGTTGGTATAGATGATTGATTTAAAATATGATTAAATACATTGCGAAATTGTGTTTTTCCCTCTTCTCAGCTCTACTGCATCTACTCACAAATCAGAAAAAAGACTAAAGTCCCTTAGACTCCTTGACTCAAATAATTCCTTAAGTTATATCCAAAGAGTTTTATAGCTAACCTGTATCACCTGCGACTGCCACAGGTAAATCTCAGATTGGAATTGCTGTTCCAATCTAAAATGGATCCTTTCTCATATTGCCCTCAGCTGCCTGGTTTATGAATTTTGTGGTGTGTTGGGATACCATTCAGAGATAAGAAAAGAACAGAGATTAGATATGTTCTGTGTAAATGTTCTTTCTTTCAGGTGGCTGACAAGGGGTGGGGGGTGGGGAGAGCTGCCTTTAAACTTGAAGGGACGTCTCAAAAATCTTTCCAGAATTGATATGTGGTATATTTCTCTTTCCTACTCAAGGTGACAGTTTATGTGAGATGTAAAGACAAGTTCAGTCAGGCAATTACCCCTTGTTGATAGTAGATTATTTCCTCTACTAAACTCAAAAATAACTTCTTTGTGTATAAGTTACTGCTGCTCTGGGATACTGTAATTTACACTTCTGTCTTTTTATGAGTGAATTTATTTTAATCAGTACAGTTTGGAATAGTTTTTTTTCCTGTACCTCCATCTCCTTTGCAGTTCTACACCCTCTTAAATGTAACATAGGAGGCAGAAAGGGGTCATGAAGCATAACCAGAGAACATTTTTAATGTCAGAAATCATATCCCACATCCTTTTTCCCATTTATTTTCTACAGCAGTGGTTCAACTTTATTATTTTCCCAAATATGATGCTCAGAGAATTAATAGGCACTGTAACCAGCAGCTGGGAATAGTGTCAAAAAAGACTCATATCCAAAGGAAGTAAGTTTTGCTTTAGTACCATTGAACTCCGTGCAAGTTAGTCATGACTATAATTCATGCCACCTTTCAATAAGCCAGGACTGTGTGGGATTGCAGCCTTTTGCCCGGATCTGGAGGAATTTAGTATGGTTAGTCAGGCTTTCATCCTACTGATATCCATGGGGAATAGGGTGTGCTATTTTACAGGGTGAAACTTAATTTTTACAAATTTCTTCAGTGAGGACTCTTAAAAATATGCTGTTATTTTTGTGATCGGACAACATTTAGCTTGGTTGGATTAAAAAGCACATAAACTGCTCTCAGAAAACCAAAGAAGTTTTCTGAGAGCATCATCTGAAATGATGTCAGATATTACATCCTTTATGCTCAGGCATATATAATATAACTGCTAGCACTTGGTAGTTATTTTTAATTATTTTAATGCAATTTGACATACATTTTTCTCACACACAAATTAATAAGAAAAGTTTAACATTATTGGAAATTCCACAAAAATGTTTTTAAAAAGGTCAATATTTTAATGTACCGGTAGTTGTTTACCAAGTGAAACTAAATTATATTAATTTAACGAAAATATAATTTGAATTCTCAAGTCATCTTACAACTTTTTAGCACCCCTCATTTTTGGAATTTGAAAGTTGGGAAATTCCACATGTCCTAATGGTGGGCTGAAGAGAACCAGTAGGATATATCTCTGGATATAAACTGCATAGCAAGGCTTTAAAACAATTGAACAGTTTCATGAAGGAGAAGGCTATCAATGGCCACTATCTGTGATGGCTATTCTCAGCCTCCACAGCTGGAAGCAGCAGTGCTTCTAAATGACTTCCCACAGGCATCTTAAATTGAGGTTACCAGATTTTTTTTCAATGAATCCGGGGACACTTTTCAACTTCAATGGATTTTGTATGGGGACTGGCGTGTAAATCCGGGGACTGTCCCCGGGAAACGGGGACACCTGGTAACCTTACCTTAAGTTCTTATGTTCTTATTCACTGCAGTCTCCAGTGAGGTGCCCAGTGCAAAGTCTAACTCACAGAATGTTGGATTAGACCTTTAGTATTGTAGCACCTACCCTTTGCAATTAGCTTCCATTAAATATTATTAGAAGTCTCTGCTGTTGTTGGAGCTTCCTGAAGACCTTCCTCTCCCAAAGAAGTCTTTTAAGTAGAGATCTTTCCTTGTATGCATCTGTATCGGGTTAGCTTTTAGGTATTTGCTGCCTTGGGCTTCTTTGAGAGAAAGGGTGGGATATAAATTTTATCATTATAATAATACACTTGGTGGTTAGCCTCGATTCACTCTCAGTGTATGATCAGTGGTTGAATTATACGTGTTGCTGGATTATACCTGGTGCTGAGTTTTGGAGCATCAATTGAGCATTCGCAAACTACTGCTTGTAGCTGGCACAAGCGGAAACCAGTTGCACACATGGAGTTTCCCTGATTTACCCCAAAGGCACTCTCATTGCAAAGCCAATTGGACACACAGTTCTGGGGCATGTACAGAGTTCCAAAGAAATCAGACTGCTCTGCAACATCCCCATGAGTGCAAAGATCAGAAGTTTCAAGCCATCGTTTGTAGCAAACCACAGTTTGCAGACAAATTGAGATTACAAACCACGATCAAACACCTGTGGAGGTTCGATCAAACCATATTTTGCTGTGTTTAGATGACATAGCAAATATGATTTGTCACAAACCATGGTTGCAAAATTCTAATCTCTGCATACAAGAGGACAGGAGAGGAAGAAGCAGCTCCTAGATAACATTATACAGTGGTACCTCAGGTTACATACGCTTCAGGTTACATACGCTTCAGGTTACAGACTTTGCTAACCCAGAAATATTACCTCGGGTTAAGAACTTTGCTTGAGGATGAGAACAGAAATCGGGCAGCGGCAATGCAGCGGCAGCGGGAGGCCCATTAGCTAAAGTGGTGCTTCAGGTTAAGAACATTTTCAGGTTAAGAACGGACCTCCGGAACGAATTAAGTACGTAACCAGAGGTACCACTGTATCTAAATGCTTCTTTCCTTCTCCAATGTCAGGATGTTTGTCCCCCTGCAAGTGCAACTGGGCAGTAATCTGATTGAATTTATCCTTTTCAGAACAGGAATAAATGTTTTCCATGGCACCACCTAGGTCAATATGCAATTACAGTCTCATTGATAAAATATTAACTTAAAAAACTATTAAAGTAACCAGTTAAAAGTATTCATAATTTAAAGCAAGCAGCTCGTGCTTAAATATTAAGATGCAAGGGAGTAACCCACATTAAAATTAATGGGTGTTATGCGGATGCCATATGTTTACTTTTGGCTTAGGATGGGAATTATGTGTGCTCTATACACATCATGAAGTGGTAAGTGTTGGCATATGCTGACTTCTTAATCACTGCTACTCTATAGCTGCTGATCGCTTTGCCCTTCTTTCATATGTGATTTATATTTACTTTCATTAGGCTCGCTTAGAACATTAATCACTTTTATGTTATTTCCTGTTAAACTTATTGCACAAAACATATAAAGGAAGGTCAGTAATGAAATGGTAATGGTACTATTTGGCCCAAATCACGTGTAGCCTTCTTAACTGTGCATAATGTTATACAGTGGTATCTTGGTTCTCAAACGCCTTGGTACTCAAATGCCGAATACCTGGAAGTAAGTGTTCCTGTTTCCAAATGTTTTTCGGAAACCGAACATCCGATGTGGTTGTTGACTGCAGTCACACAATCAATCAGTAGCTGAACTGAGTTCCACACAGTCATAAAAACAAAACAAAAAAGCCACAAAAATGCAAAATCAATAGCAAAAACAAACAGACCTCAGCATAACACTCAAAACGGAAGTGTGGCACTCAAAACGGAGCATGTTCAGCTTCAGAAAAAAGTTCGCAAACCGAAACACTTACTTCCAGGTTTGCAGTGTTTGGGTTCCAAGTTGTTTGAGTACCAAGGCATTTTGAGAACCAAGGTACCACTGTATCTGGGTTTTATTACATAAATAGCAGTTGAAGTGGGGTAGCAATCAAGATTGGAACCATGCTGCCCAGGGTGAAGGGTTAATTCTTCCTCGGCACACACATTGAAATCCCCTTTCTCTGCTGTTACGTTTATGCCCTAGGAGCTACATTTCCATTTATGCTAAGATGCTCTAACTTGAAGGTTGTTGGGTGGATTTCCCCTCATGTTCTTAAGGCAGTAAGGCCCCTAGAAGGGTCATTTTCCTACAGGCTCAGGGTGTGAAGAGTCATCTTGTTAGCTATAAAATGGTCAAATATATAGAACATTCTGTTCTCCAGACTCAATTAGCAGAAATCCCTTACAGTTATAGTTTCTCCTTGACTTCCCCCTTTTACTTTTTATGTCTCTGGCCACATCCACGCTATATACTTAAGACACTGTGATATCTGCTTAACAGTCATGCCTCGCCCTCAAAGAATCCTGCAAACTGTTGTTTGTTAAGGGTGCTGAAGGTTTTTAGGAGACCCCTATTCTCCCCACAGAGCTACAGTTCCCTGGCAAAGGGGGTTGGTGGTTAAACCACTCTGGCAAGTGTAGCTCCATGAGCAGAACAGGGGTCTTTTAATAACTCTCAACACACTCATAACCCTCATTATATATGGTTATGCTGACCACAAGATGAAAGCATTCACAGCTTTAACACTACAACATATAATCCTCCCCCATTAGGTTTCTGGCAGGTGAAGTGAGTCCCAAATCTATAGTTCTGGGTTCAGCACAGAGAGCAAGTTGGGCTTCTGTCTCTTCCTAGCTCCCAACTCAATACAAGATTGGCATGCTTCCTTGCCTATTCTTCTCCAACCACCTGGGATGACATCACCACTGTGTTAAAGTTATAAGTTTGATATGTATAAAATGTAATGTTTGTATACACTGATGTGAAAACTTCTGTAATGGTTTGCATTTGCAAAGCAGAGAAGTTTATACTAAGCAAGAGGTTCCACTCTAGGTGAAAGCGGAAGGTTGATGTTTTTCCATTTAATAGAATTAGGTTACCTGATGACTCATGGCCTGAAACAGAGTTGCAGATCTCTCACAGCAGGAGAGGAAACTTAAGAAGTCAGTGATGGCTAGCAGTAGCAGCAGCAGATGAAGCTAAGTTCCACAGTGATGAACAAGCTTATGATGTCTCTCTCTGAGACCAGAGAGAGGAAAGTTTACTGAACTCCATAAAGGACTTAAAGGGCTGAACTACATTGCATGTTACTTGAGAGCAATGTGTTACTTTGTAACATTTATCTTTTATAACTAATATTCAAGACTATTCTTGAATATTATTTGTAGTATATTATTCTTTGTAACATTTATCTTTTGTAACTAATATTCAAGACTATTCTTGAATATTGTCAGGGATGTGCCCACCCCTGCCAGTCCAGTACTGAGTGGCTACAGAGAGCTTCAACCTGTGTTGACGACGGATTCGTCTCAGAGTGAGTCTGCCAGCTCCTCCTCTGGGGAGGAGCAGTTGTCGGGAGGGAGCCAGGTAGTGAGAGGTCTCCAGGAAGATGGCACCACTCAGCAGACCCGCTTGGAGAGGGAGACGTCGTTTCCCGTGCCTACTTTACGTAGAAGGAGAAGGCGGCAATTTAGAGTGCCGAGACTCTGGTGTTGGCGCCGAAACAGGAGGGGGGCACTTCTGGATTCCGCTAGTGACTAGACAGTCATGTTTGGATTGAGCGCTGCACTGTACATATTTTGCACAATAAAATGATAGAAAGACAAGAAGGACTTGGTCTTTACTATTGAGCAACGGATAAGGGAACCTCACAAATATTATTTGTAATATATTATTCTTTGTAACATTTATCTTTTGTAACTAATATTCAAGACTGTAAAGCTTTGAAATTCATTTTTAGGGTGGAAAGTTCATTTATTTCTACACAAGGTCCAGATCAGGAATTCTGCTGAATAACTCTAACACTCTGGTTAGGTGAGAGAGAGGCCTACCCCTTCTTCTGAAAGCTTCATTAGCTAGTACTGGTAGTTTCCATGGGAACACATCTGTACTTAGCCAACTTTTTAGTCGTGCAAAGATATGCTTAATATACATGGCTAAGGCCATTCAAATACATGTTTCAACAGACATGGCGAGTTTTATTTAGAGTAGACCCACTAAAATGAACGTCAATTGGTCATGATCATTCCGTTGAATGGGTCTACTCTGAGTAAAACTTAGTTGGCTACAATCCTACGCTTTAACTCTGTGCTTAGGTTTGTTCTTTGCAATTGACCATATAGAACATGTGATACAGTGATAACCTCACACCTCTCAGGCAGCAGAATTTGGGATCTTCCAATTGTCAACCCCAAAGCAAAATGGTGATTATGAACAGGATCTGGCAGCTTCAGGTTTGGACTTCAGTCTCTCTTCCTTTTCTGACAGCCCTCTGGCAAAAGCAAGCTGCTGATCAGGGATCGAGATGCTGCAGCCAGGAAAAAGCATTCAGTTCAGGAAAGCTAGTGTAGATGTGCATTATTAATTCTGAGCTCACAGTTTAGGTTCCTTTGGCACAGAATTTAATGGTTTTTAATGCACTTTCTTCTTAAGCACTACTATTAATCACTCAGGTTCACTAAACTACTTGTTTGCGTTTCAACAAGATGTTGGGAAATCTTTCTTTTTTTCCCCTACAAGAAGCGTCCTACATTTTTTTTCATGCTAAGCACTGTTCAGTTCATACACATGCTCTCCATGCCCCCCGACTCATAATCTTTCACTCTATTCAGTTAATTAAAAAAACCCACATAATGCCCATTGCTAAACCAGCTCAGCCAGATGCTGCCCTGGCTGAGGTCCTTGGGTAGTGGGCCATGGTGAAGATGGGCCTACTGCTGGTGGCAAGGTGAATGTTTACTCCAGGTAGCCCACCCAGGCACTGTTGATGAGGAACCTATCCACATCACCCTCAATAACCAGGAGGTCCATTCCCACTTGAGAACTCTGAAATGAACCCATCCCTCACTCTTCTTTGTGGCAATATAGGTGGATATGTAGATATATTTATTTTGTGGCACGGAAACAAAGCAGTTCCAATATGTTTCCAGGACTGCCTTCTCTTTATTATTGAGGTGGCATTTGGGAATGCAACAGGCTGTGTTTCCAGGCCCCAATAAGCGTCTTCTATGTAAAAGGTTGAGTCTTTTACTCCTTCCCAGAATAACCCACAATTTGCAGCCCACTAGAGCTCAGGGTTGTTGGCAGTTTCTGAGTGCTGTGTGGATGGCCTCATCCTGTTGTACCTGCAGTGTGGTTTTGGTTTTGGGCTTCCAAGCTTCCTATGGCTGTTTGGAGGTTGTTCTGGGTTTTTTTATGGCATTATACTTTATGTTTGATCAATTAGAGACCTTAAGGTAACAAGTGACTAGTAAAAGTACAACTAGTAGTAATTAATTCAATGCACATACTACAGCTGTCATTGTAACAGAAAACATGGGGAAGAGGGGGCTGGAGTGGGGCACTCAAAGGAGGTACAAGGAAGTGGAGGGAAATCTGAAATTCTACCGGGGATCCTGCTTTCTTCATCGCCTTCCTTGTTTTTCCAAACTTACTTTTCCTTCTTATCAGAAATGAGCTTCAAAGAGAAGGCCCCCAATGTGCTTAATGCCTACCTCTTTCTTCTCCTTGCTACGAGTTTTAACCTACAGTGCTATCACAGCTGTGCTGACTCCTACAACTGCTGCTAGAGATATGACAAATGCATTGTGACATTTCCAGTGCAAACCGCATTATTGTCCTCTGAGTACTAATTTTAACAGCAAAAGCAAAGGTAATGCTTCTGCGGAATAGCTAAACAAAATCATTATACCACATTACCAGCTTGCATCAGGGGCTTCTGTGGTATCGTTTGCAGCAGTCCAAAACTGCAAAGCTGCTATCTTTATAAGAACAATTTCTCTGCCGTGTGATTTGTGACACCAGACAAGGAGCCATTCCATGCACTGCATCACCACCAATAGCAGTTCAGAATCAATGTGGGTGTTAATGACATTGTGAGTAGAAAAATACAGGGGCCGAGATCCAAATCCCACAGCAGCCTTCCTACATTTAGCGCCAGCTCTGCAAATGGCATATTCTTGGAGTGATTCCAAGGAGCTCACAAGATGAACTTTCCTTGACTTTGTGCTATGCTACCACCCAGTCCCCATGAATCCCTCCTTCAGACAGAGTCCCCCTATATGTGTATTTTTCTGCGGAAGTGTCAGCCAGTGTGTTCTGCCTGCACTAAAGACTACAATTGTTTAACACTTTGTCTGACAGTTAGCGAGGGTTGTATCAACACACCAGGGTGCGTCTTTTATAATTTAGTTTGAATGGATTTTTGACCCATGAATCAATGAGCCCTTTAGAGGCTGAGTAATATTTGCTTCCTGAAAGACTGTACAATAGCAACAAGGTCACAGTTTACTGTCAATTTTTAAATAACAAACTTACACTTGGGGCACTTAACATATTTTGACAAGGTGACCCACAATTATCCATTAGCATTGTATTTGTCTAAGCCCCTCTGCATTGAGATGCAAGGACTATGAAATAGTTCATTGATGTCCCACTTGGGGGTGGGGAATAAGGCAAGTGGGACTTTTCCAAGGTCTTTCACAGCCAGAATACATCTAGCTATTGCGGTATTGATTAAACATTTGGGTAGTTAATCAACACAGCTAAGCCCTTTTAACCTGCCATGTGCTGTATTCAAAAAGAAAAGTCTATTAAAAGGAGCTATGAAGACGCAATTTTTATTTCTAATATAGCACAGAAATAAAATATATTTGCCAACACTAAGATAATCAAAAAGACATTGGGTTAAAACATGTCCCTGGTGGGAATACTGTTTTCATGTAGCCCTGCTTATTTGTTTATACCAACATTTAAGTTTTTACTGCATCCCAAACTATATTTCTACTATGTAGTGACAAAAATGTTTGTGATTCAGTGTGGTCCAGTGAAAGTGCATTAAAATCTTTCACATCAAGCATCCTCCTTATGAATACAGCCACCAGAATTCATGGCCCATTTGGAGTGAGTGTTAAGGACCCTTTCTTGTGCAGGGGCGGGGGTGGGGGAGTCCTGCCGTGTTTATGGAAATCATTCCTAGGGGAAAATGGTCAAGTCAGTTGAGATGTTACTTCCCCCATATGGCTGTGTCTTAGGGACATTCTGTGTGGAGGGTTTTAGAGTATCAGAACTGGCACCAACAGGGCAGCTGTGGTGTGATTGGCTCGCCTCTCTGGGGTCTGTAAGAGCCCAGCATCTTCATATGGGTCAGTCAGAGAAATGGCGGCGGCACAATCCTGCACCTTCTTTTTAAAGCAGCTAAGGATTCTAAAAGGGTTTTATGGCAAGGGGGGAGGAACTGTTAGCAAAGTGTTCCTGGATGTGTATTAATCATAAGAGTGATATAAATTGAAGTAATTGTTGATGTTATCAAAGTACTCGACAGAAGAGGAGATCTAGTAGTAAAATTATATGGATTGTTCCAGAGATTACATAGATGAGTCTCTCTGTGTGTGCATGTGAAACGATCACAGCTAGCTCAAAAAAAGCATCCCTTTCTGTCTCCTTGATTGACACTTGGTGCTTTCTCTCCCAACCACATTCCGCAGCTTAGGACAGTGGAAACTGGGAGAAGTAGTCAGTCTGCCAGCCACTAGATTTCCATGGACGTTTGCCTGTCCCTAATAGAAGCAACTATAAACTAGGCTGCTTACTGGAATCCATTGTTTCCCAGTATCAAGAGACCTCACTAGACCTGAATAGAGCCATCTGCTTGCATAGGAGTATTATGACCTACATACCATGAATTAGACATTCTCTGCAGTCTCTCCTCCCTGTCGCTGGATGTTACCATACATTCATGTGGCTTTCAGACCTTCATGTGTCATTATGAGAACTGTATTTCCTATACTCAGTTCAGTAGCATTCAGGCATTTTGCAACAGAACCTTTCCTAATATTCTTCTCTTTGGGTGTCTTGAGAGGGATAGGAGAGGTGGCATTCCACACCTGGTAGAACACACAGTGTGACTAGACACCAGGGACCTTTCAGAATCAATTGTATCTTACAATCCATTCTTGCAAGTCCCACCTAAAACCCACAGCAGATCCTACCCATGTCACATGGACCCCTCCAAAATCCAACTTAAATTGTACTGGTACAAGGGGTATTTGAAGCAAGTTAGCCATTTTGTTGATGGCAGCCTAAACAATATGAGCCTAACTATTTCAGATTACCACCTGCAAAGGGGCTGTTTGAATTTCAACAGTCCCATTGAGAGCTGTTCTCTCAAGCTCTCCACACACTCCTCAGATACTTACACTGAGTTTACAACCTTGTGCAATCAAGCAGTAATCACAATTTTTAAAAAATCAAATGGAAATAGATATCCCCACATCCCCCACAAAAAAAGCACAAGCCTCTTTTGCCCATTGTAAAAGAAATTCTAACCATGTCTACTCAGAAGTCAATCATGTTGAATTCAGTTTGGCTTCTTCCCATGTAAGCGGGGTTAGGATTGTGCTAACCCATAGAGTATGGGTTATTTTTAAGAAGGTTTGTGCATGCAGGCACTTTGTTCTTCTCTGCCCTCTTTCAAAACTCAGCATTGGTGGCCCAGTTCTAGGAAATCTATGTTTGTAGATCAATTTAGGCAGCTTGTTCAAAATAATCTTCTCAACAATATGTTATTTGTGTTTGCCTTCCCTTGTCTTTGGTAAATTGCCTCAACATTTCACCATACTGAAATTAATACCTTAAAAACAAGGCAGTTAATTCACAAGGAACTTCCACTCTATTGACGATCCTAGAGGATATTATTTATTCTTGTGCTGAAAATGTACCGTATGGCTGGTACCCAAGCATTCGTCTGGGGAGATAATGTCTAAACGTAACTTTTATTAGCTGTGAGAACGCAGAGCAACATAATAATGTTCCTGAACATTTGAAAATCTTTTTGCTTTATTGCTTTTAACACATCTTTAATATTTTACATTCATCTTATTAGAGTCAGAAGTCTTGAGATGCTGGTGCTCTTTTTGCACAGTTTTAGAGTTCAATGCACAGGGACAATTCTGAGGGGAGATTTCACACATTTATGGAAAATAAGGCATTTTTTGCAGTAAAGTTGCAAAGTGTGAAAGAATTCTTGTTTTATCTGCCTTACTTATCCTGTTTATGAGTTATTTTGCCTGGAAGTAAATTGACAAGTTGTCAATGAACAATAGACAGTGCCTCAGCTAGGCTTTTCACAGGTTTGAATGCCTTTGGGCAAAAAGGGCTAAATCTGTAGCTTGCAATCTAGCATATGGAGGAGGGGGGAAAGTGGCAATGGGGTGAGAAACATTTACTGAGAAATTTCTGTGGCTGCTGATCTCTAACAATCCATTTGGCCTGGGGTTTAGGAATTCATGTAAAAATGCTCTTGCCTCAGATTCTGGGAAAGGGTTTTCAGTGTACACATAATGACCCTGTTTTTTTTATACCTGGAACACCACTGGTGTGCTTCTCAACCTAAATTTTTAATAATAAGGCTCAATTTAATTTAAAACAAAAACAAAAAACAAACCATGCCACAAGTGTACGTTTTTGTTCCCCACCTCAATATCGACTCTATAATTGCCCTAATTAGTGCACTATTGATATCTCTCTGTCTCTCTCTTTCTCTCTGCCCTCATTATTAGCACACCCTCTTGAGGTGTCAAACGTATTGTACACTTTCTAGAGTCATTAAGTGAATTTCATAGGCACGTTAACATAGCAAGAGGGAAATCGTCCAAGTCTCCTTTCCTGTGATGTCTTATTTTGTCAGGAGAATCTACTCTGCAAGGCTGGAAAAGGTGATACCAAAAGCTTTGAGGATTTCCAGAGCCTTTTAAACAACATAGTTTGGATATGAATGCTGGAAAGCAGGATGCACAAATGTGAGGAGATTCTAAAACACGAAGTACAAAAAGAAGCCTGTTCCAAGGGATAGAGAATATGAGCTGAAACTTGGTAATTTATTCATGGGGAAAAGAGATCTTTTTAGATATTTATGTACTGTTGAATTTTTATTCTTCATTAAAAAGACTGCTAGTCAAGAGCAAGTTTACTCCGCATTATATTTTTGCTACCCAGTGTGTGCATATAGCTTTGCTGTGGAGCACTAAAATAAGATACCAGGATTGCCAAGAACCATTTGTGTGGTTTAGTGCATTATAGTGTGAAGTAGCACACTTTCTCACTAAATAAATAACTGAGGAAAAGGGCACTAGATTAGGTTGGTTACCACAATTAATTAACACACTGTAACACACTATTATTTCTTTTAGCCATTTCCTTACATCAGTCAAAAGGGGATAAGCAGCTCCTTTCATTCACTAAAGTTCAACCAAAAAAAATGAGTGATAGAAATTATAAATACAATCCATCATGTAATGTTTTCATGCCCTTGAATAAAGCAGTTCCCATCACAACTAACTTACATCCTGTTAATTTTGATGTGTCTTAAGCGTGACTAAGGCTGCAATCCTAGCCCCACTTACTTGGGAGTAAATCCTATTGAATTCAATTGTATTTATTTCTGAATGGACATGTTTAGGATTGCGTTACAACTTCCTGAAGTCATCGTGTAGTCAAATCTGATTGCATGGTTATGTGATTTCATCATGTTGGCTATGTGATTCTTGACTGGATGGTACCAAAGACACAGATCAGGCATAGAAGAAATTACGACTATGGGTAAAAATTCAGCATAGCCCTATTTCATTTGTTGATTGTCCAGAATTTCAGAATTGCAGTTGGTGGATCTCAGGGATCTAGTAAAAAAAAACATGGTAGATACCTCAAGTCTGCCCACTTCTGCCCTAAAACATTGTGGCTTTGTTTTTCAGTTGTCAACTTTTCTTCATAGTAGTTGCACAACTGCAACTTATTTGTGAATAATATTTAAAATCAATTACTTTGTACTCCAGGCACTATGTGCCTACAAATGGGGAAGGAGAGGAACAGCAAGGTTAGCAAAGCTATGATAATCTCCTTGAACTGGAAATAACCATGCTCACGAAGCATTGCAGTATCCCTAATTGCAACAAACAGTCTCTCACTTTTTCTCCTTTTCCGTGTGGCATTTGACAACTACTCAAATATAACAGAAAGACCTGCCTTGTTACAGTTGTTTTCTTATGCCTTAGCTAAGTTTTCCTTAATTATTTCTCCAATTCTGTCAAGCAGTGTTATTGCCCCACTAGTTTAAAGGTTAAACAAAGCACCAAATCTGTCAAAGTGAGTGAAACCAACTGGTGAAGAGCTATCAGAAAGTAATCAGTGCTAATAGGTACATAATGGCCAACAGTGAGCTGTTTGCACTCAGATGCATCACGGCAGACAGAATGTAGCCTTCACCAAAGTCAGAGCTAGAGAAAACATGGTGTATCTACCTGGCACTGTGTGTTTGGAAAACATATTTTAACACCAAAGAGAGGCAGGGAGCGCCCGCGCTTGAAACAAGCTTCTGAAACAGTTATGGCGTTATGCTTAACTCGTCGTACCCAAATTTATCAATCTAATTCATTTGTTACACTCCTTATTTGTCAAGGCTTAAAATGGGGAAAATATGCATAAGAAGCTGTGCTGGTTAGAAAAGGCAACAAAAGAGGTATGGTTTTTATGGCTCTTTTGGTCCCTTCTGCAAGTGGCCCAATAGCTGAAGATGGAGACCTGTACTAAAAATACTACCGGTACTGTAAGTTGAATTTTACAGCAAAATCACCTGGCTGTAATGCTGTGGTGCTTAGAGCTAATCTTGGAGGCCCATTAAGAGCTTATACTGCAAGCTACTCTTTATCTAAAGCAAGGTGCTGAGTGGCACTAAGTTCTGAAGTTTATCGTTTCTGAGGAACCTGATGACTTTATATGACAGGGCCCTTAGTTACCCTATGGCTTAATACTGTTACTGGCCACCCCAATCTCTGCCAAGCAGTGTGTGAGATTCCAAGGTGTCTTCTCAACTAGGGTCTGTATTCCATTGGGGAAAATGAGGCATGGCAGAGTCTGCAGTGTCTTTCAAATATGATTCATTTACACATATTTACACTGGAAGCTTTCAATAAAGAGAGATTTCATAGCATTCACACCTCAGGAGGAACCCATCCTTTACAGCAGCCCAGCATTGGATATTCAGATATCCCTGTGTCTCTTTTCCAGCCTGACTTCCTAAGAGTAAAAAGGTAAAGGTAAAGGACCTCTGACATTTAAGTCCAGTCGCGAATGACTCTGGGGTTGCGGCACTCATCTTGCTTTACAGGCTGAGGGAGCCGACGTTTGTCCGCAGACAGTTGTTCCAGGTCATGTGGCCAGCATGACTAAGCCGCTTCTGGCAAAACCAGAGCAGCACACGGAAACGCCGTTTACCTTCCCGCCGGAGCGGTACCTATTTATCTACTTGCACTTTGACGTGCTTTCAAACTGCTAGGTTGGCAGGAGCTGGGACTGAACAACGGGAGCTCACCCCATCACGGGGATTCAAACCACCAACCTTCTAATTGGCAAGCCCAAGGCTCAGTGGTTTACACCACAGCGCCACCTGTGTCCCCCTTCCCAAGAACAGGTCAAAATTAATTCAGCAGGACTTATTTCATGGTTAGATTTTCATTTGTCAAGTGCTGCATAGGGAATCTGTTGCCCAGTTGCACTGCAGTTTTGCTTGGCATCTGCAGAATCGTAGCAATTTGTGGGCTTTCTGTGGCCTTATAACATATGTCAGAAAACGTGCCATTCAGATTTAGGTTCCCTCTCTTTTGATATGTGGCATGTTTTGCCTTTCATAAAACCTGTCTAGCACCTAAGGCAAAATAAGGATGAGCTCTCTATTTTTCTTCAATAGATGGAAAAGCAGCAGAGAATAGGAATGAGTATATTGCCTAAGGTTAGAAAATTACAGGAACCACTTTTTTTTTTTTTGGTTAATTAAAGCTACCCCAAAGCAACTGCAATTTGTGCTATCAACTATTCAACACAACATCACTCCACATTTTGGCTAAATTCCAGGTAGTAACATTTTTTTTTATGTGGATTACCCATTTACAGCTGATTTTACAGCAGTATCCAGAGTCCCACAACAGAGTCAACAGAGAGAGTGAGATGTCTGAGGCTGTCAGACCATTGCTCTCTAGCTCACAATTGGCTACATCTGGTCTAATTTTAGCAGCTCTCCAGGGTTTCAACTTTACCTGGAGATGCCAGAAACTGAACCCAGGGTCTTTGGGAAGCATGTGCTCTACTATTACCTAAGATAGTGTTTTTCTGGTTTATTAGAGATTGAGATGTTCTAAATGTATAATGTGTGAAAATCTCTGTGTTCATTTACTCCCCCCACCTAAATAAATAAATAAATAAATAAATAAGGAGACAATTTGGGGGGGGGGATGCTCTGGAGTCTCTCCAAACCTTCAGAGCAGATGTGGGGCATGCAGGAGGCCCATGGGGGAAGGAAAAGGAAGGAAAGTTCCATTGTGCAATCAGAAGTTGTTCTGCTCATACAATGACTTCACTGAATTAAACCCTTTGACCTTCATTTCAATAATCCTGTGTTACCATACCGGTATGTATCCATAATATTCTTAATGGTACCTTATCATAATCTGTAATGACAACATTCATAGTGCATTTTCCAGTGAAGAAATCCTTAACATTAGGGCACTAATAATCTAACTAGAATGATTGAAATTTGTGCTACATGGTCATGGAGACTTTTTGAAAATCTGCTCTCTCTATGTCAGGGAGGTGCATTCCTTTCAAAATCTGGCCAATTCACAAAGGTCCCAGGGCTACAGACACACAATGCTATGTATTCATTGCCTGTGGACAATGGACCACAGCAGATATTTTAGCTTGCAGCCCTTCAGCAAATGATAGGAAGCTAGTGGGATGCCACAGCTAATTGAAACCATTGGGTAATTTAGGGGAACAGAACACAATAACTCAAAGCGGTATCTGATTTAGAAGATGTCTGTCCTCTACTTGCAAAGTATATCACAGTCACCTTACAAATCACAAGAATCCACTTTTTGAAACATATTTCTTACATACATCATAGCACTTAAAACAGTACAGATGTCACTTGGGGCACTGGAGCATGCCAGGCCACTGGGGTTAGTACTGACTCAGAGGAAAGAGCAAATCAACAGCATAACTTTCGTGTAGCACCTGGCTTTCCCTTGGCCATGTTTTGAACAGGCTTGACCTTGTTTAGTTTGTGAGATCTGATGAGGTCAAAGCCCAGGGTGGAATGAATGTTTCCAGAGAAATCATTCACAAGTGAAGCAAAGAGAATTTAATAACAGTTGCAAAACTAGAATTATCCATGAGAAAATCGAGAGGCAGACCAAGGAAGCAAGGACGATAACACAGAGAGAAATGGAATGTCAATTAACAATAGTGGAGGCCAATTTTGGGAAAGTACTCCCCCCCCCCTTTTATCTGTATTCCATCATTTTTTTTCAGTAAACAAAAACAACCACTGTTTCCTATTTTTAAGCAGACTGGTTTTTTATGTAAGCATATGCAACACTAATAGTTTTGGGTGTTGTTTATGCCTTATTAGTAGCTTTTTTGTGGTTCTTTGAGTTAGAAGTTGGCCTCCACAAGTCACAGGTAAACTGAGGCCTGCTTTGCATGTAACATTTTCAACCATCATTTAAAATTAACCATGGTTTAACATGAATGAGCAGCATGCTGGTTCACACTAGTCAAAACTCCCTGATTCACTCATCCCCTGCTTCCAACTTTGTGAGGGTGGGAAGCAGAGAATGGCTTCTCTCCAAGCAAACCATTTGCAGGAGCCAAGGTCATTGTTTGTCTGGGAAAGCCAACCTCTCAAACATGCATCAGTATGCTACTTGTTGATTTTAAACCACAGTTAATGGTTGGCACCTCCCATACATTTTGAAATCAGATACAAATACCCAAAAGCAATGAGTTGTGAAGGTCACCTGCATATGTAAGATGGATGGAAGCCACAACTGGACACAGATTAGACCCATTTCTGGTGTCTGCAAAGAGGACTAATTTGCATCCTTATCAGGGTGTTGGGATCGTTGCCACCACTGTACAACACTTTGTATTTTTCTAAAGTTACAAATTCCTTATTAACAATATCCATTTTCTCTTCACTATAGACTTGGTCACACATTACACTAAACAGAGGTACAAGCTATCTCAACACATCTAGATGTATTTGTGCAAAAGAATAGTCACCTGTTAATTTGTAACACTCAACTGTTGTGTACACAGATTGTACACTCAGTCAATGTAATGTGCCAACACCTCTATTTTCTAGCAGTTATTGAAATTCTGGTGTTCTAAACTGTGTATGTCTGGTAGTTAGCCATCTAAAAATGTATTGTAAATATGTTCCATTAAGATGCTACATATTGTGAATAATTCTTTTAAAAAAAAAGCTTATATGAAATGTGATTCTTGAGGTTGCAGACCTCATAATGCCTTTTAACCTAAGATGTCAACTTGAAGTTCTCATAATTTAAAGAAAGTGGGGAAACATTTAAATTTGCTTTAAACTCAAAGCATCTGAAATTGTTTGCAACAACAACAAAAGTTAATGGAGAAAGAACTTTCTGTGTTTTTCATTAAACCATCTGACTCTCCTGCCTGTTTTTGATTCCCCGCACACCCAAAGACATTTATTTATGTTTTCTAATATTGAGTAATGCTGTTGCATGAATTCTTTCTTAATCACAGAATGTGTCATTTGCCCTTGAGCACATTCTATGTGCTCTAAAAATAGAACAGGGCATATTCCACAGGTCATGTAGCATGGCCATTTTGTGACTGGTTGCTATAAATAAGGGCTCTGGGGTCAAACCTGTCTTCTCTTTGAAGAGGTTAGAAGGTTTTACCCTGAAAGCAACACCAGCCCCAAGCCTCAATAACCACTTCCCGAAAGGATTTTGTGGGCAAGACGGAGATAAATGGCACATCAAATGTCATCTTATATAAACCCATTTGGAAAAGAAAAGAAAAGATCAGGAAATAGGATCCTTTTTGCAGGGGAAGAAATACAATTTTTCAGATGGTCTCTTTTAGGGAATATTTCAAAAGCTGTTTTGCTGTCTTTCTATATAAAAAGTCTGCGTCAATGGTCGAATTGTATTTAGAGGAAGCAAATCACTTAGTTCTTTTTTTAAAAAAGTATACAAAGTGATCTGGACAGAGGGTTGCTTTTGTCTTTTCTGTTCTAGTCTTCAACTGTGTGCCAAAGTGTCTGACAACCACAATATATGCTCATCAGCATGCAAGAGCCCCGAAACATAAAGCAACTTGTCCTTTTGCTCAGCTGTTGGAACCCAGTTTTGCCCTCCCCTTCCATGCTAGAGGCCAACTCCAAGTGTTGCAAAGGGGACTCAGGCAGTCTGAGGACCTGTTCTCCTGAGGCTTGCAAACAGGTTCACCTCAGGAAGTTTCCTCTGGCTTTCACTGCTGGCCAAGGGGTAAATTGCCCAGCTCAGGTGTGGATCTTCTGGAAGTGAGCTGTGGAGTGATATAGCTCAATCCCTGAGAACATCTCTGTACGTACATGTCAAAACTACACATCCCTCAAAACACCGGATCGTAGCACTTGTGGAGATGGTGTGTTGCTAAAAAAGAAGAGGTTAGATTTTCTGCAGTAAGGAACAAGACAGAGAACTTACTGTGATGTCAGGAGATTATTGCAAATATATGATGGTGCCATCTAGAACTCCTGTAAAATATGAATGAATATATAACCACCCAATGTGGAGGAAGCCTAAGCAACCAGAGAAGTAGTAATGCTTTTTAATTGAATGTTTTAAATAAGAGGCATGTCCATTGGTTTCTTTTCCTGTGAGACTGGAGTTGTCAACAGGTCACATTTCTAGGTCATTTTTTCTTTTCCTTTTTTAATAAATACGGGGAAGTGCCAAAATATAAACAGATTCTTCTGGTCTGTTCTTTCTGCTCTGGCAGCTATGTAACCCGAGACAAATAAGCTTTAAAAAAACTGAGTAGCACATCCCCACAGACAGTAACAGGCAAGTGCAGTCCAGCCCCCGAGTGAAGTTGGTAGCTGTAACTATCTGTACTTAAAATTGCTCTGCACAAATTAAGATCTGTGCTATGCAGAGATTAAGTGGGC
Source organism: Darevskia mixta (assembly GCA_034641385.1). Classification (NCBI taxonomy): domain Eukaryota; kingdom Metazoa; phylum Chordata; class Lepidosauria; order Squamata; family Lacertidae; genus Darevskia; species Darevskia mixta. Next base: position 1,955,355 of record JAWWNH010000038.1, on the reverse strand, counting down.
ATAAATTACTTGTAAAAAAAATTGTTTTATATGGTGGTCTTTAAGAAATATGCCCTGACCTCCATGCATATATCCCTTGCTTGAAGCAGAATTCTGCATACAAATGAGTGCTGCAGATAATTCTCCAGCCTGATCCTGCAGTCAGAGCCGCACATACATTGCCTAGTAAACAAAGCTGGAATCCTGTCAATCAACAACTTGGGTGAGGAGGTAAAGGGCCCTGCTAAACATTCCTCACCAAACCCCTGACCAGTGATAACCCATCTTCTTTGACAGGCTACACCTGTATTAAGAAAATAGAAAGAGCTCTTCTGGTTCAGGCCAAAGGACTATCTAGTCCAAGGGTGCCCAGACTTTTTTCAAAGAGGGCCAGATTTGAAGAAGTGAACATGTGTGAGGGCTGACAAAAGTTGTTGAGCTTTTTTTTAGAATTGATGTTTACCCCAAAGTTGTTGAACTTTTCTTAGGATTGAAATAAATCCACAGATATATGGCTACACCTCATCTCAAGGATTGGGGACCCTGTGGCACTCCAGCGGTTGGTTGGTTGGTTGGTTGGTTGGTTGGTTTTACTCTAACTCCCATCAGCCCTAGCCAGCATGACCAATGGCCAGAGATGGTGTGAGTTACAGTCCAGCAATATATGAATGACCAGAGGTTCCCCACCCCTGCCTTGTGTGCTCTTGGATGTTGAAAAATGGTCCAGCAAATGAAGTTTCTGACCTGCAGCTGCAAAGTGGAATCAGGATCACTAATCAATTTTTATTGCTTAATCAAAGTGAGTAGAGCAGAAGTGTAAATGAGAGGGATGGGATTCTTTATGTGAATGCTGAATAGTTTTATTCTCTCTTCTTTTAAGAAGAAGAAAGAAAAAAAAGCTTGGACAGTACAGCAGCTGCTCATAAAAGCTATGGAGGCACTTTATAACAGGCACTTAGACACAGTTGACTAAGATAAATATTTTAATCTTTTATACACAGAGTTGAAGTTCAACCAAATTGTAACCTGCTATGTTTTTCCATGGTACCCTATTCTGTTATCGTTTTTGTGGCATATTATTTAGTAAATCCTAATATTGCAAAGATGTTGAGATAAAGAAAGTTGATTTTTGACATGAATAGCCAACCTCCCATCACGACGTCTTGATACTTATCTAGGAAATCAATACGAGCCTTAAAAGAAGGGACTGTGATGTTGCTTATTATTACAAAGTACAACCGTTCATTTATCCTCTCACTTGTTAAGTGGGCATGTGGCAAAAGTCCAGACCTCGAGGTGAGTCATATTCTTACAAGGCTAGGTTAAAGCAAGGCAACATAAAATAAAGCAAATGGGAAATTATGCAGATTCTGAGGGAACTTATGAACATAAGAATCAAGGCTCAGAATAGCCCTCTTCCACATAATCAAGGGTGCAGCGGGGCTGGCTACTGGCCCTAACCCTGAAGCTATGCAGTTTTCTCACCTTGCCCTCAACGTCCATGTGTTCGTCTTGCATATCTGCAGCAAATAAACCCATGCTTATAGAGGCACTGTTGCTGGTGAGACCTCAGTATTTTTGCTATATAGCAATGATTAAAGGTAAAGGTAAGGTAAAGGACCCCTGGACGGTTAGGTCCAGTCAAGGGCGACTATGGGGTTGCACCGCTCATCTTGTTTCAGGCCGAGGGAGCCGGTGTTTGTCCACAGACAGCTTTCCAGGTCATGTGGCCAGCATGACTAAACCGCTTCTGGCGCAACGGAACATCGTGAAGGAAACGTGAGCACATGGAAATGCTGTTTACCTTCCTGCCGCAGCGGTACCTATTTATCTACTTGCACTGGCATGCTTTCAAACTGCTAGGTTGACAGGAGCTGGGACAGAGCACCTGTGACCCTGCAGGTACTGTTGGAACTTCCATCATTCCAGATCATTGCCCATGCTGGCTTGGACTGGTGGTAACTGAAGGGGAACAGTTTCCTCACCTCTGCTGTACAATACCAGTTTTATATCAGCTTCATCTACTGGTTGAACAGCTTTAAAGCCCTAAGTAGTTTGGGTTGAGGACATCTGAAATCATGTCTCAGCACACGTCCTACCAACCACATGCAATTATCATAAAGGGAGGCCCTGTTATGCATCCTTTTGCTTTATGAGGTGTGGGGAACAGGGGTGTTTGATGGAGACTTTTTATAGAATCGTCTAGGCTATGGAATTCACTCGACCAGAGCGATCATCTTCACTTTGTGTGTTCAGGCATCAGGTTTACATGGACTATTTAGAGCATTTCATAGGCCTCTGTTTCTGAACCCTGGTGAATTTTTGAAGTCTTCTATTTTTAACATTTTTGTTCAGTATTGCTATGGTTGAATTTCTGTTGGTTTAACAGTTTGTTACTGTTTTAATCTGATTTTATGACTTGATTTTACGAATCTATATTCATTTTATGAATCTATAATGAAACATTTAGATATTGCCTACTCCTTTTTGGGGAAGCTTCAATGTTTTTTCAATAACAGCTAAGAGTGTACATATTCTAGCTTCGAAAGTAGGGCTTTGAGGAGTAACTTTTTTATATAAGATGTGGCAGTGGCGAGACTCCTAAAAACAGAGTTGATGCAAGGACCAAAGAGCAAGAAGTCAACAACTCACACCAATCGTGTGTGCACAGTTGACTTCCATGACTCTAGCTTTCCAATAATTGCACTTGAAAATTAATCTTAGATAAATTCCCATTCTGCCAGATATATGTTAACAATACTATAAATCCCCAAATATATTACATGTCTTGCAACAGGATTGGTGGCCTAGAAACAAAAACAACAACAAATACAATGGTAAACAAAGAGGCCTACATTTCAGCTTGGCTGAATATAACTAAAGTTTCAAGCGTTTAAATAGTCTCAGACGGCCACATTCAAAAGCTTGAGACTTTGGCAGAAACAAGGAGATGTCTGCCAAAGAATATACATAGCCCAAGTTTTCAAAAGCTGTGCTCTTATTTTTAATCTCTTTCTCTTATTCCTTTCAACTCCAAAAAAACATTTTAAAGGCAGCAAAACATTAAAATCTACATTGAGATTCTAAATATATTACTCCTCCCTTCCTCTTATTGCACCTTCTTCACTTATATATATATTGGCTTGTGATGTTGAACCAGGAAACTGTAGTTTAATAGCTGCTTATACAACTGGGATACAAAACCTGTTTCTGATCCATGAATCATCACATATTGACCCAGGATTAGACTTATTTTTTATTTAAACAGATTTTCCCAACCATGCAACCTTCATTTTGAACTTATTATTCTGATATTTTGTTGTAGATTTATGATATTTATTGGTATTATTTTACATTGTTCACTATGATCAGTGGTATACAAATGTAAGTAAATAAAGAAATACACTGATGTCTGAATCAGATCTACCTGTCTCTGTCTCAGGGATGCATCAAAAGCATCCACAATTACACATTGTAGGCAGTTCTGGGTTTATCTATAGGATACATGTATTCGCAGTTATGTTGGTCACAGACAGGACCAAAGCATATGTAACAGGTAGCAGCAGATAGCATGGTGGGGTGGATGATGATGATGATGATGATTTTATTTATTTTTATTTGTTGAATTTATATACTGCCCTATACCTGGAGGTCTCAGGGTGGTTCACAGAAAAGATCAACATAAAAAGAACAATATACAGTGGTACCTCTGGTTACGTACTTAATTCGTTCCGGAGGTCCGTTCTTAACCTGAAAACGTTCTTAACCTGAAGCACCACTTTAGCTAATGGGGCCTCCCACTGCTGCTGCGCCACCAGAGCACAATTTCTGTTCTCATCCTGAAGCAAAGTTCTTAATATTTCTGGGTTAGCAGAGTCTGTAACCTGAAGCGTCTGTAACCTGAAGCGTATGTAACCTGAGGTACCACTGTATATATAATCAAAATAAAAACAACAACCCAATAACCCCCCCCCAAAGAGCCACGTTTTAAAAGGGCATAGGACGTCAATCAGATCAACCTGGTTAAAAAGGAGCCTGGATGAACTCACCTGACCTCCCGACAGCTGAGTCACTGCTGCTTTCCAGGAAGGAGGGGTGAGGAGATTAACACAGTGCAAACACACTGGCAGTGCCAATGCATAATCTCCTGCTGGTGCACTGGCACTGTACAGATATCCCTGCCACCTCACCCTCTCCTTCCCAGTGAGCAGTAGTGACCCAGCTGTCAGGAGGTCAGCAGCCACCACCCCATTATGCCATCATCATTCCTTCTCTGTCCTGTTCTCATATAAAGCAGTGTATATATGTGAGTGTGGGTGTCTTACTTTAAAAGTAAAAGAAGCGTCTAGTCAAAGGGCACTGAACCCTCTCTCCTCCTGCACTCTTTTAACTATCAAAGAAAACCCCGCCACCACTTTATGTACATGCAGGGGGAAAAGAAACACCTCTCCACCACCGTCACTTTTCCATTTTAAGGTGTTCACTTTAATATACACTGTTTGAAGAAATAATGTAAATACAGTGTTTTAAAATCCCTGAGAATCCTCCCCCTATTATTATGAACTGCAAACTTTATTGTGTCATCCACTGTTTTTACATTTCTTTTATTGCACAAGGCCATGAACTTAGCCTCTCTTTCAGTAAGCTGGAAAAAGAAACGAAAGTTATCTCCATTGTGAACTTATCCTGACAAACAATGTCAGGCCCTCAGCCTCAATATATCAGTGTCACTCACTCGGCACTCACCCAGCAAGTAAGCTGCTGTTGGATTTAGCCTTCAAAAGCTCCTCATTGTTTGACAAGTTAGAAAAGGTGGCGATACTGCAAGTAATTGGAGGCCCACAACTCCCTCCCTGGAGGTGGTCCTGTCCTTAAACTAAACCCTGGCCATCTCTAAGTAAAGCACCTTAATTGGCAGTGTGGTTACGATGACTGTTCCTTCCACTCCTCCAAAGGCAGATGTTGAAGAGAAGGCATGAGTGGAAAGGAAATTGGGACAATATGGTGCAGAGATTAAATGCTGTTATCTCAAATCATGCTGGGGTATTTTGTTTCAAGCCGCCTTTGAGTTTAGGCTCACCTCTCTCATTTTTCGTTCTCTTTCCAGGCACTCTAGCTATTAATTAACATGCATGCACCAGCTGCGTTCCAGAGGAGCTAATAGCACACCCACAAGAAATAGTTGTGTCACAGTCAGGGTTTTTAACCTTCATTACTGCACAAGCTTGTCTTCTACATATTAAGGGTGACTTATAATTTCAGCTTTAGAAGCCAAAGTACGAGGACCCTAGCACCCAATACTCTGAGTTACTGCCGCAGCTAAATAGCTCATCAGATCAGCTGGCAAAGCTAATGAGTGCTGGACGGGCAAAAAAACATGCACTTTCTTCTATCAGGAGGCTTTGACTCAACAGTCAATGCAATGATCAAATGGATAAATTGCCATAGCTTGGGTTCCTGCCATTTCAAACAGACAAGCATCTCCCGCTAATCAATTGGAAAGCCTTTGAATGCTGTGGACACCTACCTGTTGCACTGATGGGACATTTGTCTCTGGCACCAGGTTTTTAGAGGAGCCACCTGTCGAGAGAGAAGTGGTAGGAGAAGGTACAGTTCTCAAAGATGGGGGGTTAACAAATCAGTGGGCAATAAGATGTGTCCTGGGATGGACAGGCAGCAGGAGGAAGGGGGGGATTCGTACTTCTCGGAGTCAGAGGAAAAGGCAGCATTAACTCTGACACAATTCTCTATACCCACCTAAATTCCAGTGACCAGTCCTGTAACTGTGCGTGCATGTTTAACCATGGTAACATCTCCAAACATCTGGAATTCAGAATACCATTATAGACCTGAGTTCAAGGATGTGACTAAATTGTACACCACAATTGAAGATTATTGAGGAAAACTTGCAAAATCTTGAAAGATCTTATGAGGCTGATTTCCTGCAGCCAATCAAAACAAAACTACCGGTAGCTGCTTTCTGAACAATGAGCTGCTGGCACAAGTCCTCTTGGGCTTTGAGGTGCGAGGAGAGAGACTATGAAATCTATAGATCAGGACATTGCATTTTGGGTAAATTAAGCTGGTGGGTGGCCATTAAGGATGGAAGTTGAGTTAAGCTCCCATTCAAATGTGTTACTGCTGCCCTTCCCTCCTAAGAGGCAGTCCAGGGGACCAGCAAGGAGGGCAGGGAGTGGTGGTGTTGCTGCTGCCATGGTAGATGGAAAAAAATACTGTGCAGATGATGAGGTGGAGGTCCACTGACACCACTGTGCCCAGGGCTTTCTGAAGTCTGGTCCGAGCTCCATAGTTTCTGCTGGCATTTTTTGGACAGAGGCAAGGCGGGCCAACAGGATGTGGCAGCAGGGAAGGGCAAGCCTCATAATAGCAAGGGAAACTGTGAACTCAGAAGCAGCAGACGCTAGTGGAAAATGAGAAGATTTACAGGCCCAATAACTTACGTTAGGTCTCTTGATTCCAGAGCACGTGTAAGAACTGACACTAGACCACAGGGACAAGGAATCATGATCAGGGCCGGACCTACCATTAGGCTAAGTGAAGCGGCTGCCTCTGGCAGCTGCTTTTGGGTGTCATGATTTATTACTTCTTAAATTTATTGTTGTTGTAAAGGTACTCGCAAAGAGAGACACTTGTGAGACATTCTGCCTCAAGTGCCAAGTAACTCGATAATCTGCCCCTTTAGTTTGGTGCAGGGAGACACCATTTGCTGTTCTACTTTTGCTTCAAACAGCAATGTATTGAGCTGTGTGTATACTACCAGCTTAAAATGCGCCTTGGTCATTCTTTTTCTCAATTTGGCTCAAAGCTGGTTTGGGGAAAACACATCAAACTGCAGTATTTCATAAGAAACTACGGGATAGATACAAGTTATGGGTAGTGTCATGTGTACACTGCTTCCCAAACCAGCAGTGGGGGTTCACTGGATACAAAGTAAACAGGAACATGCACACAGCCTTAGCCTTAGTGTGTTCATGGATGTGATCCTCTGCATGCTTCTCTGGAAATAAAATCTCCTTATTTTAGGTTGCAATGTGTCTATTTCACAAGGGAACTGAGAATGTTTGATGGGGACTTGTTCAAGGACTCCAGCAAGACTATTGAAGAGACATGATTTGAACTTGGATCCTGGTCAAGTTATCCTGGTTGATATATTTCATATATTGATTACATTTCACCATAAATGCAATAATAAGAATGCAATGATCTGCTAATGTATTGTATTGTTAATAGCTGGTTTAGGGTTTACCAAGTCAATACCAGAGCCTATTTTCACAATGTCTTTGTCATAAATATCAATATCAAACAAAAGAGTGTACAGTTGGTGTATTGCAAGGACCAGCCATAGTAACACATATGGAAATACAATGTGCAGGCCTTGGAAGCATAATAAATTGGGTATTTTTTTAAAGAAAGAGGTCATTGCACTTCTTCCAAGCAACTGGTTCATGCTGACTTTTCAAAAAATTGATTTGCATTTGAGCTACCCAAAAACTGATGGTGTCACAATTACCGTAGAAGTGCATTAGGGTAATAGAAATCTTCCCACAATACTGAATATATACATATATAACTCAGAAAATTATATATATCCAGAAATCCTTTCATGAAAAAGGCCTGAAATAGAATGGGTTTCAATTTCTCATGTTCTAAATATTACCGTCATTTGGTTATTAGGTGTAGGGACCAGGTGGATACTGAAGAATGCAGGTTCTGTCCCAACAATAATAAATTCATTTTTAAAATATATTTACAACCCACTTTTCTTTCATCAGGGAAACCAAAGCAGTATATATGTCGTTCTCATCTGGGACTTAACCAGAACCAGCTAACCCTGCTTCACTTTGGCAAGGCCGTGGCTCAGGCTATATCCTGGGACTATAATAGGAACATCTAAGAGCATTTCCAAGGAATGGCTGGCATGAGAGCTGCTGCCTGAGGGGAAAGGCTGGACCCCCTTCAGTGCCGCCCAGCTCTTTTTGAAGAAAACAAATATCCTTGAAGTTTTAATTATTTAATTAATTATGGAGTTCCAATTTAAGGTGCAGTTTGCCCTTTCTATATCTATACTAGGGTAGCGTCAAAGGAGTGTATGGGAGTCCCCAGTTAAGTCACCACTATTCTGAATTTGAATTTCCCTCCTACTCGGCCGCCCCCCAATATGGAGACAACGATCATGATGATACTGATGTTGTTGTTGTAAATATTATTATATTTATTTATTTATTTATATCCTGCCTTCTTCCCTGATGGGACTCAGTGCAGCTTGCAGATAAAAATAAGAACTGCTAAAAATGTGGAAAGAACAATAATGTAAAAACAATTAAAATGTGCGGGTGTTGGGAGCATGGCTGCTGGGTGCCAATGCTGGAGTCTCAACTAACTAAAACGATTTCAATGGGACTTGGTCGTCACTAACTTTTGTTAGATACTTTTTTGGGGGTAAATAGGATGCAATCAGTGCCTATCTGTGTTGGAAGGAAAGCATACAGGCCTTTCAGCTTGTGAATGTCAGAGGCATGGCCAGCAGGCACAATCCTCTCTCTGGCTCTGTCCTGATCCACACATCATATTAAACTAGTTAAAATAAATAAATAAATGATGGTTTAATGTGAATGCAGAGTGTGATGGTACACACTGCTAAAATATTTTCAGTCCACTGCTACCCTGCCCCTGTTGTAGTTGCACAACCGGGAAACAAACTAGAGCCAGGAATGTCGAGACATCTGAACCTGGGCTTGTGATGTGTTCCTCTCCTAACAAACCACAAACAGCAATCCAGGTTTATTATTGGCTTGCTGCTTATAGTTTGTTTGAGGGAAACAAACCATGAGCCCAGGGTCAAACATTATGGCAAGCCTTTTTTCCCCCAATGGCCCAGTAGTAGCAAGAGTGAGAAAGCAATGGAGCAAAAACTTTTAAAGCATTGTGTGTTCATAAGAAACCATAATTTGCTTTCTAACTATGGTTTAATGTGACATGTGAGCTGGACCTCTCTTCCCTCCCATATATATATATATATATATATATATATATATATATATATATCTCACACATACACACACCATGATCATTGACAACAGACAGAATTCCCTGTTGTTATTTGTAAGTTTCTGGCAGATCCTTCTCTGCTGTATTGAATTAACATTAAAATATTAGAAGCCCAGTCCCATTAACTGTCATTGCAAATGTCATGGTCTTTCCTGTATCAATGCAATGCAACAGAAGTGGACTCTGGACGGAGTGCTGGTGCCAGAATATCAGTGCATGTCCCTATGTCCACCTGATCAATGTGCCAGTGCTGTATAAGAGATCTCCTTGGGCATTTGAGCAGTGGAGAAGCATACAAAATGTCCCCGTCTGTGTAGAGGGGAAAGAGGACACAGAGCCTGATGCAACAACAGCCTTAGGGAAAATAAGAGAAAAATATGGCATTTTATATATGGCATTTAATTTTTAAGATAAAGGTGCCCTCCATCTTAAGTGTGATGTCTCATTTTATTGTATTCAAGGACAACTAGATAGGGCCTTGCAAGCTCAACAAATTTGGCACTGAGAGGGTGGATAACGTTCTGGGTTCAGTCAGCCTTCAGTGTAGCTATATCCCTTGTGGCTTAATTTACTTCCTCCTCATAAGGCTATAATAATATCTACCCAACAAATATTCTCTTCTTTGCTCTGAATATTAATATTGGTTCTTGGTACTACCCCTTGGAAAGCATGATGGTGCCTAGGACCCAATTAAAACACACGTTCCTCAGAATATCATGCAGTGTGTGATTTTTTGCCCTTATTACTTAGTCTTTTCCCTAGAGGAAGATCATACAAGATTTTAGAAATTAACTGCCTGTCGAATGAATCCCTTCCAGTCTATATTACTGGCTTTGTAATTCTGCACTAGAATAGTTGAGCCTATGAAACATTCGTGAATAACCAAATGTTAATATTTAATTGAATGGCAGTAAGTTGCAGTGCAACTAGTGTGTAGTATAACGAAGGAAGCCAGCCTGCCAGATAGACAGACAATTTCTTCCATGATCTTTTATTACCATAATCAGCACTAGAGACTTCCCTACCACAACTCCAAAACTTACCTAGGTAAATTCAAAACTTTATTTTTAAGTCACCTACCCCCTGTTTCATTAGAGATGCCTGTTCCTGCAGGAAAACCCCTTCGCATTCCAGACTTAGCAAACTAATAATAAAGACCAGAAGGGTTTTAGAAGCAGTGTTCACCATTATGGACCAGAAGTGGCTCTTTTGTATTGTTACAGAGGTTGTGCGCCTCCCCCAATCTCTGCCGAGCGGTGGGAAGATTCCAGGGAGTACCTGGTGCTTACCCTGAAAGGAAAAGAGAGAGAGAGATTATATTGAGACTTACCCAGTAAAAAGGCATTGGGTTGGATCAATACTCTAGGACTGAAGGGGGGTAACCCCAAAGTGGGATAAAACACAGGGTACTCAGGTAAAGGGGTCCAAGGGTAGAATTCTGTCCCAAAGCCTGGATGGAGGTCTGATGGGCAGGGGCATATTTTTGAAAATGCCTGCTCCAAAGGTCTTATCTTACTACACTAGGGATTATATAGCTATATATGAAATTTCATGCATATCAGTTAATATCTTGACCCTCCTCCATGAAAATAGCTGTTTACTTGGCTGTTTTCCTATGTCGTGAAGGCTGAAATTTCAATTCAATGGAGCACTTACGTTCCCAACCCTAACCCTGCGGAAAGCCATCTAATTAGACTTTAATTTGATTTTGACATGTTTTTAGGAGGTAATTTAATTATTGTTTGATTTTATATCAATGTTATGTATCTGATGTTAGCTGCCCTGAGCCCGACTTCGGCCGTGGAGGGCGGGATATAAATAAAAGGGTTCTTTTACTTATTATTATTCCTTTGTAAGAAAATATGAAATAACGCAAAACCATTTTTGCAGGCAAAAAAAAAAATCAATGTGGGGGCGTGACAAGAAATTTTCCACACCGGGTACCACCTGACCTTCCTACGCCTCTGCTGATGGGCCATATCTGAATGGCATCCTGGTGGGATTTCCTCATTAGATTTGCATCAATAGATGGTATCCAATCAGGCTGGCTGATTCAGGATACATACCTATTGCCTATGCCAAATTCTGAGTTACATATGTAATCAATAAAGTTGTGGCCATTTTGATCCCAAGCTGGTGCCATGTCTTTCTTACTGCATAGGTAAAGGTAAAGGTAAAGGGACCCCTGACCATTAGGTCCAGTCGTGTCCGACTCTAGGGTTACGGCGCTCATCTCGCTTTATTGGCCGAGGGAGCCGGCGTACAGCTTCCGAGTCATTTGGCCAGCATGACAAAGCCGCTTCTGGCAAACCAGAGCAGCGCACGGAAACGCCGTTTACCTTCCCGCCAGAGCGGTTCCTATTTATCTACTTGCACTTTGACGTGCTTTCGAACTGCTAGGTAGGCAGGAGCTGGGACCGAGCAACGGGAGCTCACCCCGTCGCAGGGATTCAACCGCCGACCTTCTGATCAGCAAGCCCTAGGCTCTGTGGTTTAACCCAGAGCGCCACCTGGGTCTTACTGCATACGCACTATCAATCCCCTCCCTCAGTAATCACCAGCCTGCTGCACTGTGGCCTACAATGAGACTTACCCAATTTATTAAAGATCAGTATGATCTTACTTCTGACTTCATCGGTTCAACTTATAGAATACAGTGAGCTTTAACAAAATATTTTCAGCCAGCTGAAATGCAACCTTTAGAAATGCAAACAATCTTGCAAAGAAGTAGTAGTATGTATGCTAGCACAACGTAGGAAGCCCATGAAAAGGAAAAAGTATCCAGCCTCTGCTTAATTATTTTCCTCATTATCGGACTTCCTCTGTGCAACCTGCCATGAACATACTTGAAAGCCTCATTATCACTTAATTCACTTGCCAAAACAAGGAAGGCCTGTCACTTACCCTTGTGCTCCAGCAGATTATAACATCATCCCTGTTATGAAAAAAAGATCTGGAGCTGCACTCCCATGTTCCCTCTCCAATCCACCACTGGGAACACATTCCCTACATGCTCAGGCGCACTCTCTTATTTAGCAGTAGATCACATGGTCCATTGAGTTAAGCCCCGATGAACCCTGGCAAAAATTCAGCTTGCATCTGTCACAGTAAGCCTTTGAATTTTGGCTAAGAACTGTTTTCCCCCTCAGCCTCTTCCTCCCCAAATCCTATTAACACATTGTCTTTGCTTTTGAAAACAGTTTGAAACTAATGCACAATGCTAATAACAGTAAGAGAACATAATAGATACTAATGTTTCACAGAGGTGTTGAGCAAGAGGACTATTAGACTCAACTATGAATGAAAATGATGCAGTCATGCTTAATAAGATGTTTTAAGAAGTATCTTATTAATTTTCTGAGGAGCAGGTACAGACTATAGTGCATTTATAAAATAATTAGAAATCCACTCTAATTGTTTTTTTAATTAACAACAAAACTTTAAAAATACTTATATCCATCTCCCTATCTCCTTCTGTATTAATTTTTAGCTGGGCCCAGGAGATTTTCAACTCCAAACTCCAGAGCAGAAAGGAATAAGGTGGGTGCATTATTCTAATTTTACAGTGTCAGAGAAAATCCTCATATATGTTAATTTCACTGTTTGTTCAACCTGTTGATAAGTTCTAGCAAGCTTTCTGCCTTTTTTGTGATGCCATAACTCAAGTGTAAACCAAATTTGACTCTTGAATAACTGTTGTTGTCTTTTTTTAACTTACACATTTCTCACACTGCCCACAGATCTCACTTGGGGGGGGTAGAGATTTAGTGGAGGTGAATTATTTGAACTTGGATTTCTCTTAAGATAATGAGCTGTTTATTTGACTGCTGTAAGTATACTCTGGTGTTCCTTACTCTATAAGCCGCAGGTGGCTAACATTTGGCATTCAATATGTTTCCGGACTGTAACTCCTATCACCTCTGACAAGTGGCCATGCAGATTGGGGGTGATGGAAGTTGGAGTCCAGTAACATCTGGAGAGGGACGCAGGTGGCGCTGTGGTCTAAACCACAGAGCCTAGGGCTTGCCTATCGGAAGGTCGGCAGTTCGAATCCCCATGACGGGGTGAGCTCCCATTGTTCGGTCCCAGCTCCTGCCCACCTAGCAGTTCGAAAGCACGTCAAAGTGCAAGTAGATAAATAGGTACCACTCTGGCGGGAAGGTAAACGGCGTTTCCGTGCGCTGCTCTGGTTTCACCAGAAGCGGCTTAGTCATGCTGGCCACATGACCTGGAAGCTGTCTGCGGACAAACGCCGGCTCCCTCGGCCTATAGAGCAAGATGAGCGCGCAACCCCAGAATCGTCCGTGACTGGACCTTACACTCAGGGGTACCTTTACCTTTGCCTAACATCTGGAGAGCAACAGGTTTAAGTACATGGTGGAGAACCTCTTTCCTTGAGCCTAGGAACTATTACTGGAATTTCTTCTCACAGGTGTTTAGCCTGTTGTGGACAGGTTTGCACTTCTGCTGTGTGCAGCATCAGGCTGAGTACAATCCTGTCCAAAACAGGCAAAATATTATGGACAGTGGGAGAAGAAATTCCAGTATTAGATCCTACTAATACGTAGCACCCCAGACTATGAATCTGATCCTCTGGGGCACACATAGGAAATCTGTGGCACTGCAGATCAGCCTCAATCAGCATGGCCAATGGTCAGGAAGATGGGCATTCTAGACAAATATCATTGGAAACTGACAGGTTCATCCCCATTTTGCAGGGTTGCTGTCAATATCATGTCAAAGTAATGCACGTGAAGCAGTTTGAAAGTGCTATATACATGTTGAATGTGGTGGTGGGACTTTTGGGGAGCCAATGGCCCTGCCGGGACAGCCAATTTTCAGGTCCCCATCCGTGGTGTAGTGGTCAATGTGTTGCATTACATATGGGAAGATCTGGTTTCAAACTGCCACTCTTCCATGAAACTCACAGAATGACCTTCAGTGAATCACCATCTCTCAGCTTTATTCACCTCGCAAAGTTGTTGTGGTGAGAACAAAATGGGAGGAAGAATGATGCATACTGCCTTAGGTACTCTGAAGGAAGTGTGGAATCAAAATGTTATTTAAAAAAAAATAACTTAGTCCATATTTCCAGTAGCAGTTTGAGACATAAATGCTGATGTTAAAATAACAACAACTCCCTGAAATACTCACACACATATTAGACAAGTCGTCATGGAATTTTCTATGCCATACTCAGAATTTCCTGCTAATGTTTGGAATGAAAACAGTGCTTTATTCACAATATGGAATGTATTGTGTCACTCCAGACAGTAGCAGCTTCCTTTTTTATCATTACCCTCACACGAGTGCTATTAGATCATGAAAGTAAGGTTGCCTCAAACCTTGCTTATGCTAATGTTTTTATTTACACTTTATTCAAACATTTTCTGCTCTGGCAATTTATTCTGCATCTTTCTTTCCAATATTGCTTTCTTCTAGGGTCAGATTCCCATGTTGGAGCTCTTGTTAAATTAAGAGGTGTGTGGCTCTTAGAATTTTGCCTCTCTTATGTTAATAAAAGATAAGCATGTGAAAACATGTTAGCTCAGCGGGGAAAGGGATGTGCGATATGATGCCAGCTCTAAAGAGAAATTACTGGTGTGAGTATGGCCTATGTGAAAAGTCTTGTGGTGATGCTGATTGAAAGTGAAAATTAGTCGCCTTTTCAAGAACACACGCTATCGGTCCAGCCGTGTGTTCTGTAAAGCAGGTAAAAGTATAATCAAGGGTTGCCACACTTCTGGAATTAAAAGAAATATTTCCACTGACAGCAAACCAGAATGTCTAAAGGGGGACAAAAGATTACCTGCCGCGCTTGCTATGCAGGTGTCCTTCATTACTGTCTCAAGTGAAGAAAGTCATTTCAGCACAGCTTTGGCAAATAATTAGTTCACTGTTCTTCCACTAATCTGGAACACAATATTGTCAGACAAAGAACTTCTGGTACATATTTTTAGTTTGAATGAAGTTTGCAATTTGGGAACTAACATGTTCTGAAATTATGTAGAAGAAGAAGAAGAGTTTGGATTTGATATACCGCTTTATCACTACCCGAAGAAGTCTCAAAGCGGCTAACATTCTCCTTTCCCTTCCTCCCCCACAACAAACACTCTGTGAGGTGAGTGGGGCTGAGAGACTTCAAAGAAGTGTGGCTAGCCCAAGGTCACCCAGCAGCTGCATGTGGAGGAGTGGAGACGCGAACCCGGTCCCCCATATTAGAGTCTACCGCTCTTAACCACTACACCACACTGGCTCTTTGTACCTTTTAAATGTGGAGGGAGAGGTGACCTGGTTTTTTACTTAAACTGAGCTTTTAAAAAAATAAATCCTTCCCCACACCCATTCAAAGTCTTAAATCTCAATGCTTTAAGTAGGATAGATTTCAGTTACCTGGTTAATTCTTTCCTGTAAGTTCAATGCCATCACTTATGGGTTAAATCAAGACAAAGGATTTTTATCACATTACTTGTGTTTATTCGCTTACCAATGCCAAGATATCTGTGCTATCTGTGACAGTTTCTTGCAAATGGTTCCCTGTCCCAACTACAGGTGTTAATACAATCATCTAAGCAATGCCGACTAAATTATCACCACTGTTCTATTGTAAAAGGTTAAAAGGTATGTCTGCTTAGCATACATTTACATTCTGATTATCATTTACTGTAGTTTATGCATCTCATTGCCATTCAGCTCCCACCTTATAGTTTTCTCCATTATATACTTGCCAACTTGATTTCTCTTGGTGCATTTGACAAAGTGGATTTGAGTTCACTAAAGCCTGTGCCAAAATACACATCATAATGCCTTTAAATCATGTATACAAAGAGAGAGAGAAATACGAATTTCAGGTAAATTAGACCCTCGTGTTCATTTATTTTTGTTTTATGCAAAGTTCTACTTCATCAGATTTGGAGCTACAGGGCTTTGTTTTGTTTTGCTTTTTTAATTCCTGTTTCAGCCTTCCTCCAGCTGGGAAGGTGTGAAGGGCTTTTAAAAAGTGGTCTACAAAAGCTACTCCTCTCTCCCTGGAGACCAATTACATATGAGAGGTTGCCTGATCATTTACTGGTTTTGCCAGCAGCTCATTGTACAGTTGTCATTTTGCCACCTGATCAGTCTCCTTTCCTTGCCTGTGTTTGAAACAGGGCGTTTGAAATAGGGTGCTCCCAATCTTGGATCCATGTCAGGGCTCATGTAATGCTTTGGGCAGCACTAGGGAATAGATTAGCATTCTGATGTTGCTATAAAGCCACATGGTCATCATTATAAGGATCCCATTAAAGATAAAGGGACCTGCTGCAGAAATACAGAGGCAGATAATGTAGCTCATGTAATTGAGTGATGGTATTAAGTGCTTTAATTGATAAAAGCCTTCAGTGGTTACTGCCATTTTTTAATAGTTAATAGGTTATCATGTTTCCTAATTGCATTATCATTCGTTCATTTTCTGTATGTCCTTCACAACTGTGAAATGTTGAAAGAAGGGGGGAAATTAAACTATGTATTTTGTTCTGAACTGACTAGGCTCTTAAATGAGTATCTGGGACAGATGTGGTCTTGGTCTAAAAGAAGAGGAAAAGTTGCCTTCTGGAACAATCCGCAGAACTTGGAGGGTGTGAAAAATGGCTAATTAACAAGTTAGTGGACATCAGACTAAATGGGCTGAGATTACAATCTCTGCCAGAAAGGCACATATTTCTCTGCTCCAGAATTTCTGAACAAAGGGAGTTTCAGAGCTCAGTGAGAAAAAATCTTGGCAGCCCAGCCTACAGTAAAAATCACATTTTATTTTCCATACATGTATTGTTTGTTTGATCCATACCTTTTGCTTTAAAAAATAAAAAGGAACATCTCTGTGGGAATAACCCCAGGATTTTAGTTACAGGATTCATAGACATTCGTGATTCTATGCTTTCATGATTTAATTGTTTCCAAATACAGTGGTACCTTGGTTTAAGAACAGTCCTGTTTACAAACTATTCGGTTTACAAACTCCGCAAAACCGGAAGTAGTGTCTTGGTTTGCAAACTTTACCTCTGTTTACGAACAGAAGCCGAATGGTGGAAGGGCACCAGCGGCGGGAGGCTTCATTAGGGAAAGCGTGCCTCGGTTTAAGAACAGATTCGGTTTAAGAACGGACTTCCGGAACGGATTAAGTTCATAAACCGATGTACCACTGTACATATTGTGCTGTGTGTATTCTCACTGCAGCAAATGCATATCATACGATCTTTATTGTTGTTGTTGTTGTTGTTGTTGTTGTTGTTATTTATTATCATTATCATACCCAGGGCTTTCCCCCCCAATAGGAATTCATTCCGGCACCTCTCAGATGGGCACCACTGCCATTCTAAGAAATCGAGGGAAGTATACATGGTGAGTTCTGGCACCTTTTTTTCTAGATTGCACCTAACAGAAATCTGCAATATTCTGAGGATGCCATGTCCATTTAGCACAGCATTAACCATACTTGTAATTCTCTATGATAAATTAACAGGTTGTAAAGGGATCAGCCACCAGGCAAAATAGATGTAAACAGATGCATTTTTAATGCCTGATATTAATTACAGAATTTGCTACCACTACAGACTCACCAGAGTTTGGGTGGGAGCAGCTTTTGTGAGTGTTAGGCGGCTTATTTGTATCATCTGGCCTGTGGGATTTAGGATTATACTAGGAATGGGTGGAACAACTTCAGGGAGTTTCGTTGACTTGTATTCTGCTCTGTAGAATGTGTGTGGTTCTGTTGCTGCTGTGGATAAGTTGCTCAAACTTTCAGGAGGGAGCAGGCTAGGCATCAAATGGAAGAAATATTAAACTAAAATATGTATCTATGTGAATACCACAATTGCACATCATTGTTCAGCCCACCTGCCTAAGCCATTAAAATAATGTTGTAAAGCTATTATGACACCCTGTTTTGTGAAGCTGAAATGACACAGGCAGTACATTCTGTTCTAAGCACTTATGTGCTGGTACAGAAAACCTTTCTAAGAAAAGAAAATGGCACTAAAATCAATAGGTGATGTTTACATATAAATGACATCATGACGGAGGTGTAAACATGGTAAAGTACTATGTTCTGTTAAAATTCCTGTTAAAGAACAACATCATGACAACAGCACCAAATCCCCTAAACAAGGCTGTTTCTCCTGATATTTTCTGTAGTAATAGCTTGGCATAATTTTCTAGAAATTAAGTTGGATAGTTAGTTGCGCAAATGTTAGTGAGCACCTTCATTTGTAGGGGTAATTAAAATTTCCTGAAACTAGAAAGATAGTTAATTAAAAATCAAAGAGAGCAGAAAGGAAGAGGCACATTTTATTTATGCTATCGGTTACTATTCAAAAGTATTTCACTTTCATAGAATCTGGCAGTTAGCATTTAAGTGAATTAAAAGGGTACATTTTAGCTCCACACATAGCATGTTCTGAGGCCAATGATATTCATAACTGAGTCATAAGGATACATTTAACAAATGTACTGTTTAGTAAACAGAGGGGCTGCCCCAGTTCATGAGCTTAATGGATATTCCAAGTCCCTTCTGGCTTTAATCATCAGTTTCATTTTGAATTCCCAATATCAAAATTAATTGCAGGTGTCTGCTTCCAACAAGAGTGTAGTCTTTAAATTATACATGTCAGTGCATCACTTACACCATGTCACATCCTGTTAAATTTCTTCTCATTGTAAGTCTATATAACAAAATGTGACATTAGAGAAGTTTTAGCATATAACAGTGTACTGGTACTTTGAGTTATCACTGGATGAACAGGATGAATAGACATAATTGTTGTACAAGCCCTGGATAAATGACGCAAGATAGGTCTTATGGATCTCATTTGAATTTGCCCAAAACCTATTGTGGGTTTCTTTGTGTACCACAGCAGATATGGAAAATGCACTTAATAGAAACATTTGTGACATGTCTCCCCACTCCGCCCCCGGCAAAAAACAACAACTATAAATGACATCCAAAAGTCTTGTGCAATGTGGCAGCTTAATTACAATATATATGTGTGTATGTATATATATAGTATAGTGTATACACACACATATATATATACATATGTATATGTATGTATATATATATATATATACACACACACATATATATACTATATATATATATATATATAGTATATGTGTGTGTGTGTGTGTGTGTATGTATGTATATATATATATATATATATATATATATATATACACACACACACACACACACACACAATACATACATACATACATACATACATACATACAATATATAATGGCATATGCTTTCATGGACTGTAGCTCATAAAAGCTTATAGTATAATAAATTGGCTAGTTTTAAAGTTGTCATTGTTCTCCAGACACTGTTTTTCAGAGGCACTCCTCTTACTATATAAATAAGATAAAAGGATACTGGAAAGATATATAGAATGTTAACCATGGAAAGCCAACAAATGGTGCTAATGGATGGAGTCTTGGACCTAGATCAGAGAGTTAATTGTATCTGCTCAAACATCGAATTCCATGGGTGACCTTTGGCAGAAACTCCCTTCTTCTTACCTGTCCTTGAGCAGGGAAGTGAGAAAGACAGCAGTGCTATAGTTATAAATGACAATGCTTGTCTCCTATTAGGGTTAAGGACATGCACTTAGATGTTAGGTAGGAGCCAACTTTGCTTGAATGGATAATTCACATCTCGCATCAGAATCAATAAACCTGTTAAGAACATAAGAGCGCTGATGGATCAGACAAAAGGCCTATCTAGTACAGCATCCTTTTCTTATAGTGGATGTTCACAAGCAGCATTCTCTCTGTTTATGAGTCCCACCAACTGATATTCAAACGCATCCCACCTCTGACACTGAAGATAGAACATAGCTGTACACTGATATCCTCCTTGAACCTTTCTGAAGTTCTGAACCCCTTTCAAAGCCATTGGTGGCCAGCACTACATCCTTTGGTTGCAAAGTCCATAGTTTAACTGTGTGTTGAGTGAAGAAGTACTTCCTTTTGTCCGTTCTGCATCCTCCAATTCACCTTCACTGGGTGGCCTTATAGTGTAGTATTATGAGACAGTATTATGAGACAGAGAGAAAATAAGTTCAGAAAGTAGGTTTGAAACATCAGAGCTGCCCACTGTCAGCTATCCCTTACTATTCCTATTCTTCTTCCTATGACCTCCTGGCCCTATATGAATGTTTTATGGCCTGAGAGCCTTGCCACTATAACCACTGGGCCTTCTCAGTTTTGTTTTGTTTTACGGTAATGTGCATAGATGCACATGAACAGCTGTTTCAGTAGTTGCAACAGCAGTGGCTGCAGAAACAGGTATCAGAGGAGCATCCAGGAGAATAATATTTGTAACTTGGTAAGTTTTCTTTCTCCCTCTGCAGATTACCTGATCAGTGGTGGACTTTGGGCTTTTAAATTTCAGCAGCGCCCTGTGCGACACAAAAAATTGGTGCGTACACTGCCTCTCACCTTCCATTCTAAGTCATTGTTGTGGTGCCCCCTGCAACGTGTTCTTAGTTTGGTGCCCAGTGTGGGCGAACTAGTCTCACTGTCCTAAATTCACCTCAGACCTGATGGTGGTGGTGATGATTACAGAGCTACAATTTTCAGACTGGTGAAAGGGGTCTCCTGACAACTATCAACACCCTTAATAACCTACAGTTCCCAGGATTCTTTGAGGGAAGCCCTGGCCATTTAAAGTGATATGAAACTGCTTTAAATGTATAGTGTAGATGGATGATAACACATGAAGAGGCACCAACAATATGGTCTGAAAGCACATTAGGACTACCAGCTTGTTGAACACAAGCAGGCCTTGTGGGAACCAAGTGGGTTCTATGATAGAAGAAAGGCAGGATATAAATGTAAGAAAATAATAAACGATTTCTAGCCTTTGCACCAATCCCCTGACACAGATACTTTATTTTCCAACTTTGTTTTCTAACAGAATCCATGAGCATAAAAGAAAATTAATTACCTATTGCTAATTCATTAATTTGGCTCATAATGAATCAGTTTTCTTCACTGAATAATACCGGTATATACAGGTATTTGTCTTGTTTCACAATAATGCTTGGTATGTAAGGACAAAAGTAGCAAGCTCTTTGAAAATGCACAAGCCAGATTAAAATAGTAAAGAAACAAGAAACTATCATTTATTAACCATTTTTGAAATTGTCAATTTATCCCATAGCAAATTAGACTGACGCGGTTTAAGGCTTCTCACCCTTTTCTGAACTTCTCTTTGAAGCTTCAAGTATTGAAAGTAGTTCAGAATCATGCAAATAATGTCTTTTTGTTCTTGGGGCTGAACTTCTCACATAATATTCTATTACAGCAATGAAGCAATTCTAGTATAATGCTGCTGCCTACTAGCATTGAATTGATTTTAGGTTCTATCAGTATTTCCAGAGATTGCCTCATTTCTTGGAAATTTAAATTTGGCCAAATATATTCTAGAGATATTTTTAATACAAGGGAAGAGATGGCTAACATTGGGGGCTCAAACTTCTGGCACAGCATCAAGATATGTGGAAGCTCTGGAGCAACCAAAATTCTTATTTGGATGGGAAGCAAGAACATGCATTTTAGATCCAAGCCCAAATTATGCAACAAAATCCAGTTTTTTGTTTGGGCCAAGATGCTAACTTAAAATACTCTAAACTTGGGAAAGGTTTAGGCATGATATGTGTCTCATTCAAGATACAGTGGCACATCAGTAGAGCACTTTTTAAAAGTCCTTTTTAGTTTCTTCCTATTTTCAGCATGTACCAAGCTGGTTTTTAAATAAGGTAGTACCTCGGAAGTCGAACGGAATCCATTCCGGAAGTCCGTTTGACTTCCAAAGCTCCTGCAGCCAATTGGAAGCTGCGGATGCCCTATCGGATGTTCAGCTTCCAAAAATAGTTCACAAACTGGAACACTCACTTCCGGATTTGCAGTGTTCAGGAGCCAAAACGTTCTAGAATTAAGCTATTTGAAAACCAAGGTATGACTGTATGTGATTTAAGGTGGATTTTAAATTTACTGCAACGATTGCAGGCTTATTCCTGTTAGAAACCTTACTACATGATAGCCCCAATGTAGACTGAATTTATGGAGCCCAGACAGTAGTCATGCTGCTCAGCTGATTGACAGGGAGGTGGAGGTCAACTTGATCAACGTTATCACTGATCTTCTAACCGGTTTCCATGTGTTTTACCCCAGCTGTTGGATTGGGAGAACAAACATAGGTAGCATCCATTTGCACTTCACCTCCTCACATAGCAATGATATACACTCAGAATCCTGTTTCCAAGAGCATAACAGGTAATGTTCAGTTATTTTTGACTCAGGGGAGACTCAATGAAATGAACATGACTCAGCTAGGCCCATCAATGTACATAGGTCTTCTTTGAGTAGAACTTAGTTGAATACCACCCATGGCCTCTAACTGGATTGTGAAAGTAAATTGAATTGATGGGGTATTTCTATTTCCGGAGAAGGAGATTGGTTGATTTGTATGTCATTAAAGACTCTCTGAGCATTCCACTATGTGGCGGGGGGGAATACTTCCCATTGATTTCACTGCGACCTACTTCCAAACAAAAACTGAGACCCTGTGCATAACTACATATACATAAATTCATGGTGGTGCCTCAAAGCCAGGGAAAGCCAATGCTGTGCCCTTTGGATGTTGCAGACTACAACTTCCATCAACCCCAGCCAGCACAGCCAATACTCAGGTATGATGGAACTTGTGGCCAAAATATCTGAAGAGTGCTGGGTTGACTTAGACTGCCTGACTAGGAGAGAGGAAACCCAAATTCAAATCTCTACTCACGTTACCTTGCGAGGGATGGAAGGAGCCATGTATATCATCCTGAGCTCCATAGAGAAAGGGTGGCATTAAAATGTCAAAAATAAATAAGTGAAGTTTAATTAAGTATCGCTGCACTGGATAATAGCCACTGCTCGTGATCCACAAATTTCATGTAAGTGTGGAGTCTCATGGACAGAGACTTATCCTTCCCTTCTGGCAGGGATTTGCCCCAAGAGAAAGTCTTCTACAACATTGCTTCAGTTACTATCTGTTGGATTATGCTTTGGGAGATAGTATGAAACACTGAATATTAAAGGTAGCAGACAGAAAGCCCTCAGAAAGAGACATAACAATAATAATTAGGAGAAAGGGAAAGAAGCCATGCCATTATAAATGAAGTAAATCAGCTTTAGTGACAGAACAGGTTTATAAATTGTAATGCATGGCATTTACAAAAAAATTCAGTGGGGGGGGGAGAGAAAGAGAAGTAAGAGAAAATTAAGTTATTCATAAAATCTTGCAAGACTCTCCACCAGACAACATTGGCATTTTGTATTCTTCCCAGTATTTTCATTTAAAAGGGAGTTGCTGTGCAAAATAATGTCCTTGTCTGTCCCTTCCTCATACAACCCTCCAATCAAATTTAATAAAGCTAGTTTGATACAATGCCAGCCTACACTTGGTTTACCCTTGGTCGACTTTAATAGGGTCAAAAATATTTTCGCATTGGCAGTGTACGCATTAATCATTTTTCCAGAGGATTTAGAAAATTGGAAGAGACAAGGCCAAGCAAAATTTTAAATTAATTGGGCCTACCCCAGCATTCAAGGGTCACCTTGTGTCAGTTATCCCACATTTTCCAGGTCACAGACTTCCTGTGCGTCCTACAGCTGCATGAGGAGAGATCTGTGCTGTGGGCACACAAAGGTGAAAGAATTTCCCACAGAAAGTGCGAATTTTCCTGCGGGCAGCCACCACAATTGTAGCTTCCAGATTGTCGCCAGACACCAACCACTTAAATAATGCATGCTTGGCTGACGTCTCTACTTGGTGCATTTTCTAATCGAGTAGTCAGGAAAATTTGCAAACATTCTGTCATTTACCATAAATCTTCTGCCTGCCCACAACTCCATAGTAATTAATTTTACTGCTGTTCAGAAATATTAATTTCAGCTGGGAAATCCATCTTTCCCACTATTACTACTTAACCCCTTTTCGAATTTCAAATATTTCTTGATAGGGATCAGAACATCAAAGCACTAGTCTTACAAAGGAAGGACTATTTGTGACACCAATAATTGTTCAACATTTCTCATCATAACCTTTAATAATGCCCTCTAAGTATTTGGCTGGCTGGCCAGATGAAAATGGCAATAGAAAATAAAGGAGGTTAGTGGAAGTCTTTCTTTAGAGATGTAATTAATTTATTGGTTCCCAAAAGGGCTTGCTGCCTGGCCGGCATTGTGCAAACCTTTTAGCTATTGCTGTGATGTAGGAGCAAAGTGCCACAATCTCAGCATCAAGAATAACTAGAGGCAAGAAAGTTACCATGAATGATTTATTGTGTGTTTAAAATGTTCTAAGAACAAAACAATATGAAGAAGAGAAGAATTAGGTCAGCCAAGACAATGATATCCCATTGATTTATAAGGAGAATGTCATCCTAAAATGCGGGGTGGAACCAAGAAAGAAAATTTCTTTCAGAACAGGAAGTTCCACCTGTTGACATAGTCCCCATTAAACATCTGAATTTATATTGTAAAACATAGATGGTAAACCTGTGACCCTCCAGATATTGTCACAGTGCAATTCCCATGATCCCTGACCATTGGTCATGTTGGCTGGGGCTGATTGGAGTTCAAGTCCAACAATAACAATCAAATAATAATAATCAACAATAATAATCAAAATAATCCAAGATCCAACTCCTGCCTGGAAATTATGCTGGATCGAAAAGTAAATTTCCTACACAGCCCAATGGATAGAGATCTTTTGTACTGTTTAAGTCATGGCTCAACCACAGTTGTATAAATCTCTTTATACCACTTCCAAATTAACTTTTTAAGGCATACTCAAGCCACTCACAACAGATCCATGTGTTCCTGAAGAGCACAGATGTGTTGTGAGTGAAGCTTAACTGTGGCTTAAAAAAATTAAACCACTATGGTACACTATCACTTTTTGCCTGTCAGAGGGGGAAGACCTCATACAGCACTGATCCTTCTCTACCAATATATAGATATCATCACAAGGAAGAAAGTAAAGATGCAACAACATTGCCTTATGCAATCAAGACTAGAGCTTGCAGACCTGGGGAAATCGTAGGTGCATCACCATTGCCCAGAAAGGACAGTCATAACTCCCAGCCTTGAGTCTTGATTTTTCTTCTTCTGCCCCTATCTGTTAAATGGGAGCATTAACCATCTAATATTTGGGTGGACAACTCCTGTATTCTCGGTGGCATTCTGTTCTACAGAAGTGGTCTGTGGGTGGAGGCATATTTTGTAGCACAGTCTGATCTTTTCATGAGGGCTCAGGCAAGATCAGGAATGTTGATGACACCTAGCAGTAGAAATTGACATGGGCAGGATAATGGTGTCAACAGGTAATTGATGGCTATGAAATTAATTGAGGAGCTGAGGAAAATGTGCTTCCCAAAAGTTTTCCTCGTGAGATTGACAAAGGTTCTTTGCCTTTCCTGCAACTACATGAGGTAGCAGGTCTGCAGTGCAATAAAAATATACATGAAATACATATGGTGCCTTATTGCCTCTCTAAGTACCTATCAAACTGAAAATCAAAAACCACAAAAAAATGAGTTCATTCTTATGCAAAACTCAAAGAGAAAGGTAACATTAAAATAAGAGCGGGGGGGGGGGAATCCACTAGTCCAGTTATACATATGAACTAGTTAGTCCCTGTTTAATAATAATAATAATAATAATAATTTATTTATACCCCACCCATCTGGCTGGGTTTCCAACAAAATATTAAAATACAATAGTCCTTAGATATTAAAAGTTTCCCTAAACAGGGTTTTTCCAATTGTCTTCCAATCTAAAGTAATCATACGTAAAACTCAGAGCTTTTCAGAACTATGTTCAGTCTTTTGTAGCTTCTGAAAGCAATTTTTTCCCTTATAATGTATCTGGACCACATATCAGTTGTTTCATGGGCAGCCATCATAGCATCCCCAAATCTATTTTTCCCCTTGTTCCTGTGTGTCTCTAATTTAGT
The DNA here is from genome assembly GCA_034641385.1 of Darevskia mixta. Lineage (NCBI taxonomy): Eukaryota > Metazoa > Chordata > Lepidosauria > Squamata > Lacertidae > Darevskia > Darevskia mixta. Next base: position 1,929,260 of record JAWWNH010000038.1, on the reverse strand, counting down.
GATGATGAGCAGTGACTCATTAGATACCCAATGGGCATCCTCCTCTCAAAGCAGAGAAACATGCTGTTTATCCTGCTGAAGATCAGGATAGAGGCAGGTAGAATAAACAGTGTGTTCTGTATTCGATGAACTTAGTATGGTACAGTACTGAAGTCAGCAGGGTAGCAAAACTTATCACGGACCTTGAATTTTCTTTCCAACTGAGCTCGTTTTAATCAAGAGCTCTGAGCTATGTTCTTTTTCTTTCTTTTTAATAAAACAGTTTCACTTTGGATAATAATGTAAATATTATGACAACATGAAAGGTCCAGCCTTATTAATTAAACAAAGCCTGAGTTACAGAATTATGTAACCAATGCATCTCTGACACAAAATATTAGGGAACCGTGGAGGGATTATATAGAATAGTTTAGATGTGCCTGCATGTGCTCATTTTCTGTGGCTTTAAATAGATTTAACAGCTACATGTAAATATCTGGATTTAATTATTACGCCTATGAATGTTGTATAAAGTTACTCAGATTACTTACACTTATTAATCAAGATCACTTTAACTTTAATTTAATTCAGAATATTTGGTTTTAAAAGCTGCCCTGTACTGCTCATCATTGTATTTTGACAGCAAACGGAATTCTTGTTCACAACTACAGAATTTGTTTAGCTCCAGGCATCTGTGTTTGGATTACGAGAATGCTGATTGGTTCATTGCCAGGGGCACATAAAGGTCAAGCTGTCCTTTTAAAGGCTTCTCTCTTTTTTTCTCTCTTTTTTTGCGCCTAAGAGTTTGGCTCATTAATCAGAGTTAAAAGTAAGGGGAGGGGGAGGAGGCAGTGACTTGAAATCATTTGATTCTTTTACAAGGCATATTCTAAAAAGCAGGACTCAAATGTTAGTGTTAGAGGTTGAGTCGATGTTTGTACGGATCATACTGACATACTTCTGACAGGTGACCTGAAACCTTTCAAACTGACATCTGTCACAGAGACAGACAGAGGTTTTTTAGCCTGAGAGCTTGTTTTCATGACATTTCATTTTTTTTCTTCATCAGATTTTGAGAGGAGGAGGAAAAAGAAGATGAACTTGAAAAATCTTGCCAGGGGCAGAAAATGAGATCAGGTTTTCTGCAGCTGTCTCGCTCACCTTTAAAGGTTAGAGGTCCAAGAAAAGTGAAGACAAAGGTCTCATTCTTAGATTAGCCAAAAGAACAGATTAGTCCTTTAAATGTATGTATAATAGCTGGCTTGCCAGGACAGGCTGGCATAATAGAGTGAGTGGCTGAGATATTTGCATTTCCTGAGATTCACTCCTGAAGATTTGGGATCCAAAAGTCCAGCTCTCTTGTACTCAAAGACATTGTAAGGATGATTGATTCTGTATTATTTTCCTGACTCAATAAAACAGATTGGCATAAGGCTTGATCACACTTAAAACGGAAAACAGGTGCACACTCTCTACACATGTACAAATGTTTGGGTATACGCTTGTGGTTTATGCAATCAGCTATTGCATAAACAGGTACACACATGGTATACGCGTTGAGCGTTGCATGTGAATAACTAGCAAACTGCATGGCTCAGCTATTTGTCTACACAGGTGCATTCTCACTCGAATGCTCAGACTTTTGCCCAAGATTTGATGATATTAAACTGAATGCATACAAATCTCAAATGACAAGCAAATTATAGGGTGCAGAGACTACTGTTATCAAGACTGAGTAAACGGTATCTTGAGTATGTGTCAGTGCACATCTTTAAGCAAATACATGACCCAGGATCCAGGATTGGAGTGGGGCAGAAGGTGTCCCACTTCAGAATGTAAAAGAAGTCAGGCTTTGGCAACCAAAGCTATTCTCCTCTTAACCAGGGCTGTTGAAATCATCTCATCCATGCCACAGTTCCTCAATTCCTGAATTCCACCTGATAATTCCTATTTGCTCCATTATATTGTAGTTGCACACAACTTGCTCATCCTATTCTTTTGCATAGTCACAAAAATTTGTAGACATTGCTAGGGCTTGAAAAAATATATAAAATTCCTAAGCACTAGAATGGAGTACCAGCAGCTATCATCCACTACTTAAAATGCTGATGCACTTTACATGGGGTTAACTTTAAAGAGTTATTTGGTAACTTCAGTTTGTGGCCTGTCTCTCGGCATGGTTTGTTTGTTTAACAAATGTATAAACTGCTTCTTGTGAAGCCATCAAAGTTGTTTATAATATCAAAACAGAATAAAACACCAATGTATATGGGTGTAATGTATGTTGGAAATTTGATGGTTTGACTTCTTTGCTGGTTTGTTATTTGAAAGTATATTTATTGTTTGTTGCCCGGTCTTTTTAAATTAGATGGATTTTTTTTTTTAAAAAATGGAAGTAAATTATAGTACAATTCTATGCATGTCTACTGAGAAGGAAGTGCCACGGAGTTCCATGGAATCTAGGCTGCAGACACACAATGCATTTAAAGCACATATTCCCTCCCTAATAATAATAATAATAATAGGAATTATAGTTTACCCCTCACAGAGCTAAAATTCCCAGAACATTTATCGAACTGCATTTCTCAAGATTCTTGGCACAGGAGGTTTAAATGTCTGCAGTCTTCCTCCCAAGTTACTGCATATAGCTTTGCAGCCTCAGTCATCAAACAAATATTGGGCAAGTTGGCAACAATATTCTCCACACCCCTCCCCTCCATGCCTTTTCACAAGATGATACAGTGTTTGTAGTCAGAAATGGGATTTGAAGAGTAATGTAAGGAATTAAGACAATTAATAGCCTCACAAATAATCCAAAAGAAGCCCAACCTATCCTTTTTCTATTGCAGCATTTTACCCTTGTAATTCTATTTTGCTTACCATATGTTTCTACCTTCAGGAAGCAGCTTTTGACCTTTTTGGCTGTGCTCTGATTAGCCTTTTCTCCCAGCCACAATCTGCCCAGGGCTACCAGCCTTGAAAATTAAGCACCAGATCCATCAGGTGCCCATCCTGAAGGGTTTACAACAAAGATAAAGGGGGAGGGGGGAATCACAGAGGAACACGATGCTGCAGCAGAAATTTATATGAGAGAAACTCAGTCTCTAAATGTGTCCACTATTATTATTATTATTATTACTGAATCACCTCTCACAGCGATTTACAATCATGCAATAAAGCAACTCGGAATAAGTTTAAAAACAATACAAATAAAAGCCCAAGGCAGAGACCTAAATATATTTTCCATTCAGCTGGAAAAGCTTGTCAAAACAAAAATGTGTTCAATTGTTTCCAGAAGATGCAAGTAGTGAGTGCCTCTTATATCTCACCAGGGATGCTGTCCAACAAAACGAGGGCAACCACCATGAAAGTCCTGCTCCAAGTTGCTGCAGAGTGGGCTTCTGGTGATTTGAGACCCTTTCATCAGAATGCAGTGACCTGCTGGATATCTCAGAGGTAAGGCAGTATCTCCAGTAACTTGATCGTGAGTTGTGTACAGAGTTGTGTACTGTATAGGTTAGTATGATGGTTGGCCTGATAGCAGATTGGCAGTCAGGACAGATCCTGCAGACAAGGGTTGTACAAGCAGCCTAGTACCCTGTTCTGCACTAGCAGCAGCTTCTAGGCCAGTGTTTCCCAAATTTGGGCCTTTAGCTGTTTTCGGACTACAGTTTCCACCATCCCTGACCACTCGTCTTGCCAGCTAGGGATGATGGGAGTTATAGTTCAAAAACAGCTGGAGACCCAAGTTGGGAAACACTGCTCTAAACCATCCTCAAGGGTAGCTCTATATAAAGCACATTGCAGTAATCCAGCCTTGTGGTTACCAATGCATGGGTCAACAGTGGTCAAGCTACCCAGGAATGTGTTACCAGGCAAAGGTATTAAAAGATATTCCTAGTCACCAAAGACAATGGCACCTCTAGTGGCAGAGCTGGATCTAGGAGCAAATCCCAGAAAAATATTGTACATAAGTTTATGGTGGATGCTAGAATGAAGGATTAATGCACTGCACATTTTAAATGATTTACACAAATCTAGGCACCGCCCTAATGCCGAAGCAGCTGTCATTGTGTATGCTAGGGATGTCTCTTGTTCAGCAGTGAAAATGACCTCGGGCATTTCTGCCACTATGAGGACTACTAGAAAGGAACTTTTAAAACTAAATCCTTAGCTCGTTAGTAGAGCACATACTTTGCATGCAAAAGTTCACATGATCAATCCCTGGTGAGTCATGGTAGGTCAAGAAAAAAACTCACAGAGAACCACTGAGAGTTGACGTGGACAATACTGAACTAGACAAACCACTGATGTGACATGGCAGAAGGCAACTTTTTAGGTTTCTATTGTGGAATTCTTAGCCAACTAACAGGATCCACCATAAGCTGCAGTGAAGTATTTGGAGGCCACAATTTGCTCACCACTGATTTATGTCAAACAAAGGGTGCACTTTTCATTGTTCTTTTGGTTTTTGCTTACTTATTATCTCACAAGATTTTATCGCTTTTATTAATTTTATTTTCTCTGTGATCATTTTTCGAAGCTGAAAGAGAGCTAATTTGCCATGAAAATAGATTTTTTAAAAACATAATGTGACGGTGAAAGAAGCCAGAGATCTCCAACTGGCAAATATCCCCTTGAAATAGTACCTTACAATATTGTTGCATTAGAAAGAGTTCCAAGTGTTTGTACGGTAGTACATCTAAAATGTATAGAACCTTTACCATTTTTGTGTGTTAATGCAGACCAAGTGTACTGTATTGAAGTTAGAAGCCAGTATGAATTAATCAGGGATACTTCCTAACGAATCTTGAATGCATCCCATATTTATATACAGGCTTTCATTTTAAATTCACTTAAGTAAGTGTTATACCTGAGAGAAAGCAGAAGGTGAAACTTCTCTAATCAAATACACAATGAGCCAAACAGAAGTACCAATCATCGGATGATTAAAACAAAAGCCACTTTCTGCTCCAAGCATGTGAAGCACTTACAGAATCCTGTCCTCACCCCATCCCCGAAAACTCCACTTGGCTCTTCTCTTGTGGCCTCTAAGCAAAGGCTTCTTATTATTCTACTAAGCTGTTTACTTATCTTATTGTTGTCCCCCTAAATGTCTCATTTCAGGTGCAATCCATGCAGGGCAACTTTGCCTAGCGGCATCAGACCCAAAAAGCAGCAAACAGGAGTGGAGAGAATCCTCCTGTCGGGTCTCATGAGAGGGGAAGAAGCCTTTAAAAGTTTTTCCCTTTACTGCTTGGGACCATTTTGCCCCTTGAGCTTCCCACCCACATTCCCTCAGATATAGAGTCTCCACTGAACAATCTGAGTTGCTGGTTGACAAAGCAAAAAAGGAATTTTTCCTCTCAACCTGATTGGCTCTTGGTTGTTGTTTCTCCCCTTTCCCTCAGTGAAACTTATGGTTTCCTTTCCTTGGGCAGAATAACATTGTGTATGTATAGGGGTGTAAATGGCACTGGACAGGATCACCATAGTGAAACCCCACCCCCGTAAGGGGCCTGAGGGACAGCTTGGCGATGACATGCTCGAAGCTCGGCTTGGGGACTCTGCCTGGCTGGAATCCTCACCGCACCGCAGTTGCCCAGTGAGACCTTTCCAGCTTGGCTTGCACCATGACAAGGTTTAGCACTGGCCGACTCCCATGAAATGGGCTTGGCATGGTCCAACCCCAAAAGATCCCATTGCACCAGCCTACTGCAGGGTAAAGATTTGGCCTGATTTCATCCCAACACCTAGTGTCCTGCCTGGTCATTTGGTGCTTTACTGGCAGAAGCGTACCTAGATTTGGTAAGACAGGCCCCCGCTGAGGGCACAGGCCCAAAAAGGGGCCACAAAAATCCCCTGTCAGACTACGGCATGTATGATGTTTATGTGTGTGGCGCCGTGCCACCACTGTCATTGTGAGAGCAAACATAGGAGAAGCTTCCTGTCCTTCTCACACTGCAGCCCAAAGGCGTGTGCATTTTTTCACACTTCCTCCTCACCTTGCCTGCCTCACTCCAGATGCTTCAAGTACTAGGGTCATGTAAAATCTAGTGATTTCTAGTGTGATTATTGCGGTAAAGTAATTTTTGGGGGGCATCGATACAGCCCCTTGCCAAGGGCACAAGGAACCCTAGGTACACCACTGCTGTTGGGTCACAAAGTGTGCCTGGCAGGACAAATGTTTTGCTCTTTTCCAGGGCCTTGCAATGCCATTTGCACGTGATACTGTGTCATTTTCTCCTGTGCTACTTTTACTCTGAGTTCAATATTGAAAGAGCTGAAATTCAGGAAAATATATAAGTGATTTTTAAAAACACTTTCATAGTTAAATGTCTGTCTTGCTAAGCAGTTTGTGTATAAAAAGCTGCCTGTATGGTACACCATGTTGACATTGCCTCCTAATTTACCTATCATTTTTAGAAAGTCCCTAAAACTTCCTCTCCCAGGTTATATCTCATTCAGACTCCACTTCCAGCAGTAAAACGGTTTAACCCTGATCTACGTGGACTCACCTAGATTTTGTAATGTTCTTCCTTGTAAGCCTTCACGCTGAGGTGCTGCTTCCTGTACAACCCTGTTAGAATCCTTGGTGGTAACAACAGCTGATCAAGACTGTTATTCTTGAGTACTAAAGAGGAAGAGAAAATATTTTTTTATTGGTTTTTTCCAAAAGCCAGAAATTGGTTAGTGTTTTTCTTGTTCTGGTGTATTACAGCTTGGTGCATTGCCAACATTTTCTTGCCTTGTAAATTGATTTACAGCCCAATCCTCCAAGTGCTCTTCTGGCACAAGTCCCACAGAAGTAAAAACTTCCACCAAGCAGGGCTGAGAGACAACATGCTAAAAGATAAGGTTAATATAGTAGTTCCTTTATTTACTAAACTTCATAACATTTGGAATGAAACAAAAAAATTTTTTGCATGGATGAAGCTAAGTGTGTGTGTACTTCCCTCCTAGTCAGGAAGTATGGTTTGTTGAAGTGTTTAGTAGTGTTATGATCCCACACCTTTGAGGGATGTGTGTTGATACTGCAAACATATGGACATTGGTCTCCACCCAATACAAACCCCACCAGGCCGGTTGCTAATTAGGTTAGAAAGGCCCATCTCATAAGCCTTATCTAAATAGTTGCAAAATTCACTCACCATCCCCAATGGTGAGGGACTGCACCACTAGAAACAGATCCTATGCTGCTGCTTGGGAGTGTGAAGGAGGTCTTGCACTGTTTTTCTATTTTGTTTATTGTTAATGAGAAAATATTGCTGCTTTCTTCTTCCCGTGTGTAATTTCATAAACCTCCAACACGTTGAGTCCCAAAACTGGGGCGCATGTATTCCAGTCCACGAGTCACATGATCCATGTGAGATCGCAGAGCCCAAAAGATATGCTCTCTTTTTTTCTCCTTTTTTTTTTTTTTTTTTTTTGGAGCCATGCTCTCACGGCACCCAAAACTGCAGAAAGCCACTTGGGCCCATGCTTTCTAGGCACAGGACGAGTGGAATGAGTGGGTGAGCCTTTAGTCAGTGTGTTATGTACTGAGCTGAATAGTATCCAGAATGCAGCAGTCTGATTGGTCCTAGAACAATAGGATTCAGAATGCAGCAGTCTGATTGGTCCGCAGGAGCCACCCAATCCAGCTCCAGGTGGAAGTGAATCCACAACCTGATTGGCCTACAGGAGTATCCCGGAATTAGCCAATCACGTGGGGCCCATTGTGTAAATAATGTATTTATAGCAGACGTTTGGGGGAAACATCCATTCCTTGCTACTAGGAGCTGAATAAAGAGCATGAAATTCACACTTGACTCCGAGTATATTTCACAGTGTTTCAGCTCACTCCAGATCCTTTAAGCTCAATGAAGTTGTGGTCTTTCTTTCATTTGCTTCTCATCTCTTCATTCATGTGTCCAGACAGAGTATGGTGGGCTAGAAGTTCAATGAACTAGTTGCCTGGCATAAAAAGGGAAAGATGAAAGCATCTCCTTCCTATTAATAATCAAGCTTAACACTGTGAGGAAAATACCTCTTCATATGTTAAAAGAGAGAGAGTCTATAAATGAAGTCTACAGACATATCACAGCAAGTGTCCACCAAGCGAGAACACGCATTTATTTATTTGAAATACTTATGGATGTGTTCTCATGTAATGAAATATTTATTGCAACTGCTTCTGTGGCCCTTTATGGTTGTTGATGGAGTTGTACTATAATCCAGCAGGAGGCCACAGAAATAGAAGTTCTCTTTGTATTTACTTATTTATATTTCAAGGAATATATTCAATAATCTGCATTGGGGAGGAGTAAAAAAATTGCCTATATGTTAGCAGAATGTTTTCCTCACCTCATCTTTCTTTTTTAATAAATGAGATACTTTCCAATTAACATATTTATATGCTTCATGCAAGATTTAACGCTTTCTCCCCAAAATGTATTTTCTCCTTATCTGTTCTGGAATTTTTGCCGTCGGATCTTTCCATCCCTTAAGAATCAGTGTCGGTTTACCAAGCAGAGAACATTTTCTACTCTTTCTTCCCTTTGATCAAGATACATTTATCCAAATTAGGAACATGCCTGCCCAAATTGGAACAGACAAAGACCCCATATAAGCAATTATTTCAAACAAATCTTAAAACAAAACAGCTGTACAAGCCACGCTCAGAAAGAATGTATAGTATGTGTGATTCTAATGTTCTCTTCTATACAAACAAAAGATTTTATTTAGGATCTATTCAGAGAGTGCAGGGTAATAGTGGAATAGGGAGTGGTTTTGTGCAGTAGCTTTAAAAAAAAAGTTCATTAAGAGCTATGGTTCATGGTTTATTGACAAAGGTTGTGAATCTATAGACCAGATACAGGAAGGAAGGAAGAAAAGATCTTCTCTAGGCCAGCTAAAATGCTATGGGAAATTGTTTATGTATGTTATTACTGGCTTTTACCAAGATGATAAATTATTCTATAATGCCACTGGTTTGTGGCATCACATTAAAAATATTGGGCACAATCCACCAGCAACTTCTCCTCTTCTAGGCCCTTTGAAATGAATGGAAGTTGCACAAGAACACGTCAGTGCTTTTGTGTAACTCCCTTTCATTTCAATGGGGATTGCATACAGAGTAGTAGCATTTGTGATCCCATTGCAAATGTTCAAAGCTCTTGTCAGATTCATACACTGTGCAGTGCTAATTTACTAGACTCGTATGCAGCTTATGTTAATCTCTTTCTTTGCACCTCTGTGTAGCGTGTATTACAACAACTTGCTGTCTTCCTGCTTATAAATTCTTAATACTTTCTCATGTGAATATTTCTGAGACGTCTGTGTAATAATAACAACCAAAATGATAAATTTATTCATCAGTGACTTAATAAATATAGCTGTAGACATTTGACACAATATACACCCCTCCCAATTCATGCCAAAGAGAAAAGAACATGCATTTCTCTCTCTAATTGGAAGAATGATGGGTGAATAATCTTTTGAGTGGAAAACACACCAAGTATCACAGTGATGTGCCAAAATACACCACTGAAAGAGAGCTAATTCATACAACTATTATTATTTTTATGGACTGAAATCGACGTAAGTTTATTTCTCCTGCCCCCAGTGAAATTAAAGTGTGCCTTGATCTCATCTATCCTGTTTCAGGCCATTGCAATAATTTCTAAAACCTTGGGCTTCAATTCTGTGTAAACCACCCCACTGGATTCAATGGAAATTACTTGTAAATAAACATTCACATCATCAGACTTGCAGTGGTAGAATAAATGTCAAAATGGTGATCCAAAGATAGCCATCTTTTTATTCCCATTCTCCATCAAAAGGAGATGAGGGTTAGGCAGGGGAAAGAGAGAGAACAATTGGCATTGGGTTAACTAAGGCAAGATTGGATTAACTTTGAACATAAGAATGAATCTTGTGAACTTTGGGGATATTGCGCAAATGAAGGAGCCATCTGTGCACCTATCCTTGCATTATCTTACAGCAAGCCTAGCCAAGCCCTGAGTCAAAGGAAGTATGTTGTCTACCTTTACCCCATCCAGTCACACCCTTTTAGCTGTTGCCAGGTGGACAGCACAGTAATCTCAGCATATAAATTCACAACTTTAGCACTACCAAAGATATACCTATCCTACACGGATATAGCAGGAGATAGGCATCCCAGAGCTAAAAACTAGATGCAGGAGGAGCAAAGATTCAGGTGTCATATTTTACGTATCTGGCATTGAGAAGTTCTAGAAACTTTCACATGGACAAAATTAGGCTCATTCCCCAAGTTCATTTTTTATGAAGTAAAGTCGTCATGTCAATTTCACATGGTGAAGAATATTAATTATGAATGTGCCGACATCTAGTTAAAGCTAGTATTAGCCACATCAGGGGAAAAGCTTGAGAATTAATAGGCTGCTAAACACCAGCTGTCAACATGCTGTGGTGGGGATATGGTTCTAAAGAAACATTCACCATGAAACATTGGTGAAAGAAATCTAGTGAATGCCTTACTGCATCAGAAATAAATATGGGGATTAGTTCTCACCCATGGCTCATTTACACCATAGGTCTTTGACTAGCAGTGGCTAATCTGTGGCCCTCCAGATATATCCATGCAGAGCTTGTCTGAGGCCCAGGGCAGGAGTCTTGTTAGAATAAAGTTATAAACTCTAGAGCTGGATCATAAAGAAAGCTGATCGCCGAAGAATTGATGCTTTTGAATTATGGTGCTGGAGGAGACTCTTGAGACATTTGCTTGAGAAGGAGTTGGGTCCTGACCATCTGTGAGTTTTCTTCGATTATCTCATCCACGTTCCCCCTGAAAAGCTGCTCTAGAGCATGGGTAGGCAAACTAAGGTCCACGGGCCGGATCAGGCCCAATTGCCTTATGGATCCGGCCCGTGGACGGTCCGGGAATTGCCACGTGGATCGCCAGTGCACACGTTCTTTCCCTCTCCCTCCCTCTCCCTCCCACGGCAGCAGCGGCGCCTCCTCCTGACTTCTCCCCACCCTGCCTTGAGGAGGAAGGGGGCTGGGCTTTGTTGGTGCCAGCAGCAGCAGCAGCACTTGAGTGGCTGCCATTTTAAGCAGCCCCTCTTTGGAGCTGTTTTGAGTGCCACTCATCATCCCTCCGCCTCCGCTGCTGCTGCCGCTGCCAGCCCCTGCTGCTCGCAAGACACAGGTAAGTAGCCACCGGGGCTTGTGGTGCTCTTGCGTCATTCCCCCCCCCCATATGTGTGTGTGTGTGTGTGTGTGTGTGTGTGTGTATAGTCTGGCGCCACACAAGGTCTGAGGGACAGTGGACCGGCCCCCTGCTGAAAAAGTTTGCTGACCCCTGCTCTAGAGGGTCAAGGGACCTTCCAGGACAACATAGGAGATAGCACTGGGAGCTATCAAGAGGGGGATCCATGAAAGGGCAAGTTAATATTGGAGGATGAACTGTTGTGTTGCCTGCTGCAGGGTCTACTGATTTCCAATATGCTTTGCTTGTGTAAATGAACAGGCATTAAAAAGAACATGAAAACTTAATGCCCTCTCATTACAAGAAAACAGAGACCACTCCTGGACCTATCTAATGTGCAGGAAAGTGGGTTGAGCCCCATTTTTGTAACAATAAAAGTGTTATGGATATCATGCCAAGTGTCTAAAAAGTAACACTAGAAGAGATAGTAATTTCTGAAATTTATTGACTGTGCTTGAATATGCATACCAGTGACAGGGGCATACAATATATTGCACATGTTACCTTTTAAACTACCATTTACCGTGCATCATAAATGCATAAACTCCCTTGCAGAAATGTATACCGCAGGATTCTACAAGAAATCAGTTGGATAAATCACTTTATGTTTAAATTATATGCACAAAGGCTATGCATCACGGCCAACAGCTTCCATATTGTCAAAGAAGAAATCAACATGATTTAACCTCTTCCTTGCAAAAGGGCCAAAATATTTCAAATGGTGATTTCTCCCAAATTCCTTACTTTTTTAGGAATATGTTCTGTTTCTTCACATTGTGAGACAAAGGTACATTATAATTCTGGTTGAAATTATGTTACAGTCAGTAAAAGCATCTCTTGTAACAGTTTCAGTAATTTTAAGAGAAACAACACTTTTTTTCCACTTTGTATGGTCTGCAGTTAAAACATGAGTATCATCTGCAGAAACTAAATACTGGTGAGTTTTCTAATCCTCAACAGGTTTACTTCTACTGATTTTCACAGGACCTTACTTCCAAATCAGTACATACTAGATTTCAAGCCGAAACACTTTTAATAGGATGTCAAGTAGAAATTTGCTTGTTACCACATCATAAAAGGTTTGCATTCTGAGAGTTCCAGTAACTTTATAGATTCACAAAAATACCGGTTCTTGGGAGCAGTAGGTGACACAAAAATGTAAAAAGCCGTGAAGCACCTAATTCTTTCTCATCATCCCCTACCTCAAGTTGCAATGAAACATTTTTTTTCCAGTGATGGTAAGTTTCACTATTTATTGATTTACCATGAAATCAATACAAGGAAAGTTAAGGCTAACTAACCTGTAAGAGGCATTTGGAATGCAACATATAAATCCATGTGGATTCATTGAGAGAGAATTTTGCAGCACAATCTAATATGTGGATTTTCAGAAGTTAAGTCCCACTGAGTTCAGTGTTTCCTCCAAAATATGTAATAAAAGATTTCAGCCTTAGGTTGCAGTCCTATATACACTTACCTGGAAGTCAGTACCATTAAACCCAGTGGGACTGACTTCTGAGTAGACATCTATAGAATTATACTGTTAGTGACAATGTAATGACTGATGCCCACAATCTGATTTTATGTCTGTGCATGTGCGAAAGTTGAATAAAATATCACAGTACTGCAGTATTGTTACTAATACCTCACTACAAATGCAGATTGTTTAGTAGGGGAAGGAAGTCAAGGATTCTGAAAAACATAAAGAACAGGTGACATCAAAGAGGAATGAACTTAGTTTAAGTTCTCTTTATTCTGTTTTGTAAATGTGACCGGTTTAATGTGCCAAAATAATCTTGCTCTTTCTTGGCTGCATTGACCAAGAGCAAAGTTATTTTAGAACATAGCTGCATAGCTCTCCTTTAGTCTTTGTGATAAACAAAATACTTCACTAAATGGAATAGATAAGACTTGTCAGTTTCCATCAAGCAATATATAAGTACTATTTAAAGATTTAAGTCATTGTCTCAAAGGCCAAAGTTGAATTAATACTTGACTTGGAGGAGGAGGGTGTTCAACATGTCAGTGAATGAGGACTATCCCTTAGGTATGTGACACTTCTAAAGAAAATAGCACAATTGAGATAAAGAAGGTTTTACATATTGAATGAAACTTTTGAATATGTGGTATAAAGTGATGGTCCATGTCAAATACTGGGGCAGAGATGGGCTGATTTATAATTAAATAACTGCTTCTGCATGGCCAGGTCTATTAGTAAGCCTCTTGCTACTTGCATGTGCCTGATTGCTACTGGCATTAGTGTGGATATTGATTAAACCAGGAGCAGGCTTGCCAGATGATGCTGGACTACAAATCCCATCATCCTTGACCATTGGCCATGCTCTCTGGGGCACATGGAAGTTGTAGTCTAGCAGCATAATTTTCCCACCACTATTTTAGGTTTCTGAGCCAATGCACATTTTACAGCTCCAATTGGGAGCACCGTTAAATGGAAGCAGCTTTCAGTAGTCTCCAAACGGAAGCTCTCAGACATGGGGAGACCTAGAGTCATTGACTTGCTCCAGGATAAGGGAAAAGTTGCATTACCATCTTATTGCCTAATAGTAGGTATTTACCCATTCCGATATTCCACTTTTAACTATTAGAGAACTATTATACTGTGATCACCATATGTGCTACGGAAGGCAAACTGCCTGAGCAAGATTCTAATTTTAATGAGGCTAAAATCAGCAATGAAAATATAAAGGCAAAAAGAATTTGGGCCGTGTCTGCTGAACGATACAAATCTATTGTACATAGGATTACAGTTTGGCATCCATCACTTTGTATCCTTTAAAAGTATTGCCAGAAATTTCTCTGGCCACCTCCTGTGCAATGAGAACTCTGACCTAAATTCTAACTGGGAGTGGAAGTAGCCACTGAGAGCCCAAGTAGCGGGTGGAGATCAAACAAGAACCTCCCTTATGCTATACAGCAGCAATGTGTTTTCTGTCTCCATTCAACTTGGATAAAACGGTGATTTATTTTGAGGAACATGTTGCAGATAAGCAAACAGTCATCTGGAAACATTCTTTTTCAAATGGTCAATTTCTGGAAGGTCCCTCGTTTACAAGTGATTTCTGGAAAATTTCTTGATTAATACGAGTCCATGAATAAACTTAAAATGATGCCTTTGTTATTGCTTTGGCACAGTATGTTAACAACACTGCGAGCTCTGCCAAACTGTGAGAGTTCTTTCAAATGGATTATGGACTTGTTTACATATCCAGCTGCAGCGAGGCCTTGTCCGTAGTGGTAATCTCACAAAGTCCCCAGTGGGGGTGCCCATTAGGGGAGAGTATACTAAGTGGAGTTTAGTTTATTTAAATTGAGCAAGAATGTGAAGCAGGACTCTGATCGTTTGGGAACGTGTTGGAATTCTGTACTTTCTGGATTTTGTTTCATTCCGTTTTGTTTGTGATGGGGATGTTTGGCCCACGCAGAAATTGTGGGATACACGGCTGCAACGTACAAGCATTTCAAAAACTTATGTGAACTGTGGAGAAAAGAATGGGAAAAGAAGAGACATAAATAACGAACTATAAATAACGAGCTGAGGCAACACCATGGAATGTTTTGTATTGCCCTAGTGAGTAAGGCTTCCTCAGTTGAAGGAGGGGTTTTCTTTTTCCCTGTTAGCTGACATGTTTTGGGTTGTTTGATTTTTATGATAAGTAATCTAAAAATAGATTTATATACAAAGTGTCCTGGGTTACATGCGCATGAATCACTTTCAAATAAGGTAGATAAGTGGTTGCAGGGAGGATAGTCAAATCAAAGAGATTATTGCAGAAATATGATAATTTTACAATACTGTGTCTATGAGCAGTTACTGAGCTCATTTCCCACTATCTTAAAGAACCCTGTTCTTGAATACAAAAACTCATAACTGTGAATTTTATAAAATGGCAGCTTGAAAATTACCAGCTAGGGCTATAGTTCATATACGGCACAGCTGAAATAGAGAATTCATAAAGTTTTAGTAGTGTAGTTTCTTTCTCAATCTGAATATATTTCTAACTTCTCTAGTAGATTTGGAAGGCTTCGGTTATTGTTTTGATGACAAATAGTGTTGTCCATAGAAATAAACAAATCAGTTTAAGTTCATGTTAAAAGTGGATACTTTACTCCTGGACAGTTTTTGCCATCAACAAAGCAGAATTTTAAAAACTTCTTTCTGTCCCTCATAACCCTTACCCAGACATTAACAGAAAACCGGTTTTACCTGCATCTTTCTGTTGATTTAGTACTTTATTAAACAAGTTTTCTGAGAGGCTTTTTACATTGGGTTTACTTCTCTCTTTAAAAATATAATTCTTGTATGTCTATGCAGATATATCTGTGTTCAGAGTCCTATTCAAAATCTAATTTACCCAGATCCCACAAAATAGGAGTTATCTATTTACAGTTACATCTTTGACCATCTCCGTATGTTGACAGGCCTTCTTAGATTTGTGATTGGCTCATAATGACTCATGAACTTTTGCTTTCTGTTCAAGCTTTGAGCTATAGCCAGACAAACCAGCCTAAATATTATGTAGCTATAGATGAATGACTGAAACCAAGGCACATACACCTTTCGTAGCTGTTGTTGTTTAGGCATTTAGTCGTGTCCGACTCTTCGTGACCCCATGGACCAGAGCACACCAGGCACTCCTGTCTTCCACTGCCTCCCGCAGTTTGGTCAGACTCATGTTGGTAGCTTCGAGAACACTGTCCAACCATCTTGTCCTCTGTCGTCCCCTTCTCCTTGTGCCCTCCATCTTTCCCAACATCAGGGTCTTTTCCAGGGAGTCTTTTCTTCTCATGAGGTGGCCAAAGTATTACAGCCTCAGCTTCAGGATCTGTCCTTTCGTAGCTACTAAAGTACAATTGTACCCATCATATACTACATACTTAAGGCCAGAGTGGAGATTGGGTATATTAGGAAAATGTTCTGGATATCACCCACGGATGGATAAACAAGTATATTTCAAGGCTATATTGCTTTCACAGGTGTCCACTCATGTTCATTCCCTCTCGTTTCTGCATCAATCTGTGATCTTAAAAAAATAAAAACAGGCATTTCAATGGTATGATCAAATGCATTTTCACTCAAAATATTTATTTCTCAATGTATTTTAGCTGAAAATAGCCATTTTAAAACTTTTTTAAAGCTGAAAGTTGCATCAGAAAATTCGGGGAGTATGAAAGCTGGTGAATAACTAAATAAGTAAGTTTGCATTTGGAACTCAGAAAGACAGAATTATTCAAGCATCTTGGCTTCAGCATGGCTCCATCATTGCAAGTAAACAGAAAACATCTCTCTACTTCCCCTTAAGAAAAGTTATTTAGCTGAATCTTGTTTCCAAATGTGGATTAATTTTATTCAAGGTTCTCATTGTCAAATTTTCCTGTTTTAAATCCTAAGACTGGGAAGAAAAAACATTTTGTCACATCAGCAACCAGAGTAAGGTTTTTATAACAGTTCAGAGGGATGTTAACTGTGATGAACGTTTCCTAATGTCAGCTTTACATGTGTTAATAATGGCCCTTAATATAAAATAAAGACAAATCCTTATATCGCAGGGTTATGCATGATGAAGGATCATCACTGGGCTTATAAACTTAGACTTCAGCTCCAGTGAAAAGCATTTCTCTGTTTCCTTTCTATAAGTACCTGTATTTTATTTTTCAGTTTGAAGAAGCCACACAAGTTTTGTCAGACTGCTGCCAGAGATAAGCCATTTTTGTTTAAAGAATCATTGCTAAAACCTGAGGAGGTCCCTGGGAATATTCGATATTCCAAGCCCAGGGATTATTCCTATCTCTAGTTTACATGGCCTAGAACTCAGAAAACTGGCACTGTATTTGTTGAATCTGTAAATAATTAAAATCTGAGGGGGTTGCCCATTTATCTGCTTGATTCATAGTCTATTTTTAGCAAGTTAAGAACTGTTCTTCATCTACACTGACAAAATTCATATTCAGCATTCAAAGTAAATGTTATTGATCAGTACATTTCATTCATAATTATTCCATGCTTTGTTCATGGGCTGAAGGAGTTGCCGGAAGGTGCCATTCAACTGTCTTAGGGAGAGCATTTGTAGAGCGTTTATTCCTCAGTCTTTTCTTCTCCCAAAGATATCCCTCAAGGCAGTGGAGGTTTAGGAGAGTCTTCTTTCTCCTAGATGGGCTACGTTTCCAGGTTGACAAGCCCCGTCTGCTCCTCACTTCCCTCTACAGCACTTGCAGAAATCACCTTCTTGACCATTGGATCCACTATTGGTCTCATCAGCTCAATCTGCTGGAGCATGTCTTCACATGCAGGGGAAGTCCCTAACTCACCAACGGTTTGAGACCCATCAACTACCTTCTCCTGGCTTAGCTTGCCAGTTTGAAGCTGTTTCCCAGGGTGTGGCAGCTGTCGCATGCTGACAGCTTCTAGGAGCCACAGGTGAGAGCTGAGTGAAGAGTGGGGACCAAAGGTGGACAAACTACCCTAGAAGGAGCATGACATGTTCCCCACCAGAGGTACTACCCCTCCCCTAACACTCCATACATTCCTTCCAACTCTGCAGTTCTATTATTCTAATTATAAACTCTCTGATCTTGTTCTTTGCAAATGATGTGGCCTTTAACCCAAATCAGGCTATGATGTTTGTTAAGGAAATGTTTTCTGGCAAGAGGAACAGTTAGCAATCCACTACAGGGAAACCAAGGTGGAATTGTTGGGAAGAGTAGTACATGAATGGCTTCTATATAGAGTGGGTCAATAAATATCTAGGAGTTCTGTTTACTGAATGCTTATCCTTGCAAGGACATAAATCTGCCACAAAATTGCTAACCTCCTGAGCAGTACAAAAATCTTGCTTTCCCCCTACCCCCAACAACCAGAGAAGTAAATCTGATAGTTCCTATGATTAAAGCTTTAGTTGACAAAACTGTTGCTCAGTTGATAAATAGGACATAATTCTGGAGGTCTGGATGCTAGGAATTCTATAGACGCTATTCTAATGAATAGGAATTCTAAGGCTCAGAGATAACCCAGTCTCAATTTTTAAGATACCGTATCTTCTTTGTCTACGTCAAGACCCTTCTGGTGCTACAATGCATCCAGAGGTTGGAGCGCTTTCAGTGAAGGCCAGGGTACATTTCATGGTATTCTCATGCAGGCTCAAGTCACCAGGACATCAGTTCTTTAAGAGATACCTCATGGAACAGCCAGTTTAGAGTAGCTGGGCAAGGCAATGTGAAATGCTGCTTTCTGTTTACGGTGTGTGAAAATGATGGATGAAATAGAGTTAGAGCCTGTCAAAAAGTAATTAAATATATGATTTGATAAGAACTCCCTATCACATATGGGAATCACTCCGAATGCTTGCTGTTCACAGTGATACCACTCTTTCAAGGTGGGTCATTTTCAGCAAAGGTATTTTCAAGAGCTTACATATCGTGCTTTTAAAAAAAGCATGTACAAGACTGCTGGTCTAGATGATGCGTTTAGCTGTCTTGAATGGCAGTTATATTGGAGTGCCAGCAAATTTACCTTTTCATATATACCACCAAAATGTAATTGAGGCTATTACCCATTATGTGTTGCACTGCTTATAGCATAATGCCCTCAGAGATCATTTCCTGTCTAGGTTTTGTACTAGTCTATTGAGGTTGGCAGACCTTTAAATGAATTGCTACCTTCTAACTGACGTGAACACATTTGTTACCTATAGTGTAATGCTATTTGCATGCCAGCTAGAAAAATTAGAAGTCAGCTTCTGCAAACCATTGTGATATCCTGTAGTGGAGACACTGTTATTATAAATATCCCCCCTAGGTTTATGTATTTGTTTGTGCATTTTGTCTTCCTCACCCCCACCCCTGCCTCTGCTTATGTTTGGTTTGTAATGATACTTTTGTGATGGCCCATTGTTAAAACAAATAAATTGACTGGCTGGCTGAGACAAAGTAAAGGCTATACATGCAGAATGCAGCATTCAAAATTTGCAAGCTTTCTCTGTGTTTGATAACAAAATTGCCCTTTACTACCTGTCCATCTTATGACCAGGGTAGTATCACATTCATAACCAGCAAGTGTCATGTGTTTGCTTTTGCTGAAAGACTCCAAAACTGATCAACCACTCTGAGCAACGAAGTGTTGTTCAAAAGCCCCATAGTCTGCAGCCACATGGTTTAATTTGGCAAAACTTATCCATTCTCAGTTCCCTCAAATCCTTATCACTCAGTTGACAATGCTATATTGAACAGACTTTCTGTGACATCAGAGAAGGTAAACCAAAGAAATCTAGTGAAGGTATGAAACCTTCCCTAGTGTTGTCAGATCTATGAACATTCTAGTTTTCCTATACCTAACAACAAATTAAATGCTTATATCCTTTTGCTCCACCACCACCCCATTCAGCTTCTCCATTCTCTAATTTCTCCTCTTGACCCACCTATGGCTGCCCAGGAACACGTCACATGTTCATAATTCTCTTCCAGAAAAATGGTGCTGGTACTCACCATGAAGTTGTTACAGTAAGTGCCACACTTTTAACCAGTGCTTTTCTTCTAGGAAAAAAGGGTGCTGGTATTGTGTATGCCTGAGTACACCCCAGAAAAAAGCACTACTTATGATTATGCATAAATATTTTTCTAGTAATATAAAAGTGTCTTTCATATGTAGACAGTATATTATGGAACTCTCTGAAGTTTCATAGAGGAATGAAAATAAGCTGCTTTCAGACGTTACGCTAGCACATGGAGGATTTAAACAGAATTGTGTGCAACAACTGACCACTTTGGGCTCATAAGAAGGTCTAAAAAGACATTCACACACACATAGACAGCAGTATGTGTGTATAGCATGGGTCGGCAAAGTGGTGCCCTTCAGAAGTTGTTAGACTATAGCTCCCACCATCCCTAGCCAGTATGACCTTTTTTCTGGGATGATGGGAATTGTAGTCCAACACATTGGAGGCCATTGCACTGGCTACCGCTGGATTTCTGGTGCTCTGGAATCCCAGCTGCACAGACAGCCTCTACACAGGTGAAGTTGTATGTGCAAGGGCCTTTTTTCAAACTCTGTTTAGCAGCCAGGGAGGCTGAGCATACGTAACCTCCCTCCCAACCAACCATGCATTCATATAAGATATTGTGCATACCTGCTTCTCAGGTCAGGGAAGTTCTTATACTCTTCATTATGACTGGCAAAAGCCTGCACACCATTGACAATTGCTTATAATAAGACAAATGGCAGCGTTTGAAGGAAGTCTTGGGATATAATGATTTCTGTGTGTGCAATGAGACAGAATTCAAGTGGTTTGCCATTTGTCATATTCACCAAGGTGCAGAAAGAGCCTCTATTGATTTCTGCTGGAGCCAAGCAGGGTCCAATAAGCAGATCTTTTTCTGTTTCCTGCTGGAACTCTTAAAGTCATCCAAGTTTTATTTTATTTTTCTATATCCTACTTTCCCCAGGGTTTACCAGCTGCCACTACCTTGATATCAGGCACAGATAAAATTTTGAATTGCTATGATTGAATCATGTTAATAACAATAATTTTATGTGTGCTCTCCAAATGGGGTCAAAATTCACCAATGCTTTACTCATCAATGTCACCGTGACATTAAATGGAATTTACAAATCAGGTTTATTATGCATATGTGCAATTTCAGTAAACAACAACAAAAAAATCCATACAGCCCAGTCCTGCGAACTGTTTTTATAGGTAAATTGCAAAAACATGCATTTATAAGTGACATTAAACTAAGAAAGCCTTTATTATTACAGTGTAAAATATCTGAAATATATATCCAGGTTTTAGCTAGGATGTAATTTAGTATAAAATAAAACAAGACATTTAAACCTGAGGAAAATATATGAGAATGGTACAACTATCAAACTGTGTGTGCAATTTCCTTGTGCTCAAATTGCATTTTCTCCCTTCAGTGTTATACGGAACAAGGTCCTGCCCTCTAGATTAGAGACTTTTGCATTAGAGGAAACTAGGTTATGTCTTCCACTGTCAGGGATAGAAATTATGAGCTGGAGTGCATTTTAGCCAGTCACTCTGAAAAATGTTAGCCCAAGGGGGTAATAATTAGAACTGTTTTTGTCAGGTGACTGCTTTTTAAGCAGTGATGTGTCTGAAAATCTAGCTGAGGGGGTTTAATATAAATATAAATATTTTTTTCAGTCAGCAGTGTGGCCAGATATATTTTGTTCTTTTACTTTTCATTTCAAACGTAAGCACTTTCCCCAGAAATTATCAGCTAAAAACGTAATACCGCTTAGCATTATGGTGACCTGATAATATTATCTCCTTCATAAACCAATAATTCAATGCAGCCTCAGACGTCCTTAGGTATAGCTGTAAACTGCCCCATTACATCTCTTTCATGAATGCTCCTGCTCATATGCACACACAAATGTTCAACATGGGATTTTCAGAAGCAAGAAGCAAGAGAATAAAAATTAAATTATCTTTAAAAAGGAGATGTTTCTTTCTAATCTTTCATTAATATAGTCAGATTTTATGGGATTTCCGAAATGGGGAAAATATGCATTTTTAGAGTGCAGTCCTGAGAAACTCCTGTTTGGAAGTATGTTCTACCACAATCCATTACACTTATTCCCATGTAAATGTGTTTAAGATCATGTTGTCAGTGAAAGTAAAATGTGATTGTTTTAGGGGATTGCCAATGACAGACTAAAATTTAATTGCCCCGATCCTGCCTTTTGCAATAGGCTTTATGCTTATGGAGGGTACAGAATCCTCTGGAGTAGTTTGTATACTAGTGTGCTGCTCAGTTTAGGTGAGGTGCTGACATGAGGCGCTGACTGCTGGTTATCTTCCAGAGCCACTTCATTAAGCTTTTAAAGTCCATCATGGCAAAGGCCCTGAATATCTCAGAAATCTACCCACCATTGTCTGAGAACATCTTTTGATTCCAAATACTACGCCCATTGGTGTTAGCCAGGAAGATGCAAAAGGCAATGTTGATAACAGAATAAGTAGTTCCCAACACTTTTGGAGACATACCTTGTTTACACATGGTATATTGGCACTTGTGTCCCTGGCCAACTGCATAATAGACATGCCTGATAAAGACAGTTGAAACATGTTGGCAATTAATCTTGAAATTATAATTGCATGTTATCTTCCTTCCCTCTTGAATCCTTTGTGCCGTGGATGCAGTACAGACCCCTTTGTTCTCTGCACTGCTGTTAGCAACCTTGCATTGCAAGAAGGAAAGTGAGAAGATATGTATTTGAAATATACAAACTGGAAAATTGAAAGGATTTCCAGCTATCTCCAAAATGCTCTGTTTCTGAATGTGCTCCTTGAATTACAGGCGGGACTAAAGGGGCCCTGAACCACTTACTCTAGTTGTTGCTCCATTAGCTGGACTGGGGGCTGATGTGCCTGACATTGGAAGAGTCAGGGCTTGGGGCTTGGGGATCCTCTCCACATTCATGCCCAAAATCGGAGCACTGGTTTCTGTCAGGAATGGACTGGCACTGGGAACAGACTGCTAGACTGAATGAACCTTGGTCTGATCCTTATGTTCATTTCCTCAACATCAAAAGGCAAAGTTTAATGTTATTTGCTAGGGGGCGTAATCAGGTCTCTGAGTATAGGTGAGGTTCAACTAAGTTGATGTGTGTACAGAACAAGATGCACTTGCGCAATGAATTTTCTCCCCACCCATAAATCTGTTTTGGAGGACCGGTGGGGGGGGGTGGAAACCCCAGAAAAGGTTTAGGTGTTGTGCAGGGGGAGGAGAGGGTAGAAACTATTGTTGTGCTGTTGGACCTCACTCCCCACATGCATAGCCCACTTATCACTGTGTTGAATTCCACAAAATGTAGCTGTAATTGAAACAATATGCAAACTGAAGCATAGCTGTCCTCTGAAATTTGCACTTTCCTGAATTTTGCATGTCATGTGTACAAAAATGCATATATTAGTGAAAGTAGCATACAAACATGCACTATATTAGTGAAAATTGATATGCAAAAAATGTATATATTAGCTAAAATTGCTTAAAGGAGAAATTCACACCAAGCTGCTGATTAATTCTCATGAGGGTTTTCTTTTTAAATCACAACTTGCTGCAGAAATGTAGAGACTTGAATTTAAGATGGGAAAAATTAAAAATTGTGAGAACTGAAACTGATGGGTCCATTTCTACCCATAGACAGGTTTAACTACAGTGCACTATGCTTCAAAAGAAACCCACCATAGGATTCTGTGGCTCATCCTCTGTTAGTGAAGGCTGAAGGGAACATGTTACACTTAATCAGGAGAGTTTGGGCTGCCTTCCATATCCTTCCACTACAGTTTAAAGGATTAGTTTTGATCTGCCAAGCTCAAATTGTTTGAGCCCAACAACATGCTGTAAATGCTCACAGCGTGGTCCTCAATTTCACTGCAGTCAATGGCCTTTTCTCACTAGTAAGTATATGTAGGATCACAGCCTTAGAATGGGTACATTATAGGGGCAATTTTTACAGGAAAATGATACCGGAGAAATACAACCCTCGGAAATTCCTCTAAAAAAAAATAACATTGCATTTACTTTCATTGTGCCCTTTGTTTTACCACCTGGGAGATTCTGAGAAGTAATCAGGGAAGAATTGTAGAAGTAAAATTTCACCATAGTGACATGCTTGTATAAACATCCCCTTATTCATTGGTACCATGTGGTAGTCTAAGGTAAGTCCTTCCCTATGTTCCAGTGAGCTAACATTTACTGAGCACATCCTTTAGGTGAGCCATGCACACCCTAGGTCTAAATATGAAGGGCACATAAAGGGAGGACATTCCCATTGCCTAGACAACGCCCCCCCCCAACAGAGCCTGGGCATCTTTTGCAAGTGAAATAAGACTTCCCTAATTAATATTGGTTTTGGTAGACTGAATAAAGCCAATATTTATTTCACAATTACAATATTGTGGTTTAAAATAGCAGCTGATGACTAATCCTGCAAGCAGTTTATTACTGCCTATCCACTCCGAGATTTAGATATTTTTTCTTCCACAGATGAAAGATAGAGAAATTTAAATACTGATGTCTTTTATTCCCCCCCCTCTCTCTCTCTTGCTTCAAAAATAAATGCTCTAATAGACCTACCAAGGTTAATACCTGTCCTTGCACCTTGAATGAATCCATGGCACGAATGTTTTTTATTGCTCTGCCATAGCTAAAATTGCTTAGTCCATACAATCTATAAGACACATCATTTTTCAAAGAAAAAACTTCCAAGTTTCATCAGGAAAGAGCATATCACCCTCAAAGTGAATGAGTATTACAGTACAGAGTACATGCCAAACCACTTTTACTGGAGTAAGTACAGTTTAACAAACTCCAGACTTTTATTAGGAAAACACCCTAACATATTGAAATCCTCATTACTAACTATAAATTTAACTAAAACAAAATAAAATAAAAAAAATTCCTTCCAGTAGCACCTTAGAGACCAACTAAGTTTGTTCTTGGTATGAGCTTTCGTGTGCATGCACACTTCTTCAGATACACGTTGTATCTGAAGAAGTGTGCATCTGAAGAAGAAGGTGTATCTGAAGAAGTGTGCATGCACACGAAAGCTCATACCAAGAACAAACTTAGTTGGTCTCTAAGGTGCTACTGGAAGGAATTTTTTTTATTTTATTTTGTTTTGACTATGACAGACCAACACGGCTATCTACCTTTAACTATAAATTTAACTATTGTTACAATTAAAGGCTGCAACTGTGAGTAAACTCACATAGCCACCATAGCAGGGCTGTGTGTGCATTGTTCTGTCAAATAAACTGCAATCATGTTTGGCAGAATGAGGAGATTCAGGGAGACAAAATCCAGCTTGCTAGTCCCAATTCTCCACAGCTGATAAACACCAAGATATACAGCTTTTATATGCAGCTTGAACGTGGAATCACAAATGCAGTATTTTTATTTGTGTATGAAACTCCCTATACACTTAGGGATATGTATCTAGGCGCCTGATTCCATATGCCCTAAATATCTTGCTTGGATGGAGCCATGGCCAAGCCATCTCATGAAACACCAGTGCAATGCTTGGAGTACAATTCAAGAGAACCCATACCCCTCAACTGTCCCACTTTGAGCAGGACACCCCAGAATTACAGAAGCCATCCTCGCTTCTGATTGGATCCTTGGATGCCCCATTTTCGCTCCTGCGAGAATGCAACCCTGAAATTTCCGTATTTGGGGGGCTGTGCTCTCACGCAAGTCACCTGACTCCAGCAAGAGCAGGGCCCCCAAAGATGCTCATTTTGCAGGGTCACGTTCTCATGTGAGTCACATGACTCGCCTGGGAGCGCAACCCCGAAAGATGCACATCCCGATTTTCCTCTGCAGCATGTTGGAGGGTATGGATAACCAAGTGAAACTTTTAATAGGGAAAAAACTGCTACATGCCTGACATTCATATGAAAGTAATTACTTAGCTAAGAAGTTTTGGTTTGTCTTCCTTGACTCTCAAAGAATACAAAAAAGTGCTCACAGTTCAATCAGAGCTGGCATAGTGTAGTGTAAAGGTGTGGAACCTCAAGCCCAGGGGCCAAATGTGCCCCTCAAGACCTCTCTGTATGGCCCTCAGAACTCTCCCCAGCCAAACACACATCCACCCCAGGTCACTCCCCTCTTTGGCCCTGCTTTACGTGGTGAGTGTTTCTGCCTGGCTGAAATGTCTCCTTCAACTCTTAAGGCCTCTTGCTTTTCAATTTGGAGGTTAGAGGGGGCTGTGTGTGTGTGTACAAAGGTAAAATTTACATTAGTTGCTGGACTCACTTTCCACTTTGACCCATCCACCACTGGCTTGTGCCCCTCAGAAAGCTGCCCAGAAAAAATGTTCCCCACCTGTGGGTATGAGCTGTGAGTTGGAAGTTCAGATGTCACCCAGTCACCACTCAGTCTTTTTCCATATGCAAGCTACCGTGCATTGAGCTACTTCAAATCTGCCCCCCCGCCATTAAAAATGGACTTAATTATACTGTGTACCCCACCCTTACTAAAGTATGGTAAATTTACTGAGACAATGTGTAATAAACCTTGCGACACATTCTACAGTGATGTATAAATGCTAAGTAATACTGTCAATAATTATTGAGAAATGAAAGTGCTTATGGTTGTAAGTAGTACAACTTTACAGTTGACTCACCTACATTGCACCTCGAAAAAAGGAACAGGGGCTTTCCTGGAGCTTCAAATGTTCTTATAGAGAAGTGGCTCTGCCATGAAAGCTCACTTCAGGCAGTGCATTTCGGGTGCCTTTGAAGGAATTAAAGAGAGATATGGGCAAATTTGGCCCATGGGACACTGCCTATTAGGAAATTCTGCAGCACAGGCTTGACTGAAATGAATAGGAACTGTGCAAAAGCATCCTTCCTATACTCTAATTGCTATTAATTAGTGGGAGAGAGACCATTTGGATTTCTGCCCAAGGAACCGAAATAGTTGCCGGGTGTAAATTACCACAATTGTTACCACAACATAAGCTACTTTTGGTTAAGTCTGTTGACTTACTTTCACAAATTATAGAGTCTTCCCCCCCCCAAAAAAAGTATAAATTATCATGTCCATCAAAATTCTGACTATTTATAAGCTGTCAGTCACTTAGCTCGTGCAAATTATTTGGAAGCGGGGATCTGTGTCTGAAATTCTCAGATTCGTCTACATTCACTACAGCATCATTCTTGAATTCTACGACATATACAAATCCATAATTTAACCAGAATACATATATTTCTTATTTCTGTAATCTGTTGTGAAGCCCTTGGAAGGGTGTGTTTTTCTTTTCCTGAGAACTTGCCATTGATGGATCAGATCTTCTGTCTCTTTGACACTTTGGCAAGTGATTAAATATTTCTGGTGTTTGTGCTAGGCTGAAATTTTAAAAGACACAGCATTTCACCTCAATAAAAGGAAGATGGATTTCAATTGTAGCTTTAGCAACAGTTCAATCTTCCATTTCAGAAAGTTGCCTTCTCTTTTTCTGCAAAGCTAACATTGGTTTCCACAGTATATTTGTCTTAGGTTTTGGCTTCTCATAAGTTCACAGACTGAATGATGGCTTGCATTATTCTTTCTCTAGCTGCATTCTAAGCTATTATTTTTTTAAAGCACATACATATGCAAAAGCAGCAGCTTCAAATTAAGGGTTCACTAATTTTAAGGCATTTATATATTGCTGCATATCTTGCATGCTTCCCAGGTCATGTACACATGTAAAAAACAAAAAAACAAAAACCGTAGCTGTACTGATTCTTAACCTAATACTCAAAGTAAACCAGGCTCAGCTCACATTTATTTCAAACGAATTTCAAAATTTCTTTGAATATTTTACAAATAGTCCACTCTCTGAAATATTTTGGTATTTCATTAACTAATTAATATATAAAGTTATCAAAGCATTCCACATTTTGAGGTTTTGGTTCAAAGCCTTATGGAATAACTAGATAGATGATAGACAGACAGACAGACAGACAGACAGACAGACAGACAGATGATAGATAGATAGATATAGATACACACACACACATTCACAAATAAACATATATATATTATATCCATTGATATTTATTTTCATTTTATGTATTTTATATGAAGCAGTTGTATCCTTCATAAATGTCTATCCCAGGGTAGTTTATAATGCAGTTTACAATTCAAAGCAAAAACAATGAAGCACATAAAACATTTTTTAAGAATCAAAACACTAAATGAAACAGCAGAGTAGGAAAAAAATGTCTAATATTACCATTAAAAAATGACCTTGCTAAAATATCTAAGAGCATCAAAACCTCATCAAGAATTTAGAACTGAAAAGTATGCTGTAGTTTTCTTAGTAGAAAAGCCCTGTGAGTACAAACAATGACCAACCAATGCTGCATTAGTTATTATTTCACTTTATAATGTATATGAAACAGAGAGAACAATTACAACGACAGATGAAATTTGAAAGATGAAAAACAAAACCATAAAATAAGCTTGTAGAATGAGTTAAAATAACAAAGTCCAAGTAAAGACTATCAACTTTATCAGATCATCAAGTATTGTTGCAGATTTGCCGCATCTGTGTCACAGTTGAAATCATGCCACAGTGGAACTAGTCCTTGAAAGATGGTCCCTTGGGAAGAGCAGAGTTTCTGCAGCCATTGTTGTAGTTACTTTTGGTTTTCAGCATGATTGCCGTTGCAGACATTTAATGCTTCCAAGCAAGTGCAGTAAATGGTGATAGAGCAGGACATGGCGCTCTTTTCCATGGTGGTGTTTCAGGGCACCCTGACAAAGAGAGTTGTGTGTCTTCATCTAGAGTTGTTGTTAGTTTCTGATATTGTGTGTGTTGCTAAGTGTCTCCTTGACCACCACCATCACGACCATCTCCATTTGAAGTAGCCTAACAAGCTGGGCTGCACCCTTCCCCACCTTTGCAGAGACCATCAGAACGAGATACCCTGTGAGGAAGAGAAACAGCAGCAGCTAAACAGGCAAAATACCCTCATTATCTAAGGAAATATGTTTTTGGACACACACACACACACAGAGAGAGAGAGAGAGAGAGAGAGAGAGAGAGAGAGAGAGAGAGAGAATTGTTATTACAAAACTGCTTGGACGTGATCAGTAAAAATATCTGGGATACGTTATACCACCAAGGAAACTACAGTAGGTGAATGGCCCGCTTATTTTTTCAGTTTGAAATTCTGAGTGTACCACATCCAATATCCTGAGGAGATCTGAAAACTAGTTTCCAGGAACTGAAAAGATTGGCCAGTTTGAATTTTTTTTTTTAGAACATTCTTTTATTAATGTCATCTATCCAAGAGTGAATAAAAATGGCCTCAATATTCTCATGGGAAAGATGAACATTTTCACCAAACTCTTGGAAGATGTAGCACAAAAATACTTACTGCTCCTTGCCAAGAATGAAACTGAAATGTTTAGGGCTTCTGATTAAACCTTCAGTGGTATGTTTCTCTTAGACAAAGCATTTGTCATAAGTAGCATGTTGGCTGGAATATGATTTATGCCACTGGACTGAAATTGGCTGAATAATTTATGCTGTTTATTGTTCAGGAAAGGGTTTTTTAAAAGTTGAACGAGCAGTGGCAAAAAGGAGAGCGCAGATATAGACTGGGAATGTGGAGGGGCAGTTATTTTCTGTGTTTAACAGTTAACAGAATAAATCTAGGCGAAATACACCTTATGTAGGGGGACAGCTCTGGTAGGTGCACTGTTGTCAGCATATTCAACGAAACCAATTGGCTAAGAGAAGCTGCCAAATAGGTGTGAAATGAGGTGAAATTACTAGGGAAACACTTTCTTTTAAGGTACTTTGCTTTGTTCCTGCCTGTGCCTTGCAGCAAAAAATTTAATTTAAATACTGAAAATGGAATGCTGTTGTATTGATTTAAATTTGCTAAGAAAGTCTTGGAATCCATTTCCTTTTGCATAGGCCAAGCGTGTGTGTGTGTGTGTGTGTGTGTGTTTCTAACTATTCCGGTTTTTCACTATTTATGAGTATATCAGAGTTTATTAGATCCTGCTATTCTGTGTATTAGCATAAAACACATAACTTGAATTGTCAGTTTATAAAAATTTCAGAATGTACGATTATGGGTTTGCTCTTACTGTAAATTTTTACACAGCTTGCATGATTTATCTTATCTGTTGAAACACTGGTTTTTATGTTTTTCCCATTTTAACAGATAAATTTAATACCCTGAACCTATGGCAGAGGTACAGTTACAGACAAAAGGAAGGATGGAAAGATGAGTGTGCAGAAGAAGGTGGGGGGGGGGAGAGAGATATGTGGCTCAATTCAGCTGAAACTATTTCACAGATAACTCACTTTATGCCATGTGGCTAAAAATATTTGAAATGTTTACAGGCTGCACAATATATATGTTTGACATATTAAAGCAGGCTCCTATCAGCTGCTCAGTAACCGTTCCAGAGAAACTCCTTAAAAGAAATCAAGCAAAATCACAGCCACTAGTCTGCTGTGCTGTTTCTAATTTGAAGGCAAATTCATCTCTGACACGCAGCAGACTCTGTGCAGGTGGAAGCAAGCCCCTCACTGCTCCTCTCTCTGCCAGTCAAATTATGTCATCAGTGAAGGATCACTGGTTTTTAATGATACGGTGGCCTCCATACTGAGAAGCGGGTCCTGGCAGAGCAATATGCATAGCCAATAAAATGGCTGTCACCAAATTACAATTGACACTTAACATCACTAAATCTGCAGTGTAATTCCTTGTGACAGTTGTGTAGGTATATTAGAAGAAAATAATTTACTTCAAACCCAGCATGTAAGACACCATTTCCTGGACATAATTCATGTCATATTTACAGTAGCCAAAGCAAGCAGTCTCCAGGCAACCTTAATTCAGGGAAGAGATCATAGATGCTAACATGTTCATTGGAGTATGATTATTTATGTCTGCAATAAACAAAGCTGGAGCAGTTGCTCATTGCAGGTTTTAATTGTTATTGGGGGTTTTAATTGTTATTGGGTTTTGAATGAATATTAGCCTGTTTTGCTGTAGGGATTAAGAAAACTATAAATATGAAGCAACATTTCAAATGGGAAAACTGGCAACCACTGAAAACATCTTGGCAGTTTCAGGAATGAGAAACCCAATCTGTGTATTTGACTGTATTTTTCAGAGCTTCCCCTTTAACTGATCCCTGGATATGAAGGTGAACTTTTGAATTTGTAGATAACCATGTGTGTATGTAAACATCAGCATACAGCTGGTATATTCAACTTCAGAAGTGCTAGCAAAGCTAAAGGGTGTCACCACAAGTGTCAACTTCCATAATTTTTTTCCTCTTGAAGTAATAATCTTGTTGAGCAAAACATCTGAGAGGAGATGGGGGGAAACCACTCACCCAAAATTCTTTTATTCTGGATTGTCTATTTTGGTGCATTCATCTCGAGCAGATCAGCAGAGAGCACCTTCCTCAGTCTTCTAAACATATATAAATGTGACATTGTTAAAAGTCTCCACTCTTCGGAATGAAGTGGTTTGAATATCTAGCAAAATGGGTCTGCAAAAAATTCATTCCAACTTTGTCTCTAGGCAATTCACCTTTGGCCCAGTGATGATATGAGTCTTTCTGCTGATGGGGAAGATACAGTAAGTCGGGTCAGGCAGTCTTTAGGAGTCAGATGCCTATTTGTTAGCAGAATGAAGCAGGTGTAGTAGCGTGTGCTAGATTAGTTCATCACAGCGTGATAATTACCTCACAGGGAGCCCTCAAGCTTACACACTTGATACAGGAGCTACAGAAGAGATCCTGTAAATGGCCATGCTTATCGCAAGGTGGGCTTAATTTAGAAAACTCAACATTTGAAAATATGAATCAATGAATCCCTATTTCTGCATTTTCCACACTCTCCTTTTGTTTATAATACAGTCAGCTCAAGCATCCTTCTGTGGGTTTCCTAGCTTTTCTGGTATTTGGTAAAAGTATAGAAGCAGAAAACACACCTACCCCTACATGCTGGGAAATCAGAAGTTGCTGCTGCATTTATTATTGTCACTCTCTTTGGGGGCAGAAAGAAAGTAATGAAGGGGCTGACAAAGCTTCAAAGGACCCTTCACTGTCATTCTTCCTCTTGCTGGATAGGAGGCAAGGTGAGTTCCTTGGACCTACATTAGGCTAGGATTCTGCTCATCATTAGATTCTCATATTCATACTTATGCACACCTTTCATCCTCTCCCCACCCCAGAAATGATATTCACTGTATGTAGTTCTGAAGATGATTGCTGCTTTCTGATTTGTCACTGGCCCAAATAATTTTTCTTTCCTGGTGTGACATAAGAATCCTGTGAATATCTCCTGCACTGCACCAAAGGTAAGTATGGATCTACTCATTGGCTGTGCTGCTGCCGCTGTCATTGCTACTCTCTCTTCCTCAGTTACCTTCCTGTTTTCTGTAATAGTAGGGATGTAAGATGACATCAGATTCTATTTTTTTCTGTATTGGTTGCATGCAACACTGTTTTTGATCCACTGTAGTTCATCTTCTGTTGTGGCGAAATTACCTAGGGCTTCCATATGTCCGGAATTTTGTCCTTCGAAAAATGCCTCTGGGAAAACCTGGGCATATGGCAAGCCCTGTCAGAAGTGTCATTTTACACACACACACACACACACAAGAAAAACCTCAATAACTTTCCCCAAAAAGCTCAACAACTCCAGATTTTCCATTTTATAAATATGGCAACCTAAATTACCTAACTTACATAATTTACATAACATACATCATCATGATACTACTCTGCCACATTCATTTCAGTGCAAAGTAAACACAGAACAATTTGGGGAGGGGGTGTAATAAATTATGTATCATTTGTGGACTGAAGGCAAGAGCAGCAAATAATGATTGTATTCACTGAGTCGATTTCCATTCTGGACATAGAATGAATAAACAAACATTGGCCCCAACTGCTCCTCAACAAGTAGGACTGGGTCCAGCAGGACCCCAAAGCTTCTCACCTTATCTCATAAACGCACCACAGTCTCTTTGTTTGTATTAATACAATGTTAATGTTAATACCAACAACAATAGAAATTATACAGTATTTCTGGGTTTTCCAAATCTTGTAACATGTTCAGAAGCAGCATTAGCAGATAAGATAAGGCAGCATTCCTCTGTGCTGCTCACCTCCAGAAGAGTGCAGAGAGTCCATGTCTGACAGCCACTCTCAGTAGGAGTGGCCTCATAGATTGCTCTAAACATCTTGTTGACTAACTGGGGAAGGGTGGGTGTGTAAAAAAAGAAATACATTTAGGAATCTGGGAGGGGTAAATGCGCCCCTTGCCCCACCCCAACACGCACCCTTGCCCAGCATCCCTATGTACCAGTAGGAAAGACAAAATCATCCTGTGCAGCCAGTCATCGCTCTAATTAAGAGTTTCCCACTGACATCTGGGTGGCCACTGTGAGAACAGGCTGCTGGACTAGATGAGCCATTGGCTTGATCCAGCAGGCTCCTGTTATGTTCTTATGATTTCACTATGGATCACTGAAATGTTTTGTATTGGAAAAATAAACAGACCGAGCTTTTACCGTGAAGCCTTTTCTATGTGTGTGTTTTTGCAGGCTTAGATCCAGCTTGCAATATGCTGGTCAGAGGCCAAGTAGAATTGCTTGTACAGCTTGAAACCTGTATTGCAGGCCACCAAAATCAAGTGATTGAAACAAAGCAAGGGGCGATTTGACATGCCAGTTTCTTGACCCCAGTGTCAACTGTGTGCAGAAGTGTGCAGTCTTTGGCTCCGTTGCCCCTGTAAGTGGCAATGAACTCAGAGATGGATTTTGCAAGCAACCATCAAGCCAGCGTCTAGGGTCCATGCATGTCTGTTTTAGAGACCAGCCTGAAGCTCCTGGGGAGGGCAGCTGAGGGGCTGTTGGGTATAGAGGTATAGAATCATAGAGTTGGAAGAGACCCTGAGGATCATCTAGTCCAACACCTGCAATGCAGGAATATGCAGCTATCCCTTACGGTGATTGAACTTGCAACCTTGGCATTTTCAGCACCACACTCTAAGCAACTGAGCTATCCAGTCCTACCTCTCTGAAGGCGGAGAAGAAGTTCTACCAAATGAGATATCCTTGTTATGGTGGATGAAAGCTTCCCTGCTGCTGTTTTTCCACTAGCCATGCTCTGCCAGTGGCAAGCCCCAAAATGGAGTATGTCAGATAAGGCTGTGGGTCCACAAAATCCTAAGCCCTCTAGTTTCCAGTACATTACTCCCAACCACAAAAGGCCCTGAAATATGCCAGCCCTAGTGTTGCCATAGTTAATTCCCCTTAATTGGCATCAGGGTGAAATGCCACTCTCCAGCCCCCTGGCCCCATCTCTGCTCTGGCCACTATGGGCCAGCAGAGCTTTGGATCTGGCAGAATAATCCAACCAACACAGTTAAATATGGGCAAGTATATTATCATGATTTTTGTAGTCTGCACACTATGTTCAAGAGCAAGATTCCTTGTGCCTCCTCTCAGCTTACAAAGCCAGGAATATTGTTGTGAACATCTTTTGCTTTTTTACTTTTCCTAATGCCAGACTGTTGGCTTTCATCCAAGTGCATGCCGGGGGTCTGTGCTGGGTCTGTGTGATGAGGAGACCCAGTCATGAAGTTTCACCAAGATGCCAGAAAGCATCCTACCAGCATGGTTTACATACCTCTCTATATATTTTATTTTTAAATTAAAAGGAAAAATGCAGGCAACCGCATCCCTGCCCTGTGAGATTAGAACAATTAATGAAATAGACAGGTAATAAATATAAATGCTGGATCTTTGAACCAAGGCCTTGACCTTGTGAGATAAAATGTTGCATGTTCTCAGCTCACACAATCAAGATGCTCAGTTTGTCCGCTGCAGACAAGTTGTGATAGTTCAAATACATACAAACCTGTAGCTAACAAGGAATATGTAATTTTCCTTGAAATCAGCCCCTGTAACTCACATATGCTCAAGACGAGGATCTAAGTTGCTTCAGCTCCAAAAATGGAATGAGACAAAGATGAAGAGAAAAAAAAGAGGGAACAGAATGCAACCCTCAGATAAGGACATCTTTGCAAGCATATGTAAAAGTAGCCACTTCAAAAAAATGTTCTGCTTAAAGCTTCTTTCACATGGTGTGAAAGATATAACTGGCTGGTGTGCAGTCAAAGATGAGATGAAAATGTTTAAACTGACTTTGATGAAAGTTTCTTATTCACATTGACTGTTTATGGAAGGGAGAACTTTATTTTAGCTTGGCCAGAGTTTTGAAATCAGAGTTAAAATGTATTTTGGTGCCTTATTTACCCAATGGTTTTCTAATTGATTAGCCTTAATGGCCTTTCTTGTCAATCGAGCCCTTCATTTCTATTGTGCATCAGATCTTTGTGTGACTCAGGTAGTGCCCTGCGTGTTTGATCTTTGACCTCAACTCACAGACTGTTTTATGTAGAAAAGCCCCATGATTATTGCCTTCACTTTCTTTAACCTACTTTTTCACCTTGAAGTGTAAAGGGTCACAGCTAGGGCCTGGCTTGTACTACAGTCCTTAAGATGAAGCATATTCTATGAAAAGCACTCTGTTTTTATTTCTTTGGAATTATTGGCTTTCAAGCCTTTGAATTCCATGAAGATAATTACTGTTTTGCCCCCTTTTTGTGTGATATTTGATGCCGCTGAGTGGAATAAATTACCTGTCTAACAAGGAGCTTTAATTGGTAGTTGCAGGCCAATGTGCATGCTCCATGCTAACTCCCTTATTATTTTTAAACCACCATATTACCATGTAGGATACGTTATTGTTTTAACTCTTAGTAGAAGTTGCAAGCTGCAATCTATTCCCACCCCCATCTTTTTCCCAATTTTGCTGGGACATTTACATCTCTCTTTCTCGGTGCATAAATCAATACTGGGTCTGTGTGACAGAAAGTCTGAAATAAATGTATCTATTCTGACTTTCCAGTGGCAAATCACACCTATCACAGTCCCATGTGGGTATAACATTTGAAGTCCCTCTGAATTTACTACAGAAAGTGAAATCAGAATATGGCTGATGGCTGTTAGCTCATCAAGATGACCCCAGATCCCATTAAAGCTTGAGGCTAGCACTGCACAAGTTTGAAAAACTCACGTCCAAATTAGGCTAATTGGATCCAATCTGAGGAAGACTGCAAGAATTCAAACCGAGTCCTCATCCTTCCATACCCTGTGTGCCATCTTCCTATAGAACTAGTTTTATAGAACTTGAACTTCCCATTGGAGAAAATGTACCCTTTTATTTTATTATATTATATTTGTGGAGCAAAAAGGACTTCTCAGAGGCAAAAATAGTCACGCACATTTCACAGCTATAATTGTGTGTGAATGAAAGCCTTTTAAGAGTAGAACTCCAGGGAAACTTAATAATCCAAAGTAGTTTTGCAGAGAGGTCATCCGGGATTTGGGCAGCAGTGCCACGTAAGCAGGGCAGACAGACAGGAGTGTTCTCTTTGCAGCATTGTCATTTTCTGAGATGGTGATGGGACAGGGTGAGGTGATGGTGGTGTCAGGGGAGCTCCAAGGCAGCCATGGTGGCTCCACAGGTGCACACCTGCAGGCGCTCCCCTGACCTTGCCATTACCATGCCCTACTCCATCCCCACCCTGGTAAGAACAGCACTGCTGGGAAAGGGTTGCTGCAACTTTACCCAACCCTGCCATGTGCCACTGGAGGATTTGGGGGATGCTATCATCATTATGCCTGTTGTCTTTGTCCATGGGGTTTTCTTGGCAGGGATACTGGAGTGGCTTGCCAGTTCCTGCTCCAGGTGGATCACGTTTAGTCAAAACTCTCCACTATGACCTGTCCATCTTGGGTGGCCCTGCACAGCATAGCTCATAGCTTCTCTGAGTTATTCAAGCCCCTTCGCCACGACAAGGCAGTGATCACTGAAGGATCACTGCTGGCGGAGACTCTTGAGAGTCCCATGGACTGCAAGAAGATCAAACCTATCCATTCTGAAGGAAATCAGCCCTGAGTACTCACTGGAAGGACAGATCCTGAAGCTGAGGCTCCAATACTTTGGCCACCTCATAAGAAGAGAAGACTCCCTGGAAAAGACCCTGTTGTTGGGAAAGATTGAGGGCACAAGGAGAAGGGGGCAACAGAGGACGAGATGGTTGGACAGTGTTCTCGAAGCTACCAACATGAGTCTGACCAAACTGCGGGAGGCAGTGGAAGACAGGAGTGCCTGACGTGCTCTGGTCCATGGGGTCATGAAGAGTCGGACACAACTAAACGACTAGACAACATCATCATTATACAGGTGGTAACTAACTCTACTTCTTATTTTCATCTAATACCAAGGGAGCTATTGTGAGCTAGTTCCTGTAAGCAGTAATGAGTTGGGGGATAGCTAACAAACTGAGGCTTAATCCAGAAAAGACAGAGGTACTCCTGGTCAGGAAGGAGTCAAGACTCTGGAACAGGGATTCAGACTGTTTGGGGTGCACATTCTGTGGAGTGCTCCTGGATTCTACTTACACTTGTATGACCAGATAGCAGCTGTAGCTTTGGTCAGCAGCACCTGGGCCACCAGCTGTGCCCTATTACTTAGATCATTGGTTTTCAACCAGTGTGCTGTGGCACCCTGGGCTGCCTTGAATGATGGTCAGGGGTGCCACGGACAACACTGGCCTTTGTCCCTCTTTCCCGCTGATGCCCTCTTGCGTCTCTGCCTCCCAAAGGCTTGCATGGCTGTTTGTTGCAGCAACCCTGCCTACAAGCTCCCCAGGCGAATGGCGCCTTTGGGGCTGGCCAGGCGGTGCTGGTTGCCAGGAGCTAAGGCGACCTCGGAGTAAGAAAGAAAGAAAGCGGGCGAGCCCAGCCAGCCGGTCCACCAGCCCTGGCTGTTGGGAATGAACAGACAAGTCCCAGACCCCTGTGGGGCAGTGTGAGGAAGCACCTCTCTTTGGGGCAGGGGGGCAGCTCAGAGACCGGCGGCGGCGGCAGCAACTGCCTGGAGGACTTCCAAGAAGAGGGGGAGAGGAGAGGAGGCTGAGGGAACACTCCACAAGGGAGGGTATTTGAAAAAGGGTGAGGAGTTGCCAGTTCTGCAGGCAAGGGGTGACATAACTGGGCTCCTGAGCCCCACAGGAGTGCCTTAGTTACCGGTATATCCTGGTTGGAATTCTGCAGTGCAATCTACATGGGGCAATCTGAAGAAGCTCCGATTATTTCAGAATACAGCTGCAAAGATGCTGGTGGGTGCTTGCCCATGGAATCCCATTAAATGGATCCTGCAACAGTGGCCCTGGTTACCAATTTACTTCCAAGCAGAATTCAAAATGTTGGTGAGTACCCTTTAAAGCGCTAAAGGGCTTTGGTCCAATAAACTTTAGGGGTCACCTATTTCCAAACTATCTTACCTGCTCCATAAGATGAGGAGAGATCCTTCTCTGTGTCCTGCCTAGGATGGAAGCATGGAAGGTGGGCAAGGGAGAGAGGTCCTTCACAATGGCTGAACCCATAAGAACATCAAGCCACAGGCTCATTTAGTCCAGCATCCTGTTCTCACAGTAGCCATCCAGCTGCCTATGGTAGGCCCACAAGTTCAACAGCACTCTCCCCACTTGCAGTTCCCAGCATCTGGCATTCAGAGGCGTACTGCCTCCCAGACCTTGCCACACCCACAAAGTACAGTTGGCTCCCTCTCTTGCTGCTTTTCATCTGTTTCTGAAGACTTTGTTATTCTTCAAGGTTTCCATGGTGTTTTTTTTTTTTAACTGCTGATCCTGTATCCTTTTTGAAATGGTTTTATATCCTTTCGGGAAACTGTAACATTATACAACGTAACCTGCCCTGTGTAGTGTTTTTACACTAGGAAGAAGAGATTTGAGTGTTTTAATAAAATAAATGAATAACATCTATGCAGGGAAAAAATGCATTCAGGATACAACATAGAGATGACCACTTATTGGGAGTACCGGTAATGAGCTAATATTTCTATATTTTTAGTACACCTCTGTCACAAATAGATTTTTTTATCTTGTGCAAAATGAAAAATGTCTCTCGCTTGGAGGTTCTAATAATCATAATATTATTTAAACAAATAAACCATTTAATACATGGGATTAGTTACCCTAATAGTGCCATTAGCTATCACTATACTCCATAATAAGTGGCTTCATCTTTGTTATGACATGATCTTTCCTACTGTTTATTGACCTTTCAATACAAGGGGGAGGGAACGTTCTCAGCCCCCCAAACCTTTAAGCAGCTACTGTAAAGCTGTGGTTTTCTTCTCAGCTGGAATGTTTAGAAACCCTTAGAGCTAAATACCTTGGTGTACTGCTTAAACACCAACAACAGCCTTATGGGGCCTGGCCCGACCTTAAACACATCTTTTTTTGTTGAGAATATTGCATTCTGTAGGCTAACCCAGAGCTCACATTAAATATACTAGCCTCATTGAAGCTTACTGAATTGAACTGAGTTGCTTTTTGTTTTTTCTCTCTTTACTTCACCCCCAACTGGGACTGGGCAGCCTTTCTTTCCAGTGGAGTGTGCTTTAAAGTAGCCCAAAGAAGAGAATAAGAGGTGGGGGGAGAAAGAAAACCAAAAGGTGCTGCTTAGGCCCATAATTAGTCTTGATCCTTAGAGTCTAAAATATTTTAACGCCAGGTTTCTGATTGCAGTGCGGCAAAGTGGATTTGGGAATGCAGAAAAGTAATTAGGTCTGTGCATTGAAGTGTGGAGAGCATTTAAAAGTGAATGGGTGGTTACTACATTCTTGGCAGGCTGTTTTTTATCTTTTCATGCTCCGCTGTTGTTAGAGGTGATGGGTTTATTGCAGTTTTAGCACTTTGGAGGTGGTTGTGTTTTTCTTAACCTAGCCTTTCACTTTCCTGTCTCTTAAGATGAATACTTGTGGCAGAATGGAGATTGACGAAAAATGCTTTTTAAAAAAAAAGAAGAAGAAGAAGGAGAGAGAAAATCCTTGAAAGGCTGGAATCCTGGAGAGGAGGGGGCAAATCATTTGGTAAAGGAGAACAAGGAGGAATAAGCGTCAGCCTTGAAACAGGCCCTGTACAAAGAATCTCCCTTTAATTAATGACTCACTATCTATAGAAGCAACCAGAGACAATAGTCACCCTGAGGAGAAGAAAAAGAAAACATTTATTCTCTGGTAGGGAAAATGTTCACATAGGGTGAAGTCCACCAAGCCTTGCTACCCCAGGCCACTTCAATTGGGCTTACGCGGCAGCCCCACTGAATGAATAGAGATTGTGCAGCAGCTGTGCTGGCTGGATTGTGACCGCTGTCATCTGGAGAAACCGCCACACTGGGGGGGGGGGGACTAAATGGAGAGGTATCAAGACCACAAATGAGGCAGCACCTTGTAGTAATTTGTAGATTGTTGCAGCTTCTACATAACTGCTGTATTATTATTATTATTATTATTATTATTTTAAAAAACACCTCACCAGGTGTCAGCTATTCTTTATAGCCTTGGAACCAGGCTGGCTTGTTCATTCGCCATTCAGAATCTCCTCAGCGCTGACCTGAATGTCCTAGAAATTTCCTGCTTTTTTAAAAAAAGGGAAAGAATAAGAGGGGAAATGTGATAGAAACCTGTGCATTTCAGAGTTCTCCCTATGGGTAGAGAGGAAGGCGTCCTGCAGAAACTCCCTTTGACGGCGGTTGTAATTATAGGCTACTATATTAAAAGTGCCGTGGTCAAAAGACACGGAATTACAAGGCTAGAGAAGAATGCAGGAGGGCCACTTGTTAACTTTGAGGAATTGCCTTTTTAAAAAGGGGGGGGGCAAAAAGAGATCTGTTGCAGAATATATATTGACAGTGAACAATAGCTACCTGCGGAATAACCCTCTGGGAAGTTCTCCTGAGAAAGCCCTGGTACAATGAATGGGAGTTGCGCAAGAGCATTTAAATCATTTCAGTAGGTCTTGCTCAGGATAACTTCTAGAAATAGGGAGCTGTGACTCAATCAGCAGTCCTGTGGCACTCATAAATGAGTATTCTCTTATGTGTAATTTAAACCAATAAGTAATATAACTGTCCAGCTATGTATCAGAGAATATAACTGTTGAGTGCAGCAGAATTTCTCTGAAAGGTTTAAAAATCATGGCAGCAGGTTTTTTTATCTGTAGAGTTTTATTTTTGAAAGTTCTCTGTTTTTTAAAACAGAAAATAGCTTCATTGGGTGCGAGGTTCTTTTCCTCTGCATATTCATAGACTATTCATTTAATTAACAGGATTGTGTTATTTTAGATAGCCATTTCAATATTTTCCTCTGTTTACTTTGGTGTCTGGGAAACACACTCACAAAAATATATTTTATCTTTTTGAGTATTTACCAGTAAGTGGCCTCGGTTGTGTTAATATGCAGGCTGAATCACGGCATCTCAAGCAAGCCCTCACCTAACATCCCTATTCTTTAATAAGCTGGCAGAGGAAAGAGCTTCAGTGGAAATTAAACTATCTCTTGGTTAATTTTAATCCAATTACATATTCACCATCTGTACCTATTTAATCAGTAGAGTTGCAATTTTCCTACTATGAGTCCCAGTTGCTGATGTGTACTTAATACTGGAACATGTCCTTCAGTGGTACCTGAGAGG
The DNA here is from genome assembly GCA_034641385.1 of Darevskia mixta. Taxonomy (NCBI): domain Eukaryota; kingdom Metazoa; phylum Chordata; class Lepidosauria; order Squamata; family Lacertidae; genus Darevskia; species Darevskia mixta. The sequence goes on along the minus strand of JAWWNH010000038.1, from coordinate 1,887,900 downwards.
TTGGCAAAATACCAGCTTTGGAAGTGAGCATATTAATCTCTTCCATTATATCAAAGAATGGTCAGAATCCAAAAGCCATGGTTCCAGTTCACCTCTAGTTGTGGATAAGTAGTTTCATGTAACAAGTGGCAACCCTTATGTCTGTCTATGCACATCTGAATACCCATCCAGCTAGTTCAATGTAGATCTGTATCCTCATTGGATACATGGCAAAAAAATCCACCTCATTCTGTGTGTGGATCTCCTTTACTAGATGGAGTTGTGTAGAACTGAGTGGCTAGATCTGTGCAACCCATTGGAAAATATACAGAGGGATGGCATCTAGTGATAAAAACCTGTGATTTCTAAGTGGTAGGGAAATGTAGAATTTAGAATAAATCCATCACATCCCATAAAAGTGGGGCTATCACACTACTTGATGTCTGCTGCAGTTTGATGAGTTACTCTCCCAGGTAAGCAAAGAAAGTGAATTTGTTATCATTATGTGTTTCTTCCAAAATGCCTTGCTTATGGGGCAGCAGAGAGATACTCTATTAATTATAAATATATATATTTTTATTTGACAAAAGTGTACGTAATAGCTATGCAAAGGTATGATGAAATATAAAAGCACTTATACAAAGATTTGAGTTGGGGGGAGGAGTTGAGGAGAATAAGTAAATATATGGTGGAAAGATTGGTTCAGAAGCAGTTCACATTCATCCCTGAAGTTTCCTGCATTCTGGAAGTGGGGCTGATTGTTAGATGTGTGAGTATTCAGTTTCTGAAATGGCTGGGTGGAAGGAGGCCTCTAGTCACTGGCAGCAACCATGGCATAGTAACTGAGATCATTCTTTTGAAATGAGTTCCCACACGCTGGCTGGTAGAAACAAGGGTGGAAATTATCTATAACCCTGTTTTGACCTCTGTGACCTTGGGGTGGCCTAAGTCCAATATTTAAATAGTGAAGGTTACTAAAGAGTTTGGAAAGCCCAGGAAAAGAAAAGGGAACTTGCAAACAAACAGTAAGATATACTTAACAAATATTTGAATAGAAGGCTCCTAGGAGCAAAAGGACAAACTAATAAAGAATGTGATATTTGAAGCTATTCAATGATGGTCTCTTCTTAAATTTAGAGTACCCCATAACAGGACTGCAGTTTAAATAGCTTCAGGACTGCAGGAAGTTAAGTCAACATTTTGTTATGTACAAATTTATTTCCATACTGTGAAACCTACGGTGCCATCCCATCATGCTCTGACATACAACAGAAGGCTTAACAGAACAGCTACCCTTCAGATATACGTACACATAAAAGGCCTGTTTATGCTAGCACGAAATTCCTGTGTCCTGGAGGGTTAAATATTCCAACAATTGATGGGCAATTGTTACCCCATCAATGCAGGTTTGCTGCCATGGTAACATCCTGAACTCTGCCTTGCTTTTTGATAAGTAGGTTGCTGGGGTCTCTAGAGCACCCTTCTGTCAATTCCATCTGCTGCACAGACTCCATCCTGTCTTGGAGGACAGGCCAAGCTAATCCATGATTCTTTTTTCACTTACAAAACTGACTGTCGCAATGCACTTTTCGTGGGCCTGCCCTTGTTATGATACACAAGCTTCAACCTGGTGCAAAATTTCAGGCACAACAGTAGGAGGTGAGGAGTTTCTTGGCTGTTGGTATGCTTCCAGGCCCAATCCAAGGTGTTAGTTTAAATCTATAAAGCTCTACCTTAAAGACGGCCTCTGCCTCTTCTCAACCTTCCTGCCATCTTCATTCACCAAATCAGGCCTGTTTCATTCACTATCTATTTGGGCAAGATGAATGTCTACCACTAGAAGCAGAGCTGTTACATTTGTGACCCTGAGGCCATGAGATGGCTTCCTCCCCACCAACACCTTGGAAGTGGTATGGCGTTACTCTTTGCTTGCAGGCAGGCTTCAAAAATTCCTATATCATATCATCATTGACATTATTTCCTAGACCCCCATACCCACTGCTACTTTGGCCATATCCATGCTTATACTTTGATCACACCTGCTTTGATATACGGCCCCAGAGGGTTCACCGTGGGTCAATGTGGCTCTTGGCTTGAAAATGGTTGTCCACTTCTGCTATAAAGAGACTGTGTGGGGCATTGGTTGATAATATTTATAGTTGTTGTTTTTTTTATTAATTCACTTTTTATTGTTGTTTTTGTAGGTTTTCCACTGCTGTAAGCCACTTTGCATACATATTTTATCTAAAATAAATTGCCACAGAGGTGTGGGAACCATAGGACCAGTAAAAAATATGAGGGGGCTGCTGCCCCAAAATTGTTGATGGTCATTTGCCATTCAAATGATGTGTGTGCCTTGTGATGGATTATGTGATTGATCTTGTGATTGATTATGAAAAGACGTGGATGGCACTGTGATCTAAACCACTGAGTCTCTTGTGCTTGCCGATCGGATGGTCGGCGGTTCAAATCCCCGCAATGGGGTGAGCTCCCATTGCTCTGTCCCAGCTCCTGCCAACCTAGCAGTCTGAAAGCACACCAGTGCAAGTAGATAAATAGGTACTGCTGTGGCGGGAAGGTAAACGACGTTTCCATGCACTCTGGTTTCCATCACAGTATCCCATTGCGCCAGAAACGGTTTAGTCATGCTGGCCACATGAAAGCTGTCTGTGAACAAACGCCAGCTCCCTTGGCCTGAAGCAAGATGAGCGCCACAACCCCATAGTCGCCTTTGACTAGACTTAACCATCCAGGGATCCTTTACCTTTTACCTTTACCTTTGATCTTGTGATTGATTATGCAAGTCTTACCTGCCCCCCTCCCATAATTTTATTCAGGTTTGAATCTGAGCTCTTGTACCAGTGAGCCCACCCAGTAAACTCTGAAGTAAGAATATATTGATGCTTCGAGGATGGAAGGTAGTGGGTAAAAACAGAGCAAAATATAACACATGCTTTTATATGCCTTTGCTTGTTTTTGCTGCCTATATGTTGGCATGTCCCAAAGTCCTTAGGTGCTTATTTAATTTGTTTATAATTTTCGCTACTCTTCTTGGGCAGGTATTAAAGCTGGGGAGGCGGCATAGAAATTTTAGAAATAAAAATGCTTAAAACTAGAATGTAACAATAAGTATTTATTTCTGTGTGTCAGCAAACTTTAGAATCTATTACCAGGGAAATGTAGCCTCATTTTTGCATCTCTGCCTTTGGTGCACATTTTGGTAACCATTTATCTAGCTTTTGTATTTGGGCACAGCCCAATTATTACAGGGAAATAAAATATTTTAACTTGAAAAATGGAAATGGTGACTCATAAGCTCAAACTGATCATTTGTTTCTACATACCACAGAATGTGTGCTGTAATTTCCAGTAAAACACATGTGTACATAAAGCCAGCTGGTCCAGAATATGGACCAATTTTAAATGGTTGATTATTCCTGTTTATAGAAATTGTCTGAATTATGACATCTGTTAAAAAGCAGTGACATTAAATAAATTATAAACAAAGAAATTAGGAGTAGCATAAATTTTAATTAGAGACCTGTAAGAATACTCTTATCTATTTTGTTTTTCCAACATGCCTCAATATTAAAATGGATTAAGTGCTTTTCTTTGCCTATAAGCTATTCAATGTTTTTTGAAGAAAAGGGGGGCTTCCTCTGTTATATGAATATGATTTGCATTTTCCTACTCTAAATACAAATACTTTAAACTTATATTTAGAAGTGCTACTGATTTGGAAAATATTGTGAGATGTGGAAATAGTTTGAACATTGAGATGAACAGAATGCTGCTTGGTTGTGCCTCAGAAAGGTTTGAAATCCAGATATCTAGGTTCAGATTCCACTGTTATTTCCAGGGGCAGAGTTAGTTTCTACTATGAAACTAATGAAGCTTATCTTGAGGGCCCCTAATCCCTGTGGGGCCCCAGAAGTGACTTTAGTTTTCATTGCTTAAATTTTTTGGTTCTTGTAGACCCAATTTGAGTTGCACAACTCAAATTGATTAATTTTTTGTTGTATATGTTTCAACAACCCTAAAGTCTGAGAGTCAGTAGCAGTCATGGGTGTAGCCAGGATCTTTGCTGCAGGGGGGGCAGAGCTGAAGTGATTGGTCAATTAGTTATGTATTTCTATTGCTTTACTTGATCTAGGTGGGGCAGCTGCCCCCCTCCCCACGCACGCCCCCGGCTACACCCATGGGCGTTGTAAAGGTCATGGTAAGTTAGCCGTTATGTGGCAAATGTATTTTTCTCCCTTTTTGTTAGAGGTCAAGACCCTAGAGGAGTTCTAGGGTACTTAAGTGGATACCAAAAATGTAAAGTCCTGGAAAATTTGTGGTGATCTGTCATGGAAAGACCCTGCTGAAGAAGATAACAGTGGTTACCCAGACCTCATTGCTGGTTGTAAAGGGGCCCCCATAACAGTTCAAGCTTTCAGGGCCCCCAAAATGTAGGTCCACCACTGGTTATGTCCACATTAGATTTCTAAATGGCTATTTTAAGACTCTCAAAACCTGAAGGGGCTGTTAAAAGGGCTTTTGTTTTTACTTACCTAGGTACAGAAGCCAAAGAATGTAAGAGCCCTGGGGCATCAGACCAAAGGCCTTTCTTGTCCAGCATTCTATACTTATAGCGATGAATCAGATGCCTATGGGAAGACCACGAATGGGGAATGAGTGCAATACCCTTCTCCTTTTAAAAGCCGCAGCAACTAGTACTCAGAGGTGGTACATAGCCATTATGACCGGTTGTTTTTGTTTGTTATTATGTATTTTGTGTTTTTATATTGTAAACCACCCTGTGATCCTTGGATGAAGGGCAGTATAGACTTTTAATAAATAATAATAAAGTGTGTCCTCCCTAAAAGAGGTTGTGTTGTGGTGAGACCTGGAGACTGACCTCCTGGTTGTGGGTGGGTATATTGGTCAGCCACAACACCTGATTGGTAGGTCCCTCGTTGCTGGGTGAAATCTTGCCAATAGGGCAGAGTCTAAACAGGCCGAGGGACCTATTTATACCCATGCACATGACCCAGAGCTTCCTCTTTCAGCTCGTGCATCAGAACACCCGCCCCCTGTATTTAGGGCATTTTGTGATTTACCTTGCTATGCCATTGTGTGTCGTCTGTCATTGGGACAGGGGCACGGCAGGAATTTTCCCACTTGGCTGATTGGCTGTTGCCATTTGGGTTTCTCCTGCTGTGTAGCACATCATCACAACTTGTAAGGTTGCAGATAGGCACTGGTTCATGTGATAGGGATGGGAGAACTGTCTCGCCATCCCTATGTGAAGGGTATTCCATTAAAGGAATCCAGGGACTCAACTTGGTTTGGTCAACCCCCGAGAGGGGGTTGTGCCCGTGCCTGAGTCCACGGGAGCATCTGAGGAGTGAACAGAGTCTGTTCCCAGGCTTTTCACCTACCTCAGGTGTTCACCCTTGGCTGACCTATGATAGAGCTCTGGGTCAGCGCTACCTGCAAGGGTGCAGGGAGCTAGTCAAACCAGAGCCTATGCAACCACTCACTTTCTGTAATCAATAAAGTTGTGGCCTAAATTCTGCCAAAACCCAAAATTAAATTTGAGTCAACTGTGTTTTTATTTAGGGGGGAGGTCTCTGGGTCTGAACACCCAAATGATAATAATTAAAATATGAATTTGTATAACCCCCCACCCCTTTTAAAGCACCCAGGTTGTATTATTACATCTTGTGGTAGCCTCTGGTACATTGCGTGTGAGATTTTTGCCCATGTAGACTAAGACCCGGCATTGCTTGTGGATATTCTTAAACTGCGTTAAGCTTCTCTGTGCATGCAGCTTGCAGACATTGATGCTGTCATCAGGCTACATCACTGCATGAAGCTGTCATCAGGCTACATCAGTACACCAGAGGAGTTTACACATTTGTGTAGTCTGAGTACACTTGAGAAGCTGCCAAGCCCATGGATGGATTTTGGTATGTCCTCATATTTCACTTGAAGAGGGTTGGGTTGCTCTATGTATTTCACTTGGGTTCCTCCCCATGTGTAATTATATTTGTCTAAATATTACACTCACTGAACATTAAGAGATGGGCAGGGTAGACTAAAAAGTCAATAAATAAAGAGTTGTTTTTTATTGCACTTATACCTAAAGTAGTTTATAATATATAATCAGCATGCAAAAAGAAATCAAATAATAAAAACATATCTAAAATCCAACCCATAACAACCATAACACACAAACAATAACCTACAAAAGCAAAACCTGATCAACTTAACTTTGGAAGGGTGTTATTGTTATCATCATCATCATCATCATCATCATCATCATCATTATATTTATTTATATTCCACCATTTTCCCAGACGGGAATCAAGGTGGTTTACATAAATTAAAGCAACACACATAAAACACAAAAAGATAAAAACATATAAAAGGTAATAGTCAAAAAGTAATTAAGCTATAATAGAATTAAAATATAAAAATGAATCTATTAAAATACAGATAGTAAAAACAGCACCACATCATTAAAAGCTATTTCCTTTTTTAAAAAAAGTTCACAAAAGTCTGCCAGAATAAAACAGTCTTCAGCTGTTTGCTGGCAGAAGGACAACAAGGAGGGAGCCAGTCTAGCTTCTTCTCTAGGGAGTTCCAGATTCTGTGAGAAGCCACTGAGAAGATGCTCTCACCAAGTGTGCCTATGAGGGCAACAGGACTGAGAGAAGGGCCTCCTTCGAAGATTTCAGAGCCCAGGCAGAGTATGGAGAAATATAGCCTGGGACTAAAGATTTAGAAGAACATCACCACCATGTTGCAAAAGAAGAAGGAAAAGATGGCCAGGTGGTCCTTGCTGAGTGATTTTTCATGGAAGGAGCAACACATCTGAGAAGGCTCTAGATCCTGTGTCTACCATACGTCGGATACTGGGGGTACTCACATAGCAGGAAAGAAGAAAAGGAGGATAGGCAGTTTCAAACAAAGCACTATTATCTGTGCTCTCCAGATACTCTTAGCAAAAGAAGCATATATGATACTTAGAGCTTAGAGGTGGGGGAACATTTTCAGCCTGAGGATAACACTCTCTTGTGAGCAACCTTCCAGGAGCATGGCTAGAGACAAAATGTGGGCAGAGGAACAAATGTGACTCTCTCCTTTGTACAGCAGACTACAAGTGGTAGAGAAGCAAGAGGCATTATCACAGGTCAAGAGGAAGTGACACATTCTAACCAGTTAGAAGCACTTGAGCAGGGTGCTGAAGCTGAGCCAGTGAGGGGGCATCCTGGAGAGAGTCCAAAGGATTGGAGAGGCCAGGAAGACCAAATTTGTGAGATTCCCCGCCTGTGACTTGGAGGTTCCTTTTCCTTGTTTCAGCACCCATGGCATGACATTTGAGTATAGGACTGGGGCTAGGCTTCAGGCCATTTGCAGTGTAATCCTCTCCAGGTTTGCTCAGAAGTAATCCCACTGAGTTCAGTGCTGCTTTCTCCCATACAAGTATGTTTAGGATTGCAGACGGGGATTTAAATCAGCACCTTGAATTGTGTGCACCTTTAGGATGGAAATAATACGCACCCCACTCCACAGGCAACCTCCATTATATTAAGAACATAGCTGCTGCATTCTCAACGAACTGTCATTTCACACAGAAATCAAGGGCAGCCCCAGATATGTGCATATTACCATAGCACATGAGCTAAATTAAAATCACAGTTTTCGAGGTTAAAAATGCTATAATTGGACAACACCCAGGAATTTTATTTTTTAAAAAATTTTTAAAAAACCTTTATTTAGTCTCATTAAAAAGATACAGAATACGAAAAAAGGTGAATGAGAATAAATGAAAGGGAATTTCCTTAATATAACATAGGTAATACAAAATTGATATATTCAAATTTTCTATACCTCATTTCAACCAAATTATTATTCAGTTACATTCCTATTCCCAAAAATAAATAACAAACTAACCCATACACAGTAAACTCTTTTCTTCCTTCTGTATCTCCCCCTCTTTCCCCCCTCCCCTATCCCTTCCCCTCCCCTCCCCTACCCCTTGTTACTTCTCAGCCTGTCCAGGATTACCCTTCTTCCTTTTACTCCTATTATTTTTTCATGCCTTTCTCTAATATTCTTCCATTTTATTTCTAGTCGAGTCCTTTAGGTGGCTGCAAAGAGGTTGGTATTTTTTAATTTTTGGCTAATGTATTCTCTAAATTTCTCCCATTTTTCTATTGTTCTTTGTTGTTTTATTTCTTCAATTTCTTTATATCTCATTTCTAAATTATAATAATTTAACATTTTTATTTGCCAATCCTCCTTTGTGGGTATAATTTGTGATTTCCAATTCATTCCAATTAATAATCTTGCTGCTGCCATTGCATAGAATATTATTGTTCTATCTTTGGGCTGTATATCTTCTTTCATCATTCCCAATAGAAAGAGCTCCGGTTGTTTTTTTGGAGAGTATCTTATTATTTTTTTAACTTCATTGTAGACCGTCTCCCAGAATGGTTTGATTTTTTTACATTGCCACCATATGTGCAAATAACTGCCTATTTCTTCTTTACATCGCCAGCATGTATTATCTGCTCCTTTGTACATTCTCGCCAATTTGGCCGGTGTTAAATGCCATCTATATTGCATTTTCAAATGATTCTCCTGTATATCATAGTTAGTTGAAATTTTCCTATCTCTTATCCATAGATTTTCCCAATTTTCTAACATAATTGTTTTATTTAAATCTTGTTCCCATTTAATCATTTGTTCTTTAATTAATTCTTCTTCCGTTTCTAACTTTAACAACAACTCATAAATCTTTTTACCGATTTTCTTTTCCTGTCCTAATAAAATTTTATCTAATTCCGATCTTTCTTTTTCGAATCCCGATTTTTTATCTATTTTAAATCTTTGATCAATTTGATGATACTGTAACCAGGTATTTAAAAGAGGCTTTATTTCTTCATAACATTTCAATTTTAATTCGCCTTCCTCTTCTACTAATAATTCTTTATATGTTGGCCATGTGCCTTCCATATTTCTCCTTCTCACTGCTATACTTTCCACTGGGGACAGCCACCAAGGCGTTTTTGGTTCTAATAACCTTTTATATTTATCCCATACTTTATATAATGATCTTCTAATGACATTATTGTGAAATGCATTTTTTTGGCTTAATTTTTCCTTACTTAGATACCCATGCCAGCCGGCTCCCAAGTCCACTCCCTCAAGATCTAATATATCATTATTTTGCAATGCTATCCAGTCTTTGATCCATATTATAGCAGCCGCATCATGATAAAGTTCTAAATCAGGCAGACCAAAACCACCGCGCTCTCTTTTGTCAATCATTATTTTATATTTTATCCTTGGCCTTTTGCCGTTCCATATAAATTTAGAAATTGCTTTTTTCCAATCTTTAAATATTTTAGAGCCTCCTAGAAGGGGCAGATTCTGGAAATAATAATTTAATTTAGGGAGCACATTCATCTTTATTAAAGATATTCGTCCCAGCATAGATAGTTTTAACTTTGACCATAATTCCATATTTTTTGTGATTTGTTTCCAGACCCCTACATAATTTTCTTGGACCAAATCGACTCCTCTGGTTGTCATATAGATTAACACCCAGGAATTCAAGTCCCACCCCCATACATCTTTGGAACTGACATCTAAACTCTTACTATTTTGCTTTTATGCTATTATACATATTCCACCCCCCTTAGGAATGAACATGGCAGCAGTACATCACTGTGGCAATTTTGTTTTGGCATCAAGTTGTTATTTTCTGTAAAATGATAATTGTCAGATAACGATAACCCAACAACCTAAAAATAAAATAACATAAAAAAGACTCTCTTTCCATTTTCGCTTTTGGCTCTTTCTTCAAGCTGACAGCTGAAAGATACCAAGTTTCATTGATGGCTGTCATTAGGTTAGGATGACTAAATCTCAGCTCCTTGGCAAGTTACAGAGAAGTCCCCTAGAGAACTTCTATTTTCACTGAGATGCAAAAAAAAACCCCTGAAAAATATCTTCTCACTTTCTTGTCTCTTTTTTATGGCGCCTGTTGAATTCTCATGGGTATCTCAGTTAAAATCTTGAATCTGTCATTCTTTTCCTTATTTCAGAACCACCAGTAGCAGAGGCTGTACAAGTCCAAAGTATTATTAATTCACTGAAAGATATTATATGGCAACACCCAAAAGATTGCTATTCCCTCCTACATATTTCTTCAAAGAAAACTGTTTGAATTTTCTTAGTTGTGTGACAAAACCATGATTGCCAACAAGTTAACGACTCACTCTATAAGGGCCAAGTTCAAATGATTAAAATCCACATGCTTCCACGTCAAATTTAATTAACTATCGAGGCAGATAGCAGAATCTTGGGACATTTTTTCATTTTATGGAATCTTCATGCTGAAATTGCATCTGTTTATAAAGAGACATTCTTTAGCTCAATGAAAGAAAAGTGCTCTAATAAAAGACACTGCTCTCATTTCTAAACCAAACTCTCATTTTCAAAGAATCTCAGATACATGCTTAAATCCCACTGCAGCACATTTTAGGCTGTGTACACACTATCCATTCACTCCACATCCAGTGGGCTCCTAGAACTGGTTTGGGAAGCAGTATATACACGACATTAGCCACAATCCATATCCCGTATCTATCCTGTCATTTCTTATGGAATACTGCATTTTGAGGCATTCCCCCCCCAAACCAGGTTCGATCTGCATTTTAAGCCAACAATGTGTACATAGCCTTAATTTGTTGATTTAAGTATAATCTATCATTTCCAGGTGGACTCAGCATGAGTAGTGAGTTTTAGAAACACATTGGTCTAGATCTATCATGGCTGAAGTGTGCATGGAGGCAACAATTCACATGTCTGTCCCCCTACCAGAATGAACACAATGCATGTGCAAGGTGCTGTGCACATGATTCTTAACACTAGATTTCTGGATTCAGCTTTGACTGAACTACTCGTTGGTTTGGGTGGATTTTAGCCATTCTTCTATAAACAGCTGGTCAGGCCCCTCCAAATTAGGAGTGCCAGACACCTCTTGGGCAGCTATGCTAATAATAATAATAATAATAATAATAATAATAATAATAATAATAATTTATTATTTATACCCTGCCCATCTGGCTGGGTCTCCCCAGCCACTCTGGGCGGCTTCCAAAAGAACATTAAAATACAAGAATCTATAATAATGCTTATACTCAGGCAGCAGAAATACAGATATAGATGATATAGATATAGACGCATGCAGCGGCACTCTGGCAGCCTACCGCCATGTGTGCATATTTCTGATTCAGAGGCAGCATACAACAGCATAACACATAAATATAAGATTATTTCAAGGTACAATATCATTGTAAATACACATGTTTAAATAGAGGCATATGTTGGTGCTGTCATTTGTACCATGTTTGCAAGCAACACCAAGTGAATATGCATGCTCTGTACACTAAATAAATAATAAGAGAGAGAGAGAGAGAGAGAGAGAGAGAGAGAGAGAGAGAGAACACGCTTGTGCAGTATAAATGCTAACTGCACAGCCAAGGTTTAAAAAGCAAGAGCAGCCCGTGGGGTGGTGCCACACAGCCAGCCTCCCAACAGTAGTATCGCAGCTGTTTAGGAGGGTAGTACCAGATTGTCTCCAGTCTGCATCACTCTAACCTCTCCACTGTTTAACCTCATCATTGCCCTGCCCCATCCCCTACACTGTCCTCATAAGAGGCAGTGACGGAGATGGGGCAGGGCAATGGTGAGGCAGTGACACTGGTCCGAGAGGTCAGTTCTGTGTTGCTACCACACCAGCCACTCCTGAAAATCAGTATTTCTTTGTTGTGGTAAAGCCACTTAAGGCTTTATTTGTGTAGCTGCCTTTTCATCCCACCCTTCTGCCAATGAGTGCAGGGTGGCATATGTGCCCCTCCCTTTTCATCCACTCTGCCCACAGTGGCTCTGCAGTTTTTCACATTTCTGCAACAATTTGCAAAAAGTTTTTTTTTAAATAAAAATGCTCAATAAAATTCTTCAGCATTTTACTATGAATTTCTCCTGACAGGAACAATTTTTGTATGCAGTTTTGATTAACGTACACATTTTTCAAGCAATTTCTCCTAATATAAGTGCATTTCTGATTTATTTTCACAAATGTCTTTATTTTTATTTACATTTTTACCATAGAATCATAGAATTGTAGAGTTGGAAAAGACACTGAGAGTCATCTAGTCTAACCCTCTGCAATACAGGAATCTCTACTAGATCATACATGACAGGTGGCCACCCAGCCTCTGCTTAAAAACCTTCAAAGGTGGAGAGTCCACCACCTCTCACTGGAGCCTGTTCCACTGTCATATAGCTCTTGCTGTCAGAAAGTTCTTCCTGATTAGTCGGAATCTCCATTCTTGTAAATTGAATCCATTGGTTTGGGTCCTGCCCTCTGGAGCCAGAGAAAACAAGCTTGCTCCATCTTCAATCTCATCTCAGTCTCCTCTTTCCCAGGCTAAACATTCCCAACTCCCTCAACCGTTCCTTATAAGGCTTGGTTTCCAAAACCTTGATCATCTTGGTTGCCCTCCTCTGCACACTTTCCAGCTCATCAATATCCTTAAATTGTGGCACACAGATCTGGACACAGTACTCCAGCTGAGGTCTAACCAAAGGAAAATAGAGTGGTACAATTGCTTCCCTTAATTTGGACAGTATACTTCTGTTGATGCAACCTAAAGTAGCATTTTTGCTGCTTCATCACACTGTTGACTCATGCTCACTTCACCAATCAGTTCCTCCCCATTAGTAAGGACCACATCCAAGATAGATGATCCCCATGTAGCACTGACATTAAAAGTGCAGCAGCAGATTGTCCGATGACTCTTCTCTTCCCTGATCCTTCACCCCAGTGCCCAAATTTCTTCTCCAGCTAACATCTTCACACATCACTGAAGAAGAATGGCCTGGAGATGGAGCCTATTTGCTTGCAGTACTTGACAGACACAAGTGATTGCCCAGCACAAGGAACTGTTTGGGGCAAGGGGGGGTATTTATCTGAAGAGACCCAGCCTCCCAAAGCCTCTGAAAATTCCCATCTTCCATAGCAATGCCTATGAAGTTTACTTTCAGACTGTACAATAGGTATATGAACAGTTCTACAGTAATGTGCATTCATTTTGTAGGGTTTTTTTCATTTAAGCGTTGTTAAGCTTCTCACACTGTGAATTTTATGAAAAATGACCTGCTTATTGAAACGATTGCACCTCCTGATGTCTTGTCTCTCACCATCTAATGGGGCTTCTTTTTATCTTCTTTCCTATGCAATCTGCCAGTGCTTATGAATGCTGGGACTCTGTCATTGACAGGGAATCCTAAGGACCACTTAGGAGACATAATGCTTGCAGAAACAGAGGCTCTCTGGTGGGGTCTAATCTGTGAATTAGCCCAAGGCAGAGCTGGCGTAATATTTCAGATAAACAATCAGGCACGACTCCGTATCTTGTTTACTCCTAAAGCAATAAAATGCCAATTTTTTATTTTTTTAAAAATCTATTTTACCGAAGATCTTCACAAGCAATCTTTCTGTTCTTGCTAAGTGGAACGATTTAAAAATATATGAGGTTGGGCAGGGGAGGGGAGTCATGTGGAGGGTTTTTTTTTATTCATGTGCACTATGCCCCAGGTGCATAATGCAAAAGACTTTGTAGGAGAAGCAACTCACATTTGGATTTCTCCAGGAAGGCTGTGCACTGCATACTTTAGCTCTTCAGTTCAAAGCAAGATATTTTAAGCCTGGGAACACAGCAACATGCCAGCCTAAGGTTTAAAGAACTACACTGCAGTGGTAGATGGGGATTTGGCCTTTGGTCAAAGACTGACTTGTAAATAGCCTATTCTTCTAGTAGTAGGGTAGCAGTATTTTAAACTTTCAGTGACTTTTATGCAGCTGTCCAGAGGGCATAATCAGATAGGCTTCCCATTTTTAAGAAAGCTCCACCAGGAGGACATTTACCAACAGAAGTTCCAGAGTAATTCAGTTTTAAGAAATTGTCTTCAGGCAGTGGGTGACCTGATCCCTTAATCCATTTTGAGGAACCATGCTCAGGTAAAATACCGGTTGTTTTATGTATTCTCTCTGCCTGATTTACTTTTATGTGTGTTTCTTTTGTTTGGATCCCCTGTCTTCCTCTGACAAAAAGCAGTGAAGTTTTGATCAGTAGGAAATCAGGGCACTGAATTCTTTCACATTTGTAAAATGGTGTCTCTGCTTAAATTGAATGTATGATTCATCCGAAGCGGGCTTAGGATATTATTGGGTCTTGAGTAAGCAGCATGTCTATTCTTTGCAGTTGGAAGAATGTATGCCTGTCAGTCCCATTAAAACACTATTTTTACAGTCCCTTTAACTATACACTAGAAGTACACTTTGAGATTAGATTTAACTGTCAACTGTAACCGAACTTGGCTTTTTAAAATAAAATATTATAATAATAAATTATTTTTGTTTGTTGAATGTAATCTACTGATTATTAATGGTGCATGTTTTCCTTGAGATTTACTTTTTTTACATTTTTTAAGCTAGTTTTGAACAACAAGATTTCAGCCTAATAAGGTACAGTCAGTTTAGATAGATAATGGCAGAGTATAAGTAAAAATGGTGGTCTTATTAAACATTAATTAAGTTCTGGTTTAGAAACCCTCTTGAAAAGTGTGACAAAAATCAGCTGGGGTGATGGCAAAAGTCAAAACATGAAAAGACCTCCTTTAAGACTACATCTGTGCTGGCACATCTTTCTTATAATTATTTTCAGTTTTCATTTCCTGATATTGTGGGCTCAATCCAGCCAATGTTAAGCAACATAAAGTCCCATTCATCTCAGAAAGTCAGTTCAGCATGTGCCCAGATGTCTCCCATGAAATAAATGAGATTTAAATTTATTAACTCTGGCTGGAATACGCCCAGTGTTTCAGTGTATTCTCTCATGCTTTCAACATGTTTTCAACTTTGAACTTCTAACATTGCATAATCCATTATGGCTTTGGCTGATGGGAGTTGTAGTCACCCACTTTCTTTTTATTCAAGAGAGGAAAATGTGTACAACTTCAGATATACGGGGGGGTTTTTTAAAAAAAAATCAGATGGAACTGAAAGGTGCTGATTGTGTCAACAACTCAGATGGGGATTTCCAAAATTATTCATGATCCCCACAAAGCATTTAGTGCTAGTGCTAAGGAACATAGTGGCGAGGTTGGCAAAACACCCATTTTCCTACAACACAGTCTGGAAACTGAGCACAGATTGCAACAGGATGCCAAAACAACCAAAAATTAAATGGAGATTGTACAAGAAATAAGCAATCTTTACTGGGAGACTGGGGGAGCATGTACCACACACAAATTGGCCTAAGTAGCTTTGAAGTTACTTAAATTACCTTTTCTATCTTGTTTGTAGAACAAATTCAGAACCGTGTGTGTGTGTGTGAGAGAGAGAGAGAGAGAGAGAGAGAGAGAGAGAGAGAGAGACTATTAATGTCTCAGATTTGGTGGCTGTCAAGCATGCAAATGCTGGCAATCCCACGCGTATGTGTGAATGCCCAAAAATTCAAAGATGCAGCAGTGATGTTGATACCGGTAATACACTGTTGAATGTTAATAATGCCCACTGCACTGGCATCTGTGAAAGCTATTCATGTCAATATGAAGGACAGCAAAGAGGAAAAGAGATGATTAAAACCTTAAGTCAAATAATTGGCAGGAGGTGTTGTGGCTGTGTAGGTGGATCAAGGACTAACACAGAGTCATTTGTGCACATTTGGCCTCAGCTTGTTTCAGCTTGCATCTGCTAGTTATTTTGTATCCAAGCAATTTGTGTGTTTGTTGTACAGTCTCTCTCGTGATTATTAGACACTTATTGCTAATCTTATCTAGAAAGAAGAAGACAAGATATATGTAGAACATGAAATTAATTCTTTTCATGTTTTGTAAAGCACAGAACCAGCCCAAGACATTTTGCCACCTGAGGCAATGGACAAGAAAGCACTTCTCCCCAAATCCTTGTACAAAGGCCAACCAGGCTGACAGTTGAATCTTACTTCAACACTGGCCGCACTTGCTATCCAGAAAAATCCCCTGGTCTTGCGCTGCGCTTGATCCGACAAAGTCCAACAATCTTGATCTGACAAAGAAGAGCTGGGCGTTGGGGGCTGAAGCGGGCTGTTTTAAATCCCCCAAGAGTGGACCTAAGGGAAGCCTTTAAGCCCAACCCCGGATAGCCCAGCCCTCTGGACCAGCCTGCCATTTGCCAATTCAGCAGGCTGTCACAGAGCAGGATTTCAAGCCAGCAGCAAGAGCCAAAGCTCATGCTCTAGCAAGGATCAGACCCTGACACACAGCCCTGCATCATCAGCAGGAGGAGAGGCACTGGCCGTTCCGCAAAACCGCCGCACCCCTAAAAGGGGGTAAGCAGACTTATACAAAGGCCAACCAGGCTGACAGTTGAATCTTACTTCAACACGGGTGATGGGACAGCATTTTCCACCTCACCTCAGGGCCGAAGGCTAGTTTAGGAAGAGTAGGGCAGGCTATGTAGCATTTCCACATGTCTCTTACTGTTAAAGCTCTTCATGGCCTGAGACCCCCATTCCCTCAGATACCACCTCTCCTTATATGAGCTCCATGTGTCCAGACTGCTTGAAATGCTATCTGTGGTTAGTGTCTTTACCATAGCTGATGACAGGCTGTGGAATGACTCCATTGGTGGAACTTGAAACAGGTCTGTTCGTTCAGCTTTTCAGAGACAATGTACAATGTACATCCTCTGAACAGCCTGGGGCTGCTATGTGGGCATTATTTGAGGCCCTGTGTTTCTGCCGCTGTTAATTCTATGGTATTTATTTATTATTGCTATTAATGCTACTTTTAATGTTTATGAACTGTTGAAAGCTGACTTGAGCCTTGGGAGGGTAAGATATAAATGCTTCGAACAGATAAATAATGAAACACATGTGTTGCCTTACACCTCAGAAACTATCATGTTGAAAACAGCAAATAGGTACTGTGCTGCTGCAAGAAAAGAGCTGGTCTTAAGAGGGAACACTTCTGTGGTCACTGATAGTGGTGCATGGGGAAAAGATGTTCGGGTGCTCTGGTGGACCAGCCTAAGAGAATGGCAGGGAGGCCAGCCAATCTCATAATATGGACTGATCAGAGTATTGTGTGTCCACAGACAGTCTCATTGAAATGGTCCTCTTCCTGGTTGCCTCTCCACACACCAGTTGCCTCTGCTGGCCTCAGTCAATAACATGAGCCTGTAGCTCCATTAAAAACAATGAATGGGCATGTTTGTGGGGGTTGGGGTATTAAGGGAGAGGTAGTACCTCTGTTGGGGGACACATTGTGCTCCTTGGGGCTGTTTGTCCACCTCTGATCCCCACCCTCCATTCAGCTCCCACCTGTGGCTCCTAGAAGCTGTCAGCATGTGACAGCAGCCACACCCTGGGAATGGCTTTGACTGGTTGCCTAATCCAGATGGGTCTCAAACTTCCTGTGAGTTAGGGACTTCCCTGCATGCAGAGACACATAATTACTCTATGAGTTAGTGTTCATGCAAAAGTGCAATGAAGTTCCTCCCACATGATCAACTTTTTGGTTGATTCTAGCATGTTTTCAGGAATCTTATGATTGCCAAGATAATTGATGCCATGACTTTTATTTTCCCCTATCCTATCCATAATTACACAGAAACAAGTCCAACCATGGGAGCTGATTTTTTGGAAGTGACACGTAATTGATTGATCGTTTATTGGAGCTTTTCCCCATAAGCACTCATATGATTGCAACCTAAGCTATTTGTTCCTCTTTAACTGTGGCTGCGTAGTTTCTCTCCCATTATTTACTCCAAAATTATAAAAGCAGTGCAGTGTAAATCTTTATATACTGTAATAACCCAGAAACCTTCTTAAATACAAATAAATGGGTGGCCTGCTGTTTGATTTTGGCATACTCATTTACCTTTCTTTACCTTATCTAAAAACGTTGAGTAGGACAAAATATTAAAACACAATTACAAAAGCCATTATGAAAGCTATAATGGTCCTCATTCAAAGTCTCGGCAGCTTTTCTATGGATTCATATCAGTCTACAAAAGCTTTTCATTCTCCCCCAACCTGATGAGGCAAGAGGTAGTTAGCAGAATATAATGGAATGGGAAAAGAATGTGATGACCAAACAATATTGGTTGGTTTCAGAATAATCTACTCCTTGTGCTGTTACTTTTTGTTTCATTTGTGCAACATAAACACAGTTTATGGACAACTGTGTGGTGAATTTAAAACCCCGGAGCTCACTTCCTATTGCAGATAATGGATTGTTAATTGCTCACTGATAAAGATTGAGGCCCCAGCACCTGCAAACTGCAATAATAGCTGTATTTCATACATATGCATAGCAGTTGGACAGGTAGCAAAATAGCAACATTAACAGTAAAATCATATTCAATAGGGTTTATGTCACGTTATATTTTGCGAAAAATGTGTATGACCACTGAATCAGACATACTTCCTTTTATGTTTTGTTGAATAGTACTTTAAATTGCAGAATTAAATGCTCAGAGCAGAAACCTTGTCAGTTGCAGTGTCACTGAATCAAATGCTATAAAGATGAAGTAGTCCTGCTGTTCTTTCTGTCAAAGCCTTCTGGCTATACTTCACAATTTGTACCTTTATTTGTTCCTCCATTTCGATTCCACAAATGAAATGTTGAAACAACAGCATGTGCTGTGAAACACAGAAAGTAAATAGAAGGACCGAACTTAGGCAGAGGTGGAGGAAAATCTCAATATGAACAACTGATGTTCCCAATTCTGCAAATAAAACATTTTCTAACGTACTTAAAGGAAGATGGGAAGTGTAGGTGTAAAATACATTTTATAAAGCCAGTGCAGATCTCCTCTTGGGACCAAACTAGACATGGCATTATTCTCATCATTTAGCTTTGCCGTAGGACAGCTAGCATGATTTTATTTAACAAATAGGAGCTTAAGCCAGATCAAGGCCATGGAGAGGGAGCTTTAACCCTTTGCTCCCAGCACAGTCCCAATCTAAATGTGGGGTGGAGTGCAGTCCCTCCAAGTGTCCCTATCTTCCAGGGACAGTCCCGGATTTACAGAAGCCATCCCAGTTTCTGATTTGATCCCAGAATATCCTGCTTTTCCTTAGGACATCCCTATTTTCATCAGATAAATGCTGAAGGGTATGGTAGGACATCCCTATTTTCATCGGAGAAATGTTGCAGGTTATGCAACCTCTGAGGCAAAGAGATAAGTACCGGTAACTATACAACCTTTAGAAGACATCTGAAGGTATAGGGAAGTTTTTTAATGTTTAATGTTTTATTATGTATATATATATATATATATGTTGGAAGCCACTCAGAGTGGCAACCCAGTCAGATGGGTGGGATATTGATGTTGATGTGTTGTTGTTGTTGAGGGTGTCAGTATTTTCATTAGAGAAATGTTGAAAGGTATGGGAGTGCCCCACACTTGAAGTTCATAATAGGAAGATATTTGAGGAGTTGCTTCTCAAACTATAGGTCTGTCTGCACTCCTAACCTCATATTTGTTTGTTTGTTTAAAAACA
Organism: Darevskia mixta; assembly: GCA_034641385.1. NCBI lineage: Eukaryota > Metazoa > Chordata > Lepidosauria > Squamata > Lacertidae > Darevskia > Darevskia mixta. Next base: position 1,868,302 of record JAWWNH010000038.1, on the reverse strand, counting down.
TCTCCTCCATGCTCACAAAAAAGAGCATATCAGAAAGTTAGTTCTGTATGAAAATGCAGCTTTTTAGCACAGAGGATCAATGTGCACTTCATGCTGGGACTCTTGGTGTCACTCAGATGTGTGTGTGTGATGCTTCACTACTTACTTTTATGCACTAGGCAGAAACATTGAAAAGTAAAAAGCTGAAACACAAAAACTGTAATTTACTGCCACATGTTTAGAACTGCTACAAAAAAGGGGGATTTGGAACTAAATTTTGCGTGCAGTGGAGGGATCCCACCAATATTATATTTGGTCAATTTTGTTCAATCTCTGGTATCTAAAATGGCATTTACCCCAATGAGATTTCATTGCCCTCATTGTTGTCATTTGTATCAGAAACTGGCATAAAGGAGAGAGAATTGAGTGAGATATCTTGCTTCTCGAATACTCCAAAACCTTTGGTGGTCCAAGGGAGTGAGCTCCCCATCACTCCTTAGCATTCAGTGCTCTACTGATGCAGCAGCCAACCATCTGAGAGTCAATCATCTTTTATGCCTTCCCACATGGATGGAAGCTATGTGTCAATGATGCATCCACATGGGTGGGGCCAATTGCAAGGTTCTTTCCCATGGACTCATTGTGATGTCTACTAGAATTAAGGTAGCTTGACCATTCTGTTGGGGGAGGCACACAATCTACCCACAGCCACAGGACAGCACATTACGGGAATATGAATCCCACCTGTCTGGAGGCTGCATCTACAGACATGATATTAAATGGAGGTGGAGGTGGCAATGCTCAAAACCAGAGACAATCTAAAGATATTGTGTCATTAAACATAGCAGATTTGCACTATATTTCTTCCCTTTGGTTACAAAGTGCTCTTGTAAGGGGGAAAGCTCTAAACAATTACATTTCATTTTGTGAAATAAAAATAGAATTTTGTATTTGGTTGCTACGATTTCTTTTAAGAGAAGGAGCTCTTTATCTTCAAAAACGGGAACAAACATCTCTGCATGTCAATTGATTGTATTTAAACTTTATTTTCAAAAGCATTAAAAGTAACTCTGGCACAGAGAATAATAATAATTTTAAAAATGCCAACGCTCTTGTATGAACCCATTTCTGCATGTCAGGTACCTGAACCACATGCACAAATCAGAATTAGATTTCTTTTTCAGGTGTTGTAGGGACAAATTTAAGTTTTGGGCCATTGTCTGAGATTTGCATGGCCTATGCATTGTGAAAAATCATTGGAAAATGAACAAATGAAAATCTAATTTCAGAAAAGCATTTTGCACAGGCTAACACCCAGGCTAATTCTTAGTCCAGAGAATACCAGTAAATAATACACATAGTGCACAATGTGGGAGCGTTTAGGTATTTGATCTGCATTTTAAACTTGGCTGTAGATGTTCTGCTAGGTGCCGTGGTTTTAATACCTTATTGGCAAAGACGCAGTGTAGATATTCAAACAGCATATTAGTAACTGACTGAAGCCTATCAGCGCATGCACACACAGAGAGATATATGAAAGCTATCCATAGGATTCAAAGTGATGCTGATCATTCAAACAATAAGTAGGGGAAACCTAAAGAAAACCCCAATGAGAAGCTGCTCCTATAAATTACATGAGCTGTTTCTTCTCATCCTTTTATTATAGTAAAGTTAAGCATTACACAAGGGTAATGTGCTGGCTGCAAGGATGAAACATGCCTGGGCATGTGCTGAAGCAAGAGACACAAGTGAATCTTGTTAATTGACACTAAATATCTGCATCACTGAAGACCAGCAACATACATAAATTCATAGGGTTGGAACCCAACAAAGTTTGTTGAATTTAGGTCTCACTAAAATCAATAGTACAAGTTAGTCATCATTTACATCATATGGAATGAAGTCCCATGTGTATCAGTCGGGATGAAGTGGATCCAACACACCAAAACTAGATAAACCTGTTCATGCAACTTTTGCAAGCACACTATGGGGAACAGAAGAAGCAGCCATGATTAACTCAACCATCTTCATGCCGCTGCTTCTTGACAGGTCCCATCAGTCTGTAGATTAAGGAACTCCTTCATTATGGTCAGATATTTTGCAATACACTGGTTCTGAGGAGGAGATAAATGTTAGAAATAAGGAACATTAAAGGAAGGTGCCAGGGCTATAAATGCTGCCTTGAAAAAACTGATTCCTTTACTCCAGCAGAGTGGTGGCATTATATGAATTAAGTTATCATTTCATCTTTAATAATCATGTGGCCTTTAAGTCAAAACCAGAAAAGAGAAGACACAATATAACCATGAAGACATTGTGTGTTGCCTTATTTTACATTTCACCCTTTAAAAAATCTTTCTGACAGATGACTTGATTTCAGTTGTTGGGTAAAATAAAGCATGCCATATAACTCAATTCAGATGTAATCTGTGTAAAATTTATTTGAGCGGATTGACATAATTTATGTTCCTGGCTTAACCCAGAGTCAAGAAACAGCAGGTATGAGTCACCCACTATTTGACTGTGTGTGGTGATTTCTGATAAGTAAGGTGTGAATCCAGTAAGTGTTTGTGCTTTTAATGTTGATTTTTGACCTTGTGGAATGTAACAAAATCATATATATATATATATATATATATATATATATATATATATATATATATATATCCATGTATGTATAAAGACTTCTTAGTGCATTTTATATGTGTCCAGTTGGTGATTGAGAGGAAGATGGTATTCCCCTCCATACTGAATAACAGTTGGAAAGCTCATAAAGGAATCTCCATCTGAGGGAAAGTTAAAAGTAGAAAGGCTAGGTAAAATTATTATAAAGCCTGCTGAAGCCACATGTGAGGGTGGTAGATGCATTTGTTGAAACCAAGGCCACCCCTAATCACATACAAAATATATGTGTAGTGATTTTAATAACAAGAGAAGTGTGCACATGAGGGGAACTGAATCCTCTTCCCTTAGCATAGAGGCACCACCTATTAATTCAATGGAGTTTCTTCAGAAGAACTTCCCAGAAGTTCTGAATAATGTGTTCGTAAATAAAGAGGAGTCATTTTCACAAACACTTACGGAAATCAGACTAGTTTTATTTTCTAAATATGAATATTGTATCTAACCTTTGGTAATGTCACTTGTTCTATATACATAATAACTTAAACTAGCAACAAGGAAAAAATGTGGGAAAGAGATTACATAGTGATTTTTGTGTGGTAAGCAAGTAGAGCTGGATACTCTTTCTTCTTAAGGTTTTTCTTTTTTAATAATTTCATTTTTTTTAAAGGCATCAAAATCAGGGCTGCATTGTCACCACTGATGAAACTTCTGTTTTCCTGTTGCCGTTGAGCAAATTCTTAATCCTCTTGGAGTTTCCAGGTTGTATGGCTAGCAAGTCATTGGCATAACCTGATGCCTTTTGCTGCTTATGAATTGTGCATCCTGGTTCTTCTCCTTAAAGCACTGTGATAGATCATTATTGGGTATGCATGGAAATCGTCGTAAAACAAACTGAAAACTACCTACCACCATTCCTCCTACATTGGGGCACTTGACAAGTGTCCAAATTGGTCAAAAAGAAATTTTGCCATGTTGAAGAGTGGCAGTCTTGAAAGTGATGTTTACTTAAGCCAGGAGTAGCTACCTTGGTGCCTTCCAGATGTTGTTGAACTCCAGCTCCCATCAGCCCCAGCCAGCATTGCCAGAAAGAAGTCAGGGATAGAAATGGTAGTCCAACAACATTTGGAGGGCACAACCACTGGCTAGCCCAATTTAAATAATGTGTTACAATATATTAGCAATGGTATTGGAAGTCTAGAATTAAAGAAGTTTGCTGTTGAGGGGAAAACCGAGTCCAGTGTATTCTATCACAGATTTGCAAATACAGTGCTGTCAGCTCTCAGACAGTCTAGCCTCATTATCATGTTCCAAGTTTGGTTGTTTGAGTCAGCGGTCTTGGTCCATGTGAGCAGCTGTTCAATGATACTAAGTCCTACAGATGCTTTCTGCAGGAGAAGCTCAGCAGCAGTTGCTCTTATCACTGTTTGCCCCAGCAGTAGTCACCTACAGTAGTCACTCCATTGACAAATCAAGAGGAATACAATGGTAGCAGCTCTGGAATACATTTTTGCATGTTTAAAGATGAAATTACAAACTTAACATACATATGCAGAACCCTGAGATTTTGACTAAGCAGATTAGTGTGGAGAAAGCTCCTTAGTGAAAGAACTCTTTTGGCGACATATGTTAAAATGCTGCTACAAAACCCCACAGGGGTTAAAAACTTTTAGAAATAATTAATTCATAGAAGAAACATACCCTTTGCAAATCAAATTCCTCTCCAAAAGATCCCTAATGTAATTTATTCATTCTCTGGGCAAGAGAGAGGCTAACATTTGAACTTTTATCAGACAAAACTCTGGATTATTTGTATACTACCTGCCTTTCAGCAACCTTACAGTAGTATTGAATGCCTAGTAGCAGTGCTTTTTTTCTTTAAAAAATGTTTAGGGGTACAATCGTACCTCAGTTTAAGAACAGTCCTGTTTATGAAAGAATTTGGTTTACGAACTCCACAAAAGCGGAAGTAGTGTTCTGGTTTGTGAACTTTACCTTGGTCTACAAACGGAAGCCGAACGGTGGAAGGGCACCAGCGGCGGGAGGCATCATTAGGGAAAGAGCGCCTCGGTTTAAGAACAGATTCAGTTTAAGAACGGACTTCAGGAACAGATTAAGTTCATAAACCGAGGTACCACTGTACTCTCATTTTGACTCAAGAAAATCACTGGGAAAGGAAATAAAGCTGCCACCGGAGGTGGTAACAACAAAACTGACCAATCACCGTGCTAGATTCCAACTCCTACTTCACACATTAAATGATCGCTTCTGTCTGAGACTCAGGAAACACTGTGACAGGAAATGAGGCCACCATCGGGGGTTGCAATGGAAATGATGATTCACCATGCTAGAGAAGAAACTATTTTAAAAAATAATAAGATTCACAAAATGCTTTGGGGTATGCGTACCCCTGTGTCCCCCCCATGAAAAAAAGCACTGCCTAGTAGTATTGAGTGCCTAAATGAACTTGAGGATGGAGCCAGGAAGCATTTTTTGTTTGTTTCTATGCTCTTAGTATTGGGGAGATGAAAAGCTGCCCTATTATCAATAAAGTATTCTTAGGACTTCATATCATTCTGATTCAGGATCAGAGAGGAATGTGAGAAATCAACATTGTATTCAAACATAAAGTTCAAAATATGCCACACTTTTTAACTTTGCTTCTATCCAGCCTTTCTACTCTGTGTGTTGACAAAAGAGTAGCACAAATGTTGCCAATGATACTTGGGAATGAAATGGGATTCAGTTAGATAGCTTATTGCTATGCTATACTGTACTGTACTGTACTGTGAGCCAGTGTGGTGTAGTGGTTAAGAGCGGTTAAGAGCAGTAGACTCGTAATCTGGTGAACCGGGTTTGCATCTCCGCTCCTCCACATGCAGCTGCTGGGTGACCTTGGGCTAGTCACACTTCTTTGAAGTCTCTCAGCCCCACTCACTTCACAGAGTGTTTGTTGTGGGGGAGGAAGGGAAAGGAGAATGTTAGCCGCTTTGAGACTCCTTCGGGTAGTGATAAAGCGGGATATCAAATCCAAACTCTTCTTCTTCTTCTACAACAGACTCCTGGATTTTGACGAGCTGTTTCCCAGCATCATGCTGATGCAACTGGACCCATTGTTCAGGAAGACTTCCACATAATATGAAAATCAGTAATTTAATTCCTTTTCTTTTTGGTTGTCCTCAATGCATTCTATAAAATAGCTGTGCCCGTCATAAATTTGAGAGCTTTGCCCTTTCCTGGAAGAAAGGATATTCAAAATTAGCACTGAGCATCAATATAAATGCAGCCTTTATTTGGACAAACAGAGGAGGTGGACTGATAATCAAGGTGCAGACCCCAAACTCTTGTGGATTGTTCATCTTCTAGAGTATAGCCACTGACCTTGATGGTTGATCTGTCAACAGCATTGCTGAAACATGGAACAGCAAACTGACCTTACTCCCCTTGAAGCAAGATTTCTCTTCCTCTGATTCACAAGCACAGCTCTGCCTGGTTTACAAAGGAGCGAAATAGGAAGCAGACAATTAGGCCAGCTTCTAACACCAAGGACAGGCCCTACTTTTGCTGTTGTGAATTAGCTTTGCACCTACACATTCCTTCCTATCAGCATATACTGTTCTTTGTTATTACAGCCAAACCATAGTTAGCCCTCAAAGCAAAATCAGCTGTTTTAACAAACACGAAGGCTTTTGGGAAAAACTCTACTTGTCTCCCTGATCAGCTAAGATCCCCTTTTCTTTCTGGAAAAGTTTGTGGAATGGCTGGTCATTCTGTGTCATTTGGCATCTAGATCCTACTATTTTCACATTGAACATATGCTATCCTGACTTTTAATATAGATTTGTCACTCAGGCTGTACATACAGTATTACAGTAAAAATCTTCACTTAGATAGTAATTGCATCATGATGATAATGTTAGATCTTCCTGGTGGTTTTGATACTTCTAATCACAGAGTACTTACTGGTATTGAGTCTATGCAGTATATGAGGATGGTGTTTGTTTAAGAAGCACGCAGGTTGGCTTCACCCACCCTGCTGCATTTTGTGACTGCTGCATTGTATTGGAACGATTGCTTTGCATGTGGAAGGTCACAGATTCAGCCCATAAAAACTCCGGATGAGCCAATCAGCACAGACAATACTAAGCTAGATAGACCAATTGCCTGATGGGTTATATGGCAGCTCCCTAGGTTTGCGTATGCAGGCCATGTAACTGATGGGCCCCAAATGAGGCAGATTTGGAAGAGTTATAAGGGGAAACCTCGTAATTATAGTCTCTGGTACCTGAAATTCCTATTCTGTGCCAAATATATATATATCTGTTCAGGTTCACCTGAATAGAGCTGTGAGGCATATTAATAAAAGTATCTACCTGTCTTGTCAAGACACTGTACCATTACCTGACTGTATTTTTAATATAGCCCCCATAGAGAAAAGAATTAGAATTTGCTTTAAGCAGCAGCAAAAACTGGTATTGTGGGTGAGGATGGGGGTGTTACAGATAGTATATTTTTTATTTTCTCTATGAGAAATTGTGTTTTTTAAAATACCGATATATTCCGTTTATATTCCGCCCCCCAACCTCTGCAGATTATGTTAGCCTGAAGCTCATTGAAATTCTAAAAGAAATTGCCTTTCTGGGTATTTCCTGTTAAAATGCTGTAAGATTGCTCATTCTCTTGATATTTTAGTGAACAACGAAATGATGGCAACATGAAGATTCTGCTTCTGGAAAGGCAAAGGATTCTATTTAACTTCTGTCAGGTTGTCCTAAAGGAATTCTGCATGATAATATTTATTTCTTCTGGGAGACATTCTAGATGTGAATAGAAGGGGATTGGGCACCGGGCAATGATGCAGAGGCAGCTGTGAGCACAAGTACCATATTTTATTGCAGTTGCTAAAGTAACAGCATCCCTCCCCTCCAGTATAGCCAAGAAGAGGCATATAAAGCGAGTTCAACTTACACATGCTGCACCCTTTCCTTTCAGCATCTTTCAAATTGTTTTAATGAAATCCCTGTTTTGTGAAATCGAATACATTTCTCCGCCATATATCACGAGCAATGGTGCCTGTGTGAAAGGGTGAGAAATCAGGCCAAACAGAATAAAGCCCTAACGTATATTTATCTGCTGATTCTGAACAGCAGGAATACTGCCAATATTCTTTCAGCCTCCTTTATTATCCTTCATTCCACTTTGTAGAAGTGTCAAACACCAGAGGAGTAGCTAGGTTAGCATGTAGAAGGCAGAAAACACAGATAAAGGCTGAATGTGTGAATGGACTGCATTGAAAAGCACTGTGGCAGAGATGCAAAAGTTCTATCTGTGCTTTTAAATATGTGTTTGCCCATTTATTTATTATTTATTTGAATGATTTTCATCATGGCTCCCAGAGCAACTTGTTGTTGTTGTTCAGTCGTTCAGTCGTGTCCGACTCTTCGTGACCCCATGGACCAGAGCACGCCAGGCACGCCTATCCTTCACTGCCTCTCGCAGTTTGGCCAAACTCATGTTAGTAGCTTCGAGAACACTGTCCAACCATCTCATCTTCTGTCGTCCCCTTCTCCTTGTGCCCTCAATCTTTCCCAACATCAGGGTCTTTTCTAGGGAGTCTTCTCTTCTCATGAGGTGGCCAAAGTACTGGAGCCTCAACTTCAGGATCTGTCCTTCTAGTGAGCACGCAGGGCTGATTTCTTTAAGAATGGATAGGTTTGATCTTCTTGCAGTCCATGGGACTCTCAAGAGTCTCCTCCAGCACCATAATTCAAAAGCATCAATTCTTCGGCGATCAGCCTTCTTTATGATCCAGCTCTCACTTCCGTACATTACTACTGGGAAAACCATAGCTTTAACTATACGGACTTTTGTTGGCAAGGTGATGTCTTTGCTTTTTAAGATGCTGTCTAGGTTTGTCATTGCTTTTCTCCCAAGAAGCAGGCGTCTTTTAATTTCGTGACTGCTGTCACCATCTGCAGTGATCATGGAGCCCAAGAAAGTGAAATCTCTCACTGCCTCCATTTCTTCCCCTTCTATTTGCCAGGAGGTGATGGGACCAGTGGCCATGATCTTAGTTTTTTTGATGTTGAGCTTCAGACCATATTTTGCGCTCTCCTCTTTCACCCTCATTAAAAGGTTCTTTAATTCCTCCTCACTTTCTGCCATCAAGGTTGTATCATCAGCATATCTGAGGTTGTTGATAATTTCTTCCGGCAATCTTAATTCCGGTTTGGGCTTCATCCAGTCCAGCCTTTCGCATGACGAATTCTGCATATAAGTTAAATAAGCAGGGAGACAATATACAGCCTTGTCGTACTCCTTTCCCAATTTTGAACCAATCAGTTATTCCATATCCAGTTCTAACTGTAGCTTCTTGTCCCACATAGAGATTTCTCAACTTATAGATCTTATAGCAACTTATAGATCCCTATTTAAAGAGAAAAAAACAATCCTTTTCTAAACAGACACAACAACAAGGGAAATCGATTCCACAGATCAAAGCAGTTGAGTGGGCATAAACAGTGTAAGGTGTAACATAAAACAAGTAGCATAAAGCATTGAAAAATGTGTGATTTGCATTAAAGGTGCATGCAATTAAAAGGCAGAGTTTGTATGTGTTCTTTCAAAAAATCCACACAAAATAGGATGGAAATATGATTGAACAGAAGTGGAACTAAAGTGGAACGGAATAAGGCTGTTCAGTCCATTCCAAACTTCCTTGGAATGTCCAATAAATATCTCTCCTGATCACAGAAGTTGTCAGTTAATAGCCAGGGACTGGGACTTGCAAGTGATTCCTGCCTGTCAAATATGGGATGGAGGTGGAATTCCGATTCACTCAAAAATTAATTAGCCAAGCCATTTCCCAGTTTTAGAGGAAATGGCTTTGCTTATTTCTGAACAAACCCAATGTGAACCACTGGTGACTCACTCATCAAAATATTACCGGTACCTTCAGAATCTTTTCCTTCAAGCCAGACCATACATTATGAAGGTACCCGATGCCCCCACACACCAGTATCACAAATTTGCACAGTCTTCATCGTTATGTGACTCCTTTTGGGTGCAGCAAAAGATCCATAAGTTCAAAGCTGTTAATTAAGAGTTACTAAGCTAGAGTGGTCACATTGTAATAGTAAAATTGGCACATTTGATACCAGCAATGAATAGCACAATATAAAACACATATTTAGGACATAGCCTCTCTTCACAAACACACAAGGAGGAAGCAGATACTTCGTGTTTCCAGGTGGAGGGTATTTTATTATTTATTTATTTCATAAAAAATTATACACCACTTGATTGTAAAACAAACAAACCCTCGAAGAGGATCTGAAATACATGTTGATCAAGCTATAAAAGACTGAAGGGGAACAAAATCTGGAAGCTATCTCGAGTCTAGTAGATACAATCAACCCCCTTCTTCCTCGCAACCTTAGCCAGTTTTGAGTGATACTTCTGTTATTCCAGGATGCTCAATTTCCTGCATCAAGATCAAACTTTGATAAGACAAACTCTCTGTGGAGCACATTTAGTAGCAACACAGGCAGCAGTAGTCCTGTTGCTGCTAGTATAGCTGTTGTTGTTAAGCTTTTAAATGCACTTCATGCCCTGTGCTGAAGTAAAATATCTACTTAGAGCATGGTTAACATGCTGTTTCCTTAAATTTAACAAATCAAGACTGATTTGCTCACTGCAAAAATGTGTGGAGGATTTTCTTTTCTTTTCCTTTTCCTGTTCACTGTCATTAATAATATGCTGAGTCATGTACTTATGGGTTTTTCATCTGTTCTGTAGGCCTTGTAGTTTTTCCTTGCATGTCTGCTAGCTTTTTCCTTTAATTATCCGTACATTGTTGTTTTTGGCAAGGCTGCACTTTCCATCTTGAAATGTTTACCTTCCAAAAAGGCCTCTCTCCTTCTTATCTTCATTGGCTTATTGATATTTCCTGTTCCAACAACTCTCTTCCTCCCCAAATGCTGCGTAGGAACATTAGCCTCTCGTCAGCCATATCCTCACCTTCACAGCTCACTTCTCTCTCTCACCACATTTATACCACATATTTAAAGCAGTATAAAACCACTATAAAGAACCATGGCTTCCCCCAAAGAATTCTAGGAGTTGTAGTTGGCTAAGGGTGCTTAGAGTTGTTTGGAGACACACACACACACACCCCAAATTCCTCTCACAGAGCAACAATTCCCACAGTACCCTGTGAAGAGGGGTTGATTTTTAAACCACTGTGTAGCACTGTGAGAGGAATAGGAGTCTCCTAACTCTCAGCACCCTACAACTCCCAGAATTATTTGGGGGAAGCCAAGGCTGTTTAAAGTGGTATCACAGTGCCTAAAATCTACAGTGTGAACGTGGCCTCTCTCTGCTCTCCTTTTTGAGTAACAAGCTATTTCCTCTCTCAGAAGATGTTTTTGGACTTGTTCCCAAATACCTCTGACATAAATTATGCCCGTTCTACCCTTGTGTTTCCAGTGGACAACCTTCCAGATGGGTTTCATCAACCTAGGCATTTTAGTCTGAAATCCTGGGTAGTTCTGAGTATGTAAATCATGTGCATTGCCATGGACAATGGTGATAGGATTGGTGAGCTTATCCCCACTAGTGATATGCTCCATGGAGCTTAGTTTTGACCCACAAGAAGCCTATTGCACTGGGTTGCCCCAGCTGAATCAGTTATATTTATTCACCCTCAATGAATTTTCAGTTGACTATATGTTGTTACATTCTTTAATGAAGCTAAGCTTTTTCTGGAAATCAGTTTAACTGATTGAGTCAAAACAAACAAGACTTATTAACTCTTGAAAGCGAACAGTGAACACGTTGGTAAAGCAATCCTATGCATGTTTAATCAGAATTTCAAGTTCCCATTGAGTCCAGGTAAGTGCACACAGAATTCATACAATCCTGGGGAAGTCTATAAATTATTTTAAGCAGTTTGGTGTTGATTTCTTGTTTAATAATAATAATAATAATAATAATAATAATAATAATATACCCCACACATCTGGCTGGGTTTCCCCCGCCACTCTGGCTGGCTCCCAACAGAATACTCAAAACACGATAAGATCAAACATTAAAAACTTCCCTAAACAGGACTGCTTTCAGATGTCTTCTAAAAGTCAGGCAGTTGTTTATTTCCTTAACATCTGATGGGAGGGCGTTCCACAGGGCAGATGCCACCACTGAGAAGGTCCTCGGAGCTGGACCTCAATGTCCAGCCTGAACGATTGTTAATAAGTAAAAAAGTTAAGTAGCTCATTAAACAAAGCAGCAACATATCAGACCAAGCATATGAATTGCTGCACTGGCTCTTGGGACAGATGCTAACCCTAGCATTGAAAGAGCTTTACTTCCACCAAGTTCTCTATAATAAGGGGTTTGCAGCAAATTGTTTAACGCAGTGGTAGTCAATATGGAGTCCTCCATACATTGTTGAACTAAAACCCCCATCAATCCCAGCCAGCACAGCCAATGGTATGAGATTATTGAAGTTGGTGTCCAATATCATTTGGAGACCTATACAATCGCCATTCCTGCTGTAAGTTTTCTTAAATTGGGTGACAAGCCTACTCTCAAACGAAATTGCCTGTAATGGGTGACAAGTTCAAAAGAAGGGAATTTTAGAATAGCATGCCTAAACATTTTACTATTATTATTACTCTGTGAGGAACATGGCCTTACAGGATATGGGATGGTAGCATCTGTATCATAAAACATATTCAGGAAAACAGATGTATCCTCTCAAATATTAATTTATTGTTCTATCACTCCAAGTTTTTAGTGCCTCGAGACAGCTAATATTGCATTTCCAAAAATGTCTTTGAGTAAAAGTTTGTTCAGGTGTGAGTTCTTTGGATAACACATCACATTTTTTTAAAAAATTGAAATAATACAGAAAAGAAGTAGGTTTCAAACTTCCCTCTGTAGGCAAACTCTTGTGTGGGAAGAGATCTTAAAGTGCACAAGGAAATGTAATTATAACTCCAGCAATCTCCCATTTAATTTAAGAAAAGTGTTTAAAAATATGAGCAAAGGGGAGAAAAGAAAACATGTTTCAGGTGTGAAGTGTTCTACAATCTTTGTCCTTCAGTTTTCCCATTTTACAGATATGGAACTGAGATTAATTGGGTATGATTTGCCTGAGACTCCCAGTGAGATACAGACAATCCACATTTTGCATAGGGGTTACGTTCCAGACCTCCACACATCAGTAGGACCCATATTGTTCCACCCTGCCCCCATTCCACTCTTTTACTGCCATTTTTGTGACATTTTGGGGTCAACTCTGGGTTCAGTGCCATGCACGATCACGTCAATTGGACACATGTAAATCGGTCCTTGCCTGTAATTGATTTGAATACAGTTCTAGGTCCACATATTTGCCCCTAGCCAGCAAGGCAAATCTGAAAGCAAAATATTACATGCACTTGCATAACTGATGTGGAAGGGCATGCGCATCCTTATCTGTGTAAGCCCCATGCAGCTGTCCAGATGTGGATTTTGATACAGAAGATGTGCGATCTCATAGGGACCATGGACTGTTGCACACAAGTAGTTGCATCCAGCTAGAACTTGGATCTGAGCCACTATCTGCTCATCTGCCACTATTCGTATTTTCATAATTTGAAAATTTAAGGAAAAACAGGCTGACAGTTCCAGAATCATTATTACCACTGAATATTCCATAAAAAAAACAGAGATTGACTATGTCAAGAAGAGGTATGAGAGGTCGAGAATAAATGAAGCATCTAGCCCCTTGGGCCTCAAAAGCAGAAGGCAAAAGCCCTCAGCCAATATATCACCCATGACAACATACACCCATGTGTTGGGAATTCATTTATGGATAAATATAGGTCTAGTTGTCTCTTGCCAGTTTAGAATGTGGGCAGCTCTATAGCCCAGACCTGTTCACTACTTGATTGAAATAACCTGAAAGGAAGCCGCGTTTTGAGGACTTTGGTCTGTTTGGCGAGAGTACATCTGTTTTATATGAGACACGCAATCTGTCTTATTCCAACCTGCATTTCTGGGTCACTTGAGACATTTAAACTGCACTTATAATTAACAGCTATTTTTAAACAGTGAAAAAATAGAGCACTGGTAAGGTACAAAAGCATTAAAATTGCCCCAGTTTTGCTTTTCAATAGGACACACTACTGCAATATGCTTCAAGATCAAAGAGAGCTCAGTAGAAAGAGACAGGCCGATCAGTAGGGATAAATAGTTCCCATTATGACGGTGTAAGAATAGGGTTCTTTCAATTGAAACAATTTAATAACCACATTCATTACATTGGTGTCCACTTGGTTTTTTATCTGAGCAATTTTTGCATAACTGGGGAGCAAGTTCAATTGAGCTTATTCTCTAGAAATTAAGATGTGCAGGGTTTGACGTTCAGAAATTGAGCACTAATAACCTGCAAAGCAGTTGTCTTGAGATTTTTCCCCTGGATAGACTTAGATTTTGCAGACCACTAATTATGTCAAATACAAATGTGTTCTCCAGAATACACCCCCCCAAAAAAAAAAAAAAAAAAATTTATGTCATTACTGGGTTTCAAAGCAGCTACGTTTACACCAGAAGGGCTTTTGGTTGTTTGAGCAACTTTATAAAATTGTGTTACAAAAGCAGGAGTTATGAAACAGCAAGGCCACTCACAAACATCCCCACCAGCAGCCTCGGGAGTAGAAAAACAAGAACTGATTCCTAACAACCCTGCTAAACCAAACAACCAAGCAGTGTCACCAGGGTGACACTTCCAGCAACATTTTTTTTTTAAAGGAACAAGAGGGTCATTGATAGATTTCTTTCTTCTTGCAATGCTGACTTCAGCTACGAACACCTATGTATTAGAAAAGGGTTGGAATCTCTGCCAAACGGCTTGGCTCGGAATGATTAAGTTTGTAAGTTCTCAAACGCAGAGCGAGGCAATGTACAAAGTGAGCTGCAGTGTTTTGTGGAAAGCTAGCAAGGCATGCTAGTGCACAAATGTTTTTTTTAAGGGAGATCTGACTCAGAGTTTTGTTCGTGGCCCATCCAAGCTTCCCTACCCATTCCTTCCTGCTATCCTCCTAGCAGCAGGGGCGGGGGGAGAAGTCATCCACCAAAACCTTTAGGAAGAACAAAACATTTCCCAGTGAATGCTCAATCCTATCTTGGTTTTTTTGGAGGGGGGGTGTTTGTCACTATCGCCAAACCAGCCAAGAGGAAAGAACCGCTGGAGCATGCACCGGGTGGCAACTTCATGCTAGCACCACTTTTCCCCTCCTCCTTCCCCCACGTCTTTTTTTACAAGAAGACAAAGTGTAAAAACTGTGAAGTCACTCTTGCCTCAGTTAAAAGCTTTTAAATGGATGCTTTTTTTCCAGAAGCACTTCTCTGTTCACCCTTTTCCCTAGATAGGATTTGCAATATAAAGCCATACATGGATTTGACACACAAAAGCGGGGGGGGGGGGGGGGACTTGAACAGATCATGGTTCAGATAAAGCCATGGAGATAAATGTACTTTTCTTAAAAGTAAAAAATGAACAATTCAAGTCAATTAACATGTTACTAATTGTCCATATGATTGCCAGTTTCTATAGGGACGGGTTGAAAGCGATATAACAGATTTATAAATAGAAAATTATATCATTGCTATCTCTCAAAAACAATTATTTTGTGCTCTATATGATAGATATACTCAATATTATTAATTTTTGTTTAGATACAACCCTAGGCTAATTAAAATAAAGTAGGCTAGCTTTTTCCCCCCAGAATGTTGTTTCCAGCCCTGGAGCTCAAATAACAGTGCAACAGCAGCATGAAATGTGGTTATAATAGCCCGAGACCACATTTCCTGGAACTAAAACATAGGAGATAATAGTGTGAAGGTACAAATTAAATGCAAATAAAACAGATTCTCCATTGTTGCTAATCCCTGTATTGGATTTCAGTGAGGAAATTAGCTGTAATGTTTAACCTCTTTGTTTAGTAACCATTGACATATTATTTGTTTTATTTTTCAGAGTTTATGAAGAAATTATTTAACAATTTGGGAAAGCTACCTTCCAACTTTTAAGGAAGTGATAAGAGCAAATGGTTTAGAGGCCATGAGTTTAAATTCTTGTGGTAGATTTTTATTTAAAGACAGCCATCAATAAGAAGAGAAATGGCCTCCTCTTTTGCTATCTACCCATATTTATTTATACTTATACCTTCATAACTTCTTAAAATCTAGAAGACAGCAAGCCCAAGACATATATATATAGGAAAAAAAAATCCAAATGGTGCTTCCTATCCAGGGCTGGCCCAAGACATTTTGACACCTGAGGTGGACCCCAAAATGACATCCCCCCCTTCCCTCCCTGTTCCTTCATCTTCACTTCTGCCCTGCCAGTTTGAGCTTAATAGGATGTACCTAGGTTAAGAGAGCTGACCTGCTTTCTTGTTTCCCCTCACTACCATCACCTTAAAGCATCCCTTAATGGTGTCCAAAGTAGCTTCAAGGTCATCATAGAGCTCACCCTGCTATGGAAAATCTTCAATAATGTCCATACTAATTATTATTAAGCATCATGTGTAGCCATTACTTGTGGGGAGGGTCAACTGAAATACCCTCTTTGGAGAACATGTAACCAACAAAATCCAAAATGTGTTTATTGAACTCACATTTGCTTGGGTTTAGTGTTAGGTTCTCCTCACCCAACCATTTTAAGACTGCTTCAAGTCAATTATCATGGTCCTCTGATGTGATTCCAAATACAAAATGTCATCACTTAGATTAAGAATTCCTGGAAATTCTCAGCTAGAAATTCATGTATGACTTCTGAAATTTTTCTGCAGCAGAAGCCATTCCAAAATGGAGGTGCTTATAGTGATGGAGACTGAGTTGGAAAGTTTGTTACATGCCTAGATTCTGGACGGAGCTCCAGCTGATGATGATCAGCTGTGCAGTCAAGTTAGAAGTATACCTGAAGGAGCGTCTCCACCCCCATTGTTCAGCCCAGACACTGAGGTCCAGCTCCGAGGGCCTTCTGGCGGTTCCCTCACTGTGAGAAGTGAGGTTACAGGGAACCAGGCAGAGGGCCTTCTCGGTAGTGGCACTCAGCCTGTGGAACACCCTCCCATCAGATGTCAAGGAAATAAACAACTACTGGTACTTGACTTTTAGAAAACATCTGAAGGCAGCCCTGTTTAGGGAAGCTTTTAATGTTTGATGTTTTGTCATACTTTCAATATTCTATTGGGAGCCATCCAGAGTGGCTGGGGAAACCCAGCCAAATGGGCAAAGTATAAATAATAAGTTGCTGTTGTTGTTGTTCATTCAAGTCTGCAACAATTTAATCTACAGTAGGAATAATGTGTCTCTGTCACTTAGTGACTGCACAAATCAGGATTTTACCTGGTTGCTTTGGTTTTTGGACCACTACTATTGAAGTGACCCTGAGGTAAGACCTTGTACTCAGTATTGTCAAGCTCTTCTGCAAGTTTTTATTTTTCTTCAGCTAGTTCTCCAATGCAGAAGGGCAGTGGCAAACTTTGGGCTATCAGATTTTAGTAGCACCCTTAGGTGGTGCTAACATTTGGTGTGCACACACCGCCTCTCATCACTTCAGTGTGGCGCCCAGTGCAGCCACACCAGTCACACTACCTTAAAACTGCCTCTGAGAAGGGTATATGTCTTTGTGACAGCTTCATTGTCTAATCAGTGTCATGAATGTGAAGTTTTGCTTGTTTGCTTGCTTTTTAGCTTTTCGATTCCTTTAAACATTTCTTGATGAGTTTGGAAAGTTTGAGTCAGTTTGTCAACTTATATTTCTTGAGTCTTCTTAACCAGTCCTTGTAACTGTCTTGTAACTAAGCAATGCATCAGTGCCATCAGCTGCCACATACACTGGACTTGTAACAGATAACGTCTCTGAAGGTGTTTCCAGAACATGCCACATGCTGATAATGGTTCTGAACTAGTGGTAGCTTCTGAGGGGATGCATCATATGCACACTGAGCCCTCATATTTACAATTGAGCCAGTGTCAGTGAAAACTTCAGTCTTATGCCCCTGTATGAAAATGTGGCAATGTGTCAGAAAGTTCTGTTTGGAAGCACTTGTTTGCATGGAGCACACAATGTAAATATATTTGTCCTCTTCTTGTGGAGGTTCAGCCTGAAAAATCATTTGCTTGCTTTTGACTGTAACTGTGTGGTACAAACTGTGATGAAATGCAGAAACTTGAGTAGTTATTTCTTTTCCCAAATTTGTGGGTGGGCAATTATCTCTGTGGGGATAGGATGCTCCAGAGTTGTAGCAGGTTACCTGAACTATCTTCAAAGACTTTTGCTGTGCTTTGGAAGATTGGTTGTCACCTTGCAGATATGTCAGCTGCTTATTGTTGGAATGGACCTAGAGTGCATGGGCTCCATTTCTCACTTTGTATGACATGTCTTTTGGATAATGAAAAATTATGTTGATTTTGGGGACAAGGAGAATGTCATGAAACTGGAAGCCAAAGTAGATCTCTCAGCACAGGTGTAATATGCCCAGGTTATAGCATTCTGTACCACCATCAGCTTCCAACCAATCCCAAGGGAAGCCCCACATAGAATGCATTACAGTAGTCCAGTCATGAAGTTACCAAGGCATGAATCACAGTGGCTAAATGCTCTTTGCTTTTTCCATGATACAGCACATCAGAGCATGTCTATAAGTAATTTTTACTTTTTCTACTTGTATACTTTTTTATATGTTTTCTTAATTGTTTATGACTACTTTTGTTAGATTTGTAATTATGTAATTTTTCACATTGTAAAAAAATGGTGAATGGATAGATGTTATTTGGGAGAAACATACAATGAAAGGGGAAATAATAGTGGGATAAGGACTGGAGAGATATAAAGACTGAGGTGAAGCAGAATTTGGGGGAGTGGAGTTGTTGCCATGGACTGCTGGAGTAGGAACAGGATTAGAGGCAGCTGGAGAAGGTAGTCAGCCAAAGCAAAAAAGAGACAGTGCAGAGGAAGCAAACAAGAGATGGGACAGGATGGAGTGGAGCAGATGTTTGAGAGTATGATGGTGTCATAAACTCTCTCAGTAAAGATGAGAGTGCAATAATGTGACCAGGTTTGGGGTGTTTTAAAACTGAGGCACACCCTGTCAGTAACACTTGAGAAGTCTCTCAGTACTTAACAGTGTTTATTAATATCCAGCAGCAAGGACTTTTAATAATGTGGAAGGAAAACCTGTGGCCATGTATCACTCAACCAGAGGATCAAAGTAAGCATGAGGCATGTTTGAAACAAAACTGGAATTTTATTTAAACACACTTGATTAGGGTTAAAGCTTAACGGTTACTTTCATAAGGCACACCACTTTGTTTTAGTCAGATCACTTTACCAAAGAAATTAAGAATTTTGCTTAAAACTTCAATTTAAACCTGTTCTGTTTAAGCGAAGTCTTCCTAGAATGGCTATTTGTACTACTAAGCCAGTAAAACACTTTCAACCCCTTCTAGGATCTTTTCGTTCCCCTCAGGGAGACGACATTGGTTGTCCTGCCTAGCAAACCAATAACCACCTAGCTAAACCCTGGCTAAGCCCAGTTCATGCCCTATCTCTTTTAACTCAACTCCCTCTTGATTGGTTGATGATGACTCAAATAGGGGGTATACCCGATGCAAAGGCTATCCCAATGCTACATTATTATTTTTAATGAACCCATATTTCCTCCTCCGTTGACTGTTGTAACTAGTTATTTGAATAAGAGCTGAGGGAATAAGTATATATTATTATTACTTATATACTACCCTAATACTATTAAGTACTTTCTTAAAATATACAATAAATAAGTCCCTGCCAAAGCAGTTTAATATCTCCAACAAAGCATTGTAAGGAACACATTAAAGGGAAACAAAGGTAAAGGTAAATAATAATAATAATAATAATAATAATTTATTATTTGTACCCCGCCCATCTGGCCGGGTCCCCCCAGCCACTCTGGGCGGCTTCCAACAAACACTAAAATACATTAAAATATCACACATTAAAAACTTCCCTAAACAGGGCTGCCTTCAGGTGTTTTCTAAATGTTAGGTAGTTATTTATCTCTTTGACATGGAATGGGAGGGTGTTCCACATGGCGGGCGCCACTACCGAGAAGGCCCTCTGCCTGGTTCCCTGTAGCTTTGCTTCTCGCAGTAAGGGAACCACCAGAAGGCCCTCGGCGCTAGATCTCAGTGTCCGGGCTGAACGGTGGGGGTGAAGACGCTCCTTCAGGTATACAGGACCGAGGCCGTTTAGGGAACCCTGACCGTTAGGTCCCGTCGCGGACAACTCTGGGGTTGCGGCAGTCATCTCACTTTACTGACTGAGGAAGTTGGCGTACAGCTTCCGGGTCATGTGGCCAGCATGACTAAGCCGCTTCTGGTGAACCAGAGCAGCGCACGGAAACACCGTTTACCTTCCCACCAGAGCGGTACCTATTTATCTCCTTGCACTTTGACGTGCTTTCAAACTGCTAGGTTGGCAGGAGCAGGGACCAAGCAACGGGAGCTCACCCCGTTGCAGGGATTCGAACCGCCAACCTTCTGATCGGCAAGCCCTAGGCTATGCTCAAACTTAGGATAGTAGAAGTACCAGGTTGTGTCCAAAAATATAAATATATTACCTTCGAATGTAACTCAGAACAGTTTAGCTTTTCCAACGTATGTTTTATAGATGCCTTTGAAGTCCTTTTGCCGCAAGTGTGGCTTTTACCCCCATTAGGTAATTTAATAGGTAAGATCAACTTACTCTTTTGCCGCACCCTGCCCCCATTATACACTAATACCATTAAAGCTGTTTTGGGTCATTGGTCATTATGGTTACAGAATTTTTATGAAATCTATTCCTTGTCCATTTCATTATCCAGAAATATCTGCTTCTTTAATTGCTAGTTTCATTACATCTTGTTATTGTTGTTGTTGTTTGTTCATTTAATTAATCCACAGAGAGTTCTGAACAAATTGCACAATGGGTTTTCTTATTTTCTTTTCTTTTTTACAGGTGCAAGTGTGTAACAGAGTTGTTTAAGAGTATGGAAAATGAAGTATAAGGGGAACGCAAATATGCATAAGCCTCATTGTCATTTAACTCATTTGGAGTGTAGGACAGCATAAAAGGCTGATCTTTTCCTTACAGTTTTACATAGGCGATGCTGCAAACTGAGCTTTTTCTTCTACTATAACCTTGGTAATAATGTGTTCAGTTAATCTGCAGTGTAGAGTCATCCCCTCGAAAAGTAATTCACTTCTTTTTTTTTCTTTTTTAAAGGTGGAAAATAAATATGGTGCCGTAAAATTGTTGAGTAGAGGAATCTATCTGGACATTTCACAAAACATTTCATTATGCTGATAATTCCCAGAAGTGCTCTCGAGAGTGCTTTAAGCTGAGGATTACTGCACTGGATCTGATGGACTTTTTTTGTAGCCCCTTTAAAAGGCAGTGAACCGTTTTTCTATTTTATTTAAATAATGCCCCTTAAAATGGATTTTTAGAGGTATAATAACTCCTTAAGAGTCAGTTATGCTAAACAGTTTCTCTTGATAGAAATGTTGTAAAACTCGTTAACTGCACAATTTCAGATGCCGGCTTGGTGAACACTAACTGACATTTGAATGGTCGGAGTTTGTAAAATAAATTGAAATAGTTGTTGTATCACACAGCTAGCTGTGCACAAGCTGTAGGCCACGAGGGGCTTGAACCTGACAGAAAATTACTTCAAGATGAATGAAAAGTGCTTGTTTCTCTTTATTAGTTTTTGGAGAACAATGAAAATGTTGAATTGTTTACAGAAGGGCTGATTAAAAATGGTCAGTGAGGCCATGTCCCCACAGCTAACTGTTAGCCACCCCCCAGCCTCCCCCCTCTTCTCCCCACCATATGCATCTTCTTATACCCATAATAGTCACACATCTGTGTGTGAAATGTGCTCATTTTGACATTCCTCTGCTGCTGCGAGCTGCTGAGGCCATTGTTAGGTAAAGGGCTGTTGTCAAGCCTAACAAGCTGGTCATGCAATTTGCTGGACACCGTGGCAGAGAATAACCCACGATGAATTGCTTCAACCTCAAACAATGCTCAGTTCAATATTAGAATACAGAAGTATTCTTTGGCTTTGTGTCGTCCTGATCCTTGCAATATTTTGAAATATTCTATGCACACACACGCAAATCTCTCTTTTTTCCCCCTCTCTCTCTCTCTCTGTGTCTCTTCAGAAATGCATACCTACTGCCCAGAAAGAATATCATGGTAACCAAGCCTTACATGGTTGTTATTTCTAACATATGTTTTTGAATGGTGAAAAGAGAAATTGATACAAAGAGTTAAAGAGCGAGAGACACTTTTGTAACTCAAAATTCATTTTTTATTTTTTTTTTGTATGTCTTCCACTCCAGGCACAGTGGGATGCTTCAAAGTGCTATCCAATATTCTGTCAAACTGTTTGGTCCAATTTCAGGGCAATTCAAGTCAAGACCCCTTTAGCACAGCTTTGCCTGTAATTTCTTTTACTAACACATATGGTATTGTTCAACGAATTATAAAAGTTTGGGAGTAATTAATATTCCCATGGGGTAAGAGAGCAGTGCAGTCCCTTTGAAGCTTCAAAAACATTTCTCATGATTCTTTGAGAGAGAGAGAGAGAGAGAGAGAGAGAGAGAGAGAGAGAGAGAGAGAGACGGAAATCACTTGTATTTACATGGTACTGTTTTTAAAGAGCCTCCCTCTCCTCCCCTCCCCTTCCAAATCCCTTCCCTCCCCCCTTCCCTTAAACACACACACCAAGAGAAATCACCCACTAACATGCAGGAGTATGAATGCTATTTGTGGCATTCTGTCACTATACATTGCGTACCGCCCCAATGTGAAAGCAGGATTTTCTTTTTTCTATCTGCAGAACATGCATTCCAGGGCCTATTATGTGTATAAACAATAGCATATGTAATTACCTTTCCAGGGTGGCAATTACTCTTCAGATTCAATGGCTAGAGTTAAAGTAAAAAAAAAAAAATCTGTTCCCATTGCTCACAAAGCTGCCAACCTTTATGGATCAAATCTTGGTCATCGGTAGCACAGGACAAACCCTATCAATCCGGTTTTTAAAATATCCATGGGGTAGGGAAGGGGTGGTGCAGTCCACAGTCCACATTGCTTTGGGGACTTTGTTTCAAATGTGTTCATTTCAAGCCTTGCCTACCCACCAATTGCTTTATACAATTCTCCTCATGGAAGAAGAAAAAAACACAGAGAGAGACACGCACACAACTTTTTGCAAGGGAGGATTTCCTCAGCAATTCTGTAGGTATGAAAATTCCATGCCTGTCATGTCAACGTTGGTGGCTGGTGTAAAATGCTGACTTGCTTGACTTCCTTCAAGTTATGATGAGTTTTCTGAAGTAGGGGAAAGGAAATTGCATTTCTCCTCCACCGTTCCCTGCCTCCACCAACCCCACTCCCCCTCCAGCTGCCCAATATTATTCCATATGGCCTGCGAAGCTAAAATACTGAAGCACTTCAAGCTTAGATTTTCTTCAATTAATCATCACATAATCAACTTAACCTTTAATGGCAGTTTAAAATGTAACTAATCTGCAAATAATAATCATCATCATCATCCAGGATTCAGGACATTTGAAGAAAGTTGTGTAACTGTGAAAGTTTATACATTTCTACAGAAGTAAGTCCCATTGAGTTTGATGCTCCCATGAAGGTGAATATTGCAGGAATGGTGAACCTGTGGTCTTCCAGATATTGTTGGGATCAGGCTCACATCAGCCCCAGCCAGCATGGCCAATGGTCGGGCTGATGGCAATTGTAGTCCAACAACATATGGAGGGCCACAGGTTCCACAGCCCTGGAGTAGAGAACTGCATCCTAACACTACAATTCTGTACCCACTTAAGAACATAAGAGCTTCTAAATCAGGCTAATGGCTTACCTAGTCCAGCATTGTGTTCTCACAGTGGCCAACCAGATGCCTGTGGGAAACCTGTTAGCAGGACCTGAGCACAAGACCACTCCGCCTTACTGCAGTGCCCAGCAACAGGTATTCAGATGCATTGCTGCCTCCAACCATGAAGGCAGATAATGGTCATCATGTCTAGTAGCCATTGATAGCCTAATCCTCCATCAATCTATCTAATCCCCTTTTGAAGTCATCCAAGTTGATGGCTGTGGCGAACCAGCCCTGTTTGGAGTTTAGAATGTTGAAGTTCCCCCCCCCCAGCGTTTACAAGGTTAAACTTAGAACCTGTGAATTGACAGTTCGCTCCAGAGAGGCGGAACCTCCTGGGGGTTTTAAAGGGGAGGAACAGCAGTTGGTCAGGGGGAGTTGATGGTTGGGAGTTGAGAGAGAGAGATAGAGAAGGGAGGAGATAGCTAGTTAGACTGAGGGAGGTATATGGGTAGGCATAGGAGTCATCTGAACCTGTAATGAAACTATGAACTGCATGTGACAAAACCTGAAACCGTTATGCTTGTTAAATAATAAAAACTAGTTCTTGTTCAAACCATCGTAGTATCGTCGTCCATTGAGGTCCAGCGTGTTATACCCGGGCTCAGTTTAATGATCTTAGAGAGAGGGCAACAGTCTGTGTCCTAGAGATCCATTAAGGAGGGGCTAAGGGTGTGTAAGCCTTAAGTGCCACAGTGTAGCTAGGAGAGGCTAGCCAACTGCGACAGCCGAGAGGGGTTCTTGGTGATTAGAATCCAGGGCTGTAGGCTAAAAGGTTTGCATCAGGATAGCCTGGAGCAGGGGGGGTATAACTGGACGTGACCACTCTTGTCACTGGGATCTCCAGAGTCACTAAGGAGGTCGGTTTAGTCGAACCTCGGAGGGCAGGGTGCGAGGGGATTAAAGATAAACCAGTGCACCAGCATTACTGACAAACATTTATTAGTAAGGTGACACAGAGTGCGTTGAGGGAGGTTCGCGACAATTTGGTGGCAGCGTCGTGATTTTAAATCGCAGGCTTTTGTTGGCAACGCCGCGGTTTAAAGGAGTAACCCACAAGCCAGAGTTTGGCTTGAGTTAAGACGATACTTATTAGACTGGAGATGGCACATTTAAAGAGAGCTAGAGAGCCGCCAGCCAAAGGTGATGAGAGAACAGGGGAGGTCTTGGAGAAAGAAGACCCCAGTTCTGTGGAGGTTTTGAGAATGCAGTTAGAATTAGCCCGGATCGAATCCGAGCGGGAACAAGCTCGGTTGGCCGTAGAGAAAGAGAAAATGGCTGTAGAAAAAGAGAGAATGGCTTGTGAGGAAAGAATGCAGGCTGAACGATTGAAAGCTCAATTAGCTCAGGAGATGCAATCTGAAAAAATGAGATTGGAACAGGAAAGGCTAGCTTTCAAAAGAGAGGTTCAGATGGGTCAGTTGAGATTGCAAGAGCTGCGGCTAAGGGCAGGATTACCTCAGAGTCAGCCCAGTGATGAGTTTAACGCTGCCCACTTTAAAAGATTCCCTAAGTTTATGGAGGGGAATGATGCCGAAGTGGTGATTGAATACAAAGGTTTTGGAGGCAAGGGCAGAATGGGAGTTTGGGACAACATTGCTGAACCTGTGCTGATAGGCAACGACATTGTAGAGCACAGAAGTAAAATGGTTGTCAGAGCCCAAAGCCACGCCTCAGAAAGGCAGTTAAGTGTCACTAGTGAGGCCCCACTAGGTGACGGAATGTTGGTGAAGATGGCAGTTAGAACTGAACCCAGAACCCAGTGCATGAAGGAGAAACAAAGTAATGAGCCTTTAGTTTGGGAGGAAGATCCAGGGCAGGAGTCAGAGGCATCTGTGGACAAGCCCTGTGTGATTATTAATAAAGAAGACCTGTCAGGAGTATGCGAAGTTAAGCATATGGAAACGACAGTGAAGCAGCCCCAAACTAGTGAGCTAACTAAGAACTTTGACAACACTCAGAGCAAGAGTGTTAAAACTGACTCTAGGTCTCGTCAGAATGCTTGGGATGAGAGAGACCAGCCTTTTTCGTTTGGGTATCATGAGGTGCCAAATGAGGAAAGAAGTTTCAACCCGGTGGAGCTATTATCTGAGAGACAACCTCGTGAGCCGCGTGATCTGGTGAAGAATGCTTGGACCGGTAAAGAGCGGGTGGAAGATCCAGATGTGATCAGCTACGTCCAAGATCTGCAGCGTACTCTTCAAGAGATGCGTGGAGTGACAGCTGACAACGCCAGAAAGGCACAGCGAAAGCAAAAGTCCTATTACAACGCACGGGCTCGTGATCGCACTTTCCAGCCCGGCGACAGCGTGCTGATGCTGCGTACCAGACGTCACGGGAAGATGGAGACCTCCTGGGTCGGTCCGTTCCGCGTGATGGAGAAACTGTCTGCTGTAACTTACCTGGTCGAAATAAACTGTGAGACGGGACAGTGCAAGGTGCTGCATGTATGTCTGTTGAAAGCTTATGTTGTCCAAAGTAAGTTTGTTCTGAGAGGGGAGGGCGAAAAAGCCCCGGAAACACTATTAGCGGGGTGGAGGAAGTTAAGCCCTGACTCCACCCTAACTGAAGTGTCTTTGGATGATCCAAATGGTACAGAGGAGTCCAAACTAAGTGTTAGCTCTCCTTTCATGGTGGCATTGCAGAACAACTTTGTCCCAAAGGAGATCACGGGTACACTAAATGTGAAAGTGAGTGAGCATGTATTAAACACAGAGGCAGACCCACCGCCAGAGGGCAAAAAGAAAAGGTATTCTTTTCGTCCTTGTGTCAGTGCAAGAAGAGTGAGAACGATTAGAAAAGCAGCTAAGTGTCAGCTGAGTCTGCGCAAAATGGAACACATCTTGGGGGGCGGCCTGGTCAAGCCTGACACGGACAAGGTGCGTGCTAGACAGGAGTGGCCCAAACCCTCTAGCGAAAGTCAGGTACGGGCTTTCCTGGGTGTAATTGCGGAAAGGGAGCGATGTTTGTCAACCGTCGAAAGAGAGTGTCTGGCGGTTATATGGGCTGTTGACAAGCTAAAGCCATATTTGTGGGGGAGAAGGCTTACACTGCACCCAGACCATTCCCCACTGCGCTTGCGCAACCAGAGGAGAAGCGGAAACAATAAGATGATTCGTGGGAGCAAGAAGTTGCAGGAATATATATATATGATATCAAACACATCAAGGGGACGCATTATCCCGGAATGTTGGAATGTATGTAAAAGGTGTATGTATGTATATATTGTTGTGGGTAATAAAGTGAAAAGTCAATTTCCCTGCACCGGCATTCCTCTGATGGACAGTGGATGCCTATGCAGTGTCTTAAGGCGGGGAGAATTGTGGCGAACCAGCCCTGTTTGGAGTTTAGAATGTTGAAGTTCCCCCCCCCCCAGCGTTTACAAGGTTAAACTTAGAACCTGTGAATTGACAGTTCGCTCCAGAGAGGCGGAACCTCCTGGGGGTTTTAAAGGGGAGGAACAGCAGTTGGTCAGGGGGAGTTGATGGTTGGGAGTTGAGAGAGAGAGATAGAGAAGGGAGGAGATAGCTAGTTAGACTGAGGGAGGTATATGGGTAGGCATAGGAGTCATCTGAACCTGTAATGAAACTATGAACTGCATGTGACAAAACCTGAAACCGTTATGCTTGTTAAATAATAAAAACTAGTTCTTGTTCAAACCATCGTAGTATCGTCGTCCATTGAGGTCCAGCGTGTTATACCCGGGCTCAGTTTAATGATCTTAGAGAGAGGGCAACAGTCTGTGTCCTAGAGATCCATTAAGGAGGGGCTAAGGGTGTGTAAGCCTTAAGTGCCACAGTGTAGCTAGGAGAGGCTAGCCAGCTGCGACAGCCGAGAGGGGTTCTTGGTGATTAGAATCCAGGGCTGTAGGCTAAAAGGTTTGCATCAGGATAGCCTGGAGCAGGGGGGGTATAACTGGACGTGACCACTCTTGTCACTGGGATCTCCAGAGTCACTAAGGAGGTCGGTTTAGTCGAACCTCGGAGGGCAGGGTGCGAGGGGATTAAAGATAAACCAGTGCACCAGCATTACTGACAAACATTTATTAGTAAGGTGACACAGAGTGCGTTGAGGGAGGTTCGCGACAATGGCCATCGCTATCTCCTGTGGGAGTGAGTTCCATTGTTTAACTATGAACTGCATTAAGAAGCCCTTTCCTTTATTTGCCTGAATTTTACAACATTCAGCTTCATTACTGCTTACGGTACCTGGGAGTAAACCCTGCTGCATTCAGTAGGACGTGTGCCTGAGTTCACATGCAATTGCTGAAATAAGCTGCCTCCCTTTGCCAAATTTGAAGGTCTTAAAGATCATTTTTGCTTCTGGTTGTCATCCAAAGCTAGCAGATCGTTTGAAATTATACTTGATCTTCCTTCAGGAACCTCACAAGAGCACCTTCTCTGAGAGTTTGGAACAATCACTTAAAAGCCAGACAGTTAATTGATTAAAATAATTTATTAAGTTGACAGCCCCAACTCCCATTAATTTATGGGAAGGGGGCTTAAATCCAGTGCTGAACATTTAATAAAATCAAACATAAGAATTTTCAACTGTACATGTAATACATATGTTTAATTTAATAGGATTACAGTTACTGTGACTTCAGATGTGTCATTGATACAGGGGGAATGAAAAACATGCCTGGTACTTTTAATTCCTCTACATCTAACAACACTCTCTATGAGGGACTGGCATTGAAAACCACTCAGAAACTTTAAATGGTGCAGAACCCTGCCATTAAATCCTGAATGAGGCAACGTGCTGGGATCTTGTGAACCCCTTACCTGCCATTTCCACTCATGGGTTGGCTGCGGGGCCAGCCTTGAACAGCATCTGGAAGCTACAACTGATACTGGATGCCATGGCCAGATTGCTCAGATTGTTTACTGGATCTGACTACTGTGAACATATCATGACAAGGTTTTTAAAACTTTTTACTAGCACCTAGTTTTTTTCCAAAGTGCTAGCTGAGGACCACCATCTCCAGCAGAAATTTGTCCATAGATTAAGATAATATTCAGAGATCCTTCTCCAGATTTCTCTTCCTCAGCATGCTTGCCTGGCATTTGGGTTGCTTCCAGATGACCTGTTTAGTGAGAACTCATCTTGATCAACTGTTTACTGAGCATTCACTTGTATTTGACCTTGGGAGGGTGGCGCATGTTATATGGCTTCACATCAAGCCATTTCTATTGTATGCTTTCCAATGCATTTCCCATCACTTTCCTTACCACAAAAAGTCCCTGCAAAATTGGAAGCCGATTATGGAAGCTCAAGAGTGCCAAATCCACTTTAACTGCTCGACCTGGTCTGCATCTGAATCTCACCTGCGAAACAGCAACAACAGATTATTATGGAAAAGGTTGTTGTATCAATAAAGATCTCACCTTGATATTTTTGGAGGAACAGTGAGATTAAAATGTAATATATAGCCATAATAATTTGGCAGCCTGTCCAAAGTACCTTTCACTCTGCCGTTTGGACAGCAGAGTAGCATACAATTGAGATGATGGAAGACATCCCAGGGAAAGGAAGATACCTCTTTCCTTTGAAATTTTCATGCAGATTATGTGGGAAACCAGCCACATGGACTACATAGTCCACACCTATCAACTATGTGGATCAGTAAAGGCCAGTATCAGACCCTGTGCTTCGAAACAACAGGAAACAGCTGGTGTGGAGTTCTTTCAAGTCTACTGCCAGGATGAATCCAAAAACCTTGTCCCAAATACTTTTTGGCTCTTAAAAAAACATTTCCTAGTTATTATGGAACTTTGATGCCTTTAG
Organism: Darevskia mixta; assembly: GCA_034641385.1. Lineage (NCBI taxonomy): Eukaryota > Metazoa > Chordata > Lepidosauria > Squamata > Lacertidae > Darevskia > Darevskia mixta. The sequence goes on along the minus strand of JAWWNH010000038.1, from coordinate 1,838,933 downwards.
CATAGAAGGAGGTGTGATCTGACCGCTGCAAATGTTTCTGTTTTTCACTTGAGGGTGTTCTTCCTGCCTCCAGAGAAACAGCCTCTGTGAAAGTTTCCACAAGGCTCACAGTTCTTCTGTTGGAAAGCAACCATCACGCATTTATTTCCTGTGACATGAGTGCCTGTACCCCACCTCCTCCTCAAGTCATTCCGTCCAGGCGACTCAGATTATGAGTTTTGACAAACCCCATAAACATGTAATTATGGGGAAGATGGGTTGTAGTCATTGCTCAGCAGTCTTTATTATTTACTACACAATGAATAAACTAGCACAAGGAAATACTATGAGAAGATGAAAGTAAGGTTAGTTAAACATTGAATTAACGGCTCTGTGCTTTATAAGATTGATAGCATCTAAGCTTGAATTCAAAAGAACTGTGTAAATGTCGTTCATTTACAGGTGCTGTTTGGTTGTTAGGACTGTTTTATTGTTCGTAATACTGCTGTCTGTAAAGATATGAGCTTTCCACACTGAAGTTTTTAAAAAAAATAGATTTTACATAAGTCACAAAGTGACTTCAGGAATTGACCTCTGTAAATATTCCTGTTTATCTTCACCTATGGCTCGTGTGCACATTATAGCTTTGCACAGAATTTGAACAGTCAACATGAGGGTGCATGAACTCCACCATGCACTTAATTAGAATTCCATTCCCTTTATGGAAAAATCAAAGGGCAATGACAGAGCATCGTTCTGCTACTTGTGTGTGCCTTCTGAGTTCACGCAGCATTCATCTTGCTCTGGGGACTTTGATGATATATTTATATGAAAAAATAAAATCATATATATATATATATATATATATATATATATATATATATATGAAGGGTGGAAAACCTATGGTCCTTCATTTGTTGTTGGACTACAGCTTCCATCATGCCTGACAGTTGGTTATGCTGGCTATAGAAGATGGAGCCCAGCAACACCTAGAAGACTACAGGATCTAATGGCAGTTCATTGGCTTTGGCTGCAGTTGTTCTTGGTGGCAAGCTAAAGATATACAGTAACCAACTCTGTCCTTTAGCTTTTCAACAAGTGTTACTCATACCACTTGAAACAAGGGAGGGAAGATTGTTTGCCATCAAGGGACAGCTGCTTCCACCTGCCATGTCCCACACTCCTCTACCTAGGAGCCTTCATAAGGGAACAACTGCCAGATGAACTGTGAGGGGATTCTGGACTCTTGAGTCTAGGTGTAATGGTTGCAGGAGAGTTGCTAGTTACGTACTTCCTAGCATTAGCTATAGAGCTACATTTGGATCTTAATTGGCCTGTTGATAAGCTTTATGCTCACTTAATCTTCTTTGATATATTCTACATAAGCCATGAGCCTGTTGCCCTCCAGATGTTTTGGATTACAACTCCCATCAGCCCCAGCCATCATGGCAATGGTCAGGGACAATGGGAGCTGTCGTCCAACAACCTCTAGAATTGCATTCCTGCTCTTGGGGGAAGTAGAGAACAAGTCTTTGCTCTTTTCTGTGTGACCACTCCTCAAGTGAGATTTCGGGTGCAGGGACCTCAGTCGTGTTTGGATCACTAAGCATTTTCTTGACTATGATGTAGCAGATTAGAATAGGTACTTAGACTCCAAGCCAGACTTTTGAATGATATCCGAGACTATAGCAGTAGAGAAATAGGAATGACATGGAAAGAAGTGTGAAAATGGTGGCTGACTTGGAAACTGACCACAGGTGGGGAGCAGTTGTATCCTAAACATTAGGAGGTTTGGGGCACAACTGTTCCACCCCTGTGGTCCTAAATCCTTCAAGGAAAGACTCATCTAGATTTCACTACAGTAGCCAGATGCTGAAAATCATTTGTTTGGAAAATCTCACTCATCCCTTCTATAATAAGCTTCTATATTAATGTGCCTCTTTCTATGATTCATCACAATGCCTTTCCTCTATATGCCACACCCCTAAGTAGCCAGAGGAACATCCTCTCCCTCCCCTGGGCATCCCCCATGCTGCGTCAAAATCTGTTCTGGGGCACTGGGGGGAAACCCAGAGCAGATTGGGGAGGTGCAGGAGGTGTGGCAGGAGGAGGGGAAGAAAAGGCTCAGTTGTATAAGCAGGGGTCATTCCACTTACACAGTGACATAGCTGAATGCAACCCAAAGTGTAAGAATAGTTTAAAATTCTTCTTCAACCACGATGCTCATTGGCTGGCCATAAGCCATTCTAAATACCTCCACCTGATCTACTTTATAGGTTTGTTGTGAAGAGGAAATGGGGTGGGGGAAGGGCAGTGCCACTGAAACTCTCAGGCTCCTTGGAAAAAGAGGAGGATACATACAGAATAAATGAGACCCGCATGTCACTGAATCCACAGATTAACTCACCAAGGAATATTGCATGTGTAGAGCTGCATCAGCCCCGGGCAGAAGAAGGTGCAATTCTGTGTAAATAGATATCCCTCAAAAGATAGATGGAAATGATATACTAACCAACAGTATTAATTATAATAAATGTGTTGGGTCAGTCAGTTGGTTAAGCTAACCCAATTCAATTGAACAAACAAATGGACCTGAGCTGGCAGCCTTTTCAAAGAGTATCTCCAGCCTCTTTTATCCTGCCTGGTCATTAGAGCTGCTGCTGGAGCTGTTTCACTAGACTTTTCAGGTTTACCTGCCAGCTTTTCCGGAGTTCGCGTCAAAGCTCCCACTTCCCTTCGGTTTCACTGCTGCTATTAAAGTTTGAGCTGCACTTTGCTAAGTGTGGAGGCTTGCACTGAGCGGATCCACTGCTGATTATCATGCAAATCAGACTCCTCTGCTGGCTCCAAAGAGGCTCCCAGCTTTGCTACCCCCATTGATCCTTTCATTGTCAGAGGGATAAGGCTAACCCATCTCTTCTGACACCAGAAGCTACAAAGATAGGTTCCCGTGACAGTGATTGGTAGGAGGAAATGAATCTTTCATGTACGGCAGAAATATGGTTTGATTTAAGAAAAGAAAATAACCATATGTAATTGGGCTTCTGTCACTGTAAATTTTAATGGTAATCGTAACACTGAGGCTTCTGGAACCTTAAATTACAGCTTTCAGTGGCTTCCCACTGAATCTCTCTATTATTCTTCATAACTACTTTCTCAAAGCATGTGCACCATGACATCGATATCACAATTCACGTCTAAATTCGAAATTGACAGCAGGGCTGGATGGTGTGCCCTTGCACTGAACATCAGAGGGACAAAAAGAAAGGATGTCATTTCCTAAGATGTAGCTACCTGTTTCTCAAAGTGCTGAGCTCTTGCATTTTTTAATGTCTTACATTTATATCCCACCTTTCTTCTATCATGGAACCCAATATGAATGTGGCCCCAGATATTGTCCCATTTAGGCACTGACCAGAACGTATGTGCTTAGCTTCAGAAAGGGGGTAGCCTTCAGATCATACCCTGGGACCCTCTGGCAGACAGACAACCCCCTTGTGGTCTTGTCTCAAAAAACAATAATCACTCCATACATTTTGCTGTGTGTTAGCATTGTTAATCTGTGGAATCAGCTACCACAAGGTGCCAGGATGGTCACTAGCTGAGATCACTTTCACAGGAAATTTTGACAAATTCATGGAGGATAAGGCTTTCAACAACCTTGATCTAATCTAGTTCAGAACTGGGCTTTAATCTCCAGAAAAGGAATGATAGTCAGTGTGGACAAAGCATTTGGGAGATAACCCAGTGAAACTAGAATTTACCTCTGAGAATTGCTTCATTTATTAATTTTCTTTTTTTTAACAGGTTTATGTAAAAGATTTCATGTGTGCCCATAAAAGTGAAGCATGGGTATATGATGTTTGTTTCTGGCCACACACATTATCCAGCTACATGAAACAGGCAGCTCAGTTCAGTTGTACTTCATTGTCGTATGTACATACAAAAGCAAACATAGGTTTCCCAATGTGTAATGAGTGATGCAGTCCTGCAGCAAACGCTTCTGGGAGCCAGTGTGAGGGACAGTATATTCAATCAACACATTCAAATGCTAAAACTTTTTCTTGGATTCTCACTTCAGGTAACAAGTATACAAGCATGGCTGGGTGGAGTATGGGTATTGCATGTTTGAATGTTCCACTCTTGGCGGGGGGGGGGGGACTGCATGTAGAAAAGTTGCATTTCAGAGGATTGTTCTCTCTTCTCCCTGACATGCTCACTTTCTGTAAGCCTGTTCACACATCCAGTGGTCTTCCATGCTCAGCTAAGAAATGGAATGAAACCATCTATGATATCACTGGTATGCTATGTAATAGGCCTCATTGCTGCTGATTCCATATACTGTATTTTTCCGTATATAAGACTAGGTTTTTTTCCTAAAAAATAATGCCAAAAATTAGGGGGCATCTTATACTCTGGGCCATCTCCCCCCATTTTCTTAAAACTGAGCCCCCCAAAATAGGGGGCGTCTTATACAGGAGGGCGTCTTATAGACGAAAAATATGGTAATTTTGGCACTCCCAAAATATGGTGATCATACATACCCTTGCATATATCTGGTGCTTTCAAACTTTCAAAATTCTTTGTAGTTTACACTTTATTGATAGGTTTACAATTGCATACATTTTGCTGTGCAATACAAATGGCTGGCATGTTTCATGCTGTGTGGGGAAATAATGTATAAAGTATCAATCAGCTGCTCAGTTGAAGCAGCAAAATCGCCAACTTCTTTATACAGCGACATATGCGAAGAAGAGACAGCATGCCCATACATGTACTGTACCTCTTCCAATATGCGAAAAGAGAAGGTGGCCTATGGGAGAATGCAATAGGCATGTTGCCCAAAAATATGGAGTTGGATGAGGAATAACTTAATTGCACATTGCTCCCATTGAAATTGGATTAAAGCTAAACATCCTATTAATTAAAATGAGAACTAAGTACAATAAATTTCATTGAGTTCTATGGGGCTTACTCACAGGCAGGCATTTATAGGATCGCAGCCTTGGTCTGGATCCAACCGATGGTTCTGAAAAGAGCAGCCATATGATTTAATTCAGCCCTGAATGTACATGTTGGCATATATATATCTATCTTCCAATATACAATCAAAGCATTGTTCCATGAAGTACATGCTCTATTTCTAGTGTCAGTTCATAACTAGTTTCTTGAAAATCATGACAGGTGTGCAAAGTGTGCAAAACTTTACACACAAGTACAAATATGTAATGAAGTGTGGGAGAGGGTATAAGGGATATGCCACTCATCACATTGAGGATGGGATGACCTACTTTATCTCAACATGTTGATGGTATGCTAGTTTTATCCAGACTCTGATTCCAGAGAGTACCTGGCAATTTCAGGTAGCCCTGAAAAACCAGTTGCCACTGAAGAGTGATAGCCAATTATCTGACTGGAGTAATAGAGGTTCTCTCTTAAAAAGTTAAGTATGGGATTGGTGGGTACATGACAGATACCCATCCCTTGAACTTCTGTTATGGCTTTGCACATGTACAACATTTGCAGCACTGCCAATCTCTTAATCTTTTTACAGAAAGGCATTTCTACTTTTTATGCCGGTGCAGAAACTTTGCAATGGAAACAAAGTTCAAAACAACACAGATTGAAATCTGTAGTAGGTGGAATGAGCTGATGGTGTAATATTAGAAATCCATGAACTAACCATTTTCTCTTTATTAAATCAGATTTTGCAGTATTCGCTGAAAGCAAGAAACACTGAATTATATTTAAATAATCGTTCCATAAATACTGCGTGTTTTCACAGCAGTCACAAACTCTGGAATTTATGTGCTAATTACAGACCCCAAATCATCTCTATCCAGATTTGCAATTAAAACTGAAATATTTTCATATAATACAATTCCAGAGTTCGTAACAACATCAATGAGATGTACCAGTTATTATTTGCTTAGTACAGTCAAACATTTTATGTTTTCCAAAACCATTGTTTCACTTTTTCTGTCCTTGGGCCTGCTGTTTTTACAGCTGGGAGTGGTTAGGATTTAGTGGCGATGTAATTTGAAGGGCAAAAAAACAAGAACGAAATATTCTTACATGGCAATTCACATGTGGTAGAAATCAGTAGAAACCAATGATAACCAGAAGATGCACAGATTATTTTTTTAAAAAAAATCCTCACATAGCATTGACTTCTTAATAATAGTATTGCGGGCTGTTTTTAAAAAAATAAAATCCACATATTTTTAGAAGTATGGGCTGACAGTAAAGAAGAGCTAGAATGCAAATTTAGGGAGAATGTTGAATAATTCAGTAGCTTGTTATGTGATTAGATCTGATTGGTTCCCTACTAAGATATTGCCCATAAAAATGATTTCCCATGGTAGCATTGGTCTCAGGATAGGAAGAGGATAGGGGGTTTATGATGTCCATTAAATGGGAGAACAAGGCTTACTTGAGCTAATAATATCATGGTTGCACAGAGTGATTGATGGTCTTTAAAAAGGCCCAGATTGGTTTCATCTTTCTTCAGATTTTATCACCGACTTGTTCTTAGTCATGTGCAATCACTAAGGCCAAGAGAGGTAACAAGTGTTTGATGTATGATACTTGCGCCACTTTTGTCAGAACTGCATTTATTCTTACACTGTACTCCTATAGAGAGAGATTCCACAGAAGATGGAAACATGAATCTGGACACAGGTGGAGGTGGTCAACGTCCCCCCAAATTGATCAAACATTAACTTTTTTCTCCTTTCAGTGCAGCTGCTTTTAATATAAATTAAATGAACTAAGTGTATGAAGCCATCTATATGTACCTCTTTTCAGCCTACTTATGCCTCTTTGAAAGAGCTTATCAGATTCCGCTCATTCCTATCTTTTGCAATTTGCAAAGGAGCACCAAATTCCCTTTATGGTGTTGTTGTTGTTTTTAAAGAGTGAACTATAACACGGACAGAATTTAATTTATCTGGCAGAGGCATGTAGGCAAGCATGTTTATCAGCTTCTCATCTACTACGCCTCCAGATGGATATCTTAATCTGTTACTGGAAACATTATTATCAGCATCACATTCATGGTAGACGGTGTATGCATGAACCACAAAATGTTTGGTGGGGGCTCTGATGGAAAGCGAGGGAGTGTGAGAAAGAGTCCTAAAAGGTTCACAAAATAGCTTTGTGCTATGTGAATAGCTTTCATTCTGAGATCCTTCAGTCATCCCTCTTTGTTCTACCGAGAAGACAAAGTGCCAAACCAATAGAATGTCAGATATCTATGACTTGGTTTGACCCAGTTTCAGTCTTGCATCCTGGCATGTTCATGCATGTGTCGTCGTAGACGCACATGCAACATTTGGTACTATACATATGTGCATATGGACAAAGTGTGTGTCCACATTAATTGGCACATAGGTCCCCTCCCTCGTGTTGATTTTATCCCATGTAGAGTTGAATGGCTTTCTGTTTTGACAATTTGAACACTGTCTCAAGATTGTTTAGCAAAATCAAGAGCAGTTCTTGGCAATTAATTTCTGCAGTCAATAGTATTCTCAAACTGGGCAACTCCCCTTGGAACTGGGAGCCACAACAGAAAAAGCCTGTGCAAGTGAAAGAGCAAGACAATTCATTAGACAATTCTGCAGCAGCTCAAAGTGGCGGGGGGATGTCAGCCCCTGCTCCTGTGCTTCAATACTAATGAGAGTCATTGCATATTCATAACCCTAAATACAGTCAGCTTCTTATAAAAACTTTTGTCATTGAGGCTTCACGGCAAGAGCAAAGCATTGCACTCTTCGTGTCCTGGCACTTCCGCCAAGAGAGTGCAAGAGCAAGATTGATTGTTTTGCAACGCAGCTTGACAGGGAACTAAGAGATACTGCCCCAAGGGTCCTGAAACTAAGCTTAGTTTGATTACAAGCCTCCAAGTAATCAAAGAAACAAAAGAGGGGGGGAGTGGATTTTTTTTTTTTTTTTAAGATAAAGGAAGGCTCTAAAGATATAGCTTTCCTTATTGAGTGTTCAGAGTAATTATCTGCTAGCAGTTTAAAACAGTTCATATCAATTTTTATCACAGAGAAAGAAGAACAGTGATCTCCAGCAAACTTGTTCCCATGTTGTAGGAACACAGCAGCATGTCTTAATAGATACAAATCTCTAAAACCATATGAAGCTTCCCGTCGATATCAATAGCAAAGATTAGGGAACTCAACCTGTCAGATATTAAAATCACTTCTGCCAAGCGCTGGGCTGCCCAGAATTCATTCACTCTTTGCAGGTTGCTTTTCCTTTGTTGTCAATGTCTTCCTTTTCTGCGGCGCATCCTTATTAATATATTTATTAAATTTGCTTACCTGTCTTCCAATAAAATCCTGAGAGTGCACACAAGCAAGCATACACACACACACACACCATTGCTAACCTCTGACCCCACAATACCTGTCTGCCGGGGTAGCTATCAGCATCCCCTGGAGTCAAAGAAGGATAGCGCCTCTTTCAGCACCCACTTTGAAAAAAGGCCTTGAGCATTTTCTCACTCATAATGATGTCTTCAGCTGGAATGCCAGCACATTTCCACATCTCCTTGACAGGCGAACAGACTAGAAGATATACATAAAATTAAAATAGAATGGAATGGAATGTTAAAAGAAAGGTTTGCACTTATGATTACATTCAGGCTTGTTGTAATTTTGTATTAAAAAAGGCAGTTTCCAAATGGATCTGCTAATACATGCAAAAGCTCTCTGTTGCTCAATAAAATGTCATAAAATATTAGTGGGAGGGGGATCTGAAATGTTAAACATCTTAGTCATATTTATACAGACTCAAAAAATAGATGAATCCTGTAGTTATGATTGATTGAGGTAACTGATTAGCCACAGATATTATAAGTGTTGAGACTAAATTATCAGCCGTATCAGTCTGATTGCAGTAAAACATGAAAACATTGACTTTTGTCTAGTTAGAGAAATTTATTTTTCCCTGAATGACAATCCTTTAAGTAGAAACCAGGCAGTCTGCCAGCTCTCCATGTCATACACTGAAGTTTGCAAAGGCAGGCTGTATTTTCAACTGTTTGTCTGAGCTCAATGAGCAGTGCTCAGGACTTTTACAGTTTCACAATAAACGTATCTCTGCAGATGCTGCTTCAAGCTTCCTTAAACTGTGTGAAGGACAGTCTCTGCACGTTTGGGATAAATGAAATTATAAATTGAATGGTAATGATAGTCTACATGGAGTTAAGTCTTTGGTGAAATATTTCTTTTAAAAGAAACAGTAAGCCACTTTAGAGCACAGCTTCCTATGGAAGCTAAATTAATATGTTTAACAAGATTGAAGTAAATATCCACCGTAACTGTCAGCTAAAACCCAGGACCTGACCCAAATATGTTTAAAATATAACTTGCCCAAATATGATTTGCCCAGCATTGAACTTGGAGGTCTCTGAAACTTCCTCCTTTAAAAAGTATGGCCAGGGCTGTTGAATCTGATTATCTCTTGAACACTCACTCTTACTGCAAGAGACAGATGGAGTGGGTGTTTCTCTCTCTCTCTCTCTCTCTCTCTCTCTCTCTCTCTCTCTCTCTCTCATGCCCCCAGTTGACACATAGTGAAGACATCTGCTTATTTCTCCCCAAAGATGGCGGCGCGTGTAGACGCAGCGGCTGGTTGCTATCATTGTATGGTTTTAATCAGTGTGTATGGTTTTAATCAGTGTTTTTGTAGTTGTTTTGTCTTTGCGTGGAGTGCCCTATCTGGGTGGATGGAGCAGCCAAGTAATTTCGTTGTCCCCGAAGGGGACAATGACAATAAAATATATTCTATATTCTATTCTATTCTATTTGGTAGTAGAAGGGTTTGTTTCGATGAAAAAAATACCGGTAAGCAACATCAACTTTAGCTGCAAATTTATGGAATGCTTGTAGGTCACAGGTATTATTCCCTTTATTACAATAAGTTTTAAAAAAAAACCCTACTGACAAAATGTGTAGTGTTCAAACTTTGTATCTTATTAGTAAATTCAGGAGCAGGGAAATGTGGTATAACCATATGAATTAATGCATGATTAAAGCTACCCACCTAAAATGAAAGGAATCCAATATGAATCATATTTTCTGTTCTGACTAATGTAAAGGAAAATACTGGGTTTGGTTCAAGACCATGTTCAGTTGCAAGCTTTTTCTCTGAATTTCACAAGGGGATTCATGACATTATTAATGAAAGCAGTCTGAAACACAGGAAGTTTCTAGACAAGTAATATCGGTCTCACTTAAAACCACAAAAGAGGAAACCCAAAGGGAGGTCAGAATGCCAGGATGGCATGCTGTCTTCAACTTCTGTTGTGTCTATTTTCCTAAAAACTTATTAGAAGTTGTGTGTTTTTTTAAAAAAAAAAACCACAATCCTGTTCTTTAAAAGCTGAACATGATTTGCTAAAATGTATATTAATAACAGTCTTTCATCTCATCAATGTTTTGTTAACCATAAATGGAAATCTAAAAGTACAAATTAGTATTGGAAAGGAAAAGTTGGAAAGTCATACTAGTTACCAGAAAAGATATGTTAGGATGCCATATAGCTTTGGAACCTAAGGTGCTCCTACTTTGTTATTTAAAAGACATTTTCTCAGAAAATGATCTAGAAGTGCTAACTACTGTTATCACTGGTGCTAAGCTCTTAGCTATGACAGCTAAATGGAACTTCTATGTTCGGAGGCAATATGTCTCAGAATAACCACCACTAAGATTCAGACAAAAAAAGGGAGAGTGGTACCTTCATATCCTGCTTGTGGGTTTCCAAGCAGTTTCTGGTTGGCCACCATGATGAGCAGGATGCTGCTGGACTAGATGGTCCTTTGGTTTTGATCTAGAAGGGCTTTTCTCTGTTTTATGTTGAATAAATGAGAATCTTCTTTTCCGGTTATTTAATTTTTATCACAGTATTCCAAATCCAGAATTCCTTTCCAGAAGAAATCTTCTTCTGCCCATTCTAGCTAGCACTCTCTCATCTTCTCCCTAAGGTGAATAAGGAAAGAGAATAAACAAGCAGGTGACATCAATTCTAAATTCAAGAGAATGACTAATGGTTCAAAACATAGCAGCCATCGTGTGGTCTTGGGTTAGGGATTTTTTTTTGGGGGGGGGGGTTGTTACTTCAAAGAGATGCTCATTACATGGAAAAGCCCAGGCATAGCAGTTAATGATTTTGTCCTTAGGAGTGGATATAACCACTTCATTTAAAAATAAATAAATAAATACCTAACATTTTGAAAACTGATTTTTGTTCTTGTACACAAGTAGCTTATGGTTCCAACTAGAAAAAGTCAGTTTTTCTAAGCCTCAAACACACAGCCTGTATAAATATGTAAATGTCAGCTAAATTAAATTTGTTTATGATCTAATTTGCAACACTTCCTATACTGAGATACATTGTGTCATATTTATATAAGAATCTACCAAATGTTCAATATTTATATAAGAATCAGTGGATTAAAACAGCATGATTGTGTACATATATCTATCTGTTTTGCAATGGGTTCAACAGGCATGCACACATGGCCGGCTCAAGTCATTTTTCTGCCCCCATTCCATATAAGAACTAAACAAACTACATGGGTAATTGAATGATACCAGAAATTAAATGGTGCCAGCCTTGGTGCTGGCATAGTTTATTTCCCTCCTGTTTTTTTCCAATGGGGGAGGAGGGATAATAATGAGAAAAGGATGGAAAAGCACACGATTACTTCTCCACCCTCACTTCCACCCTGACAGCAAGAGCCTGACAGAGTCTTGGAGGAGGCTGTTTAACCACCAGTTCTGACCTCGCCCCAAAAGCTGTAATATATTGCATGATTTCCATTTTTGTATGTGTGCCATACACTTAGGTTTCTCCCTCTGAAAATGCTGGTGAACATTTTCGGATATTAACCTGGAGAAAAAAATCAGGAGCTTATGTAGGCCACATCTGCATGTTTTGGATAGCATGGATATTCCACACTGTCAGTTCAGGGGATGTTCGGTGTTCTGGGTATTCAAAGCTAGCAGCAAAGGCTTCTGATGAAGTCACGGAAGCATGATCCCTGCTTAGACAACATATCCCTGTTGACCCAACATGGACAGGGAGAGCAGAATTGCACGTGCTCTCCTCCCCATGCCTACTCAGGACAACTTGAGCTGTGTACAAGTCTGCCCATGTACAAGTTGTATGCATGTTGGCTCTGTTCAAAAGTGATGGTAAATGCACTAAGGGGCAGTCCCCATAAGCACAATTCAGTTCTGCCCCACTAAACAATGTTTGAACTGGGCTATGGATGTGCGAATAATTTAAACATGTTAAAGAAGGAGGATGCTTCAAGAGAAACTGGACTTCTAATATACACTATGGCCAGTGCTTTTTTTCTGGTGGAATGCAGGGCTACGCATACCCCTAAACATTTTGTGAATCTAAGTTTGGCCTCATTGAGAGGGGCGGTATTTCAATATGAGTAGGAAAATGAGAGTACCCCTAAACATTTTTTAAGAAAAAAAGCACTGACTATGGCCAATCATTACTGTAAAGCAGATCTTTGTCCATCTGACTATACAGTACATATATCTGGAAAGAGGTTGGGAAGTTCTCACTTTCCCCAGGTATGAAAACAATCGTCAGAACTGGCCCCTATGACAGATGTGCAGACTAACTATACTATTTCAAATAGAGTGGGATATTTTCATCTGAACAGAGCTGGATACAATACGCCTCAGATCTGCAAATTGTTCATAAACTCTCCAGTAATTTCATCCCATGGCTAGCAAGTACTTGTGCTTGCTTATGGAGAAACACAACCAAAATAAACCAACATAGACTCTTTATGAGGTACTGAGCCTTCCTCCCCATAAAGGTTGTATACATTAAGTGCACAAATGTCCAACAACCGTAATAGTAGAAGGGAGGGAAATCAGTTTTGCTTTTCTACTTCTTTTTCACTTACTTGGTATTAACTTAATGGTATGTGACACTCCTATCAGTGCAGCGCAATAAAAATGAAATGGTGCCCAATGTGCATAGACACCATGAAAATCTCAATGACAACAGCGACAACAAAAATTATATGTCCTCTTTCCTTTCCTTTCCTTTGCTCTTTGTATTTACTTGAGAATATGAGGGTTGGCTCTCAGCACGCCACAATAAAAGTAAACTGGTGGTCAAAGTGCCAGGAAAGAAAGGCAAATAAAACCCCGCTGTTTTGCATCATGCAAGGAGATGCGATTCTGATCACAAAATATCACTTATGAGAAGTGAGAACAGCTAAAATCTTCACTGCTAGTTATTTTTAAACCACTATTCAAGCATTAAAAACCAGGTTTTAAAAGAGGGTTTTAGTATACTATACTCTTATTGTGTTTATACTTTTAACAAAATGAATGTTTTTACTTAAATGTTTATAGCGAAATTTCTCATAAAAATAAAATATACAATCATTTTATAGGATAATAGGCAAGCAGACATCTGCATGCAACATTTCCCTCATTAGATGTTATCATGTTAACATATTTTTATGACGTTGCCGCAAAATACAATGTGCTGATTTGTAACCTCCTTAAAATATATGTTTTGAAATCTTTAAACTGTGTTTGGGGGGATTGTTTCATTGTTTTACAATGAGCAGTAAGAATCCTGAGGAGTAATTATACCAAGACCATCATGTGAACCAAAAGTCCTATATGTGTTACACCAGCTCTTCTCAGATCCCAGCTGCAATTTCAAAAGTGCAATAAGAGCCACAAATATATTAAGTATACATGTGTAGAGGTGAGAACTATTGGTCCAATACAGGCTGACATAGATAGCAACAGCTGCAATCAGATACAGATTCAAGTATGCTTGCTCCCAATGGGCAGAAGACCATTTAACTGGACTGTGGCCAATGTATGCAAATAGCCCTCATTTTTATTCAAATCACTATACAAAGCATAGATGCCATCAGCTCTACAGTCCTTCGACATGTTGGGCAAGCACCATCAACTGACATCAATAGCATGTTTGAAACGGTGCAATGGGATGAGGTACTAGGCATCACTTGTAGTGCTGCTCATACCTAAAGTTTGTATTACTTCTGTGTGCCCCAACATTCCTGTAGCAGGGAGCAAAATGACCACAGAGGCGGATTTAGGGGAGCATGACCAGTTCGGCTGCACTGGGCATGGAGCCTTGAGGGTGTCACAAATGTGCATTAGAATGGAGCGTGAGAGGTGCGGGGGGGGCACTAAATTTTGACATTGCACAGGGCACTACTGAAATTTGAGACCCCAAGATCTGCCACTGATGACCAGGAGAGCAAGGAAGTTATTGGCAAATTTTAGATTTAGCATCTACAGATTGCACATCACATGCTTCCAGTGTGCCAAATCGAAATGTCTCAATTGTTTTCCTAACAGAACTATTGTTGCTGGTGATGCGAAAAAGGAAATCGCTTATCAATGACTCTTGAAAGGTGCCCCAAAACAGCAGCACGACACATGCTATTAACATTAGGAAAATCTAGGTCTAGAGATTAGTTCTACCTGCTGGAAATTATTTAGCTAAAACTGATGCTTTCCTTTGAGTTTTTCATGCAAAGAGTGATAAATGGGATCCGTTAACTCTTTCAGACTTGTTCCTCATAATGAAAGTGACAGGAATGCAAAACTGACATTTGAATTTGAATTAAGGCCTTCTACAAATCTACGAATCTATGATTCTAGCACACACTTACCAGATTGTCTGAAATTGGGCTACAGTCCTATATCCTGCTGTGCTGGTGACACAGCTTTTTGGCATTCTGCTGCTAGATGCAACTCCAGGACCAGCACTAGCCCAGCAACAATGATTAATACTGCTATTGTTGCAAATTGTTCTGTAGTAGAATTCCCAACCAAACCCAGCAGTGTTGCACAAGAATAATTAAGAGTACAATGTGGATGCAAGTGGAGATGTGTCAAGACTCACCAACGGCATTTCTATACAGCATTCTCACAGACATTTAGCTACCATTATGACACTAAATCCAGTGCAATCTTGAATTTAATCCTTTCTTCCTAGCAAATACCTTAGAGTGTATGGTGCAATGGCCACACTGCCATATTTGCCAGGCACAAGAAACAGATTTGCACACATATATCCAAATCATATTTACATGATCAGGCTGCTCCAAGAGCACTGTCCAGTGGATTTCTTGATCCAGGAATGAAAGGAAGCTCCATCTTTACAAAGTACGATTTGGATAAGGTAGTCAAGTCTTGCGGTTTAGTGTCTATTTGGTCACATAATGTCATGCTTCTACAACTACTCTTGGAAATTGTTAAATGTTGGTTGCACTACCATATAAACTTTCATGGCAGTATTCCCGCCGAGCTTAGGAAACCTATTTCCAATAATTATGCATAGGACTGGGCTGCAAGTTATCAATATTAATTCTAAAACACACTGAACATTAAGGGAGTAATTAAAGCTCAGGTAATCATTAACAAAATTGGATTGGAATTAATATGAGCAAAAATTCAAGGAATTGTCCACGAGTGTAACCATCATTGTGCAATGCAAACATCTGTATTTGCTGTACTGACATACCATAAATCAAAGTGTTAGAAGAGTTACTGATCAGCATGAAAGAATTCCCATTAAAGCTACATATGTTGCTGGAATGCTGTCAAACCACTCTCAAAATGCATGGCAACATACCAGATTGTTAGGCCAGAGATGTCTTAAAAACCTGTCTCTGAACTGGACAATCTGCATGAAGTCCTGGTTCAGAAAGTACTTTTCTGCTTTATTGGCTATGATTCAGTGTGGAATGAATCTCTCAAGTCACCATTTCTTTCATCTGGGTTTGGTCAAACTATTACACTTCTAAGCTCCAGGTGCCAAAATATGAATATATATCTGAGAAATTCCTTCTTTTTTCTCTGCAAAACTTTAAATCCAGCAACAAAGGAATTTAATGGGGAAGTTACTTTCTTTCTTAAGAGAATTCCACCCCAGCTTTCTATAGCTCTGCTGTTTGGATAAAAATGATTGGAAATCATCACTCCAGTCATTTAAATAATCTGTTAAAAAGCTATTAGGTTTCCCTAATGCCTAGTCATTTTTAAATGGCTCTCAATTTGATTCATGAACAATACATGGCCAGTACATGATTCATGTGACCAATCACTTAGCAAAAATGCAATTTTTATTAAGAGCCTCTTCAAGAAACTGATATCATATGGGGGTGAAATCCATTGCATCTTGTAGCATTTCCACACAATTTTTCAAATGGTTATGCCTCGAGGGTCAACTTTTCATGAACCAAAGTTGGCAGAAAAGTTAGAATTGGTAGAGAAGATCAAGAAGCCCAAAGGAGCGGGAAGATGTGGTGCAGATAATTGTGAAAATTGTGCTCCAGTTCAAGTGCAATTGAAGCTTTGTAAAGACATTGAGCTATCAGTGCATCTTTTATTGTAATCAGAGCCCATTGCGCAGTCATTAGAGGTGTGTACACATGTAAATGGCAGTGGCTACTTAGTTATGAATACTTGGAAACGTTCAATGAGACATGCATTCTAGCCCTGCTATTGAGACAGCATGTGTTCGCTTAATCAATATGATAAATAGGAGTTGCTAGACTGACCATGTACTCATATCAATTACATAAAAGTACATATTTGCAAATATGTGTAAAGGTGTGGAATTAGCTTGCATTGACCTTAGGGATTCAGGGAACACAAGACAACTGGGAGCTAAACTGGTTAAGTGAATGAGCTGTGGTGGCCCTGATTCAAATCTGATCTCTTTAATACGTTTTCTGGCTGATTACAGCCAAGCAAGGGCATACCTAGGGATTGGTTGGGTTGGCCCCCTGCCAAGGGTGCAAGCCTGTGGGGGTACAAAAATCACACCTCTCCACTTTGGCTCAGAGTGGCTAGGAACCCACCCGTCCATCTGCACACTCTCTGAGCTGCTCCTCCACTGTTCTGGGCAGCCAGGCAAAGGGACAGGGGAGGAAATACATCTCCTTTTCAAGGGCACAGTGGATGGAGAGTGCTGATACAGCTGCTTGCCAAGGACGCAAGGGAGCCTAGGTACACCTTTATTAAGACAAGCCATATTTGTCAACTCCCAGACAACATCTAACATAGGAATAAAAGGTACATGTCTAAGTTGTTGGAAGAAAAGCTAAATTAATGTTTGTGAAACTCTAAACACTTCAGGACAGTGCTACTGTATATGAAAACTTTATTATTAAAATATTGGGCTGGGTACATCTGCACAAAGTTTTAGTGGACCAAAGTTTACCCAACAACTGCTGCCTCTGTGTTCTGAGTGCTAGACTGGAAATTGATCTCAGGCACCTGGTGCTTAATTCAAAGTGGAGTTTACTCTTGCAGCACCCTGGAATAAGTGTCTGTGGGGGGTAGGAATGGTTCTTCTTGACATTTCACAAAACAATCACTTTTCAAAATCACTAATATGGTTAAAGAAACATTACATATTTAGGATTAAAAGTATTCTTACAGCTAAGGGAATAAGAGATATTGGATCATGCAATTCAGCGTGTTAGATCTGCTCATAGAAACATTTTAATTTATCTTAAAGCATTTAAGATTCTAAGTAAAGGTTTATAACGCTTCATTATAAAATGTAAAAGTGATATGGAAAACAATGCACTAAAATCCTAAACATGTTAGGAATAAATCCTTCTAAGTTCCACGGGGCATACTCCCTTCTGTTCACTTCCCTTACCTAGGAGTAAGCCCCATTGAACTCAATAAGGCTTACTTCTGAGTAGACATGTATAGGATTGTGGCTGTTAATGCAGTTATGGCAGCAGTCCTAAGCATACCGGTATTTACCTGAAAATGTCTCATTGTGTTTAGATGGGTGCTATGTAAACATACTTAGGGTGGGAATGTGTGTTGTGCCATCCCTCATACAGAACAGAAAGCAACACATAGCAATATTAAGCAGAAGTAATCTCTTGAAATTTCTTGCTTCAGTAGAATTCATTTTATGCACTTTAAGAGGCTACTAAGCAAAAGTTTAATCACGTCATGTAAAGCGTGTTCTCCTTCATGGAGAGCACGTGTTGCGGTGGGGGCCAGGAAATCACCCCTCTGTTGCTGTGCTGGAGTGTTTGGGTGGCCACTGCTGTGATTGGACCCTGGGGTGTCGTTGGGCAGATTTGCTTGTTGCAATTGTTGAAGGACAGCCCAGGGACTATATATTGCTTGGTTTGCAGCGTGATGTTCCCCTTTGCTGCGAACATCGGATCTCCCGTCCCTCCCTCCCTGATTTTAGGCCTCTGTCTTTACCTTGCTATGCCTGTCATGGGGTCGTCTGCTTTTGGGGCAGGGGCCTGGTAGGAATTTTTCCATTTGGTTGATTGGCTGGTGCCATTTGGTTTTCGCCTACTGCATAGCAATTCGTCACAACTTGTAAGGTTGGCGGTTAGGCATTGGTTACTAATTGGTTGGTGGAGGGGTCAGGATTGACTGTGGCTGCCCCTCCAATGCTGCTGTTGCGCAGGGAATTCCGTTAAAGGAATCCAGGGGCTCGCCATGCTTTTGTCCGTAACCCCCAGTTGGGGGCCAGGGCCACACAAGAGCCCCTGGGAGCATTTGGGGAGAGGCGAGGGTCAGACCCCCGGATCCCATTCTCTCCCCAAAGGGTTTTCCCTTACTGACAAATGTCAGTTCTGTCCCCAGCGGGACAGATAGTCTGAACCAATGCCTAAGCATCCACTCAAATATCTTGTATTTTAATAAAGTTGTGGCCAAAATTATGCCAAAAACCTTAAAGTTAAATTTCTGTCTGATGTGTGATTCATTTGAGGGGTGGCTTTGGGACCTCGACACGCAAACTCATATTTTGAGGAAATCAGTAATTGCACTTCACAGAAACTATTGCATAAAAGTCAATTCTGTACCAAAATGCTTGGTCACTTGAAAAAATGCAACGTGCTTAGCAACCTGATCAATGGTTCATTTAGACTTTTTACATTGTGAATACCCCAGTTACTGACTTAGTAAAGAATGATTCATAGTCCATAAATGTTAAGCACTCAAACATGCGTACAAAAGACTTGGATATTATCATAGACTCTTTCTTGGTAAATGATACTGGTGTTATTGTTCAGTTAATCGGTCCCATAATATGTTAAACAATGTACCAAGATATATACAATATCTTACAAGGTAATCCTCTTTGGAATCCACAGTTCAGCTAATAAGTATTCCTCTCTCTAATCTCTCTAATCCTTAGTTGATATAGGTCAGGAAAACATTAAAACTAAGCTTCATTTGATAAAACTAAGTGTGGATTTCTTGTTAATTCTTTCTGCATTTTTTGTTATTTTATTTTGAGAACAATGTCAAAGTTTGGGATTTTAACTTCCGTTCATTTCAATGGGAAAGACTAAAGATGTAATCCTATACCTCCTTCCCTGCAACACCATCTTCAGTTACGTATGCATAAACCCCCAGGTTTCAAAGGAACACGGCGTCATTTTATAAGGATTTTCCATCTGCATAACAGCAATAGTTGTTAAACTTCTGCATGCAATCTGGTTTGGGACAGGTTATTTGAAGGGCCACCTGCAACTACAAGAACCTGCCCAGGCCTTAGGCTCTGTTCACAGGCCTGCCAGCAAGATCAATTAGATAGATGGGCACAAGTCCTTTTTTTTTTGGTAGTGTCCCGCTGCTTGTGGAAGTCCCTCCCAAATATGGGAGGAATTCAATGTAGAGCTCCACCAGTGCAAGCATTTCTGTTTGCCCATTAGAACAATCTTGCCTCGATCCAGGGATCTCTCTCTCTCTCTCTCTCTCTCATACGGGCAAGAGTGCAGGGGGATGAGATGGGGAAAACCTCATTGCGCTAATGGAAGACATTGTGTGGGCTTCTGCTAGTGACACCAGTTACCTGACTCTGGCCCACAATGCTCTCCAGATGTTTTGGACCAGGGTTTTGTTTCACCCGGAACTCAATTCCAGAACCTGTCAGGTGGGTGCCATTGCCATTATAAGAGAAAGAGGGAGGCATTCATGGTGAGTTGAGTTCAGGTGGGCACCTCTTTTTCTAGAAAAATAGCACTGTTTTGGACTATAGCTCCCATCAGCTCCCACCAGCATGGCCAAAGGTCACGAATGGTGGAAGCTGTAGTCACCAACATCTGGAGGGCAGCACATTGGCTACTCCCGCTGGAAAGTATTTCAGACAGCTGTTTTAGTTTTTTAGGGATACATATATAATGTTTTTGGGGGGATGCGGGTGGCACTGTGTGTTAAACCACAGAGCCTAGGGCTTGCCGATCAGAAGGTCGGCGGTTTGAATCCCTGTAACGGAGTGAGCTCCCGTTGCTTGGTCCCTGCTCCTGCAAACCTAGCAGCTCGAAAGCACCTCAAAATGCAAGTAAATAAATAGGTACCACTCTGGCGGGAAGGTAAACGGCATTTCCGTGCGCTGCTCTGGTTCGCCAGAAGCGGCTTAGTCATGCTGGCCACATGACCCAGAAGCTGTATGCCGGCTCCCTCGGCCAATAAAGTAAGATGAGTGCCACAACCCCAGAGTCGTCCACGACTGGACCTAATGGTCAGGGGTCCCTTTACCTTTACCTATATAATGTTTAAATCATGTAGGAGAGTCACCCTTGGAGAACATGACCTGAGAGGTAGCATATATATCCTGGAAATAAATTAATAGAATGCAGTCATTGTTGATATGTGTGCATCTTCCCAAAAGAAGGTGCTGGGTGTGTTTCTCTACTTGATTGGGGTTCAATTTACTGCTTCGCTGCTTGGACAATTTCACATGCCTTAGGCTGTTTGAACTCATTTATATGAGCAGACATAGTCAGTATAAATATGAACCTGAACATCTTCTATCTCACACAGTCATGCATTTCCATAGTAAAATAGAGCCTTATATTTGGAATAGTCTTTGTTTAAAGCCTTCTGACTTTATTTTATTCTTTCTCCCCTGCTCCAAAAAGGGGAAAAAAGGAGGGGGGAAGCCCAATTATAATGGAAGCTTCAATTTATGCTTTATGAACAATGCCAGCATCATCATTTTAATGTTGTCCATATGGGCTTCTAATAATAGATAAGAGACTACACTTGTATTGTATGTCTTAGAGACATTTAAAATCTTGATAGGGAAAGGCTGATTTCATTGGCCCCACAGTTAAAGGAAAGCAGACCCTAATTAAAAGAATTCTGTTCTGAATTAACTAGTTTGACATGTGCTAATTGACAGTTCCTGTGAAATGGTTCTAATTAAAGTCAATATGTCTTTTTCAATTAAAAGGAAATTAAGAATATACTAATATACATTAACAACTTAATCTGCCTTCAATATCCCATATATCAGCAGCCTTAATGTTATTGGAGAGCCATCTGACATATATCTTCCACTGTTTGGTTGCAAAGTCTTATTACTCCAAAAGAACACCAACCATATATGAATCCCCTTCCGCAAGGAGAAAGCTGGATTTTGCTCTCATTTTTGCAGACCTTAAGTGCAAGGATGATTGAAGGTAAACCCACGTTTCTTGACAGTTAAGGTAAGGAGGTATTCTTATTACACTGCAAACTTTGGTTACAAAAGTTATTCATTAACCAACTAGGAAAACCGTCGGACATTGCTCCTACTACTAATCAGAAGGCTGGCCCATTTTCAAGATTTGACCCAAGTATAAAATAAATTCATATGAGACGTGCCTAAGAAAACTGACTTTCCCCTATTATATTCTTTTTATCAGCTTGAAAGGAGATGCTCTCAATGAATACTGTACTTTTTGATTTATATAAAAATGAAAAGTATGATTGCCTGGTAAGTAAAGGGAGAATCCAACACTGAGCAAGTTGAGAACAGATTTTGAGGGCTGCAGAGTGAAGGAGAAGAAGGCAAAATCCTGATGTCCATAGGTGGTCAATTTTACTCAGAGTATACCCATTGAAATTAATGAGCATGACTAAGTTAGGTCTATTTCAACCGGTGAATAAAACTTTGTTGAATACCACCCTGTATGTCTGCATTCAGCCCAATGTGCTGGAAGCTGCCCCTTATGTGAGGATAAGGAAGTGTTGTTTATCAACCACAATATTAAATCAAATATATATTATCAATACTTTAATGCTAACAGCTGTGCTGATTGATAATATTCCTTTGCCCTTCCTTCAATACCAGCACTGATACATTTAAGCAGCTACAATATATGGTAGACTATTAAAATCCAAATGATTTCCTTACATAAAATATATGGGCTAACTTTGGTTTCTGTCTGTTTCAATTGTTTACAACGAACATAATTAATTATGTTAATTTTGGAGTCACTCTTCCCTTGTAAGCAGCATACAGTTTAATTGAACGTGGAAAAGTGCCTTATATTGAGTCAAACTACTAATCTATCTAGCTCAGTATTATCTGCACTGACTGGCAGCATTTATCTGGGGTTTCAGAAAGGGACTTTTCCTAACCAGCCATGTAGCTAGCTGTCCTTGTGGTAGTAGGCACCCACATTTCTAAATGGGGCATTTCTAGAAGGTGAATTGTGCCAACCAATTCCTGCTCCACCGCCCCACATCACTGCTGGAGAGGATGTGAGGGCCAGGCCAAGGGAAGGGAAAAATATGTTCTCCCCACCCCACCCCCATCTTTCCAAACATAGCTGTCAATGCCAAGGATTGAACTTGAGGCCTTCTGCATGGAAAACACATGTTCTGCCACTCTCTCCCTTTTTTTAAATAAGAACTTTGGTATAAGTTCTCATCCTAAAAGACATGAAGAGAATCCATGGCCACATTCATACCATAAATTTGAAGCACTGTGATACCACTTAAAACAGTCAAGGCTTTGCCCAAAGTATTCAGGAAGCTGTAGTTTGTTAAAGGTACTGAGAGTTGTTGGAAGACCTCTACTCCCCTTACAGTTCCCAAAGTTCCCTGCGAATTTGTAAACAGTTCTGGAAAATGTAACTTTGGGAAGCGGGTAGGGGGGTCTTCTAACATCAGGTGTACATGGCTTCAGGCATCAGTGGTATGAGTGCACTGGAGCCAGAGGAAATGTGTACACAGCCTGAAAAAAAGGCCATAGAGGGTCCTTCGTCAGAGTGAGACATCCTAGGCAAGGTGGCCAGGAGACTGCCTGTACCACCACTACTGTGCCACAGTGACTAGAATTTTTGGCCCTCCCTCATCCCGCTCTAAGAATGAGGCAGGGTGGAGGAGCAGAGCCCTGCTGTAGCATCATATGGGCAGCAACAGGATCTTGAGGTGTGGTCCAGCAGAGAGACCACAAATTTACTACTCCGTCTGCCCATTGCTTGAGACCATTTTTTCATTTTGCCCCGTGACTGGAGCAGAGTGGGAGGAAGCACATGGCTGAGGCTTGCTCATGTAGCACTAAGCCATGGTTCAGCATGACATCTGAAGTGGACCAATGCATCAAGATGGTGTCCTATGCTTATAGCTCAGTCCTTTGGATGTATACGGGGGAGAGCTTCCAGGTTATTACTGATAACCCCTCTTTATTTCCAGCAGATCCAACGTTTTCCCAAAGAATAACTTCTGCACTACTTTCTTACTCACAATTCGCAGGAAGCAAACTCCAGAACAGAAGCAAGTAGGAACAGGGGTGAAATCATTCGTGTATCCCCTGCTTATATAAACCACCTCCAAATGAAGTTGTTGATTCAACCTAACAATTGGTGTCCTGGGGGGAGTTCTGAAAGGTGACACTTTGTCTCAACAACTTTCGATTTTTCCTTCAAAAAGCTCAACAGTTTTGGGGTATCCTGGTTTTTACTTTTTGAAATATGGCAACCCTAACAAACCAAGATCTTAAACCTACTTCAAACCATGGTTTAAAAGCCTGTCTTGCTTTGAACCTGGTAACCTTGGTTCAAATAAAATGGGAAATTCTACTTAAAGACTTCCAGTTTAACTGTTTCACACCGTGGGGAGAGGCAAGAGGGGCCTTTGCACAGGCAAAGGATTTGTACATATTTCAGCTTATTAAAATGAGATATATTCCAAAAGCAGCTATAGGATCCAAACCAGGATGATTAAAGTTCAATAACATGTGCATTGTTAATATCAGCATTACCAACTGATTTATTTGTTTGTTTGTTTTGCCTTTTGAAATAAGCTTCATTTGACATGGATTTTTTTTCCTAACTCTGCTACAGTAAATATGTGTTCTTATTAGGTTACTAGATTACCATGATTTTTATGGTGAGAATAGGGCAAGTGAGAACTGCAACAAAATATTTCAGTTACAGGTAGGTAGCCGTGTTGGTCTGTCATAGTCAAAACAAAATAAAAAGTAAAAAAAAAATCTTCCAGTAGCACCTTAGAGACCAACTAAGTTTGCAGTGCATCCTCATTCCTAAAAGCATCTGAAATGTCTGGGGAAACCCGGGTGTTTGACAGCCCATATTGGAAGTGTTGTTGCTTTTGCTGATTTTCATTTAAAAAGAGGTTAAAAACTTCATTTTCTTTGGAGATTTTGCAAAAAAACAAGTCTCCCCCCCCCCAAAGAAAATCGAAATAAAGTTCAACAACTTCTGCCAAAAAAAGCTCAACAACTTGTCTGGATTTTCACTTTTTGAAATATGGGAATCCTACCTCCAAGCAATACTTGTTTTCCCACCACCACCTCACAATTCCATTTTTCATCTTCCAACCATTGCTATACATTGTGTAGCTACTGAGCTTGTCCAGTACTCTTTGGACTATTATTAGTATTATTATTAGTATTAGTATTAGTATTAGTATTATTTATTGAATTTATATACTGCCCTATACCTGGAGGATTGCCCCCTCAGATTTGTTTAGCAGTGACTTACCTGTATGTTTGTTTTTATTTCCTAGTTCATTAGACTTCAGTTCCCATCATCCTTGACAAATCAGACCACGCTGTCTGAGGCTGATGGGAGACCTAGTCCAGCATTACCTGGGGTTCCAAGGTTTGGAAAGGTTGCCTTAAAGGAACAATTTGCACATTAGCAATAATTCATCTGCACCATTTTGCTCCTCTTTCTATGGCTACTGATTATCATAACCCTTCTACAAGATTAAAGTGGGAGTGTGCAGACAAGAATACAGACATTCTGTCCTGCCTTTCCATTATGGAATGCTCAAGGTGGCTTACAGAAAAATTATATTTTTTTAAAAGCTGTAAAAATCAAATCAAGTAAGCACTTTTAAAAGAAGGTACAATTGGCATGTTTTTTAGGCTGCTTCCCAGTCCCCAAACCCCTCATCCAAACCTCTGGAGAACAGGTCCCTGGAGAGACAGCACACCCTTAGACTAGGAAGTACATGTATGTATGCCACTTTCCTCTTTCTGACTAGACAATGCATTACTGCTGCTATATAAACAGAGGAAGTGTGATGATTTATTATTATGACCCAGTTCTTACGTTTCTCTGATTTTCATGGCTTTAAATCAGAAAGAGTTTTAAACTGGAACTATTTTTAACTGCCTTTGTAAGTGAAATTGTTTTTAAATGTTTGTATTATTTTATATATGGAATTGTTTTTAATTGTTCTTTTATGCCTTCTTTTATGCCTATAACTTTTATTTTATTTTATTTATGATTGTGATATGTTAGTGTTGCAACCCACACTAAGGACCCTGTTGTGCAGGAAGGTAAGAAGCAGAAATAAATAAATACATAAAAATCCAATTTCATGATGACACACTGGTTTTATTACATACACCACTCTTATTGGTTTTTCTTGATTTGTGGTGTATAAAATAAATAAGCAAACAAAACAGGCATGCAGGTTGAGCTCGTGGTCACCTTAGGCAGTACACCTTTCTTTAAATTAAAGTCATTTCGGCTAAACATATTGAAATTCTATATACAGATTGATGGTGCAAAGCTATTCGTGAAGGGTCTGGTGCTTTAAAGCTATTTGGAATAAAGGCTTTCTGGTGATCTCAAAATGGTGCAAATGTTGGGGTTTCCCCTTAGGCTTTGCATACAGGTGTGCAAGGCTTGGCTCTCCAGTTCTTGGCTTGTTCTGGTTTTAATCTCACTGTTGGCAGATGGCAGATGGGAATGTTTTGTGGCTTGTAGGCTTTGGACTTTGCTGATCCAACCATGATCGCTCACACAGATGCACCAGAGAAGAGCCATCTCAGTCCTTATACAATTTCCAGATTCCAGCTATCTTTGCCTTTATACAAATAATTAACCCGGCATTCTTTCTGTTTATATCCCAACTAGCAAAAGCAGAATTGTTTGTGTGAGGAAGAAACTGCTGTGTTGGCAAGGCGAGGCAAGCACATCCTAAAAAATGCTCCAGTCCAAGGAAAATTTTTCTTGGCAGTGGGTCTGTTCAAGTAATCAGCATGTGGGACATGGTATGCCATGGCCCAGGCAAGACCCCCTGTTACTAAAGCCTGTTTCTGCTCAAGTATCTGTCCCCCATCTCTCCTCCTCCCTCCCCCCACACCAGTCACATTTGCCTGCCCTTGAGTTCTGTGAAATAACTATACATCCTCTCTTATATATACATTCTGGAAACTGTTTTCACTGCTAAAACAGAACAGATAAACATATTTTCAATATTTATTTGTTCAGCAGATAGAAAACAAAGTAATATGGGGTGGTTTTAATATCTTATTGGCTTTGCTATCCCAAGATCTTGGCCTCGGGCAGCCTTTCTTTACACACCAGGCACTGTGCTTCCCTTCTCCCCCACCCCCTTTGTTTGGTTTTTTAATTGAATATTTCATACCTTAGGTCAGCTGATTCTGGCCCCTGTTTGTTTTCCACATTCCAATGTGCGTCGCAGCATCAATTTTTAATTATTGTGGTTGTTATGATGAACATGAAATGCCATTCAAGTTGCTCTCTTCGTTGCCTGGGAAAAGAAAGGAAAACTCCTTTTAGTATCAATGGCTGTAACAGACTGACTGCTTTTACCAGCTTTATTTTTTTTAAAAAAGTTCCAAGCTCCTGTTTCTTAATTTTCTAGACCCTTCTGAAGTTTTTTTCAAACTATGTGTAAAAAATAAGACCCAGGCTGCTTCCTGACTGTTGTTATTTTGCAGATGGGATTCAGCTGCAAACCAGCAAATGGAAAGCGCACAGTGAAAATGGATTTGGAAGGAACTCTTGCACAGCTCACCAATGGATTTTTTGCAGTAAAGAAAGTGATGGGCAAAAGGCACCAGAAAGTGTGGGGTAGTAACAGCTGCTTAAGGCGGCATTGTATAACCTCCTGGCAAACAAATCAGAACAAATGCTCAATAAACAAGTGATGTTGTATAATGCCCCGCATAATTAGTGTATACAAATCGGGATACATCACAGATCAATTACCACAGATAAGGCTTTTATCACCTCAAACACAATACTTCTTAATGGAGCTACAAGCTTCTGTAGGCTGAGATATCAGCTGAGACATCACACAAGGATGTGTGAATATCAGCTCTACATTTTTGGCCTTTCGTGATGTGGAGGCTCTAGCTGTCAATGAAAGAAAGAGCTTCAGTGTGACATCATCCTGCAACTTGGTCATTCACTGGTCATACAGGGCAGCTTTTAGCAAAAGGCAAAAAATATGGTGAAGCATCAGCTCACTTTGATGGAGTTGGTATAATGCAGGCTTCCTCAACCTCGGCCCTCCAGAAGTTTTTGGCCTACAACTCCCATGATCCCTAGCTAGCAGGACCAGTGGTCAGGGATGATGTGAATTGTAGTCTCAAACATCTGGAGGGCTGAGGTTGAGGAAGCCTGGTATAATGGTATAAGTAATTGCTCACAAGTAGAAGCAAAGGCTTCACAGATTGAGTTTTGATGTCTAATATAAATTTGAGTTTTGAATTGCAGCGTAATTTTACTGAGAAGCATCTGATAGGCAGAAAATAGATACCATTTATGCAGGATTTTCTCATACCTTCTAAAATGTTTTTGAGCCTAATGACTGTATAGAAAGACATATAGATGCATCATACTGCAGATATGCTTTTCCATCCAGGCATGTGAGAGAATTTGCAATAAATGAGGCTGATTTTCAAAGAATAAATCTCTAAAAGGGGGGGGAAATACATTGTACATTGTGCTTTCTGACATGTAGGAGCCTGCCCTTGATATATGGCAATAATTGAATAAGTGGACTTTTAAAAATTCATATAGGCTTTAATATTTTTCTTCCACGTAAATATATTCAGTAGAATAGTTACAATTCACTGGGTTGAAAAAGTCTTTTCTTTGATGAGGAGTGTCGCTGTGCAACTCCGAATGAGTGTGTTTGGAAGGTTTAATGGTGTAAAATGACACAAATGTTTCAAGACCGGCTATGCATTAGTACACAAGAGTGTGCTGTGAGGATAACAGGAACATTGAAGCCACAAATTGCTGGGAATGAAGCATCATTCTGTTTAAGTCTGTGTGTGACAGGGGATCCTCTCAGCACTTTCATCAGTGCAAATGCAATTAAAACATTGCCTGCCCACAATAAAGGGGAAGGTGTTATTTATTTTCAGCTAGCTGACAACCTTTTACTTAGCAAGTGTGCAGGTTTGGAAGGAAGTTGGGGATAAAACGTTCCTCCAAAGGGGGGAAATCTTTGCTCTTTCCATGGTCTTTGCCGCATGTGTCTTCAGTCTCTACAAGAATCTCCAATTACTTGTGGAATTTTTAAAGTTTGTTCATTATTTACTTATTTATTTACTGTACTTATCACCCTGCTCTTCCCCCTAATGGAGCTCAGGGAGTCTAAGAACAATGTTTAAAACAAAATAAATGTATTTAAAACAGTAATTAGGAGTCATCAATGAATCAACAACAATGATACAGTTGACCGTAGGCCATTTCTTTTGCGGCAAACCACCAAAAGCCTAGTGAAATAAAAACATTTTTAGGTTGCCGTCTAAATGTCAGTGTTGTGGGTGGCAATCAAATCTTCGTCCAGAAGGAATTCATAGACTGGCGGACAGGGGTACTACAGAGAAGATGTACATTATGCAAAAGATGTACTTACTCTTTTGAAGATTCGTGTTTTGCTGGAGCTGGCTCTGCCATGAAGCAGAGGAGGCAATACGCTTCAGGTGATCCTGCCCAGGGTGGAGCTGAGGAAAGAATAGAGGAAAACAGAGAATGGTGTCTGAATGGTGCAAGTCCTTTGAAAAGTGGTGGTCCTCAACTGCGAGGGAGAAAAATTTGGGTCTGGTTTCAGGCACCAAAATATCTTGGACAAGTAATCCATATTGCATTCATATTAGGGATAGAGAGAAATTTTGTTCGATTCACATTTTAAGGCAAACCTGCCTAATTTGGCCTTCTGCAAATACACGAACTGAATTTCAATTTCACGATTCATTTCTCCTACCCAAAGGATGTGTTTTTAAAAGTGCAAATATTAGGGGAAGATGTGCACACACAAAAATATATATAGTTTAGTAAGAATAACATACTAAGATCCATTATATTGGTTTAGAAAAATGCTTGCAAAAGTGTGTCTATTGGGCAAAATTGGGGGAAAGTCCCACCTGTAAATTAGGGGAAATGTGCACCAAAATGCTGGTGGATTTTCATCAGGACTTTTTATTTTATGTATAAAAAAATCACCAGATGTTGAGAAACTGAAAAGACTAGAAGTGTCATATTAAGAGAGTGACTAGGCAATGAAGCTGGAAGGTACTACTTGCTGGAAACAGAATTTCAAAGAACCAGACCAATTTTTGTTCTAAATCTCTTATGAACTGAACTTAAGGTTGCACCTTATTGTGCAACAAAATTGGACAATCTGTTGCCCTCAAAAATCCGCTAGCACAATTGTTACCTGGTCCTCTGTGCAGCAACATTAAAACTCACCCACCCACTACTGTAAGAGCCTTTGTGCTAGTGAGCAGAGAATGCTGGACAACACCTTGTGCCATTTTTGGTATATTACCATGACCAGCTTAACGGTCCACATACAGTAACCATCATTAACATCTTTCAAACCTGTTATGGATGCTCTTGGAGTCACATTTCCCTGCTTTAATCCACATAGTGGCACAGCCAGAAAATGACAGCTGACACACTTCTCCGTGTCACAAGGGTCATATACAATTAAGAACAGAATAGCTAATAAAGCTCCTTTTCTCTTCTCTTGAGTTCATGTGTCACTGTCGAATATTCAGCTTGTATTTACAATGCCATATTGCTTTTTAAGGATGTTTTCACACATGAGGCTTAAATTGATTTTTGTTTCAATTGATCTGTAATGCAAATGTAAAGCTTACAGTGACCAGAATGTACATTTGATTTTAAAATGGCTATTTTCTGCTTTCTTTCACACATTAACAACATTCACACATGGTACAAATAAGCAACGTGAAAGGGACTCAAAAGTGCTCTTTATGACATGTGTGAAAATGCCCTTGTAATCTACAATGTTTTCCAACATGAGCAGAAATCCGTAATATGTGCATTTGATATAAGAGGAATGTGATGCTGTCAAAACCTAAGGGTAGCTCACACAATTTCCGATGTAATAATAATATTCATAGAATCATAGACTTGCAGAGTTGGAAGTAACCCCAAGGGCCATCTAGTCCAACCCCCTGCAAAGCAGGAATCTCAGATAAAGCATCCATGACAGATGGCCACCCAACCTCTGCTTAAAAACCTCCAAGGAAGGAGAGAGCCCACCATCTCCCATGGGAGACCGTTCCACTGTCGAACAACTGTTATTGTTAGAAAGTTCTTCCTGATGTTTAGTCGGAATCTCCTTTCTTGTAACTAGAATTCATTGGTTTGGGTCCTAGCCTCTGGAACAGGTGAAAACAAGTTGGTTCCATCCTCCATGTGACAGCCCTTTAGATATTTGAAGATGGCTATCATATCTCCTCTTTGTCTCCTCTTTGAAGGTGACTAAGATCTGTGCACTTGCTTGACATCATCACTACATACACAATATAATATATTTATTGCAGTACGCACATTCCTATGCATGCATTTCCCCTTCCCAAAGCCCACCCATTCACTTTTTAGATGGACGGATTACAAAACTTGGATGCATGCATGTACATACCAATGTAAGCACATGTTACTTTCATATTACATCACTCATCTATGTGGTAGGCACATACCGGTACATAGGCCGCCACACCACTATAGATGCTTTTTTTTTCTAAACTGGAGACCACTATAGTAGCCAAGGTTGAAACATTAAGAGAATGCCTTACCCAAACTATTCAACACAACATTATCACTGGGGTTATACTGTAGCATCTTATCAAATATTATCGTTTGAATTAAATACAGTCATGTGTAGTCCATTTCTTTGTCCACATAACCTTGCTTTCTGCAACTGTTGACTTTACTCATTGTCTTTGATTTTCTCAGACCTGTGATGTAAAATCACGGTCATGGATCTAAAGTGGAATAAGTAATTGCTTGATAGCTTCTTGCTAACTCTGGAAAGTGCTGTGCAGCTGCTGATGTATGTTTGTGCTGGCATTGCAGAGTGGAGCCCTGGGAATAAGGAATCTGACTTCAGAGAAACAAGAGCTAGCTTCAAAGAAGGGAACAAGTCTCCCCAGCTGATAGAACTTTTACTGAAAGAAAAACAACAATGAACTAAGAAACACACCAGTAATATCTCTTGTTACTCCTCTGCAATCCTTTTCCAAACTTTATTTTCATTTATCTGATTACACACTTCCGTCTCCACAATCTCCATTGTGATGGTTCTACCTTTTCTGTTAGTTTAGGTGCTTGATGGTAGATTACAGTGAGACCACATTACTTCAAAGCACACCTTTTAGTTATTAAAGCAAAAAATATGACTCCCATTATTATGATATGTCCTTAGAGGCTTCTACAGATTTGGAGGTACTAAATCCAAGGAAATGATTTGATGTCTATTAGTTGTATGTGTTTTCTTTACATGTTTATGTATTGTTTTTTTAATATTTGCTGGAAGCTGCCCAGAGTGGCTGGGGAGACCCAGCCAGATGGGCGGGGTACAAATAATAAATTATTATTATTATTATTATTATTATTATTATTATTATTATTATTATATTAAGAAGCTATTGTGTCCTAATAAATAGCTCACTGAGAGTTTTTACTTGTAACCTGACATATTTTATCACAACAAATCTAGCCTCGGTCATACTTTTCGTATGGTGAATTGGTAGGTGCATTGGCGGAGGAAGAGGAGTGCAGGGGAAGCGCACCACCCCCGGCAGCGCGATCCCGGTGGAGTGCCATCGCGGCTGCCCCCCGCCCACACTGGGCACTACGCCCAGGATGTGCGCCAGCCCCACCCCTGCCTGCTCTCTGCCCCCCGGTGCCGGAGCATGAAGCTCCACTACTGGGTAGGTGGGCCTCCAATTGTTCCCATTTTATTTCTTTTAAAATAAAACTAACATAAAACAGTGGGGCTGAAATAATGTGTATCTTTCCAAATTTGAACTTGGGGGGGGAAGGAAAATAAAATATTATCATAAGACTCTAGTATTACCCTGTTCAAAGCAAATAGGGAATTTTGCCACTCCAGTTATAGACAAAAGGAGCCTAGTTGGGCATTGTTGGGTATTATGACTATAAATTAGCAAATCCACTATTGCCATGTTAGTTTGCACCTATTAACAATGCTGAATGGTTTGTTTAATACCCATTAAGCTTTTACTTGCAATATTTTCACTTGGGTTAGCCTTCACAGAAACTGGTTTGTTTTTTTAAGGAAAATTTGAACATTATCAATCAGTTTCATTCTCCTGGCTGCAGGCAGTGCAAACTAACATGAGTATAACATTAATACACTATTCAACAAAATTCAATTTGGCAAAATAATACTTGGTGCACCACTATGTTAAAGACACACCTATGCACACTTACCTGGGAGAAAGCTCCATTGACCTCAGTGGTACTTACTTCCAAATAAACATGTACAGTATTTGTAACTGCTCATTTTTAAAGTACCATTTGCAAAATAGAGACCAATGGCAAGAAAAGCCATGCCTACTTCTACATTGTCTCATGCTTGCCTTATGGGGAAACAAATAAGATGAATGGATGTCCATGCATGCAACAGGTTTTTGTATACCCAGTTTAGCAGAACCATATGTAGAAACACTGGGGGTTGCTTGATAGAAGACAGCTATTACTTAAAAGGATAGTTCTGTTTATTCAGTTGTAGTTGGTGGGAGGAAGAATAGTACAAATAATATTTTTTCCCCCTGAGTAAGTTGTAAAAAGTGTGACTTACACAACAGCATCAGAAGAGCTTGCCATTGTTCAATGAATCACAGTGAGAGAATAAATTCATAGTTTTACCTGTATTTACATTAGGCAATGGTTCCACGAAAACAAAGAAAAGGATGCAAGTGACCTTCCTGCTAGCCATTTGCTTGGGTTCCCTGCAGATAGTCAGTGTGAGCAGGAAATTGGCAAAGCACAGTCTGAAAATAAAAATGTAGCTCCATCAGTAAAGAACAGAAAAAGGCTTTCAGCATTGATAGTGCACATAGCCGAGCTAAGCTCCTCCTTACCTTTCAAATGATCTGCCTCTACATCACAGTGTAACATTTTTATGTATGCCTTTTTCTCAAGAATATTTCAGCCTCATGTACCAGTATTTATCCTCACAACTACTTTGAGAGGTATGATGGACCTGTCAAGGTTCACGAGTGCTGGAAAATCTCAACCTCTGTCTCCCATGTTCCAACTGTCTTCTCCATTCACAACATACTTGGATACTTTTCACGTGATTATTTAATACAGGGCACACAGAAATCCAAGAGAAGTTACCCCGGAAGAGAAAGGGATGAAGGAGCCTGGTTGGCATGGCCCCAGGAAGCAGAGGGAGAGGACAAAAGGTCAAAGGAGGTAGGGGGGCTGATAGACTCTGAGATATAAGAAGAAAGAGTTAGGCTCAATACAGGGGGGGAGAGGAAAGACGGATGGTGTCAGATAATTGAGAGAAGAGTGAGCAAAATCCAGCAGAGGGCCAAGGAAAGACTGGTTCTCATGGCCTCACTCTGCCAAGAGGTGCAACCTTCTGGATGCATGGGTGGGTAAATAAAGCAGGTGCCCATAGAAAGAAGAATGCAGCGGCACCAAAGGAAGAAGGAAGCTAAGGAGCTCTGACATTGAACTGGGCACACTGTGAAAGGCCACCACAATTTGCAAGCCTAAACTAAGGCCTTAAGGCTTTGTATCCAACTCTGGAGTGATGCTAAGCACCAGAAGGTGGGTGAATAAACCTCTTTTCTTTCTATGGTGTGAGGAAAGTGTGGTGCTACTTCGTTCTCCTTTGATCAAACACAGAAAAGCTGTAGAGCTTCGACCATCAGGCCCCAACACATGAGGGAACACAAAAATGAATTAAGTGGAAGAATGAATTTTCTACCACACACTAAGATTACATTTCCTTTATGTTCAGTGTCATCCCTTGCCAGAAAAAGAAATGTAAAGAAACAGCCATTGGCAGGAGTCAAACTTGGGTGTTTTGTTTGTTTGAAATATTTCTTAGCTGTCCTTCATCAGATTCCAGAGTACAAGAGCATGAATAAAATCTGCAATGACCTAAAAACAAAAGGCAGCCAGATGGAGCTCCCATTCCCAGAAAATGTTTCTGCATGATTTTCAGGCATTCTTCCTTTCCCTCCCACCCCCATGCTACAGCCCTCCTCATTCAGAAGTTCCCCCCAATCCTTAGGAGAAGGGGGGAAAGAGGTGGGTAATGTCCCTTTCCATCTATTAGCTTTCTCCAGCATATCTGTAGATCAAATACCCTTTTCCCCATGCACCCTACTTCCCAGAATGGTAAGTAACCAGATATAAAGGGGGACCAAACTTTTCTGCCTTTTCTCATTGCATAGAAAAAGGAATTTCAGCAGGTGTCGCTGGACTGTACCACTTCAGACTACAGGTGACATGTCTACTCATGTAACAAGCTCTTTGCAATCCGACTTCAGGGACTTTTCTTCTACCCGCAAATATGTTAAAATGGAATTCTTCCATCTGCAGTCAAAAGTGGTACAATCCATTCTGCTGTGTGTACTGACCAGGCCATAGGTCAAAAGCAAGAGGCTTAGTAGGTAATATATTTTGTTAATGGGCTTGCTCTTATAATGTGCATCTAGCTCAAGTATTTGCAATTGTTACCAGGCCTTCTAAAATCCTTTCTGTTATCTGAGTATCATTTTATCTAGCTTGCTATTTGCCGGTGTCATCTGCAATAAATAATTGGCTTAATAAATGCTCACGTTTAGCCTCCATCCCTAAGAGGCAAAACATAATGTATGCATTATTTCTTTGAAATAGCAATTTGTAAGTTTTGCCAAGAAGTTATACATTTGATATAGAGGAGTTTGCAAGGCAGCAGAGGAATAAAGACCATTTTTGTAATGCAATCCTGTCTCAGTCAAGCTCTTGCAGCTAACAAATCCCTTGGCAGGAAACCTCTCAGTGGACTGTTTCCAAGTCCTCAGCCTGAACAGCAGTTACAGGCTCTTCAGAAGAGCAAGCCCAAGATGGTTCCGCACCTTTGACTTCTGACACTTCATCCTCCTGTTACCTCATGCTTAGTGAACCTCTGAAGGAATACTTGGCTGCCCTGTTTATAAACAGCCTTTGCCTTCTTCAGAAACAGCCTGGAAGGACGTATCTAGGTCACAAGCTACAAAACAGTCCCCTAATTAAGTCAAAGAGCCACATGTCACTGCTTGTACTAGTAGCTGGGTGGCAAAGATATACCCTGCATGGAGCTGGCGCCCCACCCAAGGGCAGAGTGAGGTGGCTGACAGAGGCAGCCAGTGCAGGAGGGCAGAAAGCCATAGACAGGTGCTGTGGGACAGAGCTGTGTGTACACCGCTATGCAGCATATCCTGTGCCCCTTAGCTAGCATAGCCTGCTATACTCAAAGGCAGCAAAGGACATTGAACTAAGATTCAATTGCCAGACTAGCTTCTGTATCTAAAAAGGGCAGACATCAAAGGTGCCAACTTGAATAAAATAGGGGGGCAGGTAAACCCTGCCCCACAACAGGCTGTGCACACACACCATTTGAATGGCAGTGTCCATAAACTTGGGGGGGGTTCAGATTCCTCAAATATTTTATTGAGGAGAGGTGGAGGGACCTTCACCCCTAGGAGTCCATCCTGTCCTTCACTTCGGACAGCAAAATGTCTTGTTTTAATCATCCTACTAGCAAGCCCAATAGTAAAAGATGACTCAGCTCGCCGTGTCTCCCGCCAGAAGTTCAAACAGCAAAAAAAAAAATGGGCCCTTCCTGTGACATGCCCTGAAAGTGAAAACATGCCACACTTAAGCTTGCGGCGGGGACGGGACGACCAACTCCTGGTTCCATTGGAAGACTTTTTTCAAACTTAATTGCTGTGGAGGGCTTGGTAATCATCTTGGAGAAAGCAATGGGAAGGGAGGGAAAGAGAAGAGTTTGAAGAGTTTGGATTTGATATCCCGCTTTATCACTACCCGAAGGAGTCTCAAAGTGGCTAACATTCTCCTTTCCCTTCCTCCCCCACAACAAACATTCTGTGAGGTGGCAGTTAAGCTTGGAGGAGAATGTAGCCATAATGGGGGTGTGCATGCATGTAGACATGTGAGAATGTTGTGTGGTGCATGCTGTGTGTGTGTGTGTGTGTGTGTGTGTGTGTGTGTGTGTGTGTTGTGGCTAGGGATGGGGGAATATGTCCATTTCAATGTCTCTAAAGTTTTTTATATTTCCAGTCTTAGGGTAAGTCCTCCACATTTCTACATTCTACATTCTATGTGCAGTCTGTGCCTTCCATTATCACTGGCTACTAATAATGATGACTATATGCTACTTCAGGATCTGGTTGGCCACTGTGGCCTGAAGAAGCCATTCTTTTACCTAAGAGTCATGAGGTAATGCTTTAACAGTGCATTCCCATGCATATTTACTCCAGCAGAAGTAAGTTTCATTATATTCAGTGGGCTTACTTCTAAGTAAGTTGATAGAGGACTGCAGCCTGGAGGTCCTACATGAAAACCACAAATGTCAGGAGACATGAATCCAGCCCCATCGTGTAAAGAGAAATGGGTTTCTGTTTACCCCAGTTTCACACATGGCAGTAGTTCCACTTTCTTATTTTTCTGTGGTGAATGATTTTACCCACACCTTTATAAAAATTCTTTGCCTTATTAATCCTGCTCTCAAAACTAAAACAAATTAATTTAAAAGAGCGTTGTGTTTTAGTTCATTTTATTCGGTAGTCAAAAGGTGTGGTTGCCAAGAGGAAATTTCATCATGTTTCTGTCATGTAGGTTGTGGTTTGGGGGCAGGAAATAGAAATAAATTCACAATTGGGAACAATAAGTTGATGCAGCTGGTAGTTTGATCAGATTGGACCCCTCAGTTCAGTTTCAGGTCAACACTGAACTCCCACAATCTCTTTTAAAATTCATTGATATATTCTAGTGAGCTATTTCCAGTACTGACCTACATTCTTGACACATCTCTGACTTCACTAGGGTTGTATAAGGTGAAAATCAATGAATAACTTGAATGCAGAATTCCACGCCTTCAGATTGTGCCTATTTAATAGCTATTTCACAGGCACAATTTTCTCACTCTGTCCACAATACAAAGTTGTGTACACAGTAGTGAACAGTGTGCATAGCAATGGGTTTTTCTGAAGATCTTGATGTCAAGCTTATTCACATGGATTTTTTCTAATTCCTGTCTTGCTCTGTAATTTCAGTGAAAAGAGAGTGTTTGCCCCCCTTACCCCAGTTCTGTTTATAATACAAACAATATTTGCATATTATATGCATTATTGTATGCATTATTATACACCTATACACTCCAGGTTTCCAAAGTAAGCAACAAATACAATTGTATAGAAATGCATATACTTATACAATTACACTACATAAATATAATACTGCATAGGACTTGGCTCTTACTATATAATAATAATAATAATAATAATAATAATAATAATAATAATAATAATAATATAATTTATTATTTATTCCCTGCCCACTCTAGGCAGCTCCCAACAGAATAAAAAAGCGATAAAACATCAAACATTAAAAACTTCCCTTCTAAAAGTCAGATAGTTGTTTATTTCCTTGACATCTGATGGGAGGGTATTCCACAGGGTGGGTGCCACTACTGAGAAGGCCCTCTGCCTGCATAATATATGTAATTTTTGCATATAAATTTGCATAGAATTAGTCAGGTTTGTTTTTTAAAAAACCTGATAATACACAAGTGGCTCAGAGATAAGTGGGGACTCAATACAGGAGGTAATACAAAGCTTAACTGGGTCAGAACCACTGGATTCCATATATAATTCTAAGGTGCTTGTGTACAAAGCTTGGGACTAGGATACCTGAAAGATCACTTCACTCTTTATATACCCAACAGATTGCTGAGCTCTACAGGAAAGGGCCTCCTGCAGATATCATCTCATCCTGAAGTTAGCATGGTGGCATC
Organism: Darevskia mixta; assembly: GCA_034641385.1. Classification (NCBI taxonomy): domain Eukaryota; kingdom Metazoa; phylum Chordata; class Lepidosauria; order Squamata; family Lacertidae; genus Darevskia; species Darevskia mixta. The sequence continues at coordinate 1,800,543 of JAWWNH010000038.1, read as the reverse complement.
TGCTCTTTCGAACTCCCTCCCATTATATATCAGACACATGCCATCTTTATTGTCTTTTCCACACCTTTCTCTTCCAACAAGCCTTTTAAGTGGCAATTAAGTGGTGATTACTGTTTCAGTGCTTATGTGCAGTGTTGTTGTTAACTGTTTTGGGATGTTTCTTGAGAAGCAGTTCATGAATTAAACAAATAAATAAATAAAAGTGGGCAAAACCAATTCCTCCTACATCCTTCAGCATGCATGGCTCTGCCTTATCAGCTAGTCAGCGCTGTCAGCCTTGACAATGCCTATCACCTGCTTCAAGGAATGGAACAAGGTTTGCTGGATTCAGTTGGCCCACCTCAAACTACCCAATCAATGCCATACATATAGCCCTCTAAGCCACAACCACCTCCTATGCCACAAATTGCTCTCAAGGAAAACTGGAGCTCCATCCAAGTCAGTGGCCATCACTGCCTCTTGTGGGAGCAAATTCCATAGCTTGCCTATGCACTACATGAAGAAGTATTTTCATTCAGAAGCTCTTTTGTCCTAGAAGGAGGAAGAGGAGGAATTTTGATCTCCTAAGGTCTTCCAACATTTCAGCTTCTTTTGATGCCCCCAAGTCCCATTGTTATGAGAGAGGGAGAAAAATGTGTCCTGAAACCTAGACGCTAAGATAGACTTGAATCCTTATGTGCCTGAATGACAATAATAATTTTGAACCTTAGTTTTTAAAAGCAAAGTGGTAAAAATAAATGAGTCAATACCTGCTCATCTTTAAGGTACCGCAATACTTCCTCATGATTGCAGCAAACATTGCCCATTGCTCTGTGGATCTACAGTCTTAAAACATCAAGTCCAGCAATACGAGGTACTCTGAAAATGCTGCAAAAAGACAGAGAGATATTATTCACATCAGAATGTATACATCCCACTGTCCCACATGACAAAGGAAATTCTACAGGGGAAACACATGCAAATGACTTCACACAATGCCTGCTTTCCAAGATCAATCATTACCTGTGAAATGAAGTTGGTCAATTTGAAATACTTATCAGTCCTCCCTTCTTTAAAATAGGAGAGTCGCTATATAAAAGATACTGAACGCTGTGAGATTTATTCAGGAAAAAAGTAATGTTGAAAAAGAAAAGAAAAACCTGACATCAGGAGGATAGGAAAGTTAACTTGAAAATGAACTGCCTACTGCAGGTGAGTTCAAGGAACTCAAAGTAAAGCAAGAGACACTTCAAAGTGTCAGTAAAAGAGGAGTGTCATGAGGAAGCTGCCAAGTGGGAGCCATGAAATGATGAAAATGAATACAGATCATCTTGTATGTTAAACAGTGATCAAACTTCCTTAAGCGACCCCCTCATCTTTATTTATTTTTTAATATAGATATATTGAATAATAGAACACAAAGGTTCTCAAAGCACCAGACTTGCCTCTCTTGGGAGATTCAGACCATGAGAGATTCAAGCTTCTCACCCTGAGTGCCAATCAACATTTACGCTTTCACTGGTCCACAAAACAGAGCATCGAATTCCTACTTCATTCATACAAGCTGTGCACCTTCACTTGATAGCCAGTAACAGGCTTATTCATTTTGGACAAATGAATCTGAAGAAGTGTGCATGCACATGAAAACTCATACCAAGAACAAACTTAGTTGGTCTCTAAGGTGCTACTGGAAGAAAAAAAAATTTATTTTATTTTGCTAAGCTTTTATCAGTTGAGGGCCAAATTCGCTCAGAGATAATCTGTTCAGAGCCACATGGCAGAGATGAGAGGGGCAGAACCAAAGTGGGCAGGGTCACCCATTTCCTCCACCCTCTCTATCTCTTTACTACCACCCCCCTGTGTGTGTGTGTGTGTGTGTGTGTGTGTGTGTGTGAGAGAGAGAGAGAGAGAGAGAGAGAGAGAGAGAGAGAGAGAGAGAGAGAGTTCCTCTCTCCCTGCGAACTAAAGGTCTGAAATGACAGCTTGCAGAAGGCCTTTGACATTGGGTGAAATCCATCTGGACGCTACACATAGCCTAGAGATACAGATTGCTGCTCCTGATTTATGGCAATTATACTGCCCTTCATAATACGTAACTCAGATTATAGCTGCAGTCAAAGACAACTATGGGGTGCGGCGCTCATCTCGCTTCAGGCCGAGGGAGCCAGAGTTTGTCCGCATTCAGCTTTCCAGGTCATGTGGCCAGCATGACTAAACCGCTTCTGATGCAACGGAACACCGTGATGGAAACCAGAGTGCATGGAAACGCCATTTCCCTTCCCTGCGCAGCGGTACCTATTTATCTACTTGCACTGGTGTGATTTTGGACTGCTAGGTTGGCAGAAGCTGGGACAGAGCAATGGGAGCCCACCCCATCATGCGGATTCGAACTGCCGACCTTCCGATCAGCAAGCCCAAGAGGCTCAGTGGTTTGGACCACAGCGGCAACTGCGTCCCTATACAGAAATGTATAGGATTTTACAGTTAGCCACAATGCTACACCAGCTCCTGTACTAGGCATGATAAGCTGCTGAACATTTTCAAATACAATACCACCTAGAACTATGGGGGGGGATCAGCATAAATCATACCTTCACACCACTCTGATACTTTTTTCCCCATCTGGAGAAATAAATAAGTAAATCCCATTAGATTGAGGAATCTTGTCATGGAGGTGCATACATTTTTACTGAATATTAACCAAATGATTGGTTTATGATTATATTCAAGGCTGAGCTATAATGGTTTAGAAACAGATCAGAAACTATGATTTACATCTCTGGAAGGTATTCTGGTCTCTGAGATTTGCCACACTTGGCAAAGTTCACATGTCTGATAAATGACAGCCCTAGAAGTGTGGGATTTTTCTTTTAACAGTGTTATGCCTTAAAAATCTCTGACTGGACAAGGATAATGGAATTAAGAATCTGCTTTTGTACATTCTTGGTGTGAATTCCATCTGATCCGTAAGTTTTTGTTCCATTCATATTAATGATGCATGCATTACTATCAATACTTTCCAAATCTGGTCTTAAAACTTGTAGGATAGGATCTAAACAATATTGCACAAAACATATCATTCATAAATTTAATACTTCCAATTTATTTATGTATCTATTAAACTTTTAGGCCACTCTTCATTACAAAATACCATAAAACAACATAGTATGCAAAAAGAAAACTCACAAAGCAACTAAAATTATCACGCAGTGGTAAAACAATCACATATAATAGCAGCTGTTCGACACCTCTTAAAACCTTGAATAGCCTTAATTTGATTTGCCAATTGCTAAGAACAGATGTATTTTAATCTGACATCAGAATACCATCGAGGTTGGGGCATTCCAAACCTCCAAAAGGAGACAGTTCCATATGCAGGGTGCCAATGCAAAGATGACCTGATTCCATGCTATTATCCAGCATGCAACAGCCAGCAATGGAACAATGAGAAAACACTCACACTCACAAACAATGACCTCAACACCCTCATCAGCTGACAAAGGGAGAGGACACTGACAAATACTGTGCTGTGCAGGGGTTCATAGGATCATTTATAACACCTTTAGTTCATTCCAGTAACATTGAATTGTACCCCTCTATAGTGTGTGGAAATTTCAAGATTCTTCGGAGGCTATGGAGAGCAGGTTAGAAAATTATTGGATCCAGATCATGATCCAGGCAAAAGTAAGAGTATTTTAGTCCTCTTGATATCAGTGGGAAAGTATGACATAACTCTCTCCTATTGGAATCAGTGGTACTTTAAAAGTGCCTGTCTTAAGACTGGATCATGGTACACATTATTTTATAACAGGATGTCTTACAAATCTGAGCTTCTGAGGCTGATTATATAGGCTGTTTTAATTTAGGAATTAAAACCTTTCATAAGAGTTAAAGAGATGCAGAGAGGATAAGATGTGGAATATAATATGCTGTGGTGGCTTATGCTTAATGCTATCCTTTCAAAGTATGTCTGATATTAAAATGTGTATAGATGCTAGGTGGGTATCACTTTCTCCTTATCCCTTTATCTGTGGCCTGATCCCCAAATTCTTACCAGGACTTCACCAAAGCATTATACCTTTCTGCTTTGTTCTCTTCATCCAAAATCCAAACATCTGACTCATGTCAGTCTAACCTGTCATTATAAAGCAAGGACAGAGCCAAGCAGACACAAGTCTCACCAAACTGAACTAGAGAGAGAGAGAGAGAGAGAGAGAGAGAGAGAGAGAGAGAGAGAGAGTGTGTGTGTGTGTAAGCTTTGCTACAATGTGCAGGCATGTGTGTGTCGCATTCCGTTAGCCATTCACTTGTATCACTGATACACATTGTGACAGCCCCTTCTACAGGCATGTTCAGATTCAGTCAGTTAGTATTCCCAATCATTCTTTTCCATATTTCATAAAGCAAAGCAAAAATGTCATTGCAGGCCACCATGCTGTCTTCGCAAGGAGTAACCATAATGGAATGGTTAGTGATTAGACTGAGTGTGTGGGGGTTAGGGTTAAGGTGTAGTGGTTAGAAAGTTCAACAAAAATGGGAGGCAAATCTGGGTTCAAAATTCCACCCAGATCACTGGGTGACCTTGGTTCTTATTTTGTAGCCGAAACAGCACCACCATCTGTACACAAGGGAGAGATGTCAGAAGGCTTGAGGGAACCCAAAGGCTTGCTTAAGTAAAAAAAAAAAACTTGTGGGGAGCCCAAAAACAACCCAAAGAGGACTGAACTTGTTCAGTAGCTAAGTGTTGTGGGGTGCAGAGGAAGTAGGATAGGGGAAGGGGAATGGAATGGAATGGAGTTTCCTTAAAGAGGATCTGGCTGGAGATCTGGCTGGCTGGTACCTGAAGTAGGAATACACACCGTAGCATTTTGTTGCAGGTGCACTTGTCACTTTCAGTTTCTATAAAAATGATTGTCTCCAGCCAAATCCAGCCCCTCCATTAAGATTGCAATGGTTAAAGCATTCCAAGGGCAGAGTTGCAAAAACTTTGCAATAGCATCATTCACCAAGGGTGCTTAATTGCAAAAAGCACCTCTTGTTAGGTTTCATTTCTAAACATTGTGCCGCTTTTCCTTCTTTGCTCTGCAATGGCTCACTTGCTCACACGTCTCTCCATCTCGGTAGTCGGAGAGCCAAAACAATGTTGCCTGATGTTGTGCTCTCACTTATCTGAATGGTGTTGTGACTCATCTAGATTGTATATATCCATCACATTTTCTGGTTGTCATAAAATTTACACTAACCTGAAAATAAGGAGTGCCCATGGTACATTGAAATTCCAAGAGAAATTTCCCCCAAACTACCAGACATCTATCAAATCCATTCCCTCCTTGAAATAACTTCATATTGACCAGAGCATGTGATTAAGTTTCCTTAGGAAGGGTTTCTATCAGCTACCCCATGTTGGCCCAATTTGGGCTAATTCAGACTATGTGAAATTACAGCAGTAATTCAGATTTGCATTATTTTAAAATCATATTTGAAATGTGCCTTGTGTATTAATTCTTACACTTTTTCTCTTTCACCATATGGTTCATCTTAAATAGTCTGATGAAGCTGTACAATAAATAGACAGACTGACAATGGCCAATTTAATCTGTTCTTAAATCTTGTGGTTTTTTCCAGTGTCAGTGTTGTCATTCAGGGATATTCTTCACATATTCCTACAAAAGTCACTGGTTATTTTTTGATTCCATTGTTTCAGGGATTTTTTTGTTTCCAAAACAAGAAATGGGCCATTTCCCCATATCAGTGCTGATAATTTCCACTGAAGTCTATGGTAGTTCCATGTATGGACGGAAGGTATATTACTCTTCAAATAATTTCAGCAAAGTCAAATACTTAAAAGCTATTTCATCACATCAGCTTCCGCCTTGGAATAGCAGGCAGGAATTACATTGCTGCCCTGTTAAAATGTTAGCAACCACATTTCATTTTTTGAAAAGGCAATTTATTTGTCCTGAAATAAAGAGTTGATTATATCTCTTATTACTGTTACAAGAACTTGATATATCACAGAGAGGAAGAGTTACAACATGTACCAACTATCAACCAGGAAAAATGAATCTGATTCATAATTCACTTTGAGAATGTCTAGTTAGTCAATCAAGTGATTTGTAATCATAAAGGCTGCCAGGAATTGAATGAATAACGGGCCACACTAAAATCCTTGGATTTCGTAGTATTCTTATTTCATTATGCGACTTTTATTGCTCTTGCTGGTAGTTGTCTCTACTTCAGTAGAACAAATTAAACACCCCACAGTTATTTGCATGAATCTATTCGGCTATTTCATGCGCATACAAAGAGAGAGTGACCATTGGAGTAACAGACAAAGCTAGATTTCTTTTCTTCATGAAAGCTGAACCTTTTTATGATGTAAAGCTTGTGGAGAAAGAGTCTATGCTCCCATCCCCATTTCCTCCTGAAAGCATTTTGGGGGTAATGAATCTTATCATACTGTTACAGTACATTTTCTCAAGTTATTTTATAACTATAGAAATGACATAATTCATATAGCATGCCATCTGTTTAACAGCAGCATCCCTTCCCCTGCCTCTTAATCTTTACAGATTATCAACCTATTAACATGTTAGCACTAAATAACATGTGATCGCCAAATGTAGATTTCTGTGAAAACTGCGATCCAGCTAAAGATATGGAAATAGAAAAACTAAGCCACATTTGACACATGTCTCCCTAAATACATTTTGCATTCATTTGATTTCTTTTCAAATAAGAAGAAAATAAAACAGACTCCTGCCACTACAGAGGAAGACCTTCACAGAAATTTATTACATAATAATTTTTTAGAGATGCTGTTTGCCATGCTCAGTAGCATCCAGACTCCCCCGCCCCTTGTTTTACATTTACTGTACAATACTTTCATAATGACATAGGTATGCTGGTGTATGAACCAAACATAACTGATCCAAATATAATCAGATATGGTTAAGGTAGATTGGCCCCCTATAACATTTTTACACTCCCTGCAATGGATGTTGCAAGTCTGAAGTCTTTTTCTCCTTGCCTTGCCTTTAAAAAAAAAAAAAGCTTTTAAAAGGACATGACTGACATATTCAATGATATATTTTTACAATTGCATTGCTGTTCTTTTAGACAGGAGGACCGTAAAGTCTGCAGTTGCTTTATCAGCCCTCTATCAGCAATCCATGTGTGTGAAACAAACTTCCTATTAAAACTAATTGTAAATTCCCATAAAATTGATCCAAAATATGATGGTTAACTTCCTCCTGCAATGAAATGTTACCAGCTCCAGAACTTCTATGTGAAATGTGGCACTAACAATGCACCAATGTGAGATCACATTTCAGCGCAGAATAAGAATTCTCTCTCCAGAGAGATATAATGAGGGGGGGTATTTAGAATGTACAGTTAATTTAATTTAAAATATATATTTAGACTTCTTCATATTCATTTACAAAATATACCTAATTATTGTCAGTGTTTTTGCACATCTTCTATAAACCGGAATCACTTTTAAAAGTATGTGATTTACAGTTGCATGTTAAAAGGAAACCTAAAAAGTGCATTTGTGATACAGTAGTTTTTTTTCAAGCAATAATAATAATAGAAATCTGCATGTGCCCAATGTGAGCATTGTGCTGAGGAAGCACAATGGATATATTAATGAAGAATTAAATTGACAAATATATTGTACATTCATCAGACAAAGAATAAAACAAAGCAAAAAATATTTAATAATCCTTCATTGAGCTCTGAATTAATAATTCTATTTTGGTGGATTTTAATTGATATTTGGTTTGCTATAAATTGTCATAGAACACCCTGAACTTCTTATTCCTTTAAAACTTCTGTTTGCTGTAAGTAAAAACAGTATTTTTCATATTTACAATGTGCCTAGATCATAACCTAGACGTTTTACAGTTAACATAAGATTAGTGTGTAAATACAGGGAAAATAAAAGAACACAGAACATGAAAAATCTGTAGCCCTATGTCACAGTATATTGGCAAGGACTATACATACAATATTGCACAAGTTTGAAAATTGATTTATTATGGATGTAAGTCATTGCATTCTTTGATGCATGCTTTGAACAGGCTCATAGTTCCTATTGAGGTCTGTGATTCATTTTACCAAAAAGGAATAAAAATAATAATTTATTTATGTGCCTTATTGACTCCATTTACTTGCAAGTATATACCATCAAAATCAATGAGATGTACTCCCAAGTAAATGTGTTTAACATGAAGTGTCATGATCGTAGGTACTACGATTCTAAGCACTTTGAAGTAAGTTCTATTGAAATGTTGCTTTCACATAAATGTCTTTAGAATTGACATATAAGCATATTATCAGTGCACGCCTACACATGATTACTCAGAAATAAGTCCCATTGAGTGAAATGAGACTTACTCCCAGGTACTTGAGTATAGGATTGCAGCCTCATATTTAACATTTATGCACATCGCAAGGGAGACAGCTTATATAAATTCAGGTTGCCAGCTGAATCCCAAACTATCGAAATCTGTTCCCCTCCTCTATGCAAGAAACCCCATGAAAATACAGCTAGGAAATGTAATACATGAACTCATGCAAAGGTTACCAAACTGCAATCAGATGGGTTGCTTTCCTATCTATCTGGAACAAATTGGAACTAACATGTTTAAGTCTCTACAACACATTAACATTCCTGAAGTCCTCCAGACTCCTCAGAGCCACTTTTGTTAATGGTAGCAATTTTCTCAATACCCTGAAATGCAGTAAAACTAAAAAGCTGCTAAGATGTTTAATGCAGTGTAGAGTTACGGAGACAATTGGATATAACTAATTCTGATAGCTTGGTCAAACATAAGAATACACATTTGCAAGATCCCACCACATGGAACAAAAGGGACCGTACAGAACAAAGCATTCACAGAGTAACTTTTTAGCACCCTGTCAAATGCATTTTTAATAAAACAGATGCCCATAACAATACTAAACATTTCCTCTTTTTCTCCCCCTCATGGTGCACATCTGCCTTTGGATTAGTTGAAAATTATTGTTCATTAAGAATTCTGGTTTTTAACTAAACTGGTGGACTTTGCGTGCTTTGGCAAACAACATCACTTTAATCTTTGGTATAACAACACAAAGAACAGGGAAATGGATTTTACTGTCATTAGTATAAAAGCCCTGCAACAGCAGAGGTTAATGGTTGGGCAAGAGACTCTGTGCCCTCTCTAAATATCCTTCAGAAGTGTTTGTGTATTAGCCAGTTGAACACCCCTTCCTCTTGTAAATCAAGCCCATTAAACCTCTAGGTGAATAATAAAACATAATGTACTGAAAAAAAAAATAATAATTAAGACCCATCAGGTTATTGGATTTTCACAACACATTAAAACTAATGTGCTGTTGTTTGTCTTGTTGTTGTTATAAATTATTGCAGGGAAAACTGAAATCAGAATAATTTGCAGGGAAGGAATTAATGATTCCAGAAACTTAGGAAGCAACTTTGTATAGGTCTACCTAGAATGCCTACTTCTGACAGTTGGCAAAGGCAAGATACCAACTAAATTTGTTTTCTCTGTACTTAGGAATGCCTGTCTCTCTGGTGAACTCACACCCTTTGGGGAACTAGGGTTATGGTTGTTCTGAAAGGTACGCCTACAGTTCTTGTGAGGGTCAAGTTCTAGATTTTCAAGAACAGGAGGGGTACTGATATTAGTCCCTCTCCTCAAGAATCATCTTATCTACGTTGGAGCAGGTTTCTGCCATAATCTGAGGACCTTATGCAATTTTGAGTGGAGTTTCTGTGGCAACCACAACCTTTTTAACTTAGTTCTGGTTATGCTCTTGGAATATATTCAAGCCTAGAAGTGAATTGGGGGGAAACTTTCTGCTAGATTTGGAGTCCTAATGTAACTGGAAATGCCATGGAGTAATATATTCATAAAAGTTGGTTTCACAAGTTTCTTTTACAGCCCTTTTAACATAAAAACGGAAACCATGGACCATGTCTGGCCAAGGGCACAGGCACCCTGAGAACCGTCTCCTCAGCAAACTGATTGAAATTTAACATTTCTGCTCACGACAGTCCCTTTCATTTTAATGGAATTTGCACAGGAAAAGTTTCCAAATGCCCTTTGAGAACAATACCAGAGTGTACCAAAGCCCACAAGGGAAAGCTTTGCCATCTATAACTTACCAAGGATGCCCCCTGTGGGCCTATCATAGTCAGCAAAACTATTGAAGTAGCCTTATCATCAGTCTCCCCAGTTGGCTTTGAGGACAATATATTTCCCACAGTCATGCCTGATTCAAGTACATGCTGGTCACTGGTCTGTGTCTGTTCTACAAGCTCATCCATGCCTGGGGTTAGGTTGCTCAGTTTGGTTCAATAGAGCCAGTATTTTCACTGCACATCATGGATCTGTCTTTATTAGTGGTCAAGAGATCAACAGGCCTTTCAAGAGACTCTTTATGTTCACATAAAAAGTAAAGCAATGCTTTAATTCATTTACTTAAATGCAACTTCATCTGAAAATAGAATTGCCTTTCTTTTTTAAATGTTCCCAGTAGGGCTACACAGGGCTTCAGCTGATGCAAACGAGAGATGGATTTGTTTTGAAAGCTGAAATATCTTTTATCAGATCCAACCCCCTGCCAAAAAAAAAAATCTTTTTTATTTAAAAAATACTTTGCTTTATTTTAGTCCCTAAGAGTTTCATATATGCAACTTCAAAAAAAATGTCATTTCTAGGGGTCCGGCTCCTTAAGAAAGGCTTATTCAGATAAAAGGCAAATTTCCCATAGATCATGAGAATAAAGATGTTAATAATGTACAAGTACTAAGAAACCTATAGGACACCATGTGGGCAGCAACTAAGCTTTAACTATGTGTAAATCCAGCGCTGGCATGAGCGGGGGGGGCTCAATTTTGCCCAAAGACAAACTGATCCTAAGGTCACAGCTGGAAATACTGTGGGTGGTCTTACCCAATGCTATATTAGATCTGGTGCTAAGTGTTAATCTCATGTGCACTTTGAATACAATAACTGAGAATTAAGTTTTCAAACAATATAAATTTGAGAAAACACATTGTAATGTAACATTAAGCCTTTTCCTGACAAGGATAAAGTTGCTATTATACGCAGCTCTTAGAACTGATGAGTGTTAAAAGGTACAGTAAGTAAATCTGTGAGGAGCGTACATCTGTCACTTCAATAGGCATGCACTCCTGTTCGAGGGGTTAATGTTTGCTAATCTAGCTGGCTCTTGTTTCTCTCCGGTTCTGTAGGGATGAAAGGCTGCAGCCTTGTTTTAGAGTTTCAGATTTGGATTTCACTGAAATTCATCTTACTGCTTTTTGTAGGTGGCAAAAGAACAAGAAAGGGCCAGAAGGATACATTGACTGTTTGGGCTCTGATTTGCCATGCTGAGTGCAAGAGGGATAATAAAACATTTGAGGAATTAGCAAACGTGACCATAAAGTGGTCCCAAGTGGGAGCCATTTTAGAAGTGGTTTATTTCATCAGTGTTCTGCATTATTGTATTGAGTCTTGGCTACTAATTACTGAAGACTGAATAGACAAGTTGAAGTCTTGCCTTAGAAAGCCTTCTGTTGGTTGAAGAATATTGCAAGCTTCTAAGTAACAGTGAAGTGCTTTCAAGAAGCCCGTTAAGGAGTAACAAATAGAGATCTTCCTTCCTTGCACATATTTCCTGTGCATATTCAAGCTATGCATGTTTACTTGGAAGTCCCACAAAATTTAATAGGTCTGATTCCTATAAAAGCATGCATCAGATTTGCACCTCCAGTCTGTGTGTGTGTGTGTGTGTGTGTGTGTGTGTGGTTTGTTTTGCTCATCTTTTGTGTGCTAATGGCCCTGCACAGTGTTGAATTTGGTTCTGGAAGGTTGAGTCAATGAAATTAATATCACAATGCTATGTTTCATGCATGTTCAAAGAGTGGTATTTTTGTTCCTGTAGAAAAACTGCACAAACAGTTTTGTTTACCGTGACAAAGATGACATGCGTCAACTGTCAATGTGCATCTTACTGAATTTGTGCATGGAAACAGATCTTTGAAATATATGATTTACCATGCATATTTACTCAGAAGTAAACCCCATAGAATTCAATAGGGCTTACTTCCAGATAAAAATGTACAGAATTGCAATCATTTACCCTGTTTCCCCTATTTTAAGACGTCGTCATAAAATAAGCCATAGCAGGATTTTTTCGCATTTGTGAAATATAAGCCGTACCCCAAAAATAAGCCATAGTGATAGGCGCCGTTCTGGAGGGCGCCAAGGAAAACGCGGGGCTGGGCTTACATAATAAAAATAAGACATCCCCTCAAAATAAGCCATAGTGCGTTTTCTTGAGGGGGAAAAAATATAAGACGGTGTCTTAAAATAGGGGAAACACGGTACCTCTGTCCACAAAGCACTTTCTCCCACTGAGCTAGTTGTGGACTTCACTGGGACTCCTTTGTCCCACTTCTGTATTTTCTGTTGCATAGGTAACTGGACAGCTAAGCATGTTGTGGCAAATCTTACAGAGCAGTTTCATGACAGGATTTCTCAAGCCACATATTCAACAAATGTACTTTATACAGTATGTGTAGCCTGATCCAATGCATGTTTACTCAGAAGAAGCAATTTGCACTGTGGATTAGATTTTGCACAGTTCCCTAACCCCAGGCCTTTCAATAGGACTTATGCAAGAGAACCTGCAGGTAGATGGTGTTCGCCTGCATTCTTTCGTAACAGGGTGAAGGGCTACATCGTATGGTTAACCAATGTGCTTCAGTTGAAAGAAAATTAGCTGGGAGCACAAAAATTAGCTGAACAGGCAGAAATAAAACAGATATGGCTTTTCCACCAGCATATCTCCCATTCTACATCTGTTTAATTTCTGCCTGTGGTACTCCTGTTAAGAGCATATGGTCATTGCCAAGGGACAAAAATGGCAGCAATTCCAGATCTGGAACATACAAAAATCATAGGGAGCCCTGTTGAGACATTAAGTGTTTCATTGTCCCAGAATCGCACCTGAAACCTATTAGCACCTAGCATATGCTAATCAAATTCACTATGAAAAAATCCCTCCAGGACTCCATCTTAGACTGTTGCAGCTACAGACTTTATGGCTTTATCTTTATACCAGCTTTCTGTTCATCACTACCACACACACTTTTGCTCAGCAGCCGGCCTGATGAAGAGTTCTGCAGAACTCAATCGCTTGCTATTTTGGTCCATCTTCCTCTAGATCTGGAAGACTCAGGTTGCAATCCAAAACACACTTACTAGGAACTAAGGCTCGCTGAACACACTGACTTGCTCCCAAGTAAATGTGCATAGGATTGCACAGTTCCAGAGTGATCCTAAGCATGTTTACTCAGAAGTATGTCCAACTGAACTCAATTGAGCTTGCTCCCTAGACAGGGAAGCTGGTGCCTCCAACCAGATGTTTCTGGACCCCATCTTCCATCAGCTCCTGGAAGCATGGTCAACATGCTACCATGGGAGTTGTCTAGTAACACTGAAAGGGGCCATAGGCTCCCCTCCCTGTTTCAAGTCCCACCTCTGCCATAAGACTGTCTGTGTTTTTCCTGTGTATAAAATGGGAATAATACCAGAATTGTCGCAAGAGTCACAATAATAAATTCTGCCGCACTGAGCACATTTTCAATGATCAAGTAATTAATTAAAGACAGCGCTCTCAAAGTTGGACATCAAGGGATGGTTTTCACAGAAGCGTTATCAGGGTCTTCTTCAAGGCGACTGGATGTTGTCAAAGGGCTTTCTTTCAGCCGACTTAACAAAACTAATGTTTCTTTGGAACTGAGCACATACCTCCCACGATGGCTCTGGGCTGCTCCGGCGTCCCATGAGAATCTGGAAGACGCTCCTGGGGTAGGATCAGAGTTCCGCCAGAGGAAAGCAGCGATTGGCCAGCTCACATTAAGAGGCATATCCCAGAGAGATCTAAAGGCTACGCGACTTCAAGCGATGCTGGTTTCTTCCCCGGGCTGGTAAGCTTAACAAGCTGACTCACAGTCCACGCCGAAGTCACGCCGAGACTGAACTTCAGGAACTTGTAGGCCTGGGCTGGACACTGGCTTTAACCATGCTTTTAACTGGTTTTAACCATAGCTTTTTTAAACTAGGTCGACATCGGGGGACTCTGGTTCTTGAGCTTGATTTTAGAAAAGCAAGAAAATTGCTCAGAGCCGATAGGTCTATTGGCAACAGCCGAATGTGTCAGGAATGGGGAACCTGTGGCCCTCCAGATGATGATAGGCTCCCATCAGTCCTAGACAGCATGACCAATGGTTAGGGATGATACCAGCTATAGTCCAGCAACATCTTGCGGGGGGGGCAGCTTCTCCATCCTGGCAATACCTGGTTCTTTCTCAATCATAAATCTAACCTCCTCGGTTGCCTCTGTTAACCGACTTCCAAATCTAGGCAGCCGGTCAATTCATCGACGTATCAGTTAAAAGCCAGACAGCTCATCAACTTTTTTAAAAAAATAAGCCTTTAACTGATTGACAGTTTACTCATTACCCGTAAATAAAAGTTGATATCACTAAATCAGAACAGTTTCCAGCTCTGGAAACAAATCACTTCTGCCTCTCCCAACGCTGTAAGGTGGTTGTTGTAGTTGAGTATTTGCTCAGCAACTGCTCTTTTTTTGGAAAGAAAGAAAAAAGCACAATGTTTCCGAATAGATCAAAGGTGGAAATGCGGATTTGGAACACGGGCTCACTCCATCCAAGAGTAAAATTATTAGCCATATTAATAGCTCACTTAAGCCGAAGTATTTAGTCTTATGAGGTGCAATCCTGTGCTGGTTTACAGTGAGTTCGATGGGGCTTACTCCTATGTAAGCGCATGCATAGGATCGCAACTTGACTCAAGTCTGCAAGCGCAAATACTCTGGCGATCTCCTTATGTAACAATGGGCGTGACCTTTCTCTATGTCTGAACGTCGCATGATTCCCCATCTGCCCGTCTAGCTCGAGAGTCTTTCGTTTTTCCAATCAAATGACCCTCTTAACGCTTCCAGACAAATTGATCAGACGGTTTCCTCCCTACATTGCACTCGGGAGGGGACTCTGAAGCCTGACGTGTCTTGGCAATATCGCAGACGGACATACGGAGAGACAGATCGATAATAGATTAGCTATAGGCCGACGCCTAATATAAAAAGAATGAACTCTTGCTTTGCCTTGTTTTCTTCTACTGGACTGAACCGGGGTTGAGCAGCCACGAAATGCCCTTTAATGGTTTTCCAATGGCTTCTCATTATGGGCCAGTAAGGGCTGGGGCCAGGGACCAGGTGGCGCTGTGGGTTAAACCACAGGCTTGCTGATCAGAAGGTCAGCGGTTCGAATCCCTGCAACGGGGTGAGCTCCCGTTGTTCGGTCCCAGCTCCTGCCCACCTAGCAGTTCGAAAGCACGTTAAAGTGCAAGTAGATAAATAGGGACCGCTCCAGCGGGAAGGTAAACGGCGTTTCCGTGCGCTGCTCTGGTTCGCCAGAAGCAGCCTTGTCATGCTGGCCACATGACCCGGAGGCTGTCTTCGGACAAACGCCGGCTCCCTCGGCCTATAGAGCGAGATGAGCACGCAACCTCAGAGTCGGACACGACTGGACCTGATGGTCAGGGGTCCCTTTACCTTTACCTTTAAGGGCTGGGGCGCGGCTACTCGCCCTTCTTAAGAACTGTTGCCTCCAAAGCAGACGCCACTCATTGACATCAGTGGCTAATCTCATTGATGGAAATGGTTGCGTTTCATACCCGTATTTCTTAAAGGGGGTCTTTCCCACACAGAAGCTAACCTGCAAGCCCCAAGTGCGACGAAAGAAAAAGGCATTCTGCACATGCTCCGAGTTACTCGTCTTTATTCCTGCATTGCAGGGGGTTGGACTAGATGACCCTTATGGTACCTTTCAACTCTGCAATTCTATGATCCGACTGGTGGTATACTGCCAGCATTGGCAATGAGACCAGCACTAGCAGGAGACTCCGGGGTGGAGCCAGAGCACAGAGCTGTCAGTCATTCCAATTCAATATTCCCTTCCCCCTCCCCTTGTTGTTAAAGATCCTCTTTTAAGATATTCACAGACCCGTTTGCTTTCTGAGCACAGAAGCGCAGGCGACCAACTTCTCCCGGAGAGAGCTCAGCGTAAAGGGGTTCTGCGTTTTCTATTTTTACACAAAACTGGCTGATTTGTCTTAGGCTATTACTGTCTATTACTGCTGGAAGTCTCGGGGAAAGGTGGGAAGCGGCGGATTCTGGCAATCTGCCTAAAGAGAAATCAATGAAACAAATTAATCCTTCGCAGGCTGCAATGACACAGTAATCCATCATTCAGGACTGCTTTTATACACCAAATCAGAGTGCAGAGGGAAAAGCCCAGGGGAATGTCAGAGACAACAACTTTCACCAACACTGGGAAAATACAGAGGAATCCGTTTATTTAAAGAGGATAGATTTCACTTGATTGCCTGTTTCACCCTATAAAGATTTTTTTTTTACCCCTTCCCCGACTGCTGAGAAACCAATGGGCGAATGACTATATTTCCCAAGTGTTCCCAACCCAACCCACCCGGTCTGCATCTCCAGCATCTGAACAGACTCTTCGCCACCTGAGGCCTGGAGCAGTTGCTGTTTCAACGCCACATCCACAAGATCACACCCTTCTGCTCTGCATCAAATTAATCAATCCGGAGTTAACTGCCCCGCCACCATCTGCACTCACTGCCGCTGGTTTTAGATTAGAATCCCAGCTCCACAAATAAGTGTGCACCGAAAAGAGGAAGGGGGGGGGGGAGGCTATTGCCTTTCAATCACAGCCAGCTATCGGAGAGTGCTCAGGATGGCTAAAAGATCACTAATCCGTATTAACAAGCAGGATCTTCTGCACGTCTACTCAGAAGGAAAGCCCCGTTGAACTCAATCGGGCTTTACTCCCGGGTAAGCCTTTGGCTGCAGTCCTATATCGATTGACTGGGCAGTAAGTTCCCACCTATCTCATTGAAACTTTCTTCGGAATACAGTATACGGGCATAGGATTGCTCTGTAAGCGATCTTTACATTGCGTGCAATCCTTCTCAAGATATGTACTGGAGAGCGCCCCATAAAAACTCCACTGGGCTGACTCAGAATCGGGGCCTTTCTTTGCGTGCTGTCTCCACCATCAACAGCGAGCAAGAGGCCAGAATCCATCCAGCTTTCATGGGGCAGCAGGGGTTAAAAGCAGCCGAAGAGTTTTGCTGCCACAGAGGCTGAGGGAGTCGGCTAAGCTAAGGCCTGTCTTAAGCGCTCAAGGGGCTGAAAGAGAGAGGAGCATCTGCTGCTGTTCTGAACCCACAATCGGAGCGGCAGGGATTCAAAGTGGGTGGCTCTTGCAGTAGGAAGCCACGTCGGGACTACCCGCCCACTCGCCCGCCTGAACCGGTGGAGCTTCTTCTTCTTCTTCTTCTTCTGCACCCCTCCCGCTTCGCAAGAGCACAAACAAGCGGCCTAGTCACCAAAGCGACCCCCTTACAGCTAGCCCCGTTTCAAACGGCCAGCTCCGCCTCTGGGGCTGCGGAGGGGCTGGGGCAGAAGCATCCCAGAGTCCTGCGGCTCCTTCCAAAATGCAGGCGACGTCCGATGCTGCAGATAAACACATTAGCCTTCAAGGTGCCGCTGGGACGCCTGGTTCTTCCACTTTACAGCCAATCGAGACCCACCTTTTCTTCTTCTTATCGCTTTGCTGGTGAATTTGAAAGCGACCCCTTCTAGGAACCAGACGTTGCTCCGAGCTGTGGGGAAACCAGGGCCCGCCCCCTCTGAAAGTGCCTCTCTAAGCCCTCCGTGGCTTGTTATTTCACACTCCTCGCATAACAAGCAAAGAGGGATTGATGCGTCGCTGAGGGGGATAGGAGAACTGATCTGCAAGAGTGGGAAAGCAATCCCTACAGGCGGGGCCTCACGCTGACAGGATTGACAAAGTGATCCCTGCTGTATCGCCTAATAGGCAGGATTGGGTCCTTCATGGAGCAGAACAAAAACACAGTAGGCTGAGGGCTTTTTCTAGTAAGGGTCCAATCCTGCTGGTTCTGGAGAAGGCAAGTAGGATCTCAGATTTGGAACAGTCAGCTGCTGAGTTCTTTAATACTTCCCCAGACCTGAAATCCGCTGAAGTTAGTGTTGGGTGAGCAACACAATGCATGCATAGATCAGAACCTTTCATGTTTTAACATTGACATCGCAATGGGATATATGTCATCTTCCCCACCCAGGTGATAGTTTAATTTGAAGGTTCACCCCATATACCATGTGAGGACCGAATTTGTGCTGAGGAACCTGTTTTCAATTCTAGGGCTCAGCCAAGGAGCCTTCAGGTCGTGATGATGAAGGTGATGTCTGATCTCTCTCACCACTTGAGCAGCAGTAGACATCGCCCCTCTGGAATTCTTGGAATATGTGTGCAGATTTAACACACAGCTTGGAAGCCGAGCTGAGTGCTTGAATTTCTGCTTTACCATTGGTTATAAACTGTGAATCTGAGTTTAGGAAAGGAAAGGAAAGACATACTTGATAGGAAAGTTCCTTGATCTGTCTAACTATGGTGGAGATACAAAGACTCATGCCAGCTCTTTGATCTCAGCAAGAGTAACATACAAATATGTCTCCTCCTCTAAGGTGAAGGGGAAGAAGGAGAAGTAAGAAAATTAAGAAAACAGCCCTGAGAGCATCAGTCTAGCACCCAAGGAAACCTCATCACAGGTTTAAGGATAGTCTGGGAGGTTTAGAGGTTCCTCTCTCTCTTTACTTTCTCCCGTGCAAACCCACTTAGTCTTCAGTACAAACTGAGTTGCACTTCCAAGAGGAATTAGCCAGAAATGGTTCACAGAGCTGAATGTTATTTTCCAGGAAAGCATAAGCCAAGCAAAGGCACCTTTCGTTTTATACAACACTAGCATCCTTCACAGTACCCAGTGTCTAGCTCCAGAAGCCACAAATTTCATCTGTAATCCAAAGCTAGACATATCTTCCAGTGAAATCCACATTTCTGTTCAGGGGGAAGTGACAAATCCTGAAATTATATTATCTACTGTACATTAGAAGAGCCCTACTGGATCAGACCAGGGACTTGCCAAGTCCAGCATCTTGTTTTCACAATGGTCAACTGAAGGCCTGTGTGAAGCCCACAAGCAAGACATGAGAGCAACAGCCCTCTCCCAGTGAAGTTCCCTGGTAACTGGAAACTCAGTGGTATACTGCCTCTAATCTTGGAGATAACATAATGGATAGGAGCCACTGAGAACCTTCAAATCAATGGATTTGTTCAATCCCCCTTTACAGCTACCTAAATTAGTGGTTGCTTTCATATTTTGTGGTAGCAAGCTCCATACTTTAATTACGCCTTGTGTGGGGGGAAAGTTCTGTATGTCCCACCATTCAGCTTAATTGCATGGCCCCGGGTTCTCATATTTATGAGAAAGAAGAAAAGCATCTCTCTGTCCACTTTCTATTCTCCATGCCCATATTAGTTTTCTTTTTCCTGTACAATAAAGCCCTTGCCTCATAGAGAAGTCACTCTGCATTGATAACTTTGCTTCTTTGCTGTTCCTTTTCCCATGCCATTTTTGAGGTGCAGCATCCAGAACTCTATGCAGTATTCCATGCATGCGTCACACCATAACTTTGTATAATAAATGCATACTGGTACTTTTATTTTTGACCGCTTTCCTAATGATCACCAACATGGAATTTGCCTTTTTCACAGCTGCTGCTGCTGCTGCTGCTGCATATTTCACCGTGACCTTAAGATCCCTTTCCTGGTCAGTCACTGCCAGCTGAACCCTCATCCATGTATATGTGAAGTTAAGAGTTATCAGTCTTATTATAATCATTATTAATTATTAGCCTAATGTGTATCACTTTATACATAAATTTAATCACATTTGCCATTCTATCACCCACTCACCCAATTTGGCAATCTTCTTTTGGAGATCTTCACAAATGCTTTTTGCTTTTACAACCTCGAATAATTTGTTGTCATCTGTAAATCGGGACGTGGGTGGCGCTGTGGTCTAAACCACAGAGCCTAGGGCTTGCCGATCGGAAGGTCATCAGTTCAAATCCCTGCGATAGGGTGAGCTCCCGTTGTTCGGTCCCAGCTTCTGCCCACCTAGCAGTTCCAAAGCACGTCAAGTGCAAGTAGATAAATAGGTACCACTCTGGCGGGAAGGTAAACGGCGTTTCCATGCACTGCTCTGGTTCGCCAGAAGCAGCTTAGTCATGCTGGCCACATGACCCGGAAGCTGTCTGCGGACAAACACCGGCTCCATCAGCCTATAGAGTGAGATGAGCGCGCAACCCCAGAGTCGTCCGCGACTGGACCTAACGGTCAGGGGTACCTTTACCTTTAACCAAGCTTAACACCATTTGCCCACATTCTTCCTAATTTAGTCTCTTACTTCCCTCCCTCTGTTGTTTCCTCCATTGCTTATTTGTTAGTGTAAGCTCCTGGGAGGCAGGGACCCGATTATTTTTGCCTGTGTAACACCTGCCCACTAAAATTAGGCAGCCACCTTCACTGTTTCCTGTACCTGTTTTAGCAAGCCTACCCAGACACATAATTTCAACATGTGATTTTAGTGTGTGTTTGTTTGAAAACTAATGACTTTATTATATTTTGTTGAATTTTAATTTCAATATGTTTTTAACATTTGAGTTTACTGATATTTTTATGGATAATTTTTATGTGAACCACTTAGATGTTCTTGTTAATTAAGTTGGAATATGAATCTTGTAAAATAAATAAAAGGGGGAAATAACTGCATTAATGCTACTTAATAATTTTCTATCTTTGTAATAAAGGGAAGTAATGGTCAAATGTAGTAGCAGCTGAGGCCCCAGACCTTTAATGGCTGCATCCAAGGGCGAATGGTATAATTGTCTCCACTTGGTGACAAGGTACTGCAAGAATGAAGCAAATTGTCCCTGGAATATGCTCCTTCACCCTATACAATGATGGTGGCTCCAAGGTCTTCTCTTCTCTTCTCTCTCTTCTCTTCTCTTCTCTTCTCTTCTCTTCTCTTCTCTTCTTGAGACTTCTGGTATTACTGGAAAGTTCTGACAGAGAAAGGCAGACACTCAAAACTCACACTTTCCTACAGAAGTCAATGGGGCTTCTCCAGATTAGGTAAATAATTGGTTGTGGTCAGAAGCTTTTGTTTGACAACAGCCAGCTGTAGTGGTAATGTAATAAAGAACCATAATCCATTTCGCCCTCCCTGTGTTAGCTACACTCCTCCATGACCTTTTTCTGTCTGCTCAAAAGCCCCACCTAGTATCAGTTCAGTCCTTGTAAGTATGCCCATTATTTTTCAGACAGAACTTGAAAGGCCTCTCCCCTGCATCCTGTCATATATATATCTATCTATATAGATATAGATATAGATATGTAGGACAAACAATGCTCTTTCCATGGTCTACGCCAAAACAATGCACTCCGCTATAACTTCTCTTGAGATTGAAAGTCTGAAGCAAACTAAAATCCATTAGTGTTCAAACAAACACTTTGTCTCAAGAGGCTTGGCTGGTTTGGGTGCAAAGCTGGTGTGAATGTCCGCTTCCCTAGGGAGGGCAAAGTAGGGGAAAATATATCCCAGTGTGAGGAGGGGAGTGTGATGGACTTCACGCTATGCTAAGCATAGAAAAGGCCCCTTCAGTATCTGATCCAGTATCTGTCAAAACATCCAGGAGGCAGATCTCTTCCAGCAGACACTGCTTGGGAAAGGAGGGGAGGTCACACAGAGAAGGAAACTGCAAGGGTCAAAAGACAGTGAATAATTCACTACTGGAATAGCAAATAGAAGCAAAGCCTGTCTCTTAACTTCCTCTGTCAGTTAGAGCTCTTATCACATATCCAGCTTGTGAACCAAAGCGCTTCGTGGCCAGGTCTTATTTTCTTTTCTTTCTTTCCTTAAATAAGAAAAAGAAAGAAAGAAGACCTCACCTGATAGGGCTCAGAACTCACATCAATTCACACCCATCTGGAAGTTTCTCCCAAATGTGTGTGTAGGAGGCTGTTTACAGCAGCTTTCTAGTGAGCAAAGTGCACTCCATATTATGTCCAAGGACATTCTCTTTTTTTAACCCATCATTTCACATGATCTGGAGCATAACCATTCCTAGGATTCAAAATCAGCTTCAAGGCTAGCCCCTTAGTTCAAATTTCTATCCTGTTCCTAAATTCCCAAAGTTTCCTCTCATTAATTATAGCTCATAAAGCCATCTATATTTATATTTGAGAGAGGGACGGGGGGGGGGAGTGAGCACTGACAGCACAATTCTATACATGTTTACTCTGATGTAAGTCCCATTAAGTTCAGTGGCACATACTTCCTAGTAGCATACTTCCATGAGCTCATAACTCAGTCTGAGCCAAACATTTCCCACTAATGATTAAGCTCTCATGTATAACACAATGGAAAATAATGCCACTTTCTGACAAAGCTTAATGTTAAATGTAGCATAAAGCTGCTACCACCTCATTCTTGCTCTTATTAGTAACCTCCTCCACCTTTTTACCCTTCAATGCACTCTAAGCAGCAATATTGCACTGTGGCAGAAATAATCATTTTTGAAAAAATATTTTCCTTACTTACACATCAAACAAACACTTTAAAAAGCAGATTAAAACCTGATCCCAGCCAGCATAATATATATCACCAAAAACCAGACAAACGAAAAATGCCTAAGCTTTGGTAGATCTAAATAGCAAAGGTATTCCACAAGCCTTCTGTCTGTGTGCATGTGATGTTCTAACTGGGCATGGAGACTGTCAATAAGATGGAGCTCTTACAGTGCAAATCCTGTTTTTTATGAGTGGTATTCAACTAAATTTTACTCAGAGTAGACCCAATGAAATTTGTAAACAGAAGCTATGATCCATTAATTTCAATAGGTCTAGTCTGAGAAACTCTTAGTTAATACTATCTCAAGTCTACTTAGAGGTAAGTCCCATTGAGTTTAATGGGGCCTAGATTGCAGCCTTACTTCAGGGATGGTCTTTGGTCTTTCAAATTTCAGTGGCTCCCTGTGTGAGGCCAACATTTGGCAGCCCCTGCCTCTTGCCTTCCATTTTGCTCACCTTTCATAGTTGGGACACCCTGCAGTGCCCCCTAGACTCAGCACCCAGTGCAGTAGAACCTGTTGCATTGCCCTAAATCCACCTCTGCTTAGTTGGCAGAAGATATTGTGGTGGCTGGTGCTCATTCAGACTGGTAGTACAGAAGGAAAAAAAGATCAAACAGTATGTGGAATCAGAGCCAGACCAAACAAGTTCTCATCCTCCTCTCTGCTGAGTGTTAGCTCCTCTTGCAACACTGAGACCAAGGAGGAGGAAACTGATAGGCAGTGCTATCCCCTGGATTGATTGTAAATAAGAAGACAGGTCAACAGGAAGACAGATTGAGGCTGGTTGGGCAGTGCTTCATACAACCTAATAGAAGCAGCCTCCACTGTGTGGTGGCATAGTGGACCCAAGTCACTTAGGGTTAACTTAAAAACATTGACCTTGAATTCTGCCTTGGACACAGTAGAAATGCAGGGTTGATACTGGAGGCTTCCTCAAACTCGGCCCTCCAGATGTTTTGAGACTACAATTCCCATCATCCCTGACCACTGGTCCTGCTAGCTAGTGATCATGGGAGTTGTAGGTCAAAAACATCTGGAGGGCTGGGTTTGAGGAAGCCTGTGATACTGGAACAGTGACATTATCATTATGCTGCCGGTGACCCACCAACCTAACCCCATTGGGAGACAAGTTTCCAGACCAGTTCTACACAAGCTGAGACCTTTTATGCAATGTGACCTAAAAGATTCCATAGGCACGGACAAATAAGATTCTGAACCTGGAATCAAATCCCTGCCCAAGCTTATTTGGGACCAGTAATGTCTCTCTGCTACCATCTGAAAACCTAGAAGAACTGGCTCACCTAGCTCACACCACAAGGTCATGAGGAAAGCAAATGCTCCTCGTGATCCTAAAGCTCTCTAACCCTTCCAAGCATAAAGTTTATACCATGCCTATAAAAAGTTAAGGTACTGGTTTTTAGCATGAAAGCCTTAAGTGATCTGATTCCAGCATACAGCCACCCCATCTAATATCAACCAAAAGTATATTCCATTATGGCTGAAAGCATAATGCATTATGCATTATGAAATGCATAATGAAATGCACGGTGGTGCTGTGGTCTAAACCACTGAGCCTCTTGGGCTTGCCGATCAGAAGGTTGACGGTTCGAATCCCCGCGACGGGGTGAGCTCCCATTGCTCTGTCCCAGCTCCTGCCAACCTAGCAGTTCAAAAGCATGCCAATACAAGTAAATAAATAGGTACCGCTGTGGCGGGAAGGTAAACGGTGTTTTCATGCACTCTGGTTTCCGTCACGGCGTCCTGTTGCGCCAGAAGCAGTTTGCTCATGCTGGCCACATGATCCAGAAAGCTGTCTGTGGACAAATGCCGGCTCCCTCAGCCTGAAAGCGAGAAGAGCGCCGCAACCCCATGGTTGCATTGACTGGACTTAACAGTCCAGGGGTCCTTTACCTTTTTTTTTACCTGAGCCCCTCAGCCTTCCTCCCTTACTCTCCCAACCTACCCCTTTCCCTTTCCTCTTACCTCAGCAATGGCATAATTATAGATCTTGCCTTGAAAAGCAAAGGGGAAATATAGCTTCCTCTTAATTTCTTCAGCAATAGCTTAAGTACTTCAGGGAGCAAGAAGGGGAAGGCAAATGCTCTCTGCTGACAAGGGGCTCCATAGGAGAAAAACAGAAACACACAAATGAGTCCCTAAAATCCACACTTCCTCCCCCATACACCCCTATGCTGTTTGTAAGATATGTTGCAGGCAATTTGATTAGTGCATAAAACCGAGCATATTTCTCCCCTTGGACTAGCAGTAGCATCATGAATATAGCTGCAATCCTTACAATCCTACAATCCTTACCTGGCTTACCTATGACTGTGCACAGCTCAGAACTTAGCTTTGGGCTCAAATCCCTGTGTTAATTGCAAGGTGGGGCTTAACTCAACCAGTGTTCATAGAGGTCAATCTCCTGAACCTATCAACCCTAGGGCTCCAAACCAGTCACAAACAAGAATGCTTCTAAACATGTGCAAAGTGCATTTCCCTCATCATTAGGTATCCAAACTCACTGTCGTCGTCCGTCCCCCACCTCTAGCCTTAAAATACAAGACTTGCCATTCACAAGATCAGCTAGTGAATGAGCCTGAGTAAGTTTCAAGGATGCTTTTAAAAATTGCATATCATGGCAGCACAATAAGAGAAGCTATCTGTGTTCAGCAAACTATTCCTCCCTTGCTTATCACAATCTAATAGCCAAATAAATGAATAAATCTTTAAGGTACCCCAGGACCTTAAAGACTTATAAACAATAGTTTTGGGACCCATTTCAAGGTCTAGAGGAAATCCTATTGTTGGGGCAGATGAGATAATGGTGTTTTAGCCATGATCCGCAACAACTGTTTTCTTCCCACTGGGGATAGGCTTGTTGAAGAATGTGGTCTCACCCCTTCAAGTCCATGCTGTGTTCAAGTTTTTCATCTTTAAAGAGCTGCCTAATGCAAGGACCTGGAGAAGCTCTTGGGGTCGGGAGAAGTATGCTAATTGGGAGGGCCTAATTGCTTCAAGATATTCCGGAGAGCCTCATTGATGGGCTTGGCCTGTTCCTAATAAAATGAAGAAGCAGCACGGACTTCAATCCCAAAAGCAGGGGGACTCCTGGAGTTTCCACAGGCGAACCAAATGACTTCACCTAGCCCCTTATTCCCCCCTCAGATGACATCTTGAGGGAAAGCAGACTCTGTTCATCCTCCAGAGTCATAAATTGGCTGTGCCGAGGCCAGTAAATCTGGATTGATTTAAAAAGGCTTTTTCATCCTCCCAATCAAATGAAGTCACTGTTAATTAGATGTTTTTTGTTAACAGTGTCACTCCTGCCTATATTACCTGCTCACACATCAACCGGACTTATTACAACATCTGGCTCAGCACTTTGCTTTTATTACGAGGAAGGAGATATTTCGATCGTTTTTGATAGAAGCAGGTTTCAAAATCTCTTGGCAGCGTTACCAGAAAGAACCCTGGGCTTGCTGGTAACACAGCCACTGTCTTTTGAGTGGTGCAACATGCACAGAAGCTGCACAGCTTAACTCTGAATTAAGTGCTTTGAAACAATATTTAACTCTTCAGCCTATGTTCACAATCACTAGCATAGCTTGAAAAAGAAAGAAGAATGGTTTCACCTATAATCATGTACTGGGAGTGGCGGGGGATGCCACACGAGCTATCAAAATAATAAGGGCAGTGATGGGCAAGTTGCAGCCTCCAGGTGTTGTTGAACTTCAACTCCCATCAGCCCCAGCCAGCATGGTCAATGATCAGGGAAGGTGGGAGTTGCAGTCCAGCAGTTTCTGGAGGACACTGGTTCCCTGACTGCTTTTAAAGGGTGGTTTAAACTTTAAGGAGCAGTCAATTCACACTGAGGCTGAAATCCCGTACAGCCCTACTAAGGAGTAAGGCCCACTGAAATTCTCTGGAGCCTATTCTGAGTAAACATGCTTTTGCATGTGTTAAACCTATTCTTAACTATACATCTTTATGCCATATCCACAAAACTGAAGTCCTTCACTGAGGCAGCCCAGTCCTATTCATGTTTACTTAAAAGTAAGTCCTGCTCGTTTCAATTGGACTGACTCCAAAGCAAGGGGGCACAGTATTTCAGTCCTAGAATCCTTGATCTGGAGAAGACCTGAACTTTCCTGAGTAGTCCGTTTAAACACTGGGATGCAAGCTTAAGGAGATATTACTCTGCTGTATTGGCTGGCATCTATAAATAGCACAGAATATATTATGTCAACAATATTATTATGTCAACCTAAGCTAATGTCAAACAGATTGCAGAGGTTAGAAGCGGTCAGTTAATCGGTATGATGACCCAAAAGGCTTAATAAGAACAGGTTGAAAATACTCTGAGCAGTCCAAGCTCTTTCAAATCAGTATGGAGTAGATTGCACCCATAGCTATTTAAATGGGATTTTAATCTATAAAGCAAAATAATAGAGAATAAAAACCTGCAAAACAGGACACTGTTATAAACCATTTCCTGCTCTGGACAATCCTTTATGTTGTGGGGAGGGGGTCCTCCTAGTGAATAAAATAATAGTCATGCTTTTTTTTTTTTTTTTTTTTTTTTTTTTTTTTTTTTTTTGGAGTTCGGTAGCCGATCTACTCTGCATTAAAAATGCTCTTTCAATATTGCTGCATATTACGTAGAGAGATAAAATGACATCTCTTGTAGAGTGACCTACCTAGTTAATCGGTTAAAAGCATGATAAGTTGACTGACTCAAAATATTTCCTACTTTGCTGTGTGTATGAAAGTCTGGTGACAAGTAGCTCAAAATGCTTGGTAGGCCAAATTATGGATTGTAACCTTTCTAAGCAAGATTTATGGCAGATTCTCCTGTGTAGAGACTAGCTGTTCAAGGTAGGGAGGAAGAGATTGTGCATTTAAAAATTAAGACTATGTACAGTATTGCAAGTTGTCCATAAAAAAGCACCAGCATTTTTTGTGGTGGTTTTCATTTTTAAAAGAAAAATCTAATCTACCTTTCTGGACAGTGTCCAGCCAAGATAGCTTACAACAGTAAACATTTATAATATAACAATACAGAAGAAACATACAGCTTTCAATCCCTTCTCCATATAATAAACATACTTAGCCAGCAAATTAAAACACTTTTTGCAGAACTATTTAATGTTGTGCTCAGTTACACACACACACGTGTGTGTGTGTGTGTGTGTGTGTGTGTATCCAGTGGGAATTACTTCCAATTAGATGTTCCAGGGATTTCACAGAAAGCCCCCTGCCTTTCTCAATAATCTTCAAGGAGGCCTCAAACAGGCCAACTTTCAGATCTCAAGAGTCTTACAATCCACCAGGTGCAACATAATAGAGGTTAAAGCCAGAAACGGGAGTGTGTGTAACACACACATTTATAATCTGTACACACACACACACCTGAAAAATCTCTATTCTTCAGGCCTGGGAGCTGGCAGATAAGAGTGACCATCCCGGAGAGGGAGGACACAAAGTGTCTGCTAAGGAATCCAAGTAGGGCTGCCAACTTTTTCTTTTTTTTCTGGCACAGCTCTTTCCTAATGGCCCAGAGGCAAAAAGTAAACAGGTGAAACTTTTTCTATCACTCCATCTCTGTGTCTGGAAAAGCTCCACCTGCTCAATTTCTGCCACTTAGGTAGTTGTTGAAGGCAAAGAGTGTGGGATGTATTATTACTACAGCAGTCAAGTATAACATTGTCCTGTTGCCTAGAATGGACACACAGGGGAATGCGGCTCCAGACAAGGAGGACTTCCTGCCATACCTGCTCTGGAGCTTCCTCCCCCTGTGTGTGACCAGGGTAGATGGGTGTGACCCTAGCTGACCAGATAAAAGGGCTGGCCATGCAACCATCTCTCTCATGGACTCTTGTTCTTCAACTCTCTCTCTCCTGGCTCTTTGCCAATGCATAGCTCAACCTTCACATAGGATGGAGCCCACAAGCAGAAAGTCTGAGATGTAGCTCAGACTTCTTTTCACAAGATAAAGCCTGCCTTCATATTACTGCTGTGAACTGAATATGAGTCAAACTTTATTCTTACTTTTAAAGAAGACTGTGTTGTTGTGTTGTTATTATTTTAAGAGGGAAATAAAAAGGGAAACTTACCAGGAACAAGCCAGACTGGATTGCTTAATTAAAGGATTCTAACGAATCATCAACTTGCTTCCAATAAGTTGCAAAGGGAATGTGCTCTGCTGTTTACTCACTAGCGTAAGTGAGGAGGGATAATATCAAA
Organism: Darevskia mixta; assembly: GCA_034641385.1. Classification (NCBI taxonomy): domain Eukaryota; kingdom Metazoa; phylum Chordata; class Lepidosauria; order Squamata; family Lacertidae; genus Darevskia; species Darevskia mixta. The sequence goes on along the minus strand of JAWWNH010000038.1, from coordinate 1,771,635 downwards.
ACAATATATCCTCTCCTACCTTCCTTAACATTCTCACAAAGGGGGCCTCCCAGGAAAGAAAGTGGGGGCGGGTGAGAATTAAATGCCTCAAAAATTGGAACGTTGCACCGTCTATGCCCGCAGTCTAGAGAAGTAAGAAGAAAAGGCGAGGGAGAAGGAAAGAGGATGGAGAAGGGGAAGGGGAAGAAAACGGAGTGTGGTTCTTTATTAGGCTAGCAGGGTTAGACATAGCCGGTTGTTGGTTTTCGAAAAGAGAAGTGGTATCCCCAGCATTAAGCCCTGTCCTTTGAGTTTACTTTGTGAGGAGGGGGTAGCGTGCTCTGCACGCGCCTACAGACATTCGCCGCTCCCTGCTCCCTATCCCGAGTCTGAAGCGCGCTTTCCTACACGGCTGAGCCTACTCCACTCCTTGGAGACAATCTCATGGAGCTCAAGGGGCCGACTTCGAAGTTCAGCGCCAAGGGGAGCGGGGGCCGCCAGGGTGCAATCCAGAAAGAAAGCTCCATTGAATGCAAGGAGAAGCCGACGAGGCGCTTATGTGTGCTTCGCGGGTGCTCCTCCTCCTTGGGGCTGCGCAAACCTCCGAGGTCGGGTTCCCAGCACGCGCCCCTTCCCCTTTGACGGGGACTCTAGAGGCATTCTCCTGCTGGAAGGAACAAAAGCTTTGGCCCCGCTCTGCTCTCACCGCCCCTAAAGCTGCTCTGCCCCCGGCCCCGTTGACCTCTCGGCCAAGGCCTGGAGGCTCCGCAGCGAGACGATGTGCCTGCTGCCTGCCTGTCTCTGTAACGCTCTTCCAAAAGAAGCTGCGGAAGTTTGCTTGGAAGTCCCTTCCTTTACTAGTAGGAAACCAGCTTGAGAGGTCGCAGCCACGCGACCCGATTCCCCACGCGCGTCTCCTCGGAATCAAGTGCCAATGAGTTCCAGGGGATTTACTCCCGAGGAATGGTGCGTTCAGTAGAGCAGAAGGCCAAGGACCGTCCTCAGACAGGCTCCCAGAAGCCGGCCTTGCCCTGCCTGCTCTCTTGCTTCGTGGTTTATGGATCCCAGCCTTTTCCCCTCCTCTCTCTCTCTCTCTAGTTGTTGGCACGCTGTGCCTAAAGAGCTGTCCTTTCCCCCAGGTGGAGAATATGCTTTATTAGTTTCATAAAGGTCTCCGTTCGCCGGCTCTCCGTCTTTTTCCCCTTTCTTCCCGCAGTCTGTTTTACAGGTTCCAATCTAATTGTGCCTTATGAGCTGCAAAACAGCCCAGAAAGCCTAATCATAACAGAGAAGCGCTCTTCGCCTCTCTTTACCAGCCGGTGTTCTCCAGATCTATGTCCCAATATACACCTGGACAGGCGCAGATCCGTCACCCAGGCGCGCCGGTTACGGGTGCATCGCGTTTAATGGGAAGCTGCGCTTCTCTGCTCCGACGCTCAGGGAGGCAGGTGCGGGAGATTCGCTTCTGTTCCAAGTTGCGCGCCGTTCTCCTTCTCCTGCCCCAAAGGCCAGAGAAGCAAGTTCCACGGAACTGAATGGGGCTTACTCCCGAGGAAGAGCCCAGAGAGAAGATCTCAAAGCTACAACGATCGCCGCAGGAAATCCCACCCGTAGGCAGGAGAATGAGCAGGAGGAACCCCAAAGACACCCCACATTTTTACCTGAAATAATACACGTTGCCATCTAATGGGGGGGGAGCTCCTTAATACCATTAAGTCTAGCATTACCTGCGATTGCCCTTGGTGAACCTTGCTTTTGAGTAGACAGTGCATAGGATCGGGACGAAAGCTGCCATTCAAGTCCCAGCTCAGCCGGATCCACGAAGCCGTTATGTCGGAGAACTTGAATCAAAAGGCGGACTTAAAGTCGACCTTTCTGGTTTCACTGTTTCAGAGAAGGGGTTCTGAGACCAGGCCTGAGTCTTTAGGGGGCCGAAATTAAACCAGGACTTCGCTGGTTTACAAGGGTTACACAACTTAATTGCCAGGATTGCTTTCTGCACCCAAAGTCGAGACGATTCCAGATACGGAGGATCGCTACACTAATGAGAAACTGAAATGAATTAAATCGATACGATTCTAGTTGTGCACGCGGGACATATACAAATATAGTCGCCTCCTTTTTTGTTGTTGAAATCATAGCAACGTTGGTTCTGGAGCAGAGAGAAAATCCACACAGGGGATATTTTAATGTACATGAAAGGGAGACGGGGATCTCTACTTTCTGGCACATGCAGTCAAACACTCTAGAATCCAGGGATGGACAGAGCTCATGAATGGGAATGGATTCCAACATTTGGAGTGTGGGATCGCACGCTTAGAGTGCTGGCGAAAGGGGCGGGAATGAACAGGGAGGGCGGACAATTTATCCAAAATCCAACCTTACGGCCTTCCTTTAATCTTACTCCGAAGTCAGCTCCCTTTTATGTTAGGAGGCTTCCTTCCATGTAAGCGGGCACGGAAGCTGTCCAGTTAACGCGACTCTCTCAGGACAGAGGTCTGGTCAGTCTGAAACAAATTCAAGCAACTGTAAGGCCAAAAGCAACGAGAGGGGGCAAGGGAGGGAGAAAGCCAAGGTCTGCATTTCTGTTGTCGAAAAATAGAGAAAAATGCTACCTTGCTATAATTTAAAGAGGTTTGGTTTTGGGTTTTTTTTGTCGAACTCGACCTTAAACGCCTGTCTTTATGTGGGCAGAGCTAACACGTCCCTAAACTGGCTCAACCTGGATTGTGCACCACTAAACTGGTTTCCCCATTGAACCCCACCGGCTGAGCTGATGGGAGTTGTAGTCTAATGCTGATTGGGGAAGCTCCAGGTTGTGGGAAGCTGAGCTAGATCCCTGCCTCGGGTGCCGGGGCCTGTAATGCGGCGTCTTTCTGTTTCGGGGATCTGAGAGATGCAGACGAAAGTGCGACAGATGGAGCTAAAACACCTGCGATCGACTTTAACTCCCTCTCTCTGCTTTCAGAAAGAACTCGAACCTGGGAGATGAAGGTTCGGATCCATTGGAAGCATAAATCGCTTCCGCAGCTCCCGAAACAAAAGCAAACGGACAACGGGGGGGGAAGGTCGAGTTTGTGCTTGACTTTCCTGGAGGCCCTGATCCCAGGACACGTTGGGCAGCGCCTTTAACATACATTTGACGGTGATTCTTAACATCCCCAGCCAAAACACGTTCAGCCCAATCCTATGCAGAGTTAAGCATCCATTGGTTTTCGGTGAGTTTGGGTGCGTCTAAAGATAAAGGGCTGCAGAAATTCACTTGGAAGCAATAACATCGATTCCAAATTCCAATAGCTCTGGTTTCCTAGTAAGTCTTGAAGATCTGGTTACTAAAGAGTCAGGACGTCAACATTTCATTCGTGGGAGCGCGAGGAGAGTAGAAACTGGACTGGGGCAAAAGGAAGAGTTTAACAAAGCACACAGGAAAGGGAAGGTGTTAAGTTTCACTTCATTTTCCTTGCGAGATGTGGGAAAGTAACAGAGACACTGCGAAGAGCGATGACCTCGCGCCGGAGTGTTTACCTTCCTTTATTCTACCGCTGTAACCCCTGGGGCGACATTTGGATGATCTGCATGAACACACATGCACACTTTTCACATACGTGTACACTTTTACCTGTGTGTGTGTGTGTGTGAGAGAGAGAGAGAGAGAGAGTGAGAGAGAGAGAGAGCAATGCGTTCGCTAAAATAGGGCAGAGGTACTGCATGCGGTGTGTCTATAGCAATATGTGTATCTGTGCAAAGTTAGCTCCTGTGCACGTCAAAGCAGACCCGTGTGCACAGTATATAGGGGCTCCGTTAGGAATGTACGTCGCAATGGTGTCAAAGGGATTAAAATATTGCGGGGTAGGGCAGGCAATCCCCGCATCACAGAATCGATCACAGGATGCGGGGCACAAACACCATTTGAATGGCAATGCCCATCAACTTTGGGGTGGCCCGGCCCCCTCAAATCTTTTATGGGGGGACGAAGGGACCTCGGCCCCTAGTAGCTGGCTCCTGTTGTATGTAAATAGAGAGATAAATAAGTACACAACACAAGCGAGTAACCGCCCTATAAAATTATTGTACATAACACACTAGAGACAGCTGCAATCTTCTGCTCCCTTGGTTGGGAGAAAGTTCCATTGATCTAAGTGGAGCCCTGAGGAGAATTGCAACCAGAGCGAAGAGAGAATTTCGGTTTTACAAACAGGCGTTCTGTTCGTTTCTGTGACTGGTGTGTTTCTCAGGTGCCAAGAAATGCAGACACACATGTGTCTGTATATAGAGATTTCATTGCCACTGATGGTATACTAATAGGGGAAGGTTGGATTTGGACTGCGAGCACATCGCAGTCTTCTGTTCTGCCAAATCTGTATCAGTTTCTCCTTATCTACGCTTCACTCTTTACTCTTACATATGACCGTAAGACGTTCAGGATAGGACGAAGCGCCGGAGGATCCTACTGCATGCTTGCAAGCCATAGGGAGACTCCCTCCCGTGGAACAACATCCCAAATCACTTTGTCTTTTCCCCAACCGAAGGACAGGCGGCTGGCAGTGAAAACTCCACGCTACCACTTGAAAGGAGTGAGATCTGATCCGGCTCTGCAGTCGCAACCTTGACTTCACGCCCAGCTAGCATGGCCTAAAGGTCGGCTGCTGGGGGTGTGGGGGCGAGTGTAGGAGAGAGAGAATAACTCACCTTCTTTGAGTTTGGGAAAGAAGGATGAGCGGACCCCTACTTAAATTTGCTTCTTTGTATCTCGCCTTCTTCCGTTGGAGCTCAGTATAGTACGACTACCCTGAGAGGTAGGCCGGCTTGAAAGACCGTCATTTCCCAAGACCAAAGAGCTTCTCGGGCCTTTATCCCCACCCTATCATTCTCCTATCATTTACTTTCTCGGTTCGCACTTCCCCAATAAGATTATTTACTCAATCTTAAATTCATTGCCTTTAAACACACAAACACAAACTCGCTCCCTCCCTCTCTCTCCCCTTGTTTGCGCAGATCATCACGTTCCAGGGACAAATTTGTTTCCTACGAAGACTCCACTTTTAAAATGCTCCTCTGCAGAGCGATGCCATGTCACCGTGTGCGTGTGCTTCTTTAAGGTACATTAAAGGATCATTGCAGTCTCCCTGTGAAGTCATTACGCCTTTATCCCCACCAATTAACCACACCTCAGAGGGCTGCTATTAACAGCTACATTGAGCTTAAAAGTGAGGTATCCCATTTCAGAGAGATGTCGTGATCTCGCTCAGGAAATCCCAGCAGGCAGCCAAAAATGGAGCTCTGACTCCTGATCTCTGCCTTAACAGGTCTTTTAAATAAAATATAAAAAAACACCACTCCACGCAACCCCGATAAGGGGAGAATTAAATATACTAGGGGAAAATCTGAAGGCTAAAAAGTTAGAGGTAGAAGGTTGGAGCGGGAAGGGGAATGTCTTGGAAGAACTTGCGGAACAGCTTGAAATAAAGGAGAAAGAATTTCAGGTGAGATTGCAGATTGGGAGGAGATAGTTTGTCTCAAAAAAAAAAAAAGCAACAACAACTGAATTGTAAATTAGCAGCAAGCGCTGATTAAAAGGCAAATAAATGCACGTGCACACGTTTGTGACTCTGAGAACTATCCAATCCTCCTAAATTGGTTTTGTGACATCCGATTTCTTATCTCGCTCTCTTTCTCATCACACAAAACAGGAATGAAACCCCATTGATTTTCGGTGTGGGTGTGACTTCCAGGTGTCACAGGTGGGTTGGCGGGGAGTAACAGAAGACGTGAAGGAGGAACTCGGAGAGCTTGAGGAAGAAGACAGAAATCCTCCTTGCTCTTCTCCAGCAACTCTACCCAGAATTTGTCTTGAAAGAGACGGGGGAAATCTCTTTCTCTTTATCTCTCTCCTAGCTCGCTCACTTACACCCCCCACACACACACACACACCCAAAGGAAAGAGAAAGTGTGGGGAAATGCCCGGAACAGAATGTTGCCGGTCAGCAGCGTGTTTGAAGGGAGAGGGTCGACTCTATTCCCTGCCACTTTACCTCTGTTTCCTCTTCTGAGTAACCTATGAGGCTCCAGTTTAAAAAACTCCCCCCGATGCTGGCAAGCTTTTCTTTTCTTTTAAATAGCAACAACAACAACCCTCATCTGAGTCTTCTGCTTCTATCCCGGATACTTACCAGCTCTGTGCTGTCGCCTTATAATAGCACCCTTATATAAACTAGAAAACCAACTTTCTGCTGTTGGGTGGGTGATATTGCTTTTTGGGGAGCTCTGAACACCTTATGTTGCTCTTTTTTGCCCCCTATGGCATTTCTCTTACTCGTGTCCTCGTTCTAAAAAAAACCAACAACTAACCCATCCAAAGGCAACAGGAGCCCTCACTCTTCCCGCCTACCCCCACCCTTAAATGAGGCGGATTTAATTTTCAATATTTGGTACACAAAATTTAGCCAGCCGAAAGGAGATTAATTTTCTAGAATAATCCAATTAAAAGATTTCTAAACTAATCTTTTGGGGTGGGGAAACAGGCTGGGGTGGGGGAAAGGAAGGAAAGTGATTTATGGCCGTGGTTGATTGAGAAGACCGGACGGCTCCTTCTGCGGCTCTCTTAAAACTAAGCGCTCGCATCTGAAATTGACCAATGTCAGACAACCCTCCCTCCCAAAATTCAATTAACCCAAAGCAGTATGCTTTGAAGATTGATTTGTACCCGTCCTCACTCCAGTGGCACAAACCCGGTATAAATCCCCTACTTGTGGGTCCGGCCGCTTGTTTGCATTGTCTTCCCGGGTGGGTTTAATTCAGATGTTGCATTGGGGAAGAGAGTCGCTTATCACTCACACCATTCTTCCCCTCAAATCATAATGTGGAAAAGGAGTTCGTGCTGCTTACAAGCCCCATGGACTTTTTTTCAAGTGCTAATAGATTTATGGTCTCCCTTTTTTTTTTCCCCAACGCCCATCCACAGTAATTAGCACATATGTTCTAAATAGATGATAGTTTTGTGAGCAATAAAGCAATTACCCATCGGTGGAGCTGACAGTTCCTCCAACTAAACTCCAACCAGCAGCTAATTGGAAAAGTCATTTCAGCTCCATTGTCTGCAATTAGTCTTGCTAAACTACTGCACCCCAAACTAGCCGGTTTGAGGTTTATTTATTTATTCATTTGCATTTGCAAACGGTCATCGCACCAGGCTCAAACTTTTCCAGAGCTTAGATCAGCTTTGCAGATTCTCTTCGACTGCCTTGATTTTTTTCTCTCTCTCTGCCATTTCTGCCCCTTCCCATCGATACCGAGAGGTTCAGTGGTTCCCAAACATTTGTTCCTTCTGCTGCGGCCGTTTGTAAAAACAGCATTTCCCCAGCCACTCGGGAATGGTGATCAGTGCTGCCAAATGGAGGAGGCTTAAATGCTGCTGCTAAGTTTTGTTTGATTTTTTTTTTTCTTCGCCCTTCTCCTTTTCAATTTTAACTCTGCATTGGGGGATTGCTTAGGGGGTCTTCGCTGTGGCCCCAGAGCACTAAATCAAATAAATCAGATGTTCTGCTTAATACACCGCCGGTCATTTTCTTTGTGACAAATGGGATGATTGGAACCCCAGCTCTCTCACACACACACACACTCACACGCACGCATGCATTCAGCCAGGAATACTTTTGAGTCAAGAAAATGAGGCCGGGGGTAGGTGAGAGAACAGGCGAAAAGCCGACCTCACCGCTCCTTTCTGCTGAAGATGGGGAGGGGGGAATTAAGAGGGTCTTCCTGATGAAGACTTGTGCACAGTGGGGGGAAGCAAGGCGTTAAAAGTGACGCCTGGACACGCCACACGGAAGATCCGCCAGGTTTCTCCGCCACTTAATTTAATCTTCGTGGCACTGGGCCGGGAGATGAGTTGGGGCTTCCCGCCCCCGCCTCTCCGAAGCTCTAGAGTCGAAGTCAAATGGGGAGCACTTGCTCTGACCTGCAGCCTTTAGGAGGCGTTTAAACGCGAAGGCGCTCCAAAGAGCGTGGTGGCCAGGAGGAGGTGGCCTTCGGGGAAGCCCGGTTGGCCCTGGGAGGTTGGAGAGATTCATGGGTGGGAACTGGCAGCCCCTAGCAACCATGCCACCATTCGGAAGTATTTCCAGCTTCCAAGCATCGCTGGACTCTTAAGACAGCAAAGGTGGCTCTTTCTAGTCAGAGGGGCAGCAGCAGTAGGCTAGTAGAGAGGTATTTCCCGCCCACTCCCTGGCAAAGGGATTTGGAAGCGTCCTCTGAAATGTTCTTGGTTCCTTGCAGCCAAAGCCATTAGGCCCTGTCTTTTGATGCAAACGAACAAATAATTCTGTCAAACCAGGTACTTTTTTCTTTTCTTTTTTGCCAAAAAAAGACACATACTGATATCCCACACGAGGGTTGGGTGGGGGGAATTAAAAAAATCGGTTCTGAACAAACAGGGACTTGGCTTTCGTGTCTTGTGGGTCCAACTTTAGCTTAGCATGACAGCTATTGGGAAGGAAGAGATCGCTCTCTCTCTGCCCGCCCCCTTATCTATTTATTTAGGATTCACTGGGTGTCCTCAGTAGCAGTGGACGAAGCAGGGCCTCGTGCAAAGCCTACAAAGCAAGTCCCGGATCTGGAGTGCGGATGGACGGCCTTTTTTTATTATTATTCGCCAGACCAACAGTTCTGTCCTAGCCTTGAGAAAATTGTTTCGGCTTCCATGGACTTTGCAAAAATGGGAGAGGAGGGAAGCCTCTTCGAGGTTTGTTCCCTGCTTTGGTTTCCTTTGTATCTGTTTGCAAATGGGGAGTGGTGGTTGCAAGGGACATTTTATTTTATTTACGGAACGAGTCCATCAATGAGGCCGAGGGACTCCTTCCATCCCAACCCTGCTTGCTGCCAGGGCGAAATGCAGGCAAGGGGAGCAGGCAGCGCGTCCCTCTCGCCACCTTTCGCGTCTCCAATGTGGGGATCGAGGCATTCCTCCGCTCGCCGCCGCCTGGCTTGAGGCCTAGGCGCAATCATGCAAGCCAGTCCCCTCCTTCCTAGAGTGAAGGCATTTTCGAGCCTTGCCCCACTTTCTTTCTATGAAGAGCGATTAGATGGCGCCTATTCAAAGCTGCTGATCCAGAGAGAAAAGAGGAGTAGATAAAAGGCGATTTCAAGTGACCTCTTCGTCCTTTTCACACCAACCTGAGTCCCCAGAATAGCCGAGGATCAGCTGGGACAAAAGAGCGTCCCCTCCTTTGCCCTTTCAGCTTCAGAAGCCTCCGTGCAAGGGGTTAACAATAAAGCAGATTTCTCTTCCCCCACCACACACACACCCCCACAGCTTTGCCAGCCCCATGTCTTCCAGGATACTTTTTATGAGCCCCCCACAATCGCTGCTCGCTCTCTCCCGCGCGCGCACACCCACCCACCCATGCTCCCCATAGCCTGCTTCAGTGTGGCACGATTCTTTATGGTCTGCTTGAGCTGTTTCATTGACTTTTTTTTTAAGCCCAACTTAAAAGTCCTCCCGCCCCATCTCCTTAGCTGCCTGAACAGGCCTGTAATAAACACATCTCGACCCTGACAGTTTAAGGGAAAAGTCAGATTTATTAGTTATATCAAGTTTAGGAGGAGCTCAGGGTGATGCTCACACCAGCAGCCAAGCCTGGATTCCCTCCCCCACCCCCTTGACACCCTCTCGGAGGCTCTAAGCGATAACTGAACAATAGGTGGTGCAAATCTTTTATTTTCTCTCTCACACACACACATACACACACAGAGAGAGAGAGAGTTCTTTTAATTTTTAGCCTGGGAAAGAGAAGTCCAACTGAACCCATCTCCTGATGGGCTAATGCCTATGATAAAAGAAATGGGAGCTGTGACAGGTGACTATTATGGGAAATGATTCTACAAGCCAGGAGATCGTATTGTCAAAGACACGGGGGAAAAACTTCTCTCGCAAGTGTGCCCCCTTTTCATCCCCAGCATAGCCAGATATTAATGTCTACACGCCCACGCCCACACACACACACACACACACACACCCCTACTAGATCTGGGCATCAGCTTGCCTGGGCCTTTCGTGATGCGCGCATGACAAGACAGGTCTCCAAGTGAAGGGTAGATCCTCAAAGAAGCCAAAGAGAGACTCTCCAGCACTGCCATCTACACTCATGGAAAGTCCTCACTCCCCACGCCGCTCCCTTCATGGCATCCGCACACACTTATGTCGCTCAGCTTCCCGCATTAAGATCCCCGCATTAAGATCCCCGACTTTACTTGTGCGGAAAGTCAATATTTGGTTGTGAGAATTCGCCATTTTGCGCAGGGAACGGGGTGGGGGGCGCATGGGAGAAGACCGCTCTGACGCAGGAAGGCTGCAGAGCTTGCTGACCGCCTGTTTCCTGTGTCCTGCTAGGATCTTCCGGATCCATCTCGACCGTGAAACAAGGCACAATATAAAAGCTGGTCCCTCTGTTGGCGAGGACATTCCTGCGCCCCTCGAGGCCACTCGACTACGGCGCCTGGTTTAAGAGGCCCAAAGGACCCTTTCCTGGAAATATTCTCCAGGGAACATTAGTGGGATTTACTCTGAGTAAGGGCTGTACTGTAAACCTGCAATCCTGCCCCCGCTTTCTTGGGAACAAGTCCCCCACTCAGCTCCGTGGGACTTCGTTCCAAAGAAACAGCTGGGGTGGGATCGCGCTGCCCCTGACCTCTGAACAGTTTTCAATTTGTTTGGGTTTCCTGGCTGATGTGTCGGCAAATCCACGATTTCAGTGGCCAGCTGCCGCCGTCTGGTTGAGAGGAGACCGCCGCGCTCTGAAAGCACCTTGGTAACTCAGCGAGACGTTTCGCTAGGTGCCAAATGGCCAAGTCAAGCCCAGAATACGGCCTGATGGCTCCCAGTGAGGCCCGCGGGGGAAAGGTATTTTGCTCCTTTGCCTTGCTTCTCTTACAACTCCACAACAAAAGCATAAAGCCATACTCTCGGCAGCCTATTTTACAGCTTTCATTTTAGCCTTCGGCCACTGGCGGGTGCCTAACCGGGAACCTTTGCCCAGGTTAGAGCCCCTGATTCCTTCAGACGCTCTCCTCCCTTGCCCCAGCTGCCTTTATAGTAAATACGCAGCGTTTTCTCTTTTGTCATAAAGCCTAGAAGGAATGGCATCTTCACATATTTACTTGGAAGTAAGTTTCATGGAATTCAGTAGAATTTACTTTCAAGCCCCAATGGGTTAGGCAGACATTGGATTCCAAGAAAGGACTGCTTTAAAAAGTAGGTCTGATTAAGATGTTGGAAGTAAGTTAACTAGAACTTATATCACATGTGCACAACACAAGCCAGCTTCATTTACATTTATGTAATTTTAATATTTTGCTGGAAGCCGCCCAGAGTGGCTGGGAAAACCCTTCCAGATGGGCAGGGTATAAATAATAAATTATTATTATACATTATTATATTATGGAGGGAGGATTTGCTGGAATATTTCCTGTGCCTGTGTGTGTGCTGTTTGTTTGTTTGTTGTTTGTTTCCAAACAGGCTTTAAAATGGGAATGATCTCGCACTTGGTCCCCTGAAGTGAGTAAGGACATAAAGGAAAGCGAGTACAGATCAGTTAAGAACTCTCAGGGATCCATCCGGGCACTGGTGAAATCCTCCCTCCCTCCCATGCACACGAATCTGAGCATCCGTGTGAGTGCATCAGGCTTTGTCTAGACTAGAAGGGGGCAGCGGAAATATTAGGTGGCCAGTGGCTATTTATTTGCAAACGGGCGCTGTAATCCACTGGGTCTGCTTTGCCTGGGATTCTGGGAATGGCCAATTGTGTATGAGATTGGGATGAAGAGTGTGAGTGGGGGGAGAGAGAGAAATCTGCAGATTTGTGCAGATAACAAACGACGGTCGAGGAAGAGGCAGGCGCGCCTCGTTTTTCCACCCGGGCAGGAGTTCCATTGCGCTGGAAACCGACCATCAGGGAAGAGGGAAAGCCGTGACCCGGCACTAGTGCAGACGGTGAATGCGGCCTACTTCCGCTAGTCGTGGCAGCGGCGTTGCTGGGCAGGCTTCCCTGCCAAGGCCTGGCTCGCTGACAGTCTTGGCCCTGCTGGACACCAAAGCCCTCGCCAACGGAAGGCAGAGGGAGGAACCAGCAAGGCCGCCGCCACTACGCACTTTGCTTGAGGAGGGGGCTTTTGGGGGGAGGGAAAGAGGTGGGTCAGCAATGTTTACACTGCAATTAATATTTGACGAGGACTGGAAATAGTCCTCGAGGGGAGGGATGCCCCTCGACAGGCTGGCTTCTCTGGTGGATCAGGCATCCAAAAGCTGGAAGGCAGAGCTTGTCAAGAGTTCGTCGAAAGCGCGAGCTCGCTGATTTGTGGGGCAAGCGGCCCAGCATGCTGGTAGCGTGTGAAAGTGAGAGAACAGCATTCAAAGCACGCCTTCCGTATGGCTTTCTGGGTCTGTTTTAAGTTGATCTATGTAGAACGGGGATGGCATATGTGTGCTTTAAAAAGCACTTCCCAAATGTCATGTCCTAACGAAATGCAGCTGGATCTCTTACCAGAACGGGGAGTGAGTTGCTCAAAGTTGCTAAAAGAATGTAACAGATTTTTTTTTTCTCCACTTGGGAGAGAGAGTGAAGATCCCTCCTGTGCTATTTTCCCCTATAAGGATTCTCGAATACACAGCCATGCACAAACACACAGTCAATACATATTATACAGTACTGTATTGAAAAACCACACATAAGCCATACACTTGATTTTTGCAAAGGAATCGGGCCTTTGAATTTAAAAAAGCAAAGGTTACAGCAAGCGGATAAATATTTCTGGGTACAGATCATTTCCATCCCCCAGCTAGGCTTTGCTTTTACCTTCTCTTCAGCCCGTATTTGGTTTGGGTGTTTTACGGAGGGAGGAGGTTTCGTTTTTTAAATGCCTCCCCCCTTCCTGGTTCCAGGAAAAGTTCTGAGAGACACAACGTTTTCCTCTGGTCCAGAGAAGATGGGTGTCTCCGAAAACAACTCCAGAGAGGAGAGCATTCCTTTTCTGAACCCACAAAGTCCCACCATTTCAAATGAACAGAGGTTACTTCTATGTAAACGTGCTGTGGCTCGTGGTCTTAGGCTCAGCCTGTCTGCATCTCTGTTCTCCCATAAAATGACCTTATCAGATTACAAAGCCTTGGCTGAAACATCGAAAGAGGAATCCTGGTTGGCCCCACGCAGGAAAAAACAAAACCCCTTAAGCGGAGCCCGTGCATTACTTCCAGAATATTACAACCTCGTTGAACATAACTGATCTGCTTTTTTCTACCACCATCCCAGTTCACACGCCTATTGAACACCATGGATGAGCCTTATTTTAAATTCTTCACACACACCCTCGCTGGTTTGCATCTGAAAATGCCATCCGGCTGTCCTGATATTTGAGGTTCAACCGGTTTAGCAACTCCCCTCTGCTTAACCAATTTACCCATTGCGGCCCAAGATGGGATTCTAAACACAGATAAGAGACGCGGGAAACCTATGTGATTTCCATGTGCAGTAAATATGGTTAGGGCAACATTGGGGTTGGCAGTCTTGAGGAAGTTAGAGCTCGCTTCTGTTTTTCGGGGCAGACTTTAGGCACCGCAAGAAGCTGGCGGGGAAAGCCGGCTTTTCCCAATTAATTACGTTGTGACCACATTACTTTTCTTTATTTCCTTTTGCTCTCGGAGAGAGAGGAAAGTGAGCGTGTGAGAGGGAGGGAGAAATCGACAAAGGATTTCTATATTTCAGCCAGCTTCTTTTGGAGAGGTTAAGGATCCCCGCTTGCAATGAAGGATCCATTCATTTCTCGCGGCCTGAATTCTTATCCATTTCCCATTCAAAGACCCAGCCAGATCCCTAAAAGATGGGATTTCCTGAAGGACTCATCAAATTGACTAGGCTTCGCTCTATTTTCGCTGAATAAAAGCAGAGATTGAGTGGGTTCTGTTTTATACCTATTCTAAGAGAAATGTGGTATCTTTAGGGACAGCAAAGGCAATCTTCGAGTGGGGGAGACAGAACGTAATCGGAATTAAGGGTGGGTTTTGTAATTATTTTTAATGGGCCTTTCCTTGTCATAAAGGTCTTTCTGTCTCCCCCTCTCTCTCGTTCGGTGGATCTCCCTGTTGTCCCTTTAATCTGTTGACACTCCCCACCACCACCCTAGATAAACAGGCTGCCATCGATCTTTTCATTAGGTGATCAAATAACAAACAGAGCAGGTGAAAGACAACAGCATTAGCACGCTGACACTCGTCTGGCAATCCCTCTTTAGGGGATGGAAAGTCCTGGCATAAACACTCAGCCCCACTGAATGGATCTGTTCAACTCTTCCTTAAACCTACCTAGGCAATAGGAGGACTATGGGATTTAGCTTTGGATCTGGATAAGTCGTTCCCTGCTCATCCTATATATTCACTTCCCATCTGAGGTTGTTCCCGGAGGCAGCTGGTCCCATGGTCTTAAGGATTGGGGGTGGGGGGTTCGACAACATTGTTCAAACAAAAATTATTATTTTTTTGCTACCGCTGCTTCTGCTTCCTAACTTCTTTACATCTCTGTCTCTCCCTCTTCTCCGCCCCCCCGCCCCCATCCCTGCCGCCTCTCCTTCAGATGAAATCTGGCGGGGAAATCCCAACCAGGCCTGAACTGGGTGCCTTTTCAGGGTCTCCGACAAAGCAGGAAAGATTGTGGAGGAAAGCGGAGAAGGACCGTAGGTGGGGGGGGGTGTTTTTTTTTAAAAAAAAAAAGTTGTATTGCCCAAGTGGAACTCTATCAGAAGAGGATGGGGTGGGGGTGAGAGATCCCAACTCCCTGCTGCCGGATGCTGCTTCCCAGCTTCTAAAAACCCACCAGAAACACACGTTACAGAAAGCAAAAGCTACTTGCCTTGGGCAGCGGAGGTTCTGCTAGTTGCTGGTGGAAGCGATCCGGACTCCGACGAAACCTTGTCAAGAAGCTGGTGCTTCTCTGTGCACCTTCTCCCGGGCTTTCTTTCTCTCTCTCCTTCTCCCTCCCTCTTCTCTCTCTCTCTCTCTTTTGCTCTGCCTCTTTTTTTCCCCCTCTCTCCCTCCCTGTCTCTCCATAGTCCGGAGAGTAAAACCTTAGATGATATACATACAGAGCTGGTGTGTGTGTGTGTGTGTGTGTGATTTAATCTTATTCGTTTCACCTTTTCAGTGACCACCAGAAGACAGGACCGGGAGTTTATTGGGAAAGAAAAGAGAGAGGCGAGGAGGCAGGCGAGAGAGAGCCCACTGTTGCATAGTCAATAACATCCTTTTTATCAATGCAATCTACAATAGGGGCGGCTTGGCAGGAAAAACTGATGCGGAGGGTGGGGGGGGGAGGGAGGGAGAAAACCACCCTTCATTATTTCACCACCAAATCGCAAACCGTGTCTTCGGGTCCAGGACTCTCCTCTCTAACTAGTGCCTAATATTTTCACAACCTGAGAAGGGACGCGCACAACTCTCTCTTTCTCGCCCTTAGCTCTAGTGCGCTGCGGTGTTTTGGAATAGCCCCCGCACGCCAACCCCGACTCTCTGCTGGTGTAGAAACTTTGATGGAAGTTGAGAAAACAAGGAAAATAAGGAGAAGTCAGGAGGGGCAGAAGATCGAGAAGCTAATGGAGAAATACTCCAGTGGGAAGGATTACTCCCCATACAAACATGCAGGGAACAAATATTAAGGGAAAGAGCCATTCAGATATTCTCGTGTCCCTTTCTGCTCCTTCATCGGAGGCGCAAGCTTTTTATTTATTTTTTAACTACACAAGGAAGGGGGGAGCTAAACAAACTGTAGTTTCACCGCTTTCTTCCTGTCCGCTAGATGGCAGCACGAACCAGCGATTCTTCTAGGACTGGCGAAGGGGAATTTGTGTCGTCGTCGGCCCCTCCACCCCCACTACCCGGTTCCCAGAATACACTTCTCCAAACTCACATTCTCTCTCTCTCTCTCCCTCTCTCTCTCTCACTTGAACTTTCCTTTACAAGCATTGATCCTTTCATAAAGACGGCAAAACCGATCACTTACTTATGTTATCCATTAATCATTACTGAGGCTGTTTAAAAACATTCGCGAAAGCAAAACACAAGGAGGACGGACAAGTTAATTTAATATATGTATCTATATATTAATAGTAAACAATAAATAAAAATAATAGGAGTTGGAGTGGAACCTCCATGTGAAATGGGGTTGTCGATTTCTGACCGATCAAAATTGCGACGGGAATGAAATCTATTCTTAAAAAAAAATACTAAATCCTGGAGAATATTTAAAGTGAGGGGAAACAGGCAGCGAGGTGGGAGGGGGAAAGAGGGGGCTGCTGTTGAACTGGAACATATGGGACCATAAATGTATTTTTTAAATACTCACAGTCCTTATGGACTCTCCTTAGCCATCTCCTTCCAGCCATTAAACAATGGAATCCAGTCCAAGTATCGTAATTCCTAATCAGGGTTATTTTTGGAAGAAAGGAAGACGGGGAGCGAGCGAAATATCCCAAAGAGAAATCTGATCATTAAAAAAAAAAACTTTTCAGAATGAGCCAAAATAATTTCCTTTAAATTCCCCTTTCCCCCTATCGCAATGCATCTCTTCCCCGCCCCCCCTGCTTTCTTTTGTCGTGCGTGTGTGTCTGTGTGTGTGACCATAGACGACCCATACTAATCAGGTCTCAAAGTAAATAGCAGAGCAGGGCGATCTCAATGTAAATTGTGCTTGTCAGAAGAATCCCCCTCCCTCCCTTTCTCTCTCTCTCTCTCTCTCTCTCTCTCTCTCTCTCTCTCTCTCTCTCGCCCCCTCCCTTCCCTCTCCTTTCCTCCCCCCCTTCCCATCTCAGTCAGTAGGTAGCAAAGAATAAAGGCGGAGGGGGGGGGGGAGCGAGAGAGAGACAGAGGAGATCTCAGCCAATGGAGTGAAGGAGGCTTGGCTAACCTTAGCCTCCCATTTTCTCTCCCCCCAATTCAGGGCTCTGACCAGTCAGTCGCCTTTGATTATCAGTTGCCAGCAGCCCCTCTCTTGGCTCCTTGACATGAGCTCCATATAAGGCAGCGATCTCCATAGAAACGTGTCAGTTTCAATAGTAGTGTCAAAGTTCACTATATACAGACATTCGCGCAGATCCCCCTTTCGGAAACATTGCTCTGCTAGTCTTCCCGTTTAAACGCATTCAATTTTTGGTTCTCTCTCTCTCTCTCTCTCTCCCTCTCTCCCTCTCTCTCTCTCTCCTTTCTTGCATATTCTATTAGTTGAAGGCTGTTTTTTTTTCTCTTTATCTCCTTCTCTCTCCACTCCTTTTCTCCTTTTCCTGGTGCCTCTCGCTTCCTTCCTTCATGAGACCAGAGAGAGGGAAAACTTAAAAGAAAGGGGAAAGACGGCAAAAGAAAAAGAGCAAAAAGAAAGAAAGAAAGAGAAAGAAAGAAAGAAAGAGGGGCGCCTTTTGAACATCTTCATATCTTACATTTTTTAACACTTTTTTTTTAATTGTTATTTTGGGGGAGGGTTTTGTTCTTGGCTGCGGAGGTTTGTTTTCTTTTTCTTTTTCTCCTCCGAAATTTACTTTAAAAAGAAGAAGAAAAATAAGAAGGTTTTTTTCCCCCCTCCTTTCCTTCCCCTTCCTCTTGGGCGATCTCCAGTGATTATTGTCAGCAGCACGGAAGAAGAAAGAAGGCGAGGAGAGAAGGAGCTGCCGCGCGAGCGAGGAAGGCGCCAGGAGGAGAGCAAGCCGGAGAAGCACGAGAAGGGGCTTTTATTTATTCGACCTACTTTGGATCTCTCTCTCTCGCCTTTCGGCTTTTCCCCTCCCCTCGGCGCGCGGCTGACATTCGCTCCGCTTCTGCTCTCTCCATGTTCGCCTTTCGCTCCGCCACTTGGCTGGGGATCCTCGGTCTGCCGCGCCTGGGCGAAGTCGAGGGCGCTGCTGGGGCTTCTCCTTTGTATCTTCCCCAGCGAAATTGACGAGGGAGAGAGGCAGAGAGAAAGAGAGAAAGCGGCGCACACGGAGAAAGAGAGACACAGCTAAAGAGAGAGAGCCCGGCGGCAAAGCAGCAGCGGCGGCGGCAGCAGCAGCAGCGGCGGCGGCCGGAGCCGGAGCCCAGAACAACGGCGGCGTCGGCGGCGAGAGACCCCCAAAGTGTCTCGTCCAGTCTCCTCTCGCGTCCTCCTCGTCGTCGTCGCCCTCGGGCTGGTCAGCGGAGCTTCCCGAAGCGCCTTTCCTGCATGGCTGACGCGCTGCCTCGGACTTGGCCCCCGGACACCCGCGCGCCCTGAGCGGCAGCAGCGTCTCGGCTCCCCGTGCGCCTTTGCCGGCCTCCCTGCGCGCCGACGGGCGCGATCCAGCGGCGGCTCTCCCGGCCGGGCCCCAGCGGCTTCGGCGGCGAGCAGTGGCGGCGACGGAGGCGGCCGCAGCCCCGGCAGAGAGACCAGCTTCTTCACCAGCAGCAGCGGCGGCGGCAGGAGCAGCTTCGGCGGCGGCAGCAGCAGCAGCAGCAGCATCGCGCGGTTCCGGGCTCCTTCCTTGCTGCTGCTGCCTCTTTCGTGCCGGCCGGCCGGGCGGGCGTGCCGCTAGCCCGCCGCGGACGGTGCGGGGCTGGCTGGCCCGGCAGGGTGTCCGGCGAGCCGGTCGCCTCCTCTTCCTCCCTTTCCTCCTCCTCCTCCTGCTCCTTCCCCCCGTCGCCCTCTCCTCCCTCTCCTCCCCAGGGTCACCCTCCTGAATGCCTCTCCCGACAGCCCGCTTCGCCCTGGCTGCTTTTGCAACTTGAAAAGGGACACGTTTCTGGGGGGGAGGGAGGGAAGGGACTGAGAGAAGAAGCAGCAGGAGGAGGAGGAGGAGGAGAGCGGGGGACACCATCCTGCTAGACGGGGGGGGTTAAACCCTCTGGAATTCCATTGTCTCCCCCCTTGCCAAAAGAAAAGAAAAAGAAAAGAAGCCACTCCACATTAGAGAGAGGGAAGGAAAGAGAGAGAGAGAGGAAGGGAGGAAGGAAGAAGGAAGGAAGGAGGGGGCAGGGCAGCAGAAAGAAGCAGAAAAAGATCGGCAGCGGGAGCAGCGGAGAGGCGGCGGCGGCAGCTACAGCAGCAACAGCCGCGGAGAGGCGGGAGGAGCCCCGATCCCTCGCCTCTGCCCCCCCCCCGCGACAAACCCAGGCAGCCGCCCTTCTTTCCCCCCTTACCCTACCCCACCCCCCCTTCCCCACCCCGACCCCGACTCCCACCCCTCCTCCTCTCCCGGCCTCTTCTCCGGCAGCCCACCATCACCACCAGGCACCCCCCCTCTTTTTTTTCCTCCGTGGGCCCGAGATATGGCAATGGTAGTTAGCAGCTGGCGAGATGCGCAAGAGGACGTGGCCGGGGGCGGCCCCACCGGAGCAGCTCAGCCGGGCCGGGACCCGCAGCAAGGGGCCTCGGCGGCCCCCCACACGCCGCAGACGCCCAGCCAGCCGGGCGCGCCGTCCACGCCGGGCGACAAGGGGCAGCAGCAGCAGGGATCGGGCCAGAGCCAGCAGCAGCAACAGCACATCGAGTGCGTGGTTTGCGGCGACAAGTCCAGCGGCAAGCACTATGGGCAGTTCACCTGCGAGGGCTGCAAAAGTTTCTTCAAGCGAAGCGTCCGCAGGAACTTAACGTACACTTGCCGGGCCAACCGGAACTGTCCCATCGACCAGCACCACCGCAACCAGTGCCAGTACTGCCGCCTCAAGAAGTGCCTCAAAGTGGGCATGAGGCGGGAAGGTGAATATTATTTCTTCCCTATTCGGATCCGGATTGTTTGTGTGTGTGTCCAGGGCAGGTTGGGAGGAGGAGGAGGGAGAGAAGTCTGGTACCCCCTCCCTCTCCTCCGAGCATCCCCCTCCCTACCAGACAAACAGACACACTTTCGCAACCACTACACTTGCTTCCTTTAGGGATGCGTAATGTTGCTATTGCTCTTACTCCACCACCGATTGAATGGTGTCTATTCCTGGGTTGGGGGCTCTCTCCTTTCTTGGCTTGGAGCTGGTGGGGGCAGGCAGAGAGAGGGAGAGAGCGACCCTTCTTTCAGGCTCCCTTTCCTCTCTTCATTATTTCGCCCCATTAGAAAGATGGGGGGGGGGGAGAGAGAAAGCACAACAGTTCACGATAGATCCTTCCCCCACCACAACCCTGGCCTCAAAGCTGAAAGAGACGTGTGTTGTGTGTAAGTTTGTTTGTTTGTTTTAAAATTATAATAATATATATATTATTTTAAAAAAATTGGAGGGCCAGTGGTGTTTAAATTGCGCTGTTTGTGTGGCTGCTTCCTTGCACCTTCGCTCTCTGCTAGGCGATCCCACCTCGCCAAATCCGGCCTTGTTTGGACTCCCTCGTGCTTTCAAAGGAAGTTTGTGAACTATCACTGCTTTTACAGTTCTGTCATTTCCCACCCCGTGTGCATGCTGCTTGTTTTATTTCTCCATCAGACGCCATCGTCGCTTTATACTGCATCCCAATAATACTGGTTCTTTTTAGTCTTATTACTTTTAAGCATAGCTTGCCTTTGGAATGTGGTGCTTATTTGAAAAGGAATACCTACAGTGTTATAATGGTACTTTCTGTGTGTGTGTGTGTGTGTGTGTGTGTGTGTGTGTGTGTGTGTGTGTGTGTTAATTCCGATAGAGAGAGAGGTTTATATGAATGAAAGGAGTAGGTATTAAATGTATTTGTATGTGGGGGGGGTGTATGTGTGTGCTTGTGTATATATAGCCAGATGTATTTACTGCGGTGGTGTTTTTGGTCTCCACACACATACTTGTATAGATATACCGGTATATACACATACTATTTAGCTGTTTGATGCTGAAAATTCAGCCTCGTGACCCTATTTAAAGAGGTCCTTAGGAGTCAAATGAGCCAAACACTTTCGGCAATGGAAATGGCTTGAAAATAATAGAAAAATTAAAAAATAAAGCACATCTCTCCCGTGTGCCACAAGGAAAGAATGGAAATCCTTTTAAAACGGGCCACTGATGACTTCATTTAGGAGTTTCGGAGAGCTGTTGTCAGGATAGGGGTCTCGGGGAAAAAATGTATATATCGAGAGCGAGGGGGAGCATAAGGATATATATGTATAGCAGCTAACAGCCCTCTCACAGCCTTTGAACTGTGTTTGCATTTAATTGAAACACAGAACTGCCAGGTTTGGAAGTATAATTTGCAGAAGGAGGAGGGAGGAAAGGGGGATTCTGACAGCTCGATGGGAATATTAGATTTTTTTTCCCCCATCAAAAGTGTGATTAACAACAGGAAACCCTGAAGAAAATAACTCTTCCTGTGAAACAGAAAATATTAATTTTCTGCGCCTAAGAAATAACTCTCAGTTGTCCTCTCTTTGCTGTAAGTTACCTTTGTTTACATGCCAGGAGTGTGAATTGCTGACCCAGATTAAGCAGACCCGGACACACGCGCACACACACAAACTTTGCTCAGCTTCGGAAACTCCAAGCATGCTTGCGTTTGGGGATGGGTGGTTAATGAATTCCGTGAGTTTGTGTGCCCAGCGCGTCTCTTTTTGCACAGTTGCAAACGTGTGTTTCCACTGGCCAGATCGTGGGCATATATTTCCCACCCTCCTTTAATTTTCATTTTTATGCATCTGCAACCACGCAGAGAATAATTTGCCCTTCTTGCCACACTCATGTTCGGCTTCCGTAAATCGAAATCTTCATTTTGACCTCCTTTTTAATAACAATAACAGCAGTCAAACCTTTCCTCCACCACCACCTCCCCGTCCTCCTCCAACCAGGGAGAAAGAACTCTGCTGCAAATAGGAGAGAAGCTTCCTCAGCTGAACCTGGGACCTGTTTAGAGAGAAGGCGCAGGGGGTAGCTCTCCCACCCCTCACCTCACCCCACCCCACCCCCACTCCAAGCACTTTTGCAAGCCTATTTGCTGAGTGGGACTCCGGACTGGCAAATAAAGCGGGGAGCCTGCTCGGGATGGCCTTTCCGGATTCCCAATCCTCGGAGCGCTAAATCGGCCGAGAGGTGACCAAGAATGGCTGCCTGGCTATCAGGCAAGGCTAGGAGGGAGCAACTTGAAGGTGGGCCCTGACTTTGGAGAGTTCTTTCGGGGGCTGCATCATCATCATCACCACCATCATTTTTATCATTCCTCTTATTATTATTACTATTACTACAAAGAGAATGGCAGTCTTGTAAGGCAGTATACATGTCCCCATTTGCACAACAATGCAGGTTGAGGTGGGGGGGGGGAACAGGCTTGCATTGTGCGTGTTTGCCACCCTCCCGGCCGGATTTGTGCGTGTCTGTGCGAGAGAAAGAGCCGACGCCTGTGTGTGTGTCTGTGTGCCTGTGTACGCGCTGTGTGCGCGCGTTGCTGTGGGAAGAAGGCTCCGCTTTGTTGCGCGGCGGCGGCGGCTAGCGGGCTGGGTTTCGCCAAGGCTGCTGGATGCACATTTCCTCTCCTTTTCTCTCTCTCTCCCTCTTTTCGTCAGCGGTTCAGCGAGGAAGGATGCCTCCGAGCCAGCCGAACCCGGGCCAGTACGCGCTGACCAACGGCGATCCGCTGAACGGCCACTGCTACCTGTCGGGCTACATCTCTCTGCTGCTGCGCGCCGAGCCTTACCCAACGTCCCGCTACGGCAGCCAGTGTATGCAGCCCAACAACATCATGGGCATCGAGAACATCTGCGAGCTGGCGGCGCGGCTGCTCTTCAGCGCCGTCGAGTGGGCCCGCAACATCCCCTTCTTCCCGGACCTGCAGATCACCGACCAGGTGGCCCTGCTGCGCCTCACCTGGAGCGAGCTCTTCGTCCTCAACGCGGCCCAGTGCTCCATGCCCCTGCACGTGGCGCCCCTCTTGGCCGCCGCAGGCCTCCACGCCTCGCCCATGTCCGCAGACCGCGTGGTGGCCTTCATGGACCACATCCGCATCTTCCAGGAGCAAGTGGAGAAGCTCAAGGCCCTGCACGTCGACTCGGCCGAGTACAGCTGCCTCAAAGCCATCGTCCTCTTCACGTCAGGTCAGTGGAGTGGCGGGAGGGAACGGGGGGAGTGTTAGAGGGGTGAGCAGCAACACCAGGGGAGCAGGGCTAGGCAAACCCAGGCACCTTCCTCCCCAAGCAGATCGGCCTCCTACTTTGGGGATAGTCCCCCGGGATAGTCTGGAGCAAGGAAAGGCGCGCAGGGCCTGCTGAGGCCAAACCTGCGAGCCTACTGCAGAAGGTTTGTGCCTCATCCAAATTCACTTTGCGTTGGGAAAACGAATCCCTGCCCTCCCCGCAGCACGGCTGCAGCTTCCTCCTGCGCTCCCAGTCGTCTTAAGCATTCGTTGGATTGTTCCCGTTAGGCAGGCGGGTGGCTTTGGCAGCTTCCGGTAGGCCTTGGGTGAAATCGACTAACTTGAAGGTGTAGCGTTGTGTTCATTGTAGAAGATGGTATTCGGCCTCAGGTGGGGGAGAGGGGGGTGGGGTGGGAGCATACATTTCCCGCACCCTTTCCTCGTGCGTTTGTGTGTTTATTTGTTTGTGGAAGGGAGGAGAGAGAGGTTAGGCCTTGCTGAAAGGGCTTCTCGCCAGAGCTTGTTCCAATAAGGCAGACAGGAGCACAAATAAATCATAAATAATACTGCTTTATTGCTGCCTGATCCTCCACCCACCCACCCACCCTTATCGGAAGCCATTCATATTTGCAGTTGCTGTGGTTAGTGACGCTCGTAAAAATGGATTCGAGCGCCAGAAAAGGACTTACTTCCCTCCTTCAAAATAAAGGAAATAAGACCCAGCCTGAGGCTTTAGAGTACCAACCTGCAGATGCATTTCCTCCCTCCCTCCCTTCTTTTTTTTAAACAATGCAAAAACCACGCAAACACTGGGAAATGTAACAGATTGCCTGCAAAAATATCAAATTAAGGGTAGGCGGGGGTAACGTGCATGTTAGCAATTTTGCTTATGATAGATGGTTCAAATTAACTTTGCAGGAGAGTGCATTAACGTCGCCTTTGAAGTGCTCCGGTTGGAGCCTATAAGAATACAAGACATCCTTTATTATTGTAACCTGTGGGAGAGACATATATACACATCAACCTGCAAGGAATAAGGAACAAAGACAAGGGGGAACTTGGCGGAGCCGTTTGGGACGGAGGGGGTTGTGTTTGCGAGGGTGGAGGGGTGCGGCGCTGGTCTGTTCACCTAGCACTTTTTGCAAAACTTTTTTCTTAAATATATACATATATATCCTTCAGGATCCTATACCATTAAATCCGCCACCCACCCCTACCCCCGTTTAAAAGTGCCCCGAGAAGATATACAAAGCCTTTTGGGAAACAAAGCTGTTTCCGAGGGTCTGGCTGGAGGGGAGAAACCCATCAATATTTGTTGCCTTTCACGCATGAGAAATAGTATTTACATTGTAGTCAAATGACTCTTAAATTTGCACAATATTGTAATGTAGCAAATGTAGTATTAATATCGATTTGAACATCGGATAATTTATTTAGACAGGGGGATCTCATTGGTATGCGTGGTGCTAGTAGACATGGACTGTGACTGCCCCCCCTTGTTCTTCAGGCTGCAAATGCAGGCCAGAGCGAGGGTGGAAAAAAGGCCGGGCTCTTTCTTCGCAGAGAATAAAGTACAGGTCTTAAAACAAGTGGGGGAGATTTACTGAACAGCCGCAGAGACGTTGGGGTGCGTTTTATCTTCAGGAGCCTTGCCTGACGGAAACGTGTTTTTCAGAACTGACAAAAAGAGACCCTGGTGGCATTTTTCAGGGTGATTTAACTGGAGGGTCCTCCCGCAGCCCCTCATGCTTTTTTGTTAACTCGTTTATTCATTTGGGGGGCGGTTAGATCTAAACTGGGCGGGAATAGCCCGGCCATTTGGAAAATGCAGCTTTTAGGCCGCAGCGTTAAAAAAAGAGGGCGGCCTGCTTTATTGACTTCACCGCCAAAAGCCCTTGCCTAAAAGGTTTGACCCCCCCCCTCCGCCCCCTCGAAAGGCGCTTTCTTTCCCTTTTCTCAAATCCAGGATGGTTTAGAATACTGCTAGCTGTATCTGCTATAGTTATGTGCGTCCAGATATTTTGATGGTACACAATGCAACTTTTTTTTTAAAGCGAGGCAATGCAAATTGGCGACATCCCAAGATAAGCGGAAATAATAGCATTTTCTAGCCCCAATGGTGGAGAAACAGAATTCTCACTCTAGTTATGTCATATCTTTCTCCTCCTCCTCCTTCTCCTCTCTCAAACGCCGCCACTTCTACCCCCTACACCCATTTCCACTTGGGCCTGATCTTGTTTTGATTGCTAGCCAGAAGGTAATTGATGGCCCGGCTTTCGCCAAGTCCTCCAACTTTTTAAGGAAACTTTGATGGATGGAAAAGACATTTTTAGCCACCTGGTCCCAGAGGCTTTAACTCAACAACCTGATCCCAAACGTAAAATGCTTCCAGATCACTGGTGTTTAAGATCAGCAGGGGTCACTGGCTTGGAAGTTATTCTAGTTTCTTGCTTGCCTCTTCTTCTTCTTCCTCCACCACCTCCTGCCCATTTGGGTTCCGGATATTATTTTCCATCCACAAAAGTTTGGAGCCTGTCCCAGGAAGGAGCATTGTGTTGAAAGTAGCGCTGGTTGATTTGTTGTTTTCCCACACAGAGAGATATGCAAACTCCATTAAAGAATTGCCTTTCTAATTCTGACACAACCCCGCACTTCGATATATAAAATCTCCCACGGAGGGGCCAGGATAGATAAGATCAGTTCAATAAATCTATTTCCTGCGCCATAAGAACTTTGATTTCTCGTTATATGCGAGCTGATTACGTCTATATTTTCTGAGCACTAAACTCTCCTGGATGCGTTACATGAAATACATTCCCTGTACTACAAAGGCCCAGGTTGGCGTGTGCTGAACAGTAATGATTATTTATTTACATCATTTCTTCGCCATAGACTGGAGGAAGAAATATTGAGAAATAATGACTGCAGGAAGAAATATGATCATCTTAAAAAGTGGGACACGCACAATTTCCACCCAAACCCACCCTTCTCCCGTCCTCGCCCGCCCCCTTCATCCTTGCTGAGATGTAATTCACAGAAGGTGAATATGCATCGCTTTCCCTTCTTTGGTCTATTTCATCTTAACTCAATCAGCTAATCGATCAGATAGCATAGATTGTTTAATTAATTTTCAGATCCTCTTGCTTCGCGGTGGAGATTGAAAGCATCCCCCGATCCTAGAGCTATTTGTTTGAAATGTAGAGGGGGGAGATGAGTCCCTCTGAGCTGGCTGGTGTTTCGAGTAAGGGGGTGCGGAATAAAATCCAAGCGTGCCTCTTCTCATATATACCTGAGGGGACCTTTCTTTCTTTTTTTATAATAAAAAATGAGAGACAGGCTGAAGAAGCTATCTGATAGAAGATGCACTGGAAATACGACAGGAGAATCTCCGTTCTATCTGGTCTGTGCCTTTTCTCAAAGATCCGGTGGTGGTCTTTGCGCCGGAGGTGAAAGACGGGATAAATATTTCACCCCCTCCCTAAGGAATGGGACCTCCCAGATAAATGTGAGGAAGAGGAAATCAGGCCCTGAAGTCCTGCTGTGTTTAAAAGTTGGGTAGAAACCTTTCGCCTGAGTGCAATACGAGGCAAATAGCAAAGGAGAAGTTAGCTGGTGATCTCTAGCAATCCCCGACCAAGGAGGCCAGGGACTCTCTCGGCTATGGACCACGAAGAAGGGCAGGCCTCCGCTGTTGGGTGCGTATGGGTTGCAAGCTGGCTCCCCCCTCGCCCACCCGTTAAATGTTGCAAATGATCACTGCATTTAAGGCAAAAGTAGAAATTAGCACAACAGTCGGGCATAGGTAATTGCAGATCTAAGCGCTCCTTAGGCCGTGGCTGGGGTCATGGGGGTCTTTCCCTCAGAAGAGCCAGTATTACAGCTTGGTTGCTCTCTGTTTTCGCTGGAGGCCAGAGGCCTGGAGATGAAGGTGTTTGACATGCTTTTTTAAAAGCCACTTTTGGAGACTAAGGGGAGGGACACCCCACCCCGCAAGTTCAACAACAACAACAACAACAACAAAGAAATCCACTTGCCACAGTTTCCCCTTTTTAATGGATTGCTATGATGAATAAATCTGGAGCGCCTTTTGCAGGGTCATCCTTATTTTACATGGGCAATTTCGTGAATTCCTTTTGGGGGCCATTATTCTGCGATTAATTCTTATATAGATTTCTATATTAGCAGAGGCCGCCTTTGATCTGCGCTAAACCGTCCTGCTAGCTGACGGCCGCCTTGTGATCCGGGTGTTTTGAAATATTTATTATTAATATAAGAAAAACAGGCTGGGGGTGGGAGGAGGAGGAGGGCGGCCTGCGGATGCTTGAGCTCAAAGAACACACCGCCTCGGTGGGGGGGGGGGCTTCCTCTCTCCCTCCCCCAAAATACTATGTGGCGTCTGTGTGTGCGTTTAGGCAGGGGAGAAGGGGTCTGAATAGTCCTTAACACTTTCTGCTAGGACTTATAAGACAGAATGAGAAATATCTGGCATGGGAGTTGGGTGTCTTTCCTTTTATTGCGCCTTTTGCTGGCTGTGCCAGATGCCCGGGATCTCGGGGTCCTGAGCGCTAGAGCTGGGCCTCCTGCATTGCTCTCTGCCGAGCTAGATCGAACCTTAGCGGCAGCGGCAGCGGCAGCAGCTCCAGCGAGGCAGCCGGCGCAGCAGCTTTGTGCGTGCGAGCGAGCGAGGGCGAGAGCAGCTGCAGACAGACGGCTGCTTAGCGATCAGGCTTGGGGTGCGGGAGGGGGGCAGCTTGGCGGGGCTGGAAGAGGCAGCCCGGACCGAGCCATCTTCCCGGCGATTATTATATAGCTTACAGAGATGTGACCAATTTTCAATTACTCGATCCGAGAGATCCCCAGACAAAGCAGGGCCTCCCCTTCTCCCTCTCCCCCCCCCCCCCGCCCCACGATCGGAAATGGAAGCGCGGCCGCCTTTCGTGCGAGCGACTCCAAATCCTCTCCTGGCTTTCTCGCACGCGCGCGCTTGGCCCCGTTTCTTGCACCCCGAAGCCCTTTTCCTTTAGCTGAGGACGAGGCTGCGTGTGCTTGTCCTGGGCGGGGTGGGGGTGGGGAGGTTGGAGGGAGGGGAGAGAGAGAGAGAGAGAGGACTTGGGAGAAACAGAATTGCTCCTGGCTGGCTGTATCTGTGTGTCGGTCTGTCTTGGGAGATGGTATATGTCAATGGGATGTAACAATAGGATCCAGCAGCCGAGGCCTCCGTCCTTTCCTGGCTGATTAGGGGGGGGCAGGTTGCTTGCTGGCTGGGGAAAGATGGCTCCGGCTCCCCTCCCGGCTGCCTTTCCGCGTCTTCCATTATTTATTTGCAAGGTGGAGGAAGCTGCACAAAGAGAGGGGGGCGGAGGGGGCGTCCGGGGTCGCGGAGGCCGGGTTGCTGCTGCTCCTGCTGCCTGGTTATTGCTGCTGCTGCTGCACTTTTGGGGGGGAGTGGGGAGAGCTGTGGGCCTTGGTACCCCCTGGCTAACCGTGTCTGTTCTTCTTCTCCTCCCGCTGCTCTTGTCCCCTCCCGCCCGGTCCCCCGGCGCTGCGTGGCGTGGCAGATGCCTGTGGCCTCTCGGACGCGGCGCACATCGAGAGCCTGCAAGAGAAGTCTCAGTGCGCCCTGGAGGAATACGTGCGGAGCCAGTACCCCAACCAGCCCAGCCGCTTCGGCAAACTGCTCCTCCGGCTGCCTTCGCTGCGCACCGTCTCGTCGTCGGTCATCGAGCAGCTCTTCTTCGTCCGCTTGGTAGGTAAAACCCCCATCGAGACGCTCATTCGAGACATGCTGCTCTCCGGCAGCAGCTTCAACTGGCCTTACATGTCCATCCAGTGTTCATAGAGCACCTCCTGGGCTCCCCCGCTTAGAGACCCTGAGAGGAGGAGGAGAAGGAAGGCCTCCAGCCCAGCCAGAGACCGGCCCAGACAACCACCACCTTGGGGGCGCACGCAGCCGGGTGGGGGATCCGAGGAGAGAGAGAAGCAGAAAGAAAGGGGGGAGGACACAGAGAGAGAGATAGGAGCAGACCCCTCAGACACTGCACGAAAGACTCGCTTAGGATCAGACCCCGGCTGAGAGAGGCGGTGGTGATGATGAGGATGGTGATGAAGGCGAAATGGACACCTCGTATTTTGTGGAACAAACCATTGACACTGAGATGGGAAACGTTAAACAAAAACCATTTTAAAAAAAGGACCGAAGAGATTAAAACAAAAACTCCCCCCTAAAAAAAAGAAGACTAGAATGGATTTCCCTGGATTTATGATGGATGGACTGAGGTGGATCTATCGTCTGTACAGCAAAACAAAACACACAGTTTAAGAGACAGAACAAACAAACAAACAAACAAAAACCTGGAGCCGAATTGAACTGGTGGACGGGGTGAGGGAAAGAGGGAGGGGGACCCAAAGGCGAAACACTTTCCACGAACATTGTTCTTCATTTTGTAAGATATTAGTCTTTATTTTCACTTTTTTTGTAAAATTTAAAGCATCGTATGCGCATAAAGGAGGCGAGAGGGGAGGGGGAAAACACCACAAGAAACAAACAAGAATTAGGGGAGGGGGGAAAATAACATTTTCCAAATAATTATTAAAAAAAACAACAAGGAATTGTTCTGTGTGTATGTATCTATATCTGTTTTGTATTTCTTTCTGGTTCCAAACCAGGCTTCCTGTGATTCTATACTAATAATTTTTTATATAACCCTTTGCTTCTTATATTGAGTGCGATATATGTTGTCGAAGCTGTTCTTCAAGAATTAAAATTGAAGTGAGAATTTAAACAAAAATAAAAGAATTTAGAAAAAAAATAATTACAAAGGCAACCCAAGCGCAACATCCAACACAGATTCCCACGCCAATCCATGAGTTCTTGTTCCTTGAAGCAAACCTAAAGTTTGGGTTTGCGGGTGGTGGGTTTCTTTCCCGCCCCCCCAAGGCTTTGTGCCTTATATAAAAGGTCCAAGGTGTGGGGTCTTTGTTCAAAAACAAATAAATACAGTGGTCATGCTGCTGGTAAGGTGCACACATCTCTCAGTATTCCCAAGCTGCTTGGTTTTAATGTGATTCTGGTGACTGATGCTGACGAAATGGGGGGGGGTGGACAGTTAAGAGGAATTCCCTTAGGTTGCAACCCTACATTCATTTACCTGGGAGGGAGTCCCATTAAACCCAATGCGGCTCAACTTCTGTGTGAGCCTACTGGCGTTCTATGAGAATAATCCGGAATAGAAAACAGGGCCAGCCCTACCACTAGACAGAGTAAGGAGGGTGCCTCAGGCAGCTGATTTTGAGGTGCCTTGAAAGGACAGTGAATAGTTTTTAATTTATTAGTATTAAATTTTTGCTCCCAGCGAGAGGCGTTTGTGCTATTTGGCTTTTTTTTCTTCTTCTTGGGTTTGCACCTTGGATTTATGGAGCTCCATTTGCTGCTCTGCCTGTAATGCCTAATAAAGGTAAGGCGAAGTGAACTATTCTACCTCGGGTGGCGAAATGTCTTTGGCCTGTCCTGAAAGTAAATTTCCACTCCTCTGGAGCACTGTGTTGTCACGTCAGGACTGAAGCTCTTATTTCCCTTCCCCACCCCTTACACTTTGTAAAGGTCTCTGTGTCAGGTCCCGGCAATTTCCTCCTGGTGCAGGTCTTTCCTCCGGGCTGGCGAGCTTCCCCTCAGTTCTAAAGCCACCCTCAGAGAGAGGGAGGTGCATATGTCTGGTCGTGTGTACTGATCCAAGGACACTCGTGCGCCCCTATTCCCGTGGGCTCATGGAATCCTAAAGCTGTTAGTCTCCTTCAAATGACTGTCGGAGCAGCTTTCCAAAAACACCCCCACCACCCCCCACCCGCACACACACATTTCCCCTCCAACGTACCATTCGTTCTCAGAGTGGAGCCCCTTTTGAAGGTAAAGATTTTCCCAGAGCTTGGAGCTGGTCGCTGCAGATCTCTGTAACAGCTTTCAGTGCATTAATGTTTTATAGGATCTGAGACGGAGCTGTAAGAACACACACTGCCAAGGGAGCTCTTTCTTAACGTATTAATAAAGCCGGATCTTTAAAAATAACATTCGTGTGTCTCCCCCCCCCCTCCGCCCTCCGCCTCACATTCTCCAGTTTCTCCCTCGCCTTCCAAACACATCCAGGATGAGGCAGGATTTTCAATCGGAGGAGTCACTGGTAGTGTTTTTTCTGTTAATTTGCTGTCTACACTCCCCAGATTTTTTTTTTTTTTTACTTTTTTATTTTGCATTAACAAGATCCTTCAGCCTAACCCACTTGGGGTTTTTTAATATTCTAGACGCAGTAGATCCCTGGAGAGAGAGAGAGAGAGAGAGAGAGAGAGAGAGAGAGAACGCATTTTCTATATGGCGGGCACTTACAGCTGCATAATAACATTGCCAGCAGCTACAGTCTATGGACTAGTCAGTTTCAATAGGCAGGCTGTAAGAATGCACATTTTGGCTTTTAACTGGCCAGGACGAGCTCTGGAAAAAACCCGATGTAACTGCCAAAGCCGGAGGTAGCCCTGTTTTTGCATAGACCGGGTAGGGAAAGGTCACCTCAAGGCCCTGAAGACCAGACAGCCCTTGAAGATTTAGGCCCCGATAGGATTAGGATCCTTGCGAAAAGGCCGCAGAAAGTGTCCTCTTCTCATCAGAAGCAAATCTAAGCGCTGGTATGTTATGCACCCCTGGTGAAACCGGAGTAATGTTTCGTATTTTCCACCCCACATTCATTTTCGACCTTCTGGGGGAACGACGATATTAAATAATATTTTGTAATACAATAATGCCGGGAGTGGAGAAATCCTTCCAGATCTAGACAAGATGTAGAAAAAGAGGTTGATAATCTGGGCGCATTTTCCTTACTGACGAGCGCAACAAAGGCTGCCCGTTTCCTTTGGGAAGGGTGTTCACTGTTCAGATGATGCTGGGTGGAGATTTTCGGTTAGTTTGGCCCAACGATTTAACACGAATTAGGCTGTATAAAGCGCTAAAGAACTAACTGATGTTGTTGGACCCTAGCCTACATATTATGATGAATCTGTTAGTCAAACTAAGACTAAAAACCAATACTTTCTCACATGGCGTTCTCTCCATTAGACATGCTACCCAGTCACAAATCCGTTGCCCTTCTACAGAAATGGATGCTCTGTTGGGATACGCCTTGCTCTAGAGCCTGTTTGAGACCAGAATACTATCTGTCCACCGCTCTGTCATGATTCATCTGCTCCTCTTTGCTGCAGTTACAAGACCTTAAATAATAATGATGATGATGATGATGATGATGATGATGATGATAATAATAATAATAATAATAATAATAATAATAATAACTGGCTATGTCTCTCCGTCTTTCCCTTGTCTCATACGCACACTCTCTCACACAGGCATCCTAAACAAACCTCATTCGCTTTTCGAAAGCATTAGGCCACAATAAGCATCGCATTTTCCTCCTATCAGGGTGGCTGACCTTCTCCTGTTCTCCCACATCCCAGTTAAGTCTTTTCTAATCAATCTAATTTTGGGGCCTCCTTGGCGATGGAGCTTGAGAATTGCAGAGGTCCTAATGTACATAATAATTGTGAAATAATAATAATAATAATAATAACTACTAGTTCTGCAAAGTGGACATGTGGGTGCCTTGAAGTCTTCAGTCACATTCAACGAGAACAACCCAAAAAAGCGGAGATGCCCTGGTGTGAGACGGATTTAGACTCACCACTGATGTTAATGGGACTGCACATTTGGTCAGGAATGTTCATATATAAGAGCGGAATGTAGTGTCCTAAAACGATGTACTTGGAAATGTCTTGTGTGTGGATCGTCATCGCTCGCCCGGAAAGGAAAAGGGATCTGGCAAGCCAGTTCCACTCCCATCATCTGTGAGGCTTGATTTCAACGTAAGGTGTTTGTGGGTCGGCTTTATAAAATGACTTCAGCCCAACTGGGCAGACGACAGAGCCCTGACAGTTTTTTGACAAGGGAAGAGGGAATGTGTCTCAGGGCTCCACAGTGCTCTGGTTCACCTGCCAACGAATAACAGATTTGTTCCTTTTATAAGAATCTAGGAGCCGCATGTGGATGTCTACCAAATTAGGTGAGAGAAGAAGGAAGGAAGGAGAGAGAGAGAGAGAGAGAGAGAGAGAGAGAAAGCTTTGTTGAGTCACTTTTAACGTCATGGAAGGGAGGGGGGAACGGTTAATAAATTTATTTCAAACGCAGCTCTCCATGTAAGGATGCTCTGGCAGAGATCGATAATACCGAGAAAGCATTTGGGTCGAAAGCTTGAGGTTGTGGGCCATTCTCCTTGGGAAAAGGCAACTTGGGTTAACTCCTTTTCGTTCTAGACATCAATAAGAACATAGATCTGAATGCTTTAATCCGAAGTCACTCTTTTTGGCATAGATCCCTCTCTTTTAAATGTGCATGCGTGCGTGATGTGCAAGTCAAAGGGTTCGTTTTTTGCAGGCAAAACGTTCTCGGGGAGAGGGAGAGCTTAATATTTCTTTGAAGTGGTTGCAAAGTGTTGTAGATTCAATCTGCTTTTAGAACCCTCCGCCAGCCAAATTTTTTTTTAAAAAAGGCAGAGGATGGGGGATCGGACAGAAGTTTCCCCCAGGAATTAAAGGTTGCGTGAGAGAGAAAAAGAGAGAGAGATCCCTTCCCCGCCTCGTGAATCTTGAGAGAGACAGGCAGACAAACAGAGAGAAGACAGACCTACATCAGCTCCTCCCTAGTAATGAGAAGACCTTTTGGAGCTAAAGCTTCGGCCCGAAGCAGATTTGCCTGAAACTAGTAAGTCTCACTGATTCGTAGCGTGAGATTGCGGTGTTCCTTCTCCAGAGTGAAGTCTGAGTAAAAGAGAAGTGGCTTCTCTGCTGGTTGGACTTCTAGACGAGGTGGGAGAGACAGTACCTTTGGAGAAATGGATTCTGCCCCTCTTCCCCCTCCAGTTTACATCAATGGGTGTAATTAAAAAGAAAGAAAGAAAAGGCAATATCATCCTGATGCTAGGGAAGAAATCTTTTTTATAAGAAAAATAATAATACAGTCGGTTCATATTTTCTAATGAGTTTCTAGCGGGAAAGGCGAGCAGGCAGCCAGGCAGCCAGAGCCAGCCCTGATAATTCTGGCAGATTTTCAAGTTTGCCATGTGGCTACTACACCTTTCGAAACCTGGCAAGTTTTCTTCCCCTTCTTCCTTTTTTTTTTTAAACTAGTCAGTTGGTGCCTTGACGAGGCCTCCCTGCGGGGGTGGGAGGGAGGAACTGGGGAAAGATGAGGGCTCACAAGTGGAAACCAATAAAACTCTTGTTTAAAAGGGCTCGCTCAGGATCCACGCCGTTCCGGGGCTCTTTGACTCGGGGAGCCGGAGAGTTTTATTCCTAAATGAGTTAAAGAGCCATTTACCTCTGTCGTGTTCTATTCATCAAGCCGCGAGCCCTCGAACACGGCGGCTATTTGTTTGCTTACACAACCAGCTGGGCGCAATTTCACGTCTGAGATATCTATCTGAAAGCGCCCCTAATTTATTATCCTTACTTGTCAGCGAATCCATTTTCAAAGTTGGGTTGTGTAGCTTAGAGAGAGAGAGAGAGAGAGAGAGAGAGAGAGAAGAAACCATTGAGGATTCTGGACTTAAAATATGCTCCCTCAATGCCCTCCTCCCAACTCTTCTTTCCCCACCCCGCGAGCACATCACATAGAAGAGTCAGCACAAAACAGCTGGAAAGGAAGGAGAAATTTGCAGAGAAGCTGGAAGGGAGGCAAGGTGACTCTCTCTCTCTCTTCTGAGCTGCGTCACGTTCTCCGCTCCCCTCTCGCCTTCCACCCACTCTGAGGCTTGGCGGAAGCCTCTCCAAGGACTTCAGCCGGACTCTCAGTCTGTTTTACCCCGCTGCCTTTCATGGCAATCCCTTTCCACCGAGACAGCAATCGCGGGCACTCCAAATGAGCTCTATTGAGCTCGGTGGGGATGGCTCTGCCAGTCATTCTGCCTACAACTTAGGGCTTCAAACGTGCACCTAGCGTTGCACTCCTGTCAAGGTTGCAGAAACAAGTGGAATAAATGGGCTGGGATTCTCCAATGGGCCATGCTGGCAGAACGGGTAAAGGAAGGAGCGACTTGCTAGATCTACTAGGGGCGTCTGCGTGGGCACCTTTGTTCCTCTGGTGCCAAGGGCAGCCACCTGTAGAGGGAGCCAAGGGAGATGAAAGTGAATGGGGAGTAGGACTGGCAGATGAGCTGCCCTGAGGGTCCCCATCCTTCGTCTGATCATGCCGGAGCAATTGGGTGTTGGGTCAAATTTCTGGGCCTGGTGAGTTTCACCGGAAGGCCCCGATCTGGTTGGCTGCCATACATTTGAAAATAAGTGTTGCCACCCTTGCTCAGAAGCACATCCTGCTAAAAATGCCGTGGGATCTACTCCCAAGTAAGACTGAGATGCATTGCAGCCCTAAGGACCGACGCATCTTCTCACGACTAAGAAGGGGGGGGGGAATGCATTTTGCCTGTGTGTGGTGGGGGGAGATGGCTGGTCTCTTCTCTCCCCACCCCCAACCCCCCTCAAGTGGTTTGCATTAGAATCACAAAGCCATAACATGGAAAGGAGCAAATCGGTTTATACATATAATTGCAAGGAAAGAAAGCAATTAACAGAGAGGACAGTGGGAAATTAGATCTCCTCCCCACCCCCATTACAAAAAAGGGATAGCGTTGAGCAGCCTTTAAGCAGCCCAGCCAGGCTGACAAGGGAATCCCTGGAAGAAACAGCAAGCGGGGTTGTACAACCGTGTGTCTACAACCTCTTGGCTCCAGAGCCCACCATCAAGCTTCAAACAGAGGATCCCGTTGAAAACTACGGGGTGTAAAACGGGCCCCGGTTGTTGTGGAAAGCGGAGGAGAGGGCAAGAGGCAGAGCGAACTTCTTGGCTGCTGGGAGATATCCTTGTGTGTTGATTTAGGAAGACATTTGCTGTATATAGCGTTTAAGGCTGATAATATCATTGCTCGGGCAGATAAATAAAGCACTGGCCAAACCGTGGGGTCAGCTATCGATCCCTCTGTTTAGAGAAGGAGGTAGGAACGTCTCTCTCTCT
Source organism: Darevskia mixta (assembly GCA_034641385.1). Classification (NCBI taxonomy): domain Eukaryota; kingdom Metazoa; phylum Chordata; class Lepidosauria; order Squamata; family Lacertidae; genus Darevskia; species Darevskia mixta. The sequence continues at coordinate 1,735,512 of JAWWNH010000038.1, read as the reverse complement.
CTCTCTCTCTCTCTCTCTCTCTCTCTCTCTCTCTCTCTCTCCCTCCCTCCCTCCCTCCCTCCCCCCCCCCCCGTCTGCGTGTGAGCAAAAAAAGACCGAAGCTCGGATAGCTACGGAGGGGTGAACAATTACAACATGGTAATTTGTGATTCGGTCTCGCCGGTGGAACCCAAAGAGCCACCCTGTCTGGAACAGTCATAACCAGTTAGAGACAAACCCTTGGGATTCCAGCCGACGCGAGCCGTTTGGTGGAGTGGCACTCAGACTGCTTCCATGCAAACCTTTCCTATGTCACCCCAGGGGGAGAGCAACGAGGAATAAAGCCTGAGTAGTATTGTATGTGCGTATGTTGTGTATGTTTAAGGATTGTGTTATTGAGTACATAAAGATCCAGGGATGGGTGTGTAGCTGGTGGACGTGAGTGCAAAAAAACAAGCAAGTGCCCTGGGAGTGAGAGTGAAACAACCGTCGAAAGAGAGAGAGAGATGACGTGACTATGCCAGAGATCTGCAGCCTTCAGCCGCTCTGCAATGGCTGATTAGCATTCCTCGCCTGCCCCTGGACCTGAGCTGACAACTAACAGAGATATCCAGCTCACCACTAGGCCTCTTCTCCTTTTGTCTTCAGCTGTCTAGGAGAGAAACAGTCTTCTCCGCGGGCCCCGCACACACTAAACGGCCCCCTGATCCTGGGGCTGCAGAGGATCCCACCCAGTCCAGTCAAATCGCCTCAACATCAGACCCGCCCCCCCCCCGCTCCTTCGCCTCCCCGCTTGCGCCAGCTGCCCCCACCTCGGCCCAGTCTGCGCCTGCTTTTCAGATCTGCACCAAAGGCTGGGAAAGTTAACTTGCTGCGACTTTCCTGACGCGTATGCGGCTCGAGAGGACGTCTCTGCATCGCACACCGGCCCCCCTCTCTCTCTCTTTTTGAAGCTTTTAAAGTGATCGTATTCCAAGAGAGGAAAGAGGAGGATCTTATTCTTTCGCTGCAAGATAAAACCTTATTGTTAAGAAGGTTGCGGTGGGCTGGGGGTTGGGGTTGGGGGGGGGGCAACAGCAGCTCATGTCACTGGTGTTTCTTTTGGCCTTTGTCGCTGTGCCGTTGAGACACGTTTATATCCCACCCCCCACCCACCCCAAATCTCGAAACGGTTTATAAAGAGCTAAGAAAGGGGAGCGGGTGAGAGGAGGACGGTGGCCTAGGGTGGAGAGGGGAGAGGGGGCTTTAATCCGAAGGCCAGAAAGACCTTTCAGGTCAAACTTCCCCGTTTGGTTTGGTCTTAGATCCATTTTAGGAACTTTCTAGGATTAAACACTCACATAAAAGCGGGGTAGGAGGGGTAGGGGGCGGGAGGTTAGAGACAAAGATCCCTGCATCGACCAACACAGACCCTCACAAAACTAGTCAGTTTCTCCTCGCAGCAAAAGCTTACAAATTAGCTCATGTTGACAGATGTTTGTCACTTAGTAACTTCTCTCCCAGTTTCCCCCCCGCACTATTTCCCCTCTTCTCTCGCTCTCTCGCCCCCCCCCCCAATCCCTTCTTTGGGGGCTCGCTTTGTTGTTTTTAAAATATGCAGGCCTCTCAGGAATGCCAGTCACGAGTCCAAACTTTGTGTCCAGCCTCCCTCGCGAAATGACCCTTTTATAGGGATCCCGATATGTCTCAATCTGCACTTCGCTCCGAGGCCGGGCTCCCTGCTCCCAAGTACGGCAGCAGAAGCGAGCGGCTACCTCAGCAGGGAGGGCAGCAGACGCGTCCCCAGGAAGCTCTCCAGGGTGTGGGATGGGATGGAACTGCTGCCCTCCTTCTTGCAGAAGGTGCCAAAGAACAGCGGAGCCTGGGAAAAAGAAGGGAGGGGCAGGGAGGGGGGAATGATGAAGAGAGAAAGTTTTATTTCTCTTCTGATCTCTATGATTGGCCTATGACTACCCGAGCAAGCCTTTGCAGCCCAGGCTGAGTTGCCTGGGGAGGCAGTGCTTGAGGAAAGGAAGAGAAGAAGGAACAGCCGAAGGAAAGGCTCCGCTTTCAAAGTAAGTGGTTAATGGGATACTAAGCAGGGTTGGCTGGGGCGGGTGTGTGGGGTGTCCTGGCTTTGAGAGATTTGAGAGCCAGCTAGGGCCGCACACCCTCAGCTCAGAGAGATGCTTTGCAAGACGGAGGAGGGCCAAGTGGGGAAGGAGGCGGGTCTGACACCAGCGACCCTTCTGACAGAAATATGGGGCCAAAGGAAGGCGGTGAAGGTGAGAGATGTGGTGACACGTCAGATGAGAACCCTCCTGTGCGCGCGAGAGAGGGAGAGAGAGAGACAAGTCATCTGCTACAGTTCTCTGCCTGGTTCAGGTTCACCCGGAAGGGTTTGTTTAATACATTTTCTCTCCCCCCCCCCAATCCCCACCACCTGCTTTCCCTCCTTTTTGCCGCGTGCTCTTAACTCGAGCCATGCTCGAGTGGGGGGGAATAGATATCCCAGTTTAAACGAGGGTGGAGGGAACGGAGAGCTAAGCGCAAAGGGCTAATTTCCTATTATTATTATTATTATTATTATTATTATTATTATTATTATTATTATTATTATTATTATTTAGTTGTTACTCTTGCTGTTGCTGCTGTTCCAAGCAAAACTTCCCAACTGTAGAGCCCAGCAGGCAAGAAACAGCTTCTCTCTCTGCCTCCCCCGCGCCCTCCCCCGCGCTCCCAGTTCCTCTCCTGCGCGATGGGGAGTGACGTCACCCGGGCCCGACCTATCCGTCTCCGCGACCAGGGGAAGGGGGTGGAGCTCTTCCCTCGCTCGCTCCTTCGCTTAGGACCACCTCCCAGCAGCAGGAGGCGAAGCGGCGCTTGGCGCGAGTGGAGAGGTTCCTCTGGCTGCTCCGGGGCGACAACTCGCTTGCTTGCTTGCTTGGCGGGTCCCGAGATCACCAGCCACAGACCATCGTCCAAGTTTAGCTATAGGCCGGGGAGCCAAAGTGAGGGGGGAGCCTGCCAGGCCCGGTGCGCTTCTAGGAAGCTGCGGATGGCTCCGTTCGCTGCCGTCTCTACCGCTTCTCATGCGCACCAGATGGCTTGCCATTGTGTTGCCCCAGCCGGCGAGAACCTGCATTTAAAAAGGAAAAAAAGAGGGGAGCGAGGAGGAAGAGGAGAGAGAGAGAGAGAGAGAGGGAGAGGGAGAGGCCGGTTATTATTTTTGTAACAATCACACCAGACCATTTTGACTGGCGACCCTGTTTCCCCCCCCCCCCCAATTTTGAACCACAAAGAGACATATATATTTAAAACCAACCCTGGCCACAGTTTCTTAAGGGAGGCACCGTGGCCCTCGCTCATAGCTCCTTCTACATGGGGTGTGGGGAGTGGGGATATGTCGGGCAAGGAATCTGGATGCGTCCCCGGGGATCTAAGAGTGCAGTCCTAACCTTTCCAAGCCGCAGGGAACTTGCACCGGTGGGAATTAACTTCAGTAGGAGGCCAACTGGCTGGCTAGGGAGCCCCCGCCTCCCCTCCCCTCCCGGCCCGCCCCTCCTTCGCGGTCTCCGATGGCATTTATTTCTCACTCAGGATTATCGCCTAATAGTCAGAAGCACAGACGTGCGCATAAAAAAATTCCAGGCATGTTTATTCATTCTATTTGATCAATCTCTGGGTGTCTGTTTATTAAACTTCCACCGATTTTACGTTTGGTGTTTCCTGATGGCAAACATTGTCGAATGATAAATATTGCATACAGTTAATTGTGATGCCAGGGAAAGCTCGGCTCCGGGTTTGTGTGGCGGTGCCGTCGCTGTCTCAAGCCCTCCCATGTCTTCTGCTCCCCGTGTAACTCAGGGGCAAACAAGAACCTTTCTCAAACATATTAGTTAATGGGGCGAAAAGAGGAGCGGGGGAGGGAGCGAGAAAACGATGGGAACCCTCAGACTTGATCCCTCAGCTTGGAAGGGAAAGGAAGGGAGGCTGCCTGGAGAGAATGGGAATGTGAAAACAGCTAAAAAAGGGGGGTGCTCTGAAGTAAAGCATTTCTTGTCACTTCCATTGGTTTTGGGGGGGAGGTGTCCCTCCCCCTAAAACAGGGGGGAGTGTCCTAGAACACTGTTTTCTCTGTGTCTGTGGGGAGCTGGCAATCATATTTGGCACCTCCTCTTATTTTATTATTATTTTTTACTTATTTCACTGAAAATACACGCCTGTTTGGCCAGGCCCCCAGAAAGGCTCTTTCTATCTTGAAAAATATCCATAGGCCATTTCTTTTTCCGGCGCGGCTGCAGGTGTGTTCTTTTTCCGCATCCATCCCCAAGTCCCCAAGACCCTTTCCCCATCCTCCCATTTTTATTGCAACTCTTTCCCTGATTTAATTTTGTTGTTGTTACGAAAAAAAGGGAAAGAAACCCAGATGTGTGGGGTGTTTTTTTTTTTATGGCTCGAGCCTCGTCTCGGCTGGTGCTGCGAAGGCTGTAATGCGCCCGGGCTACTAGTCACTGAGCAAAGCGCAGGGCGCCGTTGGCTCCTTTCCAACAGAGTTGGTCATAAAACAAGATGTGGGGAGAAGGGAGGGTGGAATTAACATCTGCTTTTCTAAACTCAAATATGTCAAGGAGCTTTTTTATTATGATGATCATGAATGCTTTCCTCATTTGAAGAAGAAATATGTAGAGATAAACTGACATCCACATGTATAGAGTATTTATAATGGTGTTAGGATTTAAAGGTAGCTATTCATTGCATAAGCCATTTAGAACTGACGTTTTAAAAGCTACTTAACCTCAGACATCCTTGAATCTTAGCGAAGGATTCCAAACGATATTATTTAAAGAGGAATTTGCTGTAATTTAATTGCATATCAAGGCGGAACGAGGCGCGAGCTTTGCACCTTCTGCGCTGTTTAATAGCGTTTTAACTGGCGTTTTATTCACCCACTTTCTCGGCTGCCCTCGCCTTTCCTTGGGAAGAGGCCGCTAGAAAGCGGATCCCAAGTTAGTGGTATCTGTTTGTGTGTCTGTATGTGTGTTTGTGTGTGTGTGTGCGCGCGCGCGCGCGCGCGTTTGTTCACCATTTGCAACGGGCAGTCATCTTTGCGCCTGGAGCTTTGCCCTCTTAGGGGACACGGTTAGTACCTCGGTTCATTAGTGCCTATTTATTATTGCTGTAAAGAGAAAATAACATGTCAGATTCTGTGGGTGAATCAACCGTTTACCCCTCCCTCCCCCCCTGCTCAGATCGTTGCTCTCACCTTCCCCCCGCCCCCCAAAAAACCTGCCCACAATTCGGTAATTCTGAATTTATTCAATCTGCCATCCACTCGAATTTCCGGGGGCCCAGGGCGCCTGACATCCCAGTCAGATGCCCTTTTATTTACATTTCTCACAAATCCCTGAGTTAAGTCAGAGGTGTCTCTGAGTGGGGTGGGAAACCGGCTGGCATGGAACTGCTGCGGCTTAAACTGGGCGAGGATCGAGGCGGGGTGGGGGGTGGGAGCTGACGTTCTCTCAATAGAGTCTCGGAGGGCAGAGAGAGAGAAACAGGCCCCTGGCTTATTGGCGGCGGTGGTGTAAGGCATGCGCCCTCAACCCGGTTATGTATTTCTCTCCATCCGCTTGGAAAGAACGTGCGCATTTGGATCAGAGATCGCTGGGATGAGGGGGCAGCTGGTGACGCGCATCATGCCAGAGCAGTACCGCGGGTGCACCTTGCAAAATGGCTCTCCCTTGAATACAGGCCGCCTGTGCACGGTTCCTTGGGATTAAGCCTCACGAAATTGGGAGGCAGACGGGCGGGCTTACTTGTGAGTAAAGGAGGGCAGTATTAGAGATCTCGCCTTGAACCATTTCTCCGTTTGCCTGGTGGAGTGGCTACTCCAACTCTAAAAATATTCCCAGCACACACACACACACACACACACACACACACACACACACACACGTGTGGCAGCAGCTAGTTCGTAGTCTTGCTGGCTCCTATGAAGCTGGTTGAGTTCCCCTGAGCCATCTGTAGCCCGAGCCTCCTCGAAGAGGAATCCAAGCCTTTGGACTTGAAGAGGGTTTAATTCCCTCTGGTTCACCACTGTGCCATAACTGGGTAGATTAAAAAAGGGGGGTAGAAAAGGTCCATCCTAATTCGAATCCATAGAACATCGGTTCGATTTGAAAATGTCTCCATTCAGTTCTCTAATCCACAAATAGGTATACTGGGGCATTCCATCCTTTCTTTAGGATGCCAGACTGAATTAAGAAAAATCATCCCACTCCCCAAAAGACTAATTCATCACCAATCCTAGGCCCTCCATTTCTTTGGGGCATGACTCCAGTGAGGAGTGGGGGTGCACAGGGGTCCGCACCGCTCTCAGGAGCCCGTCGGGGACCAGGAGACGTAGCCCGGCTCATGATCTTCCACTGAAGGCAGCGGCGACGGCCTGAGCCTAGTTGGACGGGGATCTTGTGCCCTGAAGGGAGGGGGACATGAGGGGGGAGCAGGGAGAGGGGAGAAAGGCTGTCGATCTGTGAGGGCAGAGGAGAGAGATTAAAGAAATGGCCCTTAGTTCTCTGAGTGACACGGCCCCATTCAAAGGGCAAGCAGAAAGAAATGCTGCTAATATGAATAGAGGGATGCTCAAGAGCCTCGCCCCCTTTTCTTCTTTGGCTCCACTTCGGGTCGGATCCTGGGTGCATTCTTAGAGCGGTGTATACGCTATCTGGGCATACGCAGGCACACATGGCAAAAAGGTCTTATTATTGATTCGAGATCGATATTGATTCGAGATCGATTTAGACCGATGTAGCTGACTGACCCTACTACCCTCTTTCTGGCTCGGTAAGAGATTCTTCCAAATAAACGCTTTGGGTTTCTTGCGCCGGTCTGGACAACAAGTGGGAAAGGCGGGTGGGGAGGCTCTCGGAGCCCGGGGGGTCTTTCTTGAAAGGTAGTGCATTTCTGGGAGACTCTCTACAAAGAATTCCTCCGACTGATGGGGAGAACAACCCCCACCCTTCCTTACATCTTCACTTTTGCCTTGCAAAGGGACAGTCCTCAGTTGACATCTCCAAAGTGATTATTAGACGCCTCTGTGATAAATCAGGCTGGGGGGGGGGAGTAGGGGAGTCGGAATAAGGCCAGGCTACACACACACACACACACACACACTGTCTGGCTAACGCTGTATGACTGCCCGATGGCCATTTTCAATTTTTCCTCCAACACCCCAGAAATAGCACATTGCCTCAACAACCTCTCTTGTTTGTCTCTCTCTCTGTGTGTGCTCAAAAAAATTCTTTAAAATTCCTGACCACGGATTTCCCCCTCCTGCCTCTCTTTCTCATCCCCTCTAGCTTCATCCACACCCCACCCCAAAGAGCCTCGGAGCCCTTCTTCCCTGATAAGTTGTAAGAACTTTGCTTTCAAGAGTGTGAAATGAAGAACACAGACAGTATATCAGTGAAAAGAATAAAGTGGCCTTTTAATGAGAACTAAAGACAACAAAAACGTAGATGAAGTGTACCGTAAAGACTGCTTCAAAGTGCAGCTCAATCCCCTGAGAGCAACCATCCCATAGGCTGGGTAATTGGGACTTTACTGCGCAGAGGTAAGGCAGCGTGGTAGGATTATTTTTATTTTGCTTTGTTTTGTTTTGTTGCATTATATTTTTGCTTCTCAGTAATGGATCTGTTGCAAAAGAGTTTGTGCAAAGAGCTTCATGCCTTCTAGCAGATGAAGCTAGTGTCTCTTGTGTCTCTTAAAACAAATCACTCGAACATTCTAATTTGTGAAAATTAGTATTTTCCTGCTTTTCCGCCCTGCTCCCTTTTTCCAAAGCCCGGGACCTGCGAGGTGCGCCTATCTTTCTTTCTTTCTTTCTTTCTTTCTTTCTTTCTTTCTTTCTTTCTTTCTTTCTTTCTTTCTTTTTCCCGTAATTTTCCCCGCTTTCCACAGGCTTCTCTCCACTCACCCCTTCCTCAACAAACCAGGTAACAAGAGCAATAAATCCAAGCAGGGGGGAAATAAGACAGATTTCCTCATCGATGTGTAATAAAGTTAAAGGACATTGTTTTGTCAGACAAGCGCTAAGCAGAAAATAAATCTTAGGGTCTGGGGAAACAAAACGGAATGATGTTGGCGTGTGTGTAAATTTACTTTTAAACGCAATAAATCAATGTTCATTTAAACAGCTGGGGAACCCCACCACGGAGCAGGTTTCATGGGTAAGAAAATCTGGACGAGAACAGGCGATAGAGATGAAACCACCCAAAGAGAGCAGCCTTCTCCCTGCCCTACACACACCCCGCTCCCCCAATATAGTTCTCCTTTTTCCCCAAGGAACTTCAAGAGCTGGACAGAGCCCGAAGGAGACAGAGCTGAGTTCAGTGGCCACCATTCTGCCCCGTATTTCCCACGGATCTCACAGAACGGAAAGCTCAGACCTCGGAAAAAAGAAACTAGAGAAGGAAGGGGGAGGACCCCCCTCTTTTTCCTACAAGGAGTTAGGCAAGCAAACACTAGAGCTGGTGGATCGGATCCTTGTGGTTGTTAAGACGGACACGTTCTGAGGTCCCTGTTACCGGTAGTTTCAAGTGATGTTAATCTCAAGGTTCTGACTGGCCGGGGAGAGGTGGGTGGGGAGATTTTTTTGGGGAAGGATACAAGGTTAGCTGAGATGTTGAATATGTAGCCTACTGGACTTCTAAAAGGGGAATGTCGAAAGATGCTTGGCCAGTTGAAAGGCGAGTGGGCGCCAGAAGCCTGTTCTGAAGGGTGGGTGCATCTGGAGACAATCTTTCACAGCCCAGACACTTCACAACAACATCACAAGAGCGACGGGTGACATTTGGGCTTCTGATACTCCGCAGGAACATTTCTCGAGCAGGTGGCAATAAAGAGCTGTGTGAATGCAAAGGTGCGCCTTATTTGTCTTAGTCGCCTCTTCCTAACCCGCGACGATTTCCACGAAGCCTCGATAATGACTCTCCCTTTATTAGAGAGCCTTCCGCGCGCTTGCAGAGTGGCAACAATTTCTCTTCCTCACAGTCATTTGGTGTCTTTGTTTAATTTTGCAGAACTAATGTAAACATGGCTTGCAAATACCCAGAGGTGGATTATTTGGTTTATTCTCTCTGCTCCCCCCACCCTTTCCTCTCCCTCCACCATCCTTTTTTTTTTTTTTTTTTAAAGAAAACCACAGAAGATTAATCGAACAGCAAAGATTGCCAGAATGGAATATGCCCTGCCTTTGTTTTGTAGTCCTTCGAAAGCCATTCAAACACACATCGAAGGGCGTTGCTTTCCTTGAGCGACGTGGCCACCGCCTGGCATCTTAAGTTTGTGAAAATATATTACATCTATTTCACGGAGCGTTTAAACGCCTGCATTTCACCGGACCAGCAAGCCAACCAAGCAACCACAAACCACCTTGGCTATACTGGGGTGTGGTGGAGATGCAAGGATAGAACCGTCAGGGGACCTGGTGACTTTTGTCCTTTCTGTACTGCTCAATTGACTTCTCTCACTCTTTCCCCATCCCTAAAAACGAGAGCTGGAGATAATGAGCAGAGAAAAAGTTATTAAGCGCCTGGCAGGTGCGTGTACCTCGGTTGTATACATCCCAGGGACCAGATAGTGCTAGTAATATCTGACCTTGATTAAGGGAAACCTGCCTGTCCTAATACTCAGCAGCGAAGCGCAAACGACACGGAGCCGAGTTGCTCTTTCAGAAGCAGGGAGGGAAAGGGCAGAGCCCTGCGAAACACTGAACGGAGTGCGGATTGTCTGCTGGGGGGGAGGGGAGAGCTCTGCTCAGGTGAAACTGACGAGGCAGTGTAAGTTTCCTGCTCAGTCTCTCTCTCGCTTCTCTCTCTCTCTCTCTCCCCCTTTTTTTCTATGACTGCCCGAAGGGCCTCGCCGATTCCTCGCCTTTGATTCTCCGTTTGTTTGCTAGATGGCGCTGTGTCTCTCAATACATTCCGATTCAGAGCTAAAACGGCCCCTTTTCGTATATCCTCCCCCAGATAAATCAGATTACCTACCCCCGCTTCGTTCTGCGAGGAACGCACTTTAGTTCCAGCTAAAAAAGAAAAAGTGTTATTAAATAATGTTAAGAATCATACAGAATCATCATATAAATATCCCGATTGAAATAAAAGGCAGTCTGCAAGCAAAATCTGAACTATGGCGTCTTCACTCTCTGCCAATTCATCTTGTAATCATGTTGTAATCTACTTAATGATTTCCCTCCTTTTTGGTGGCTGGACCAAAATGTAGCTAATTTGTATTTAGGGAAACCTAATAAAAAAAAGCAACACAACCTGGCGACTTGATTCATGTTTGCATTAGTTGCACGCAATGTAAATACGCACATGAGATCTAGCTTCACCAGAAATAGAAACTGGTCGTATTAAGTTAGCCTCCTTGTCACTCTTTCATGAATAGATCAAAACAATTATGAGCGATTTAAAGTGAAAATGCCACAAAATCAAATGTACGTTCTCTTTTTATCTTTTTTTTAAAGGTTTGTAAAGCCTGGAGGTCTGTTTCAGTATCTCCTACAGTCTAAATTTATTCTGCAAAATTACCTTCCGTGTTCTAAATTTATTCATTTCATTAAAGTAAGAAAACTGTTTAGGAATTTAAAAGCCTCTGTTGTTTCTATTGATTATATGATTAGGGATTCATTATATGGGAACTCCTCTCCTTAGAAAAAGTAATCTGAAAGTTTTGTATCGACAGGTACATGTATTAGAGTATAAAGTACTTTTAATTTATTATTAATTCCAGATTTCAAATAATATTATTGTGATCATCGTTACGTTTATAGAAACAGGAAAAGAGTATTCTTAAGTGTTAAAACAGCAATGCATATTAAAGACGTTCCTTTTTCAGAAGACATTTTGTTGCATTCTCTTTTCTGGCTCAGTTTCTCAGAAATGCAGGTCTGAGAAAAACAATCACTACCACAGGGGAAGAAAAATAGGCTGGTTTGGTGGGACTCGCAACATTCGATAAATTACATGGTTGTTATTTCATTTTCTCCCCTTTAGTTAGAGCCTTTGTAAAATCTCAAAGTGTTAGGCTGTAACTAGGAGGCGCTGAAAACCTAAGGCGGAAAATTTACAACTTGATCAACTTCAAACAACACACACAGAGAGACACACAGACACACACACACACGGCGCTACAGTTGCAAACATATGTTCCGGATTAAGTTAAGCAAACGGGTCTCGTTTTCCAAAGTAGAAAGCTGATAGTGAAATCTTAAATGCTGCAGAGTTTGGCTCTTGTTACGGCTTCACTTGCACCAACATGAACGAATCCCTCTACCTTTCGGGGACATTCCGGTTTTAGGTGCAGCGCCAGCAGAACCTCGCTCTGATTCTCTCCCTCCCTCCCCTAAAGCAATTCAACGCGCACAGGTATCCCTTTCAGCAGCGGATCTCTAAAGAGCAGTGCTTTAAAGCAGGCAAGGCTCTTTCCCGTTTTTTGTGGGCCAGGCAAAACAGCCCATGGAGAAAGAAGCTGGGTTCCCTTGCTTAGGATATGTGCCTCCTCTCCTAAACGCTCTGGGGTCGTCAGCTTAAGCATCGTGCGGGTATGAAGGGAAGTAGAGAGTAGTAGAAAGAAACCTCTTTCAGAGAGCCGATCCTGATGAGCAGGGAGCCACAATTCTAATCGTTAATAAGGTGGGCCGGAGTGTACCTTCTACTCAATAAGTGTATAGAGTTCATCTGCACATCTAAGGTTCATTTCCATTGAACAGAATAAAGTTTGTCTTGTAGGGGCTGAAAGTCGAACCCATTATTACAAGGATGCTAGCGAATAAATGTATGATATATGTATCATACATGTATCATACACAAACTCACACGCACATACTGTGGCACGTTAAAAGTAAAAAAAAAAAAATTACTTAGGGTTGAGCATGGGGAAATGACAAGCATATATCCACAATCATTCAGTGGGAGAGAGGCGACAGAAATACAGTATGTTCCTGAAGCAAGACAGAGCTCAGAAGCAGCATCTGATGCCAGCCCCATGTTTTCAGAACTTCCCTAAATGCAATTACTCTTGAAAATGTTCTTTGTCAAACTCCACTATCCCAGTGGACTGTAATGAGGATCCTGCAACTTTATCCCAGGATATTATACCCAAGGAGCTGACTATTTCCCCCCAGAAATACCCGGTAGGCACTTAGGACATTAATGGGTGTCTATTGATTTCCAGAAAACTCTATTGAGGAATCCTTTCATATATCTAAGATATACACGAAACACTTTCATTTCACTAGATAGCACAGGTAGTTTTGACGTTGACAAATGGCCAAAAGACAAGAAAAGTAATTTCAAACGACTTTGAAGGGTTACAAGAGGTAAGAAAGGGGAGGGGGGAGGGAGAGAGGAATATTTTTCAACGCATGTCACGAATAAGAAAAAAAGAAAATAATCACAAGGTAAACCATAGCTGGGGAAAATAATTGAGGAGCAAATAATTGAAAATGCTTTCATGTTGGACACCCAATCTCTAGTCCCTTTTCTGTTTCCCCTTTCTAAGATTCCATTATTTTCTATATGCCTCCCATTAAAAGTTATTTTTAAGATTACTAACACGGACTTGCACTCGCTAAATTGTTCAGGATATGTTCAGGATATGTATGTTCAAGATAATGGAGGTGGGGGAGACACAAAGCAAAATTACCCGAAGAAAGAGGATTTCGTAAGAACTGAGATGAGAAGGTTTAATGCAGGATTGACAAAAGGAATTTTTTGTTAGTCAGTGAGCCTCACGCTCCGGAGAAACCTAATATTCTAACATAGATCAAAGAAAGGAGCAAATATTTAATACCGAAAGTGAGCTACCTCTAAACACAAATCTTCCCCCCGCTTAAATATGCAGACATCTAACTTTCACTCGGCCAATTAGTTGTCAATAATAATAATAAAAATAATACAAAACTGGTTTATAGTAAGATTTCTGGCTACAACAATGTCTGAATTATGGTCGGGAATCAATTCGATTACTGATCAGAAAGCTAACAGTATCCACGCTATAAAATATCCTGGTTAGATAGAAGATACCACGAATTTAAAAATAAAAATAAAAATACCACGGTGATATTCGCTTTCCCCAAATCAGAAGCATGCAACAGGTTCTTCCTCTGAAAGTTTAATTCCTAACCGTTTTGCCTCTTATAAAAAACGAAAGCGGCCCCCTCCGCCTACCCAGGGCCGGTTGGCTAGTTGGGGGGGAGCGAGTAGACCCTTTCCTTGGACTTTTTGTGGGAGCAAATGAAGATCAAGCAGAGAAAACTAAGAATTCTCCCTACGAAGCTGCCCTATAGAACAGTGAAAACGGTGGTGCGCGGGTGTGTGAGGCGAACGGACTACAGGTGGGTCGAGAAAAAGGGATTCCATTTAATCCATCGAAACACGGATAAGGGGTCGTGATGACGAAAAGGGGGTTCAAGGTTTCCCTCGTGAACTTGCCGGCAAAGTTGTTGCTGAAAACAGAATAAATCGACTCGGACGTTGGAACGAACCCTTTTAATAAGCGAACTCTGTCTTCCACAAGCTAACAGAGAGAAGGCAGCGGGTTCTTTCATTTGAGGGGACGGAAATAACCCTCAAATAACCCTGTTGTGGATATCTAAATATGCGTTTCCATGAATCTGGCTCATGATCCGTAATAGTATTTGATATAAGTAGGACCACTGGGCGATAACTTTGCTTTCCTAATGCCCCAAAGCCATTCCAGTAAGTCCCGCCGCCCCCCATAACTCAAAAGCAGGGAGGTCTGTGACTCCTCGCTGTTGTTGCTCAGCTGGGGCTGGGACATTTATATTAAGGGAAAGCCATACAATCCTTAGCTATCCAAACTGCTCCTTTCCCCCGCTTTTTCCCCTTTTTTGTAATTTTGGACGGATCGGGGAAGCAAACGGGAAGGGATCGGATCTCTCAGCAAAGGAAGGCAGAGCGAGAACATTTTAATGAGCAGAGAGCATCTTGTTGTATTTAAATAGCGAACACGTAAATAGCTTGACTTTACAAGCTTGCACGGCTGCAAGTTGTTTGCTAAAATGACAGGGACGTGATCAAAGAGGAAGAAAAAAGAGACATTATTTCTCTCTCTCTCTCTCCTTGCGCATAACTTGAATTAAAGGATGCGGAGACTGAGAGAGGGCTTAAAGTCCCGACGATCACAGCAGGTGGCGGGTCTGGAAGGGGGAAGTTGAAGGGAGGTAAAGTTACGGGGCTGAGACGCGCAGACTGGCCGACCCTTTAGCAAAGCGGGGAGGGTGGAGAGGGAGAAAGGGAGGGCTGCCGAGAGAGGGCTGCCAGGCTCTTAGGGCTCTGGCTCTGGGGTCCCTCTCCCGAGGCTGCAATTAACCAGCTGCCTGGCAGTCAATGGGGTTGCTTCGAGGAGGCGCGCATCAAAGAAGGGAAGCGGATCTGCTTTGCAACCAACCACGAGGACCTCAGATCCCCGCCCCCACCAGTATCGCCTCTATAGCCAAGGGAAAGATGAGGATCGCCTGGGAAGGGGGAAATGGCATGCATGCATCCTCGCAATGAGAGGGGGGGGGGAGAGAGGTCTGGTTCTGGGCAAAGCTGGAAACCAAGGATGGGCAATGCGAGAATCTTGGCGGAAGGGGCTTAGAGACAGGACAGAGGATGAAAACGAAATCGGGGGCCTGCGGGCAGTGGAATCGGACCAGAGGAGCACATGGGATGGAAAGTCCTGAGAAGGGGGCATAAATGAATGTTTTACTCTCCCCGCTTCAAGTGAGATTAGAGAAGGCGCGCAGCAGGCTGGTTTCAGGATACAAAAACGTCGTCCCTGAGAGCGAGGTCTTCCGCAGCCTGCTCCAGGCTTGGGCTGAACGAGGCAAGGAGAGGCTTGTTTAGGGCGAGGGCAGCTCAGAACTAGGAGCTGTCCATGGTGCTACAGAGAGTGGATGGCGCAAACCCTGCTCCGCTCCGCTTTTTCGGGTTCCCTGGCAGAGAGACTGTCACAGCCTCAGTTGCTCTATCAAGGGATTCCCAATTCGCACCCCCACCCCAGCCTGGTAAAAGTTTGGACACTTTCCCTCGGCTGACATGGTTTCTCTATTTTCTAAATCTTAACAGCCCAACTTGGGAGGCTGAGAAACCACTCGTATCATAACTTCCCACCCACTTTGGAAGCTGAAGGACTGAGTCGTTATCTTCCAACTTGCTTCCAAGTAGCAGGTTAACATGGAAACCTGATCCTGATTCTTTAACACACTGAGTTTTAAGGAAAAGCAAGGGTGGAATGAGCGATTAAGCAGGGCTAAACCGAGAGTTCCAGGGTTCCAGATTTCTTAGGTATCCTTTAAAGTGGCTTTAAGATGTGCAGATAGAGATGCCCGAATGAACACATGGTCAGCGATCCATGGAGCAGTTATTACGTCTTTCTCTATCCTCTCTTTTCTGGTCTCTCTCTCTCTCTCTCTCTCTCTCTCTCTCTCTCTCTCTTAGCAGGAAAGCTACTCTGATTTGTGCCAAAGATCAGGAAAGTCACACAGGAGTTAAATCGACGTTACTAATTAACAGGCTCTCAAGGTTCCGCTAGTTAGAAGAATTAATTAGGATGCAAAAGTAAACTTTTTAAGATAAAGCCCTGTACCTATATTTAGGAAACGTAAAGTGAATTAACCAACTGGTTAATAACTGAGGGACAAGCCCAAACTTTTTTAAAGAACAAAAAAGTTCGAGAAGAAAGAGGAGGTCCGCGCGCGCACCCAGCCTCGAAACACTTGCACGTGAAGGTATTAGATACGATGCTACCCACAAGATGCTTCTTAGCTTGTCTTAAGTAGGAGTAAATCGCAGACTGGTGTGGGCTCCTTCTGGGTCTAGGGAACCCGTTCAAGGAATTCATTAAACGCAGAAGCAAAGAAACATCTCTCATATTTTACTCTTTGTTCAATCGAGGTGATCCGAAGGGGCAGTAGGCATTGCACTGGGTGGGTCGAAGCTCTGCTCTACCGTTCCCCCACAGGGGGAATTCGAAAGCAAAAGTTAGACGGTGGGCGTGAGATGGGCTTTTTGGGAGGGGGCAGAAGGGATTATGCAGAAGGAAGAGTGAAAAGTCTCTCCCCTCCCCAACAAAACAGGGCCTTTCCTTTCAATCCTCGCGGGTCCAGCCTGGAGTGGCGAGCCGGGAGCTGCTGGCCTGTCTCCGGGAAAGTCGTTCTCGTCACCTGACCTCAACAGAGACCCAGGCATGTCGGAGCTGCAGGGCGAGCCCGGGAGGCAGGGGACCCTCTCATGGAGAGGCTAGCAAAACCTCGGCCGTCAGGGCGAGCGACCTGCTCCCTTTCCCCCAGGCAGGCTGGGCCTGAGCTCTCCAGAGCGGTCCCCTTTCGTGGCCGCGAATATTCGCCTGTTGGCTTCTCCCTCTCCAGTTCCCCGCGCTTCTTTTGAAGTTTCCCTCTTGTGAGAAGGAATGTCAGATCTTACTCCTCCAGCTGAGAGAGCCCGCATTCGCCGTGGAGGTGAAGAGGCGAGGGCTTTTCTCTCCTTCTTCCCCCAGATTATTCTCATTTGATGCTCTTAAGGGGAAGAAGGCGATCACCGGCCTTTTCATCCAGGGCACGGCCACCTCTCGTGGCGACTCCGGCCAAGCCACCGCGGCTCCTTCCTGGGCCCAGAGGCTGCCTTGGCGGCGGGACAGGCAGAACTCTTGACGGCTCCAAATGTCCAGCCTGCGCTCTTGCTCGAGGCTCGGGCTTAATCGTCCTCAGCCGAACCTGGCAGGAAGCGAATGCTTAGGAAAGATCAGGGAAAATGTCCTACTTTCTCATCCCTTCGCCTCATTTTAATTTTAAGTCACTTGCAGAAGAAGGAGTCCGAATTCAGTTTCCCCAAGAAGGGGGACCAGCAGACCCCCAGGATGGATTTCCTGCTCCAAGCTCAACTCCCACCCCCAGCCCTTCGACACACATTTTCCCCGTTTTACCCCACAGGAATTTCCCGCCTGTTCTGCAGCCTCCTGAGTCAAGTCAGTGGGTGTTTTTTCTCTCGCCTGTCCTTCTGGCTTGTGATCACTCCTAAATCCATTCTTCGCTCCAACCATGCACGTTGATCACATTCCAAAATGAAGGGGCCTCCCACGGACTTGGGTGCATTCAAGGACCAGAACAAATCCCGTTGCGAGGCTGGGGGTGATTTAGGTCGTCTTTACGTTTATTTAATTTTAAATATGATAGATCTATAGATTAGATGGTTAATACCCCCCCACCTCCCACCCCATCACTGATAAATGGAAGGAAAGCGGGATCCCAGCTTTAAACCCATGAGTTGTATATGGGAAGCAAACAACACGAACAATCCTATCTGGGGATCCGAGTGGGTCTGCATGCCTTTTCTTGTTGCGAATGTGATTTAGGCTGCAATCCCGGACCCACTTTACCGGGAGTAAGCCCCCCTGAACGCTCAACATACACTTATAGGATTGGCCCGTTACAGTATTTGGAGCAGGCAACTGTCAACACGCATAGGCGATTCTTTTTGGAAATCTACTTTGAAGTGACGCTCGAGGGTCTCTGCCCCCGCCTCGCTCTCCCCAGATCTACGTGTTAATCTCTAGTTTCCCCCTTCAAACAGAATTCAGTTACAAAGAGCTTGGAAAGATTTTGCATCTATTGAAGGGGCACCACGTCTTTAATTTTCTGAGGAGTAAAAACCTCCCCAAGAAACTTCATATAGCTTCTTAGGTTTTTGCTTAGCATACGTGATAAAACATTGATTGTCGTAGTTTGGTGACCCATGAAATTTGGGGGTTAGTTTTCTCTTCAGACCAGAGCATATAATTATGCAAATAAAGAGCTGTCACTGATCTGGTGAAATGCTCACAAACACACGCAATCCGAAACTGGAAAGAAAAGTGGAAAATGTGGGGGATTAGGAGCAATGACAGCGTTTGCAAAGTTTGGGGAAGTTCTTTTTTCACACTTTGGGGGACTTAAGTCAACAATTAGCGTGATCTGTCTATCAGATACACACAGAAATACACTCCGCATCCTTTAACAGGTTACTTTAACTTCAACTGGAATAGAAATTAGAGCGCAGGCACACAGACTGCCGTCGTCTTATATGACAGCTTTCAATTGTACTTGAGAATTAGTTCCTGAGGGGGGGAGAGAGGGGGGAGAATAAGTGCGCTTCCTCTGAGAAAAGAAATATTTAAACGTCCCACTTTAGTTGATTAGGAATCCACGTCAACTTATGTATTAGAATGAAGGTACTAAGTTGCATAAAAGGACCTTGCTGCATGCACAGAAACTCTCTTTGTCATGAACCCAAACAGAGTTTTAGTTTAAAAGGACAGAGATACTAGCCAGGGGCCTGTCGGCCTTATTTGTTCATCTGTAAAATGGGAACATTTTCTCAGGAACAAACTTCAAGGGGTTATTGGGCGGTTAACAAATTATACGTTCGGTTAAAAGGAGACGGGGGTCCTGCAGAAATAAATCCTGGGATCATATACTACAGATAGATATAGAGATATGGAGATATGGATACAGGCCCGCCCAACCAGGAGTTGAAACACGGTGCAACCTTTGATGTTAAACAGATCCTCTTAGCCGGCAAAACTAGAGCCCCATAGTCAGAATGTGTTCATAACTGTCCGTTCAGCTGCTTTGGTGCAAAACTGGGACATTCTTACAGGTGCTTTGCCTAGTCTAAGTAGAATGGAAAGAGCGAGCTTGTTCCACCTTCCTTTCGCGTTGCCACTCTTCATTCGCTCCATGCAAAGTTCGGCGTAACTACGGACTGGTCCAGTTGTATCGATTCTCTCTCTCCTTTAAGGCATTACAGATCTATGGCACTAAATTTGTTCTAAAACTTATAGCGGTGTGTGTTGGTGTTTCCTGGGTTCCAGCTACTTCACTGTCCCAAGTGAAAGAGGGAGCAATTTCAGGAGCCCAGTTCTATCCTGACAGCCTTGGCCCCTGGTTCATTCTTTACCAGGAACAATCCTCTGCCTTCCCCCACCCCTCCCCGGACTGCCGGAGAGCTGTTTCAGCCAAGCGGGCTTAGCCCAGATTTATGGTAACTCCTGAAGACATCAGCTTGTGAACAGACCAGCGGTGTGAAACTTTGAGCCACCAATCCAAGGAGGAATCAATTAAACCAACCATTCGGTCATTAATTCCTCCCAAGTGTGTTTTAAAGGAGATCGTTGCTACTGCTACAGCTACACAGCTCAGGTGTCGAGCTAAAAGCTGAAATGCTTGGGGGGAGGGGGTCCAGATATCACTGTCCCGCGAATGGGAGGTACACCGCCAGTCACAAACGCACGATCACAGTTTAATGCTGCTACAATCTATAGCTGACTCTCTTACTTTTCCTAGAGTAATGAAGGCCTGGGAGAGGAAGGGATGCCAAGGGTCATTCGGGTGCATGGGGATCTGTCCATTCTCCAGGGCCTACGAATTATATTCATGGAAAGGAATTAAGAGACCTCCTTTGCAGTGGAGGGAAAATCTCTAGCCAGCAGCAGCAGAAAGGAGGGACAGGATTCCTCGCATTTCTGGGTCAGAATGTGCACTGATTTGGATGGGGAAACTTTTAGCTCAGGCCCACCTTGGCAGATATCAAGGACATGCAAGCTTCCCCCCCCCCCCAAGTAGTCAGGTTCGGCTTGGGAGCTAAGTTTTGATCAGGGTTGACCCAGCAGACACAGAGCGGAGTACATTGCACCAGGCATCCAGAATCACAGAAGCCACCAAAAAAGGGGACACGTCCCCCCTTTTCCATCAGATCCTGGAGCTACACAGTTCTCCCACCCTGTTGGTCCCATTCCAGCGCTCGGGCAGCAAACGGCCACTTGGAGGTCCTGCTCGTTAAACTGCCCGGCTTGTCCTTGATCAAAGATCCTGTAGGTCGAGTTGGAGGTTTTTTAATCGATTTGACCCATTAGTAGGTAAGATTCAAATGCACACCAGAGAGCAGCGTGTCCAGAAAGGGCAGACTGCATAGCGGTGGTGGCTGGGAGTGAGCAGGGTCCCACGTGGTCGAAAGAAAGAAATAAGAACTGTGTAGGTCACGTGAAGGCTGCAATCCTATCTCCACTTACCTTTGAGAGAGCCTCATCCAACTCACTGGGAGTAAGACTGACTTCCTGACATGTCTGGGATGGATGGCTTACAGCGAAATTCTATACAACATGTATCCTGTGAACTAAGTACCATTGTTCTCCAGGTAACCCTTCTTAGAACTGGACCCATTGCTATAAGTCCCGGTCCACGAGTTCTCCTTCTGTAACCTCAGGAAACTAGAAACTAGGTGGCTAGCTGAGTGGCGGGAGCTACTCCTTTGGAGAAGGGTCTTGGCCCTTCCTCTGGTCCCATCCATGTAAAAAGGTCTAGTGATTTGCGCACCCAGAATGCCCCCTTTCCCAGCTACTCCCACTTTCTAACGCCAGCAAGGTGCAATAAGAGGAGAGTTGTGTAAGGAAGGAAAGCCACTCTTCCTTGGTTGGGGCTGATAAGCCTTAAACGCCTTCCTAGAAAAGACCAGCGATGGCTCCAAGAGGAAAATGAACGAGCCTCATGATCCCATGCAGGCATCCTTTGAAAGACCCCTTAATTTAAACTGGGGAGAAGTCCATGTAGGACCCTAAAAATGCTTCATAATTTGCTGCTCGGGACTTTAGCAGACGCTTGAAAGGTGTGGAGATTTTTATACATGGTAGACTTTCTGGCTCGGATGAAATAAACGCTAAATTGGGAAAGCTCAAGCCCCGGGACCTTTGCTGGATGCCACATAACACTTTCGAAGGTTTTCTTGTTTTTTTTGTTTTGGCTTTTGCACTCATATACGGAGGTACTGGGGATGCAGCCCCTCGGAACTTACTGGGGCCTCGTTTCGGGTAAGCGTGAATGGGACTGAGCTGCATCACATGCGATTTTTTTTTTATTGTTAAAAGCTGGGCATATAATTTGTTTCGATAAAATGGTTCCTAAACATACCTTCCGCGACACCCATTTGCAGGGATTCCCATGCAATGTGATGCCCGATCTTTCCTCCCCAGCCCGTTTAACAGTAAACGCGATTTCCCCCGCCTCGCATTTTTGCAAGGCCTTGGATATTCGTAAACACGTTCAGAGGCCACGCAAATAATTCCAAGTCTTAAACAGCCCAGGTGGAGGAAGATCTTTCTTTCGCGGCTCGCTCTGCTGAGGGGCAACAGAGTCCGAGCGATCCTTCCTGGAAGCTGCTGCGCTCCCCTTGCCCCTGGCAAACGGGTTTTGTCCGGCCAGCAGCAAATGAACATCCCTTCGAGTTGTTGCGCCTGGCACAGTTGCTTAACAAGACCAGAGACAAGAAAGTCACACCCGCATCTTAAAAGAGAAACCAATTTTTTATTGGTTCAGTGTAAACAGAAAGAGACAACCCTTTAACAGCTCCCTGTGTGCTTTACAGTTGGGTCCAGAAGCAGCGAGAACACAACCCAGGCAACGGCACGAGATACAGAGCAAGGGGCTGGTGGGACCACACCGGAAGGAGTAGAAATCTCAACCGTGACACTTTGGAGAGGAGAAAAAAAAATACTCGTTTGGTGAGATTTGGCACTATGCAGAGCCCCAGAGGCTTTCACAAAAGACAGGGTAAGGTCTAAGGGTTGCTGTGGAAAAAGCCCACAAGATCACAGCTAAGGAAAGAAAAAGCATGGATAAGAAAAAAGACCAGGTCTACCACCCTGAAGCTGACGTTAAGGTGGGTCCAGGCGGGCGGGTGTGTGTGTGTGTGTGTGAGAGAGAGAGAGAGAGAGAGAGGGTGAGAGAGAGAGAGAGAGAGAGAGAGAGAGAGAGAGAGGAGCAGTTCCAGAGAACAGGGATGTCGGGGGAAAACAGGAGACCGGGACCATCAGCTGGGGGAGATGGTCACCAGGGAAGCGATTAGGAGACTATTCCTGCCTCAAGCCGGCCCGACTATGGCTCGTTCATTCTCCCTGCACAGAAGAGAAGGTGTGCAACTTGCCAGTCTGAAAGGTCACCCCTTCGCAGAGCAGAAGAGGTCAGGCGAGGAAACCGACGCGCCGAGACAGGCCACCTTCACCTCTGCACTTGGAGCCACTTGACTCTGGCTTTGAATATGCCCCCAGAGAGATGGCGCTGGCAGGTTTCCGATGGAAGGGAAAGCCCTTGTCTCTCTCTCTCTCCACTTTGCACCGACAGGGCCCCTTAACCCGAATTGCGCCCTTTGGGATAATCTTAACAGCAGCGCTTTCAAAGACGTGCGCCAACACGTCTGTTCTGAAATCCCAAAAGCTTCCCTTTCAAACGAGCTGGTGGTGGTATCTAACGAAATCGCCCAGCCACTGAATGCATGCATGAGATGAAATGTGACCCCCTCTTTCGCTCGGGTAACATCTGAGAGGGGAGGCCAGGAAAAGTTCAAATGCTCCTTGGTGCCCCGGCGCGCCTACTCGAGCACCAGCCAGGCGCTGTTCTGGAAGAGGCCGGGTCGCCATCCGCTGGGGATCCCTCTGCGCAAGCCGCGCGCAGGGCAGCAACTCCCGACAGTCAGCTGAGCGAGGCGCCCTGAACCTCGTGGCCTGGCAGAGAACGTGGAGAGGGCGCCCCAGGCTTGGAATCTGGGTCGGGCAGAGCTTTGGGGCGTGTGAGATGAGGCCCATAGGGACCCCACTCCTTTATCCACATTGGCAACGAGTTTGAGGCTTTGAAAGCCCGTGAGTTTGCGGCGTTGGGTCGAAGGCAGACCCCATCATGGTAACTGGAAACACTCGGTGACAACAGATGGACTTTTAGGTCTGCGTGGAATTATAAAGAGTCAGGACTCATGGAAAGCCATGAGGAATTTAAGGAATGTAAAAAAACGACGTCCTCTTGCTTATAACAAAAGTGATTAGCAACGTCAGTAATACGTGCTTCTTTTCTTTCTTTCTTTTTTTGCTATTAATATTTCACAGTGTCACCAGACGGTGAAGGTAAAACGAAACTGGCTTCAGGAGTTCAACAGATTGAATGAGAAAAAAGATCTTTCGGCAGGGAGGGGGGAAATCGCCCCTCCCGGCAAAGGCGGACCCTGTTTCAGCAAGGAATGGAAAACTCTGCTGCCCCGGCCTCGAACCGGGAGGCCAAGGGCGGAGAAGCGGCGTCCTGGGAGCGTCCAGGATCTTTAAAAAAAGTTATTCGCTATCTGATTTGTCACAAAATAGAGATTCTGTTAGAATAAAAAATAAACGTTTCAACCAAGTATTAGAAGCAACATTTTAAATACTGGTATTATTTGCTCTATATTACATTTGCCGCTAAAACATCCTTTTAGGTTTTTTAAAATGACTCAGCAAACTCCCTAGGAACCCCATAAGCAAAGCGCGCTCGGTAGTTTTGGCGCATTTGGAAGTAAAATTAAGTCCTCTTTCCATGTTCAGATTTGCTGAAGTCGCTCAAGTCTTCCTCATTAATAAACACCAAACAAAGCACCCACTGATTAAATGTATCGTTTCAGTTTGGATGGCACAGCCTCTCCGCAGCCTGAAGTAGAAAGAATAAAATAGCCATTGCTGGAGTTACACGCGCATCCTAAACACATTGACGCGACATGTAAGTCTCATAGACGTGCAGGGCTTAGGATCGCTACCATTGTGTCAATACAGTTTATTAGGGCCCCTGAATTTAAAAAGCACGGAAACATTTTATTATTATTATTTAAAAAAAAAACCGCCCATAACGTTTGCGGGAATTCATTAAAAAGCCTAACAGGTGGGCGGGACCATGGTTAGCGAGAATTGAAGTCCACCATTAAAATCAAAGAGAAATAAATGTGAGCTCCGACGGCGGGGAGGGGCGAGGGGAGGCCCAGTGCCCCGGGGAAGAGGAGGAAGGAGAGCCGGGTGCTAGGACCCGGGAGGCGCCGCGTCCGCCTGCCATCAGCTCGGTGCCGGGCTCTGTCAGGGCAATTAGAGCTGCACCAGGCTGCGCGGTGCGGTGCTGCTGTCAGCCTTAATCTGCGCACTGATGGGCAGCCCGAAATCCCCGCCGCAGCCCACAGGAAGCACAACCAGTGAACCCATATTGCTTTGACAGTTGCACTCATCTAGAAATAATGCAAAACGCTACTTAGATGTAGACACGGCGACCCTGTGCTCTAGGAAGAAAACAATCTAATGAGGGGCTGGGACTGCCGAGCGCCGCCGCCCAGACACGCAGGCAGGCAAGCAGGCGCCGGCTCTCGCCCGCCCACCCGCCTCCCGCCCGGTTACAGCTCCTCGTAGCGGATCCGCTGCGAGCGGCGCGTCGGAGCCGCTTTGCCTGAGCTGCTCTTCGCCTCCATGGCGTCGCCGAAGAAGCGGAAGATCGACGCGTAGCTCTTCCACGAGGTCAGCTCGTGCCGCTCCGTGCCTGCAACACACAAGGAAGGAGAAGCACAGCGTCACTGCCTGCGACTCGGGCGGAGGTGAAGAGGAGGAGGAGGAGGAGGAAGAAGACACTCCGCCCCCTGACGACAGCAAGCCACAGGGGTCAAGTTTAGGAGCGGGACGCAGGCGGCGGCCGGAGCAGCGTCGCCAGAAATGCAGGCAGCCCCGCCCTCTCGGATCCCCCCTTTGCTCAACCACAGAGGCATCTTCTTGGCAAAAGGGCACCCAGGCTGAAATCCTGCGCACACTGACCCGGGAGTGAATGGCCCGGGCATCAAGGGGGCCTTGCTTGTTCTGCGTAAGTGCGCAGCCAGGCCTGGGGTTGTGAAAGGTTAGGATGTCCATCAGGGCACGGGAGAGGGGTTTTCTGAAGCCTGGCAGCCCGCAAGGCCTGCCCTCTCATCCAGGCTGCCCATGCCAAGGCTGACTGTGGCAACTCACAATTGCGAGAGAAGTATTCTGCACATGCTAGGGGGCACTGCCTTTCCCTGCTTCACCAGGCCTGCAGCTTGGCACTGAAAAGAGCTTCTGAACTCTTGACTCAAATTAAGCCCCAGGGAGGGGAAAGGAGTTGTTAACCAGCCTTAAGACAGGAAAAGGGCTCTCACTGAGAAGGGGTAGGATTCCGGTTTGGTACTAAGTATCCTGTCTGCCTCTTTTCTCCATCAACCATTTAGATCATTCCCAAGGGGATTAATTATTTTCATTTTCATTTGTTTTAAAGTTCAAGATACAGCCCTTACAACAAACCTACACAGTTATTCACATTTTATAGAGAGGAAATCAGGTCTGAAAGCTAATAGTTCTGAAATAAACTTAAGAGAAAACGTGGGAGACTTAGTGGATACACGCCTCATTGGTCCAGATCTAATACCCTCGTCTACTAGGGGCAGGTGCAGAGACTCTCCTATACCTGTAACAGTTACATAGTAACAGATATTTTGGCAGATGCAGGTTTTTCCTTATCCTTGACAAGCTGAACATGCAAAAATCTTGTCTGCAAAGAGTAAGGATGTAGGAATCTGATCATCCTATTATGTTTATATTCCCAATTTTTGATGGAACAGAACTTTGGGAAGCTGAACACTTAAGTGGCTTGATTAGCAAGGCGCTCTCAGGCAACAGTATATGTGACCTTGTTTTAGGAAAGCTGGGGTGCCTTTCAAACAGAAGTAGTAATTTCTCTTCTCCAGTGTTTCTTGTTCCCAAAAGACAGCTGCTTAATTAGGTACACTTTCCTATATGACCAGTCATTTCACTCTTCTACAAGCAAGAATCAAGTGAACAGACCAAGAAACAACTTTTTTGTGCTTAAAACACTCATATCCACCTAGATAAGCCTCTCTTTCAATAAACCAAGTGTATGTGGTTATGGGGATGGTCTCCCACACCTGCAAAAACACAGATTAAATCTATTATGATTAATACATATATATATAAGTGAGATGGATCAGGGATCATTGTTCTTGACATATGCTTTTCCTCTCTCACACTGATTGGCTAAGGAGTCCCAAAACCTTTTACTCTCCTGCATATTTCTTTCATAAACCAAACAGTAACAGCATCTAATAATCCCCCTCCCAAATACCCAGCAACCAGGTGCCCTGAAAGAATTCAGAGCCCTTCCTATATAACACAATTATGCAGAGATGCTGCTGGGAAGCCTCCAGATCCCAGGCTCCTGTATGATACTTTAACATTGTTAATGATAATTCTCCACTCTGTAATAGTAGGTCATTGCTATGGTTACTCTACAATGGTGCAACACTTTGCTTTCCCCTTCAGCTATTCGCGGAGACCTGGTAACCACATTTGTTGCCTAGCAACAGTTTTGTGAGAGTATCACAATCTGGGAGTTACAACAATAAAGGACATGATGGCCCTGGCCTACCCTGAAGGAGAGCTTTCCTGATGGGTGGTTGGGTGTCTCTGGGATGGGAGTGATACAAAATATATATATTCTGAGTCCCTGCTGGATCATACCAATGGTAGTAATACTAGCATACAGTTGCAAAGCCACTTCCTTACAAAACCAACATTCTTACTACTCCCATAAAGAGATCCCTTTCCAGAGGCAACTATTACACAAAGACCCTTCTACAGTGCATATACATCCCACCGCAGATGTTTGCTTTTCAAATCTAATTTGCACGTATATTCCCCTACACTCTTAACACTTAAGGCAGGTCACTTCAAAGAAGGATATCACTTCCACAGATGCCTTTTATAAAAGGCATTCACCATCACATACAAGCACCTTTAAAACAAAGGGCTTTGTATCACAGCAAACATCCTGGGGACTTTAAGGGCGCAAAGAATTCCTTGTAACACAAAGAAAAAGATAGATAGCACTTTTTCAAAGATATCTCACCTGCCCATAGATCAATCTGGCGCACATATCTTGCCCATAGATACATCTTGTAAGTTTTAGCAAATAGACTAAAATTGCAAAAAGACAATTGACCACTTTATACACTCTCTTAAACAGGTAGCCACAATTACATTATTTCCCGCACTTCTAATTCCATTTAAGCAGAACAATAATCTCCATTCACAATTTTTATCTTACATATTAGTACTGTGGGATGCTACTCTGCACAAATATTTTCCACATCTTCCACATCCATAGTACAACTAACATCTTTTCCTTTATGTTGCCACTGATCTCTCTCTCGTAAGCCAGTATACATTCATTTGTAAATATAGGCCTACATTTACAATAAATTACTTGCAGAGTGATGTGAATGTTTCACTGTTTATCACATCTGTTTTCCTTTGTGAACAGCCATCTTCCAAATACACATGACCAAAAAAAGTGAGAGAAGACACATGCTAATTGTACTCCCATCCTTTTCTCTCTCCTTCAATATGTAACCTACACTTTTCCTTAGGAGAGATCATACTTACACTTGCTAGTGTTACTGAGACTATGATCAACTTGTTAAGATTTCCCGCAGCAATCCTCTTATGCCACTTCTCTCCAAAACCAATTCAGGCTTTTGAATCTAGAGGGAACTGATGACTCAATGGGCTAAAGCAATTTTAACTCCCTTTCCTCATTGTCTCTTACCTTGTAACAATCTTACTGATGGATGAACAATTTCCCTTGTGGTACAATTGCTACAATGACTTTTTAGTTTCTACAATTATGATGATCTGTTGCTTGACTAGGATTGCTCTAAAATCTTAGCCCTCTCATATTGTCAAGTATAAATGCTGACCCTTCATAACATTTGAGATGTCACATTTTGCTCATAGATATTCACAGTTAACTATCAGAGAGAGAGAGTGAAAGAGTAGCACATCTTTCCAGGATTTCACAGCAAAACATTATGGCGACCATCCATGGAATGTTCCATTGATCTGATTTTCTCATTATATAACAATTTTGCCAAATGGAAATGAGCAGGAGGCAAAAGCATGTATCCAAGTAGTAGCAGGAAATAATAGGCATAAGTCATTTCATGGTAAATGAAATATTCTCACAATATTCTTTATTCTCACAATAAAGAGAATAAAGTAATGTGTTAAAACAAAATATCGGCTATCTACCTTTAACTGGTAATGTGTTAAAATATTGATCACAATCACAGTGAACCAGATAGTAAACTTTGGATAGGAATACAAGTGCAGATCCATTTTCTACACAGACTTTTGTATGGGACATGAAAAAAATATCCACAGAGGGACAAAGGAAGAGGAATGAGAACAACATTTTATCTGCCTCCCATGGCTCCGCTTCTCTATACTAATATAAGTTAGGGAATCAATGTAGGAAAGCAGGATTCTTTTGGCATGTATTATTTCTGGGATCAGGAACCAGGAAATCAAATTACAGTGCATCTGTATATGACTACCAACTTTTCAGCTAATGTAAAATTAAGAAGACACTGGACTTCAGCAGCACATTTCTAGGGACAATGAAGATTCGACAACGAAATTGCTTCAAAAGCATCTTTTTGATATAGAAGAACTTGCACTGCTGTCCCTGAGGAACAAACTCATAAAAACTTCATTTACAAAAAGTCCTCTGGTTCTGGCACCTGCTGGACTTTGGAGGCTCACTTCTCTTTGCTTTTTTTGGTTAGTTTTGGTGGTGCCCTCCATTCTTTTTTCTTATGGAAAATTATGGTAACAAAAAATGCAATCCCAACCATGTCTACTCAGGAGTAAGTCTTACTCAGTGAGGCTTACTCCTAGTAAGCGGAGTTAGGATTGCAGCCTAAAGCAATAGCTAATTGAGGTTTCCTAATTCCTATCTAGCCTATTGTTTTTATATAGGAACTTCATGAAATGCTTGGTTGAAAAAAATGTAGCTAGATGTCTATGATCAAAGTCACTGATTACCACGTAGCTGAACTGACTGAAATGTCATCATTGGGAGAGGCAGCTATTAGTAGAAGTTATTTGCCGAAGGACAAAACTAGAGGCTGAAATATGAAATACTTGTACCAAGTGAATAAAAACTATTCAAATTCAGTGCAGCCACACTGAGCAATGCAATAGAATAAAGCCACAAAAACAACTTCAAGAAATAAACCTTATGGGATTTAAGCAATCTGAGAAGTATGGTGTAATGAGAGGGTGTATTAAAATCAATGAGTGGGAGAAGGCAAGAACAACCTAGAATCTTGCTACCCTTAAGATTTTTCAATTGTACCAGAAGCACTGAACACGAAGAGCTCATGTAGTTTCACAGGGGACTGTTTCAAGATATGAGGGTAGAAAATAACTGCTTTGGAAATCATTAATTTGCAAGGCAGCCATTTTAAAATCTGAGGCAATTTAAAACGTGGCAATTTAAAGATGAAGGCAGAAGAAATGCAAAATGGATCCATGCTAGTCAAAGGAAGCAATAATTTTTAAAATACTAAGTGAAAAATAGTAAACACAAGGTGGACCTACTAATGAATGATTTAATTTGTCTAAAAGGGGTAAGATAGTAGATAGTTTTAATATCAGTCTAAAAATACAGAAAAGTAGTACTGATGAACAATGGAGACCTTGTCAATATAGCTGTTGGATTAGAAAAAAAAATACACAGATGTGGGAATACTTAGAAAAAAATAATATACAAATCAGCAGGTCTGGATGACAAGCATCACAGAGTCGTATGGGAATTAGTTAATGAATTTGCTGAACTACTGGCAATTATTTCTGAAAACTCATGCAGAATCAAGAAGATGCCAGAGCACTGGTGTGGGTGGGAAGCAACTATTGTATTACTTAAAAGAAGAAGAAGAAGAAAACACTTGTGGCAAATTTGACTGCAATTCAGAGAAAATAATAATGGTATTCTTAAAAGGGAAAAATCCACACATACCTACAAGGTAATGAGAAATTTAGGAATAAATAGAAGTAGACATGTCAATAATTATATCACACTGAATTACTAAATGTCTAGGTAAAGGCAGCAACATGGATGATTTTCTGCTTGCCCAGTACAGTAATGATTTTCCTGGAGATATGCATAAAGAACTGCAGTATTATTAATCTAGTGGGTTGAGAAGTTTTCATTACCTCCCGTTTGTATACAGGCAGAGCTAGATAACTAGGGGCAGAAGCAACATTTCTAGAATTAGAAGGTCATATGCAGTGACCCCAATCCAGAGAACCTCACATGCAGGACTAGAATGTATGCAAGGTTCTTCTTGCCTTGCAGATGGTCTGGCAGAACTGTACAAGCTGCTGGGGAAAGAAGGTGAATAAATCACATGGGATGCTGACTGGTGTGGCTAGCGGGACAGTGCATGACATCCTGAATACTGAAAGTGTTGGATTTTAGCATCCTTTTGCGTGTGAAGGGACTAATTCAGAAAATGATGTACGCACAGAAGTGTTTCTAAGCATTACTTGCCTATGCTTCTTTGGGGAGGTGAATCAGATTTATTAAATTATTATTATTATTATTATTATTATTATTATTATTATTATTATTATTATTATAAAAATGGCTCTGCAGATATGTTAGGCCAACTGTAACATCTTACAAATATTCTCTCAACAACTGGGAATTAATCGTATCACCAAGTGCTTATCTTAGATTTACTGTGCGACTGAATAGGATAGTTTCAATACAATACAATCTGCTCCACTGTGCCCCATTCTGCTTCCCCCTTTTCGTGACGTCTCTATGACATTTGGGGGCTACTTCCCAGTTTGATTGTGCATCATTTGGATGCTCCTAAACTGGCCATTGTCTGTAGAACAATTTATGAGATTATACCAATGACATAGGCAGACAAGCTAGAGTTCATGTTTAGGCCCAGGATTCCAGAGTAAAATCATGACTATTCTGAAGACAGTTGAAAATATGCAATTAACTTCAGTGGGATTGGACAAAATATTAGGCTCATGTTTTAAAAACATCATTAACAATCTGGAATAGTAAATAAATGTGTTAATGTTAAATTAATTAGGAAAATATCTACAAAATGGAAAGCAAAATAAGCATTAATAGGAGTGGGGGAAAATACTGAGATGTTAGACATCCACAATGCAATCCTTTGCATGTTTATTTAGATTTCAGTGCGGCTTACTCTACAAGAAGTGTGTACAAGATTCTAACCTTAAGCAGGAAAAAAGCATCAGCATCACATTGGTAGTTCACTTTCACCTTGTGACCACCCAGTATCTTGAAATCTCTTTCTTCCCCAGTTGTTCCTACTTGATGAGCCCACAGTCCCAAATGCATGACCTTACACATATTGAATTTTCTTGTATTTTTATTATTACACCAGTTCATGAGATCATTTATTTCAGTCTGTATAATTTCCTGATCCTTCCTTGTATTGACACTGCCTCCTCGCTCAGTATCAGCTGCAAATTTAATCAAAATACCCCTACTTTTCTTTCTATTACTAATAAAAATACTGAATAAACTTCAGCCTAAGAATGGTCACAGGGATATTCTACTGCTGATTTATTTCTAATTAGAATTCCAATTAGAATTTTAACTTTTAGTAAACCCTTTTGTATTTTTCCCATTCTCCATAATCTTTTAGGGTCACATTAGACATTATAATTTAGAAGCATACTGCAAATAGCCTATGCATACTTCGCATGTTAGGGGATATGTTGTAGGTTTCATAGAATAGCAATTTTAAACGTCCACTGAAGCATTTTGATTCACATAGCAAGCTGGCTGTTGCCTTTATTCCTGTTGTTCAATGCCACTACATTCCAACAGTCGTTTGAAAATTCAGGGAGCCTGGTAATACGAGGCTTATGATAAGGCTGGAGGATACAGATTAGTCCTCTTCATATTGCTAAGTGTTACCATATGGTTAGCAGTTCTATTAAAATGTCCACTTGCACATTAAATGTTTAATATGTAATGTGTCAAAAATGTGTGTTCACTAACACATGCATGATATGGTCACACGTAACAGGGACCTGAGGTTCATTGCTGTAGTGTAAAGCAGGCATTTGCCCTCATGCAGCTCTAAAACGATCTTCAGTCTGATAATAACAGGTAGTAAGGCAGACATAACATACAGCTGCATAGAGCACGTCTCAACTAATGACTCAGTCCAGTAAAACTTGTTTTGTGTAAAATAAAAAAGATGGACTTATTCTAAAACAAACCCACTCCTTCATAAAGACTCCACACAGACTGCTGAACACATATGCAAAGATACAGTGAGCATGCAGTGGGCCTTTTCACCTAATAGGATACGTATGGCTTAGGTCTGGTCAGTAGCATGCTTGAAAGCAAACATCATGTGGGCTGCTGTCAGACTCATGCAGTGAGTATACCATTGCATGAACCAGAGTCTTCACATGAAGGCTGTCCACACAGCTGCTATGATATATGATTGTGGTGCATCCAAAAGGGCTGCCATGATTATGCAAATAAAGGAGGCATATGGACAGCCTTCATATCAAGGCCCCAGTCCACACAATCGGTGCTTTTTTGTGAGCTCTGCTGAGCTTTAACGTAACAGTGCTCTCTGCTTGTGTTGAGGCTGTCAGTGTGAATCAAGAATTTACCTGGCAGTAAGGCCCACTGATCTTATTAGGCTTATTCTGAGTAGACATATTTTACTGTTCATTGCTTAACAAGGGAGAATATCTGTACCTACTGGTGTTGTTTTCTTACCACTGCAGTACTCTAATAGGAGAACTGGCACCTGACACACTTCTCCTTTCTATGTGAATGTTAAAAGCACAGAGTATTGTGAATTGAAAGTATTGTGAATCTGTCAAGCCTCATTGCAGCAGCTGGTTTTAAAGCTGTTCTGTTTTCAAACACAGTATTTATTTTTTGTAAGCATCTTATAGCTTAATAAATCCACATGGATCATTTATTCTTAGAATTGAATTAAACGACAACTGGTGTCCCAAGTTCATGTTAGGTACATTTAAACAAGATAATATCTTATTTGCAAAGTCCACTAATCAAATGAAATTATGCAAAGCATCAGAGAAACAGCCAAAACAACCACCTGAGCATTAACCAACAATTCCTTGAGACATGTGCACAGCAGGATTTGGGACAGGAGTGGGGGGTGGGGACAGGACAAACAGCATGATGTATAAAAGGGACATTAGAAAAGGTGATGCCATGGAATCATACATTGTGCTGTAGCGTCAATGGGGAATTCATTTAAAGATAAATGCAATGATTAATACTAAGGTCATAAGTAATTGACAGATCAAGGACAGACCTGAGAAACCATATAAATACATACATTTGAAAAGAAAATGCACTTCTTTTATTCCAAGCAAGGATTGAAATTTAAGAGGATTTTCCTTGAAAATAATGTCATTGTGAATAACAAGGCTACTCAGGGAATATATTGTTTTCTGCAGAGTTAAAAAGGGCAAGTCTGCAGCTTACATAATTGAGATGTGTGTGAGAGAATGTTATGGCTATGTTCACGTCTAGGCTAATTCTAGATCAACATCAAAACCTCAATTTCTGTAGTGCTTTTACACAGTTTTATACAAATCTTTCCACTCCTCTCTTGCCTCCTCTTCTTTTTTATGGCATGCACACCATACAGGGCAAAATATTGTGTTAATCCCATGTCACTTTGATTCGTTTCCCCACACAGTTATCAGATTCAACTTGTGCCTTAAAATTCTACAATGAAGCTAAACATGAGATGGATGTAGCTTCTACTTCTTGCCACATTTACGGATGGATGGATGACAGGCCTGGGGGAAGAAGAGACAAGAGTAGCCATGGCCATCTGTCCCTTGAAGCACTGGATCTTTTAAAAGTACCAGGTAACATGTTTTTCACAGGAGATTCTTCTCTGTTTGGCCTTTCCTCATTTCATTTCCACACAAATAGCAGTACCCCCATTTTCCAACTCCCATAATCCACATAATTGCCATGCATGTTTCTACTACTACCGGTAAGCAGCAAGGAAACACCAGCCAAAGACTGGTAGAGGGAGAGTGAAATAGCTGCCTCAGGAAGCAAATGCTGGGAGACAGGCAGTAGCAAGACAGAGCTGTATGTGCCATTTGGCTGGCTCTGTGCGCTCTCACCTAACCTGCTGCCCTCAGATGCTGTGTCCCATTGCCAGTGTAGATGTAAAACTAGCAGATTAATCTGGTCAGTTTCTGTACACTAAATGGAGGTGGGTGAGGGTGGTACCTTCTTATTCAACTCACACAGCGAAATATCTTGGGCTGATCCTGACCCCACAGGTGCACCAAAATCACAGTGATGAGATAATGTACAATCCACATTTATTTGAATGATCATTTTCTTTTATGTTGTGCTATTGCGGAAAATTTAGTAACCCTAAAAAACAATACGTTCATCTGAATTTCATAAGAGAAATGTAAACTTAAATTATCATTTTCTTTTTGACTACCGGGTATGTCTCAGCAGTCCAAGCAAATATATTGTATTTAAGTTTTGATTGCATAGCAGATATTGATCTAGGTTTTCCACGTAAAGGTAAAGGGACCCCTGATCATTAGGTCCAGTCACGGACGACTCTGGGGTTGCGACGCTCATCTCGCATTACTGGCCGAGGGAGCCGGCATACAGCTTCCGGGTCATGTGGCCAACATGACAAAGCCGCTTCTGGCAAACCAGAGCAGTGCACGGAAATGCTGTTTACCTTCCCGCTGGAGCAGTACCTATTTATTTACTTGCACTTGACGTGCTTTTGAACTGCTAGGTTGGCAGGAGCAGGCACCAAGCAACGGGAGCTCACCCCGTCATGGGGATTCGAACCGCCGACCTTCTGATCGGCAAGCCCTAGGCTCTGTGGTTTAACCCACAGCGCCACCCGCGTAACGTGCATTAAATAGTCAAAACTATGAGGCTACAGGAATTTTCCATACTTCACTGCAAAATGCCAAGAAGGAATATATTTCAGTTTTAGGACCAAAACAACTTGAGTAGAGAGTAAGTTGTGGAACATGGATCATTTTGTCAAAAGCAGTTTAAAACCAAAACCAAAAAACCAAAAGGGGAGTAAGTTAGTGGTCGTTGGATAAGAATGCAGGTCCTCTAATGGATCAGCAACTATTTAAAGAACCCAAGAGAGTAGGAAAAATGGACAGTTGTCACAATGAAAGGATGTAACAAGTGGGGTTCCCAAGATTCTGCACTGGACTGTTGCTTTTAAATTTGTTCATACATTAACTGCAGTTAGAGGTGAGCAGTGAGGGGGCCAAGTCTGTTGTGACGCCAAATTGTTCAGAGTGGTAAAACCAAAAACTGGATGAATGAGCATTAAAATGGCAAATGTGTTTCAATTTAAAGGGATGTTAAATGCTAAAATACAATTTAGCATTATGTTCACGAGCCTTGAACTCATGTGCTCCCTTCTCCCCCCTCGAGTGGCTGTGAGGAGATCTGAAGTTTTCACTTCCATTTTTAATTAGCAGCTGCTTAGCAAACTTCAAACTCTGCTTAATATTAACTATGTTTTATTGAATTCAAGCTGGGGCTGCAAAGGAAGATATGAAGAATTGGGAGTGCACTCCCACTTCTTCCTTTGATGTTGAATCACCTGACATCAGATGATTGGCAGATAGGCAGTCCCACACATCTGGCTCTAAACCACAAGCCAAATACAGTTCCCCATCCCTGCACTAAACAATAGTTTAGCATTATGTCCAGAAGCAGCCAATATGTACAAAATCTATACACCCCAATTACACAGTACTGCTTTTTTAGCTGGAGTGGAAGGGAGGATAACTTCATTGTTGCACCAAACAAATTTATACTGATGCAGTGAATATTGACCCTCTGCTTATTAGAGTGATCTTTGGTGGTCTCTGCTAATGAATATTGCTGGAAAAGGCAGACAATGGTTATCTAGTCTACGATTTTATGGATAGTGATCATTGCTACGGGTCAAGTACACCAATAGTGCAATCATAAAGTTAATAACCTCTGCCTTAAGAGCTTTACATGAGAGTGTCTCAGAAGAACATTGCTTCTTTTAACACACAGCCTTTTGAGATACATTATTTATAATTTATAGCCAATCTGAAGCAGAAAGATTTTCCCATGCAAGTTATAGTAATCAATACAACTCTGTGCCTATTATAATCCAATGAGTCAAAGAAAGAGAAAAAGCTAGATAAAAGCTGCAGCTCTGCAAATGAATCAGTAGTTTACATTAGATGTGCAAAAAATGTACTGTAAAAGCATACTGGAGAAATTGCTTTCAATACTGCAATTCCACAGCTGAATGTCAGACTGGAAATGAACTATATATATTCAAGCTATAAGTGTGTTATTTTATTTCACATGTATCACAGTCCACCCTTGTTTTTTCTAACTTAAAACATTAAAAAAATGTTCACAGTGGCCTAATGCTTGTAGTTTAAAGTGAACTCAAAAAGTCTTTCAGATATGAGTTTTGTCAAACAGGGCTAACATGGAAATTAGCACATGCGGCTGAAAGCATTCATTGTATTAATTAGTAATCAATCCATTCATTAATCACAGTTTTAAAATGAGAATTATTTAACTGAAGCTGTACTTGGTGAAAGGATGTTTTGTTCTGATGGCATTGTTGTACAATCTGTTTGCAACTCTTGAATCAAACAACGTGTTTAAATTGTGTTCTAAAAGAAACATTCTTTATCAGTCAAAAGAAACTAATATTTTAATTGCATACTAGCAGCTGTGGGTTTCTTTAAGAGCTTTGATGAAAAGTCTAAAAGGTGAATGAAACTAGATGTACTTAACGAAGTTACCCATTTTCTGGCATTTTGAGTTTTCAGATGAGAGTATATAGAAACAAAAATAATCAGGAGACTCCTGATAAAGTCCTTAGGGTGGAGTCCATAATACACTGGCATCACAACAGTCCCATTAGCATTAAAGGAATGGCCCTAGAATGACAGCCACCTAAGTGGGGGGGGTGTCTCTTTCTACTTTCAGCAGAAGCAAAAATTCCAGGCATGAGATTTGGGAAGAAAGACAGATATTATAGAATAACATTAATTATTTCAAAATAATGTGCTGTGATCTCCATCATACAGAAAACCACTGAGTTATCCTACTTGAGCTGTGTTGTTTGAAACACAGTTTGAAACACAACATCTTAAAATCTCCTGGCAAGTATGCCTCACTGCAAAACAATTGGGCAACATTTGTCTCTTTTTTGTATCTGCTTGTGATAGTTGTTACTAGAATCTAAATAAAGACTAATCCTGTTCCTTTCAGGTGAAGTGTAATAACAAGGGGCATATAACATATATGTGTGTTAATTCTCAAAAGTAAGTCTCCTTGTTGTACAGAGATGTTTAAAAGTTTTTACAACTTAACATATCGAATCCATACCTATAATTACAAGTCCTAGGTTTTGTTTACAATAAAAATCAAGATGTTGTAATGGAAAAGTTATCAGCTAAGAATTGGTGAACAGCAATTCTATGTCATAATCTATAAAATATGTTAGCTACAATGCCAAAACACCAATGAACAAACACCAAGGAAAAGTAGTTCTAAAGACAAGTAGCATCAGGGAGAAGTAGTTCTGTTTAGCATATACCGTAGTTCTACCTCTACTGCCTCTATGCCTAATAATTGTTGGTCCATGGGGTTTTGTTGTTGCTCTGTTTAACAAGTCCTAGCCATTTTGTATAAATAAGTTTTTGTGTTATGTTTTAGAGACTTACTTGGTCTGAGGAACATGCTGCCATGGAAACAGAAAAATGTCTGGAGGGGCCAAATGCGAAACATAGTTTAAATTTCAGTCAGTATCAATCACTGATATTATAAAGGAAATATGGCAACTTTGTTAGTAGGGCCCTTTCCTTTGGCAGGTGCTGAGTCTCAGCAGAGAAACGGTAGAATAATTCACTGTAGACTGGGTCGGCCAGTGTTTTCTACAGGAGGCAGAGTCCAAGCATTAACTTTCATCTGAGGCGCTTGCTCAAAAAAAACAAACAAAAAACAGTTCCTGATGTTCACCTATCTTGTTCAATATTCTGTATAACAGAATTGAAAAATCCTGTATAGCCCAGTGGCCACATTCCCTTATATCAGAGGGGCCAACTCCCAAGAGACTGTGATCTACTCATAGTTAAAAACTGGCAGTGATCTACCCCCTTTTTGGGGGTTCAGGTCAAGGTTGTTGAGCTTTTTTTAGGAAGGGGGGGAAGCCCCTTTTTTGGGGTGCAGGGCAAAGATGTTGAGCTTTTTGTAGGGGGGGCAAAGTTTTCCAGGGGAGCAAAAGTTGCTTCTTTGAGAGGAGCCAGTGATCTATCACAGACGTCCAGTGATCTACCGGTAGATCATGATCTACCGGTACCTGTTGGACATGCCTGCCTTATATGAAACTTTCCAGTGGCTGCACACCTATTTATTTCTAAATACAGAGTTTGTGAAAAGCTTTTAATTTTTTTTAAAAAAATCAACCATATAAGATGACTAGATCACACCTTTATAGAGGGTTATTGACACACAACAAATTGGATGTTGACTGTATAATACTGTTTTTAAAAATGAGGTGGTGCAGTGAAATGCCATGCTAATTTAAAGGATAAACCTGCAGAAAGATGCAGACCATCTAGAAAGTGTGGTTATGTACTGGAAGCAAAAGTGGCAGATTGAACTAAAGCCGATAGTAGTAGTCTAAACCAGCAGCATTAGCAAATGTGAACACAAGAGCTTGATGATTAGTGTTTGTAAAGGACTGTATGAGTTAATGCAAAAACTGACATTTCTACAGAAGAAAAAGAAGGGAAGCACAGCATAGAGCCAATAAAGATGGATCTATATTGTAAACATGCAATAGTATAAGATAATTTTAAACATTATAATGATAATGTGCTAAATTAGGAGCATTTGGTTTTCTAATTAACATTTTCAAATGTCTGAAACAACCCTATGCCTAATAGCAGGATCAAAGAGTTCCCATATATCTTTGGAAAGCATTCTACATTAGGTGTTTTTTTTGCTGCTGTTGCCAAAATGACTAAGATGCTTTGCACTGATAACTCTTAGTGATATGATAGTGACTATTTTTGGTAGTCCACTGTTTGATATGTTTGATAATGATAATGTTTGATAACTGAACATTAAAAATAGGATATGCCATATGTTCTGGTTTAATTGTTACTCATCTAATTGTTACTCATCTAATAAAAATACTCTGAAAATTGGACTTTTTCTTAATGTGGATCATTATTTGAACTCACAAGTCACACATGTGCCATATATTAACATGTTTGAAAATAGGCACCAACTACGGTACGTCTGTAAATCTACATACTCCCAGTAAACCTTGATGCATGTTTCTAAATAATATGCATTGAAAAGGGTAATTTTGATCACCATGATGGTAAAATTGTATCTTTGCAGTCTGTATCTCAGATAGACTAGATCTTCAGTGAAACTGGTATCATTGTAATGGTTGAAACTACCTGGAAGTTGGTGCATTACACATTTTATTCCCAGCGACAGTCCAGGGTTTGGGGTGCCTTGGACAATCTGGAGAGCTCCCTCTTCTATTGGTGGGTCATGGCAGCTTACATGGCTGAAGCAATCAAAGTAGCATCATTACAATTTCTCTTAATGTCCCAGAACACTACTACTTCAGGGGCATTGTGGGAAATTCAAATTGCAAAGGAAAGGGGATCCAGGGCAGATGTTAATAGTAGGGCTAAAAGGCGTGATTGGGCCCTGGCAGCTTTCCAAGGGTGTCAGGTGCCAACACTGGTCCTGGGTACATGTGTGACCATTCGGACTATTCAAGAATCATCCCTCTGGAAAAGCAAAAGAAAACTCATATAGGTTCAGGAGGGTTGAAGTCTTACGAATCTTAAATGTAAAGGGACTCTTTTAATTCTAAAAAAAAAAAAGTTCAAGGAAATATTTAAATAGAAGATACTGAAATCACCTCAAAGTTCAGTGTGTTTCAGATGCAACAATTAAATTAGTTTGCCCTAGTGACTGTACAATTTACACTGGCTAGAATATATATTTGATTTCTCTGCTACATTATAACTATAACAGTATTCATAAATGTCAGAAATAGCATAAGAGGTTCAAATAGGTGTTTTTAAAAAAAATGTTATTTATGAAAGTTTTATTCTATGGCTTATGCTGTTTGTAAATTGTTTGTAAGAATGCTCTTCAGTGGCAACAATTACTGTAAGGTTTACACAGTCTATTTCTTTTTAGAGTACATAGTACACCTGTAATATAACAGGGCTGTAATTTTCATGCTACTGGTTTCAGGAGTCAAAAGTGCTCCTTTAGAGCAGTAAAATGTGGCCTATAAATAACTTACATTTGAGTTTAGTTATTATGGTAAATAAGATTATTATACTCATAAACAAATCTGCTTGTTACCTATGGCATTTTTATTTTGTCATATAATTATTTCATGTACATCTCTTCACAGATGTATAAACTATATTTTCAGGAAAATTGCCACAAAGCGTTGTTAATATGCTGAAAAGTGGTATATTTGTGTATTAGGTAGTATAATAATAGATATGAAACATATTTGTATTCATAGATAGCTGCCAAATACCATTTTGTTACAGTACAAACAGGTTGATATTATTAAATGAAATAGCTCATGACTTATCTGTTTTTCAAATTCAAAGATGTTTGGATCTAAACAGCTACTTGGGATAGCGTTTTGTAAGGGGCTTGTGTTAGCTGAATGAAATTGTAAAGTTTTTTTTCCTTTGACACCTGACACCCCCTTCGTATCCTATCACAAGCTGCTTTTGATTTTCCCCTCAGTTTCAAAAACAGTTTGCCAGAAAACATGAGAAAATGCTGTTCAAGGAACACAAATCTAATGTATCTCTGGGCTCATAGAACTAGTTTCATGGTTCTTGGATGCTTGTCACAGATCAAAAAGTGTGATGATGCCTACTTCAGTGTTAATAGATACACAGCTATGGATTTCAACAGCCTTCTATAAATTCAATTAAATCAAGCTGTATTTCTATTTAACAAATCGTTTCCATTGTTTTCTAGTTTCATATCTGTCCATCATGACTACTGTTAATCGGGTATTGGCAGTAAAGTAAATCTAAAACCTACACAAGGATAGAGAAAGTTTATTGAAGGTAGTGTTACTCTGAAATCCTAAGAAGTTATAGAGTCCATTAAGTTAGAAATCTGAAGGGGGGGGGGGATTCTTCCAAAACTTCTATTGGCAGAATCTTATGGTCAAAGTAAGAATCTCCCTCACCAAAACACGATGTTAATTTTGAGGTGTAAAAAAAATAAATCAAGGGGGTAGCTGAAGTAGAAAAAGCAATACTAATGAGTGGCTTCAACTGTTCAAAAAATGAGTGCATAAATTGTAAATTCATATGTTATTTCTGGATATAATAAATGATGTTTTATGACATTTTGGTAATAAGGACCACCAAGAGCAGAAGTGATTCTTGATTTAAACCTAAGCAGTACACAAGATCAAGTGCAAATGTGCTTTCACAATCATACATATATGAGTGGAATATATTCCTTCATCAATATTCAGGAGGGGAAGTTTCTCAAAAATGAAGGTACTGAATGTTGAAATATCATTATGAAGCTTGTAGTTTATATAAAACAACTATAATATAGATTCAATAGGAATCTATAGGACTCATCAGAAAAGACTCAAAAGCGCCAAAGGATGCTCATAGACAAAATGCAAATTAAGGAAGCTATGAAAGGCAAGAGGAATTATTTTTAATTTGTGCTCACATGAGGAAATTTAAAAAGAGCACAAACTGGGAAACAAAATACAAATTCACTATAAGGCAAAAATATAAATATAAAAACCAATAACAAATGTTTATTTACATTTACTAGATGCTGGAAGTGAGCCAGAAGAACAGTAGTCCAGTTTACATGTAACACTAAACCATGGTTTAGCACTAAATGGACAAGACTGTGAGTTGAATGAAGCTTTTGGGTTGCATGCTTTTCCTTTCCCTCTGCTCCTCTAATATACTTGGGAGGACTTCTGCCAAGTTTAGTTTCTCTTCCAAAGACCCTTGGGCTCCACTTTCTTTGACCAATGTAGTAGCTCCAGACAGGTGTTTATTGTGGAATTGATGCTTCTTTTGCATGTAAATTTGCTACAGTTCACATGAAGTCATCCCCTCCCCCAGTACATTTTTCATGGAAAATTTCACAGGTTGTTTTTTTAAAAACTTGTTGCCAAGTATGTGTTTGTGATATTACACTCCCATTTGAAAGCACACTATGGCACTGAAGGCACTTTATTCATAATAAACATCTGTATTGGGCATGGCTCTAACTTGGCTGCAACCAACTAGATAAAGATCTTGAAGTGAAAAGGCTTACTGGAAATCATTTGTCCAAGAAGAGAAAACATTTACAAAAGAATTGAAAAAAACCACTGTAAATATAATGCCAATATGTAAACTTACATTGCAGCCACAGGCGAGTCCAGTTTAGTTTGTGTTGGGGGTGGAGAAGATGTCTAAGGGGAACACTACAGAAATCAATAACTTTATGAACAATATGGAGTAAGTGACTAGATTACAGTGGTACCTTGGGTTAAGTACACTTCAGGTTAAGTACGCTTCAGGTTAAGAACTCCGCTAAGAACAGAAATCATGCTCTGGTGATGCAGCGGCAGCAGGAGGTCCCATTAGCTAAAGTGGTGCTTCAGGTTAAGTATGCTTCAGGTTAAGAACGGACCTCTGGAACGAATTAAGTACTTAACCCGAGGTACCACTGTATCTCTATTTCACAATACAGTACTGGATCTTGGGCTATCCAATAAAATGGATGGGCTATAGTAGACTGAAATAGATATTTCTTTACACAATATATAAAAGTAATGGAATTCACTGCACATTGGAGAAATGGCGCTCACTTAGATGGCTATGAAAAGGATTAGACAAATTCATGAAAGATAAATCTATCAACTGTTATTAGTTAGGAGTGCTAAGTGGGCCCTCCATGTTCAGAAGTAGTATATCACCCATCACAAAAAAGGAATAAAACAGAGATATCACTCTCATGTCCTATTTGTTACCTTTCTACTATTGGAAGCAGAATTCAAGACTAGAACTCGGTCCAATTCAGCAACGCAACTTTTTTTATGGTGGTGCCAAACACTGTAATCTCATAGTTGAGCTTTCATTGTGTGTAAAACTTGGATTGTGAAAAGAGATGAATTATTTCCACGGATTAAAAAATGATGGTTCAATAACCACCTGTGGATTCCCTGATAAATACCAGGGAGTGACAGGTACTAAACAACTGCACAGCCTGATGACACTGGTGCCTGGAGTTTTTATGCCAATGGATGGGTTTGATGCCAATGAATGTGTGATGGATTTCCTTTGTCACACCATTTGGAAATCTTTTAACTGAATTGATTTATATATTTAGGGGGGGAAATGGATATTATACTCATCCTTTGATTATACCACATTGGAATGCAGGTAGGGGAATCACGTGTCTCTGTGCTAGATTACAAACATTCTCTCTGACATGTTAGCTTTCCAGAGCCTGGAAGTTTTTGACACAGCATTCTGGAGTGGTGCAGTATCAGGAGAACTGTACTATATGCTTTTTCTGGGTAG
Organism: Darevskia mixta; assembly: GCA_034641385.1. NCBI lineage: Eukaryota > Metazoa > Chordata > Lepidosauria > Squamata > Lacertidae > Darevskia > Darevskia mixta. The sequence continues at coordinate 1,692,117 of JAWWNH010000038.1, read as the reverse complement.
CTCATATGAAGATTTGCATGATAAACTGGGTTACATGTTTCAGGGAAGGTCTGGAAAGTTGCTGCACAGAATTGGCTCCCACACAGATATGTACACCTACTATATTTTGCACACAAGTACCCGGGAACATACTCTACTTAAATCCATATGATCATATGTGACCCTCCTTACATTCCCCATTGAGATAGTTTCTGCTGTTAGCTTATGGGCATATTTATGTAATCATATAAGACTGTGCAGTATTTTACAAAAAGCAGAGACAAGATAAGTTATCTTAATAATCTGTAACAGCAATCATAATAGTATTATTCACATCTGTCACAATACTTCTCATGAATCACTGATTTCAGTGCTTTCAATCATCTGCATTTTGGACTATACCATATAAGAGGTATTCTAAATGTCAGGGCAAGTACGACACCATAAATATTTAGTTCTGCAGAATTTTGTCTTCCTGCACCAGTGGCTGTGTTGAGGCCTTTCTGAAGAACCAAGTGATCTTCCTTCTCAGTGAGTTTCACACCCACCTCCTCCCTTCTGCCAAACGGGAAACATTCAAGAAATAAGGTTTTCAATCTCACATAGTGTGGTATTTTTCTTCTAGAGAAACTAGTTAGGCATTTAAAATGCCCAAATAACAAAGTATCAAGGGAATGAAATCAATGTCAAACTATCAACACTAATATAATTTCAAAAGGCAAGTTTAAAAATAAAGCAAGCAAAACAGTTAAGTATGTGAATGCCAATAATACAGCCAATATAAAATATCACTAGTAAAGAAGGGCAAGAAAATGATTAGGAAGGAAAAAATAAAACTAATGTGAAATGATTTTGTCATTCTGGATAAAAAAATATTTTTTCTTTTCGTGATAACATTACAAATATATGCAGATATGTTAATAGTGCTCTTTCCAGCTATGACCTTGGGTACCAGCCATACAATGGCAGGTTGGTCCCAAATGTCTGAATTGAAGCTGACCTGATGGATCAAATCCTGTGGGTCTTGAATTTCCATTTCAAAAGCTTAGTATCCTATCTCATTTATGATCAACCTCCTGTAACTAAGAGACAGTTGTAGCTTAACAACTTTACTTTAGTAAGGATAACTGGGGCTCTGAGAACTGCATTATAAAATGTACTTACAACACAGCTGCTAATAGGCCTTAATGATTCTTGATTATGTTTCAATGAAAGGCAACCAACTAACAGGCTACTGATCTTGTAGATCAAACAACTTTTCTGCAGCCTCACATAGACTGCAGCTGCTACCTACTTCTTATGCCAGTGCAAACATCACCGCAGAATATACCATTGTGCAATAAATATCTTAGCATATTTAAAGCAGTTCCCCATGATTCAATAGTCACATTAGCAACTATACATATAAGGAAGACAAAAATTTTGAACACACTGCAATGAAACTGCTTTCTATTATTGGTGGAGGGTGATATGGTAGCCTGGATAATGAAGTAAAGAAATATTGTGATATTAACAAACAGATATTCTGAAACAGATCTGTATGAATCTTTATATAGTTCTCATTAAGGAAGGTACTTCTTATAGTAGTCATGCTGTGGATTTTGTTCTAACATTCTAATAGAATCCTGCTTGCAGAATTTTATTTTAACTCTGTAAACTGCAAGTAAATAATGATAAGACATCCTAGCCTGTCTGATAATCTTTGACAACAATTCTAACAGTGCCATTGTGGCCACTGGAGAAACCTGCATGTACTAAACCCTGACCCACAGAGCCTTTTATCTGCATGTGTACTCTCCACAGGCCAAGCAAATAAAGGCCAACTGATAATTTACACATGAATGAACTTTCTCTGCAGAGTAGGCACCAGAGACATTTCTTTTCTCTGTTATTGAGAGAAAAGCAGCCAGGTCTGAGCTTGTCTCACCAGAAATCATACAAGTGAAACAGTGATATGTCCGAAAATGGCAGATCAGCAAAGGAAAGCTGTTCTGAATGCCTGATAAAAAATGGCAGCCACAAAGGACTAGAAGAATATTTAGCTTGAAACAGGTCTGACAATAACAATGGGTCTTTATCCTCTTCCAAACAGGTAGTGCCTTACAAACTGAAATGGAGATACAATCCTGATAGAAGATTACACAAGATACCTGAATGGCTATCTTTAAAGAATTTAACCTGCATTTTAATGAAGTGTGAACTCTGGGTTTCTTGATATCTATCAGCCGCTATCAGTGCATCTAATTCTCCATCCATGGCTTAAATGAAAAGGCATGTGTCACCAAACAGCACCTGGCTATTTATTTGGGTTTTGAATCAACGCATCCTAAAGGTTCAAGGTCAGTTACAATAAATGTATAAACCTGTAATGATTTTTTTTTGGATAATACAAGTCTATTGCTAAAACTATTTTATTTATTTAAAGACAAGATAGAACAAGAAATCTAAAAAGGGACACAGCATAGTTTATAAGCTGAATAATTGTAGAACATAGCTACGTAAGGCTTTTCATCAGTGTTTGAAATTTGCCAGGCGGCAGCTGCATTTTGCACCTGGCTATTGGCCACTTGTGACCAAGTGAAGATGCCCAGGTGCCAGGATGCTGCCTGACGTCGCCACCATCTGGAGGTGCATGAAGTAGATCAATGACTACTTCAGACCTGATACTACCAGGGGCGGAATTAGGTAACATGGCACCCTGAGGACAAAATTTGGCACCCCCTGAAAAGGAAAAAAATATATGCGCCCCTTCCGTTCCGTTTATACCCCCCCATATAGTGGTACCTCGGGTTACATACGCTTCAGGTTACAGATGCTTCAGGTTACAGACTCTGCTAACCCAGAAATATTACCTCGGGTTAAGAACTTTGCTTCAGGATGAGAACAGAAATTGGGCAGTGGCGCAGTGACAGTGGGAGGCCCCATTAGCTAAAGTGGTGCTTCGGGTTAAGAACGTTTTCAGGTTAAGAACGGACCTCCGGAACAAATTAAGTATGTAACCAGAGGTACCACTGTACTTATTATTTTCATAGTAATGGTAATTCCTTTTGGTACAGTTGCTTATTTATGGAACTTCTCAGCAGATACCTGTATAACTATAGGTATTATTATTATTATTATTATTATTATTATTATTATTATTATTATTATTATGCACCCCCTCAGATTGGCGCCCTGTGCAGGGGAAGCACTCACACCACCCTAAATCTAGTGCAGATACTACAACCCATGTCCCATTCTCAGACTATTTTGCTCCCAGGAGACTTTTCCAAGATAGTTCCAGGCACTAAACACCTTTAGATTTATTAGATACAAATATGTCTAACCCCTCAAAACCTAGCAGTCAATTCTGGATAGATATATACAATACCTAACAAATTTTGCATTACGTTATTTATTTTCAGTATGTTGAGAAGCCAATCTTCCATGTGCTTCCATCATGTATTGTGAGTGGTTCAGAAGAAGGAAGAGATTACTAAATTAGAGGCAAGTTTCAGAAATATGAATCAGCCTCTAGCATTCATGCCAGCTGATGAGGCCCTGCTTCCAGTGCACTATTTCTTGCTGATGCTTGGCTTAAACTAGGGATAGTATTGGAGTAACATACTTCTATTATTTGTTCTGAATAGATTTCCCATAGTGTACCTTGCTACTGATCCCAATGAAGGTCATAGGAACACAAGAAACTGCCTTTTACAGAGTCAGAGCATTGAGCCTGTATAGTGACTGGCAGTGGTTATTTATCCAGGGTTTTCAGAGAAAGGACTTTCACAATCCTACCTGGAGATGCTGGGATCTGAACCTGGAAGCTTCAGCATGCAAAACATGTGCTCTACCATGGATCTATGGCCCCACTTCTAAGTCAGTTCACTACCCACTTCTATTCTGTGTCCTGTTTTTAATTTGAGCCTCTTATCAGGTCATGAGGAGCTTATTAGGCTGAATTTAGAAGACTGGGGTGGGGGGAGAAAGAGAGAACAGGAAACATAGGACGTGCTTGACTAGAAAAGCTGGTATCAATAATTGGCTGTATGAACAGAACTGGAATTTCCCTACTCTGTCGTAAAAATGGAAATCTTACAGGCAAATGAATCTGTACGGTTAGATTTCTAGAAAAGCAGTTTGTTGTCAGTCCTACAAGGTCTTTCATTTGGAGTTTCTTATGTGACGCTAGGGGCTGGAGGAATAGGCTTGGTTTATGGACCTTTTAGCTATGGATCATCTAATTCTATCTCAAAGCTCCATGGCAGCATGAACATTACCTTTGTAGTTTCTTGCATATTGCCACAGTAATATCACTGCCTACAGAGCTTATCTGTTATAAACCATCGCATCTTTGACTGCAAGTCTCCAGTAATAAGAGCAGAATATTGAGAATAATCACATGAACTGGACTGTGTACTTCATTAGCTTCAGCAGAAATGCTCCCCCTCCATCATATTATAAATTTGTTAGGGGAAGTCTATTGAATTCTCCACCCATTGAAATAGACAGAGTTGCCCACTCCGAGGCAATTATGAAATCTGGAATATAATCACTGACTTAATGACTCAATGAGACCATGCTTAAATGTGGAGGTCAATGATATCTGCTCCTGACTGGGCTAGTCCTCCTTACAGCCCTATAACAGCAAAGGTGAAGTTGTCAGTGTTTGGTGACACCATCACCAGTGTCCTCGAGTGTCCTTTTTTCATTAGGGAAAAGGAAATAAAAGTGTCTCCCCAACCTGCCTGCGACACTAGAGAACCTTCAGTTGTGTTTCATATTGCAGGCCCTTTACTTTGCCCCACAGATATCAATGGGAACCACTGAAATTTATGACAATTGCTACCACAAATGCAGCTGGAATGAGGAAATCCCTGAATCAAGTGACCTACTGTAAGTACTGTAGGGCTTTTGCCTTACTTCTAAATGTGTTACCAAGAATAGTGAGATATTTCCTCCAATGAAAGTGAATGGCCTCTCTTTTGCCCTCACTCAATGGCTATAGATTTTGCCTCCACTCAAATGGTGTCCTTGAGAGCTTTGGTTCATTTTCTGCCACACACACAAAGGGAACTGTCACAGAATTAACTGGCCCCATTAATGTCTGTAGTGGAAGGTTACAGATTGGGTCAAAAACAGGTGGCACTGTGGTAAGGTCAACCTAGATGGCTCAACCTTTCCTTTTGCCACCATGGTGAAAGGAGAGGAACCGCCCCTCCCCCGACTAACAAAGATACTTCTCCTTGCCTCCGTTACTCAGGGGCAATGCTGCTGCTGAGGGAGACGGGCAGTGCTTTCTTTCTAAAAAACGTTTAGGGGTACTCTCATTTTGACTCAAGAAAATCACCATTTTATAGTTCAAATTGGGAAAAATAAATACAGTAAATGGACAAAAGTACAAAGATTCACAAAATGTTTAGCGGTATATATACCCCTGCGTACCCCCATAAAAAAAGCACTGGAGATGGGAAGAGACAATAAGACTCACACCTGGTCAGCAGCAAAGCTCTTCTTGGTTCCCTTCCTGAGCCATGGCAACAGCCTTCAGATAGTGCTGGAAGGGGGAGACTAGTAAAGGTTTTTGACTCCCAGTCAGCCTGGAAACTATCTTCCACCCTACATAAATGAGAAGGTGACACTGGGAGTGTATATATATTTATTAGATTTATATACTATGTGCCAAGGCACTTGAGACAGTTTTTACTTTTAAAGTACTAAAACAAATATATAAAATGTGGCATGACAAAATCCTCTCAGGCTAAGTGGGAGATGATGGCACAAGCTTTCTGGACTGGGCTCCCTTGCATCTTTCCTCAGGGCACACAGAACTCCAGGAAGATAGGAGCTGCTCCAACATTTCTCTCAGGCCATAGAATGTTCTGTCAGGAGCTGATGGTGTGTGTGTGCAACCTGGTCTGGGCTCCCTTACTTTTGCCTTCCCTTAGGGCACACAGGTCTTTCTTAAGTAGCTCCAGGGAAGATGGGGAAGGAGCTGCTTATGTAAGATAGAAGGGTAGGGTTTCTGAGCATTTACTGCAGGGTTGGGGAACTTCCTGCCCATAGACCTAATTAGGCTCAGCACAGTTCCCAATTTAGCCCAGGAGCATGTTTTATTCAAATCACAACCACTTTTCCCTATGCATGGTGTCATGTGGGGCAGGTAAAAACAATCTAAAAGAACAAGTGGAAACTTAAAGTGAGTTCTCGATTGTTCCCACTGGGAGATCCCTAATGCAGCTGATGGGAGTAGCTGTCAGTACTGATCAGCAGACTGGCATTGTCAGTGAGCCCCACTGAAGACACACTTTTGGCCCCAATAAACTTGCTGGTTTGCAGAGGAGAAATGACTGTTTGCAGATGTGGTTTGAATTCTAACCACACCTGCGGATGGACTTCAAAGGTGCTCACTGTAACTGCCGATCAGCAGTTATAGAAACTCCCTTTGAAGGTGTGCTCTCAGCACCAGTCAGCTGATCCTGACGCTACATCATCAAAGGGGCTTGCAGGAACCATCGATCAGGTGATTGGCAGTTATAGTGAACATCTTCAAAGTCACATAACTTCATAACGATACAAGGTGGCCCCATTCACCTGTCAAAGTTGGTCTATGGGAGTGGGGTGGGGTTAGGATCTGAAACATTGGCTGGATCCAATTCTCCACGTATGATTTACTACTTTCAAAAGGCACAGATAAGGCAATAAAATGTATGCTTCTGTTTTAGATGCTAAATTAACTAAAGCTGGGCTTATTACATTGCTGATAACGATGGTGCTAGGAGCTAGCACATTAGCACAAAGACTTTTAATCACTAGGCTATATTTATATAACTGAACAACCCACCACTTGAAGAAGTGTAAATCTCATTTGTCACTCTCAAACCTGCATCTTCAACGGACATCCAACAATCTAGTCTACATACTTTGTGTGACACTTATGCAGATGAAAATAATAGGACAAATTAAGTGTTGCCCTATGTATTCCATATGTCTAAAAGGTTTTGCTTTTGAAAGTTTTCTTATCCGCTAACACAGTTTATCTTTGTGCCTGTCCGATAACTTCATTGGACAGCTAATTATTCAAGCTACATAGAAAGACCATTTGTCCTTTGGCATATTCCAAAAACATACTTCTTCTTCCTGCTACACTTTCTTTGAGAATGTAGAAATGGCACCGTTCATAAGTAGTTTGGTTGCAAATATATTCAGTTTCCATTCAGTGTAAGATTGTACTGTAAAGTGATAAGAAGCTACATTAAAAGGATGCAGTTGATGTTCATATGACATTTGTTTCTCCCAAAGTCTTCCCACTCCTAAACTATTGACATTGAACCAGGAAAAGTATCTAAAAAGAAAACGGACAGTGGATAATTTCTTTATCATTTTATCTCTAGATCCTTTGAACACATGTTCATGCAATACCTAGTTAAGGTAGATGCTCAGCTTTCCTTTTCTTCTTTGACCACTAAAAACCAAGGTTTCGAGCAGGAAGACTGTATTGGACAGAGATCATTTATGCCTATGCTGTCAAGTAGATGCCCCATCTAAGTTTTTAAAAATTAATATTCAGCTAGAACTTTCCATACTTCTTCGGCTGTAGTTAGTTTTTCAAATTCTTGGATTTTTAAAAAAATCAGTTTTGTTATTTTACACCAAAATGATTATAATGAAGTCTGCTTTTTTATTTTTTACATTTCCATTTTAGAGTCATACATCATGTTCCTAACTTAATGTTATTGCTCTTAAAATCTATCAAAGCTAAAAGGAGGAGAGGAAAAGCAAAATAATAATAGGAAAAGGTTCACAATATAGAAAATTACATGTTTGAACGACCAAGCAGGATATTCTCTTAATTTTCTATAAATCAGAATATTTATGTCTTTTTAAATGCAATAAAATATAATTGCTGGCCTTTTATTTTATCAGGACTACATCATATGAATATCCTATATAGATACAATTTCTGTATACGAAAATAAATACACCTTGTATACACAGAACCACAGAAGGCAAACTCAGTTGAGTCTATTTCAGAGGAAACCAATCAGAGTTTCTTACCATGTGCATACAGCAAATTAGACAAGTGTCATTTGTCACATGTGACTGTTCATTAAACTGTGACAAGCAATTTCCTACATGGAAGTACTATCTGTGCAGGAAGTTCTAACGCATGAGGAGTACCCCAGTTTGTAACTATGGCCATGGAAGGGGAATGATTTAGTTGAGGCCATACAAATGAAATGCATAAAGATGGAGAAAAAGGTCTGGGAATAACAGGCATAGGGATTGAGAGCATGATCACGATCAGATCTCCAGTTTTTGAGCTTGAAAATATTTTACTGCTTTCTCCTCCTCAATGAGTGCAAGAAGCCTGTTTGTTTTATTGTAAAGCCAGGATTCTGAGAATTTGGCATATGTAAACACCTTTGCTGATAGACAAACAGAATGCATGTTATGAAGCATGACTTTGATCATTCAGAGTTCTCTCTCTGGATAAAGAGTTTATTCAGAATATTCAGTTCTCTGTGCTTCTTTCTCATTCTGCTTTACCATTTAAACTAAGCCGGAGGGCAGCAGTGGCAATATCTGCCAAAACTCATGCCCATTCTCTTTCTAACCAAAAGATAATTTCTACACTATGCAGAGCCTCTCTTTCAGTCTGGTGAACTATAGTCATGAATTATTTCCTCAAATATGTTTCCAGCATGACAACACTACTTTATTTTATAAGATGTACTGGAGCTGAAAACACAGCAGGGTCAGCTGCAGTTGGCAGCTGTCCTGGGGTAAAAAAAAAAAAAGGAGAAAGAAGAAGTTGTGCATGCACCATCAGTAACACCAAGTGCCATGAAACAGTTGTCAAAGATGAAATATATGTTTTCATGGAAGGGACAGAATGGTCTTAATGGAGAAACCTTTAAAAAAAGTCAGGTAGGGACTTAGTAAGGATTTTAAAAAACACAGCAAGGAATATGTCCATGGTCACGTGCTTTACATACCGTACATGACTTAGAAATTAATGAATGCACAACTTACGAAATTTGTGTAATTCTACTGGTAGCATGTAGGACGCTTTCTTTTCCGTCACTAAGTTTTTGCTACTACTGTTCTGTTAACCTAAATAGCTTTAAATACTCTAATTCAAACTCACAGGTGCATAACCCATGCAGATGCATAAATTATGCAAGCTGAAAACAGGAAATATTTCACGTCATTGAAAAGCATGATATAAATGTGCTAAATATTTTTCTTAGGAGAAAATATATATTGCAGGAAAAACTGCTAGAAATACAATTCAGATTAGTCTAATGGGCAAAATATTTGCATTCAATTTGATTTAGATGTTGGCTGAAGAGAAATAATTGGAAAGAGAATGTTCTTTCTGTTGGCAAGATTTTCCACTGCTCTTTCTCATCTTATGATGCCAAATTACATGTTTTCCCCTATGCAGTGGCGCAACACGGACAAGTTCCTAGGGTGCCAAAAGCCTCCAAATGTAAATTTTGAATACATTATCTGTGATAAAACATGTTATGTACTATATATTCTTTAGTCAAACAGATATTGAACACATTGTGAAGCTTTTTTTCCTTTAAAAAAACCCCTGTTTAAATGGTTATTCAAGCAGGATTAGTCTTCTCACACAGAGGTTTGTGTTGGAATACAGAATATGAAACAATCTCCTCAAGATATTTTGTGTTCAACATAAAATATTTAAAATGTCTCATTTCCAAGAGGGAGTTCATGACAGATGTGTTATTTTCCCCCTCTCCGTTTTTAACAGCATTATTGTGTCTAATTAGCCCCATTGATTTACCCATGACAGTATGAACTTTTTAAGAGGAAAGAAAAAGTAGATCAAGGTGTTTGAAGCAGAGAACAATCTATGACAAGGTGAAGAAAGGCCCTGATTTTAGGTGTTTTACAACAAAGTCCTCAAGTAGCCCAGAGAGCTTTCACTTATTTATGCACCACCATATGATACAGGCTTTTGCCTGTAGCATTACAAATCATAGACAGGCTTGATACAAAATGTTCTCCAGGTGTTAACAGACCAACTGCGCCACTATTTCTTATTTATGTACTGTCTAGTAATAGAAGACAAATTGCTATAGATGTGGCAAATGTGATTAAACAGGTATTCAGAAGGCAAAAGGGAGACATACTTGTAGGTTACATTATATGATACTTTTTGTAGGCCCAAAACTGTTATTTTGAAGACAAATGTGAAATAAAAATGTTCAACAATTCCTTCCAATCCCACAGTTGGAACTTCTAGTTTGTATTGAGAATTCAGCCCCACGGGCATTGAAACTAGAAAAACAAAACAAAAACATCCCTGTTTCCTTCTCGAACAATGACAATGTTAAATGAATATTAGCATGGAAAGAAATAACAAAATGGAATTTATATGGCAAAATATTTTTTTTTGAAACTGTAAGAAGAAGCAAAGTTAGTGAGCTAACATGGCACTAGAAGCAATGAATTCATCTGCATTAATAATGAGTAAAATTAAGAAGAGTAAAGTTTGTCTTAAAAGTTTCAATTAAAACATACACTATTTCTTTCACCTGATTGTAGCCCCATATGGCAAGGTCAGCCCTTTCAGTGAACAAACAGCTCAGTCGCCTCCAGTGTAGCTGTTATCTTCCTCAACAAGGGGAGACATTTGGCACAGCCTAAAGCTGGGGCATGAACCCTGGCTAAGCTTAAGACATTTATCTGACAGCATCAGCTGACACTCCACAAACACATTTGCTCTCCATGACCCCAGAGCATTTGTGATTAATCAAAAATGTATCTTGAATCTTGAGAACAAGCTACAAGCAGGCACACACAAAAAAAGAATATGCTCTCGATCTCGCTTATCGACTCAAGAGGTATATTGAATTTAGAAATAGCAAATAGAATAAAATGATCAATATGTTCTCACTTGTCCATGGAAGAGCAAACTTTATCCCTCAAGCAAAAAACATTGATCATGTAAATGTTTGAGATGTTTTTTAGTTTTTAAAAAAGCAAAAACATATTTGTGGGCAAGGAGAGCAGCATTAGAGAGGTACATTTATTATATAACAGCACAGAAAAGTGTAGAAATAATATTGGAATATATGAATGTGCTTGTGAGCTATAGCCAAGTTCTTTATACAACTTTGAACTGCTATAGCATGGGGGTTTGTAGCCTGTTGCCAAAGATCTTAATAAAACATTATAAAGTAGATTTTAAAACTTAATGAAGTCACATAATCTGTTTCAGAAAAAGCTCCCTGTCTTAATTTAAATGAGACGCAGTTACAATATATCCCCCATGCACTGTTTACAATTTATAATTTATGCCTCTCTTCAAAATACACTACTTTCTTCAGTCATTTGCTAAGTGACATGATTAGCATTTGAATATCATAAAATTTTACTTTTCAATTGTCAGAATAGAAGCTTTTAAGCTTTTAATGTTTTCATTCACTTTTTAAAGAACAGTACTTTACTGAAGTCTAATTAATAATGAGAAAAATAATATCATGAGAACCACCTATGCTCATTGCAAAATGGGTATAACTTTATCTCCACAACAGCACTTAATTCTTTTATATTCTTTTTCTGATTACCTACTGCTTAGGGTACAAGCCTTTTGTTTCCACATAGTTCTCTTATTCTAGCAGAGAACTACTGTATGTCCTTTGGTCTCTGTTGACACGACAAACAAACTTTCATAGCATGTGCTCTACATAAAATGGTGGTACTAATTAGAAGATATAAACTCATGCTGAGACATAATATGAATTGGTTTTATGCATCTACTAAGCTCACAGCAGTATTAGATTTATGGTGCCAACATCTTCAAGTAATATTCAACTCTCCCCTGGTCAAATTTCAAAACTATCTAGAAATAAGGGAACATTGATTTTATTTCTTAATGTAACAGCCAAACTTCACTAATCCACACTTCAGTAATCTGAATATTTAAAACATATCTCCAAGAGACTAATTTCTACAGCTTTTCTGCAAATATTTAGCATCGCAAAGCTATAGTGGAGGTGACCTATATAACTGTACATATTTAACCGAAAGCAAGAATGAGCAGCTGTCAAAGGGCATGGTAAGAAGTCAGTGAATCTGCATGGTGCTTGGATCCAGAAAACCACATCCTCTTGCTACCTGTATATAGCACCATTCTTTCCTTCCCTAGCAGTTTAGCTATACTGCAATCACTTGATTTGAATTTAGTATCATGATGCTGGGCTTAATATTGGTGACTGATTTGTATTTTGATTAGTTTTTATGATGTGAAGCAGCCTTAAGTGGGTTTTAAAAATTTGAAATAAATAAGAGCGAACCCTGTTTTGCCACCTGAGGCAAGACAGGAAATTGTCCCCATTGAAGCCTTGCTTACTGGGGTCATGTGGTTGCTTCTGGTGAGATCTTATGAGATCTTGCAGAATTCTCAGAAGATTTGGCTGGAAGCTGCAGCTACATGACCCTGGTGGCGGCAGGGGGGGCTCCCATGGGGGGTATGGCCCTGCAGAGTTACACCGCCCAAGGCAGCTACTTAAGTCATATGATATAGCATCCACATTAGGTTGTCTTTACTTTTATTATTATGATGTATATGTGTTTTTAAATTGTAACTTTATGTTGTGAACCACCCTGAGATCTACAGGTATAGGGCAGTCTTCTTCTTCTTCTTCTTCTTCTTCTTCTTCTTCTACTACTACAACTACTACTACTACTACTATTATTATTATAAACATATTGTCTCAGAAGTAAATAAACCACACTGATTTTACTGGAAGACTACAGAAGCCACATATTTGCAAAGGAATCTCAACATTTACCCAAATAAATAGTTTCAGGAATGTGGCATTAGGACTTGGGCATGCACCACCACAGTATTTTAACCACTGAAGATAAGCTGTAGTTCTCCCCATAAGATTTTCACCTTCTCCAGTGAACTGCTTTTAGCTATCATGAAGAGATCATTCTGGGATAATACACAGACATAAGCCACCAGCATCCTGATCTGGGTTCTACAGTATTAGAAGCTGCAATGTTCCATATTACCTTTACGTGACAAATGGCAATTGTTAAGAGCAGCAGGGTACATTTATACTGCACTCTTTCTCCTTTTATGTGAATAACTATTCTGAAGGCTCCAGCCTTTTTGCAGACCTGAAAAATTGTAGCAGATTTTGAGGTCTTTGGGGGGCCAGTAGCTTATGTTTGCCCCACAAAAATAACAGCTACAAAATACATAAATGGAGCAATTTTACTAGCCTAATTTCTGTTGTAACAAGCATGTTATCACTCATTAAAGAGTTCTGTGTAATTCATTGTCTTCATCCTTGATTACCAATAGAACCTTGGCCGATATAGATATCTTACCTATTTTGTTTCTGTACGTTAGTGTCACTTACAACATCTCCATGGTGTATATACAGGTTGCATGATGGTAGCTTCCTACGTGCTTATCTTACAGAAACTAACATGAATTGAAGCACTAGACACCCCAGCTGTATGTTTTGGCATCCATGGTGAAAATGAGCAGAAAATCTAGCTGTTCCATATCAAGAAGTATTTTTACTAGTGCTAATGTGCCTTAAATACCTTGTTCCACAGATGAGTGGCCTGGCACCTGCTGCATGAGAAATAGCCAATTACTGCTCAGTGCCTCTAATTTTCTGATTCAATTAGCATGCTTCAGAGCTTTCCAGTTTAATTGCAAACTACTTCAGTTAGCTCTCTGATTAATCATTGCCCATCTGCAAACCATCGGAAAACTTAGTGGAACAAATTTGTGTACTTTGGAATGCTGGGAGCTTAGCAAATCAAACTTGTTTTGGTATATAAAGCTTTAATTTTGTTTGCCCTTTTCAGCTGCACTTGTAAGAAGCTCTGTACTGATTAAACAGGAAGTCCAGACAATAATATGCTACATTATGCACGTAATTACTGTAAATACAGCCGAGACTGGAGAAGCATCATTTAAGGTTAGGCACTACCATGTATGGAGTAGGGGGTCAAGACAACACATTTGGAATCAATTTCTTCCCATTACAGAAGAAAATAAATATCACAAAAACAATCATGTGATGCCATTCCAATATCTATACTTTGAGGAATATTATTTTAAGCACACTCATAAGTAAATCTGACTGTTTTTAATACCGGTAGGTCTTACATCCTGAACCAACATGTTTATTCAGAAACCTTAGGAATTCCAGTGGAAGTCATTCGGCTATGTATGCTTAGGTTGCAGCTTCTGATTCAGCAGAGAAACCTATTCCTAGCTAATTACATCACCTTGTATGTGTTTTAGAAGAAAGACTGGATGGTTTTCTAATCTTGCAAACCATTTACCATGAACAATAATTTCAACATCTGTTGCCTTTCATAATCTGAAGCTATATAACAGTATTGTCAACATAAGCATGCCTCAGAAGTGTAAAGAGGTGAAATTATTAATATGATGAGTCTTTTTATTCGCTTTTTAATTTTTGACATTTCTGTTGTGTTTTTAAAGTCCCCCCCAGAAATCCTTTGAAGATGAAAACATGGTTCCTTGAAAAAAATCACACAAAAAAGCAGAAAATACTTAATTCAACTGTATAATGCAACAGTAAAACTTTATAACCTGATGTGTTTTATTTTAAGCTTAAAGCTGCTATGATTGTGATTATATGTCAATGATCACAAATTACCTCAAACAGGAATGTTTAGCCACCTATGAAGTGGCAAAGATAACCCACAACACCAAGCCATATTCTCCCTACATAGTTTAATCCATGTTCATTTTCCCTTTTCCATCACTGTATTTCCTTAATTCCTGATATATATTGCAATCCTATAAAACACCCTGTGATCTTTGATCAGTATATAAAGTAATTTTTTAAAAATCCCAATTAATTAAAATTAGTATGAATTTCATTATTTATTTAAGCTGAATGTAGGTTTTATCACATATCTTAGTATGGTTTGAGTAAGGAGATAATGTACAGATGGCAGCAGCTAGGGGGTTGGAACTGAGATGCCCACCTGAAAATCGAAGTGATTAAGAGGGGAGTGTGTGTGTTCAAACATTCAAAGTGAGAATGTTTGATTGTCAAGAAACACAGTTGACTTCTGGGGGAGGGATCATGGCAGACTATAGGTCTCTCATTGGCTCCTCACCAACAGAGATAGCACAGTGGCGTTTGATGACAGATTAAGATGTCTCTCCATCCATGGCTTCATTCCACTCCTCCAGCATCACAACTCCAGCATTTGACTGTTTCATTCATCCAAAAACCAGTGTGAAGGACTTTTCCACTTCACCATCTGTTCCCTCCCTGTTTGATTCTGCTTTTCATTTCATTCATCTCTGGTTTACTTTCCTTCTTGATTAGATCAAACTTTGTTCTAATCAATTTTATTTGCTCATCAAACATTTGCTGAAGGTGGCCAACAGTGGAATGTCCAAAGATATACTTGTTATATTGAATATTTTTGATCTTATTAACAATTCAGTCTCATTACATTGCCCATCTCCACCTTAAGATCTTCAAAGCATTATCTCTTATTAGAGTAAACTCTTTTCCCACAGAGGAAGCATCAAGTGAAGATTTACTTTCAATTTATAGGCAACAGTTTTGTTGAGAAAACAACAAACTTTCTTGATTCAAACAATTAAAGCAAACCTTTTCTTCTGCCTTCAGCCCTTTAACAATCAACTTCCCTTCCCTTCTTATTGTAGCCAGAAAGCAGCTCACACGCTGAATGTAAATTTCCATCAGCAGACAGAGAAATCTCATTTTCTATATATGAATTATAAACGTCTCAGGAATAATTAAGAAAGGGAGGTGTTTGCAGATCCAGTGCTCATCAGGGATCTTATGTGGTTTTTGGGCAAGATGTTGATTCCTCCACTCACAAGTTGCATACCCCTAACAGGGTTCCCAGGAGCTGACAGTTTCTTGGTGTCTTGACACAGAAAATGGCTTTTTCAGAGCATCAGAGGTTAATCACCTGTTCACTCTGTTTTCCAGACTGAATTCAATAGCCAAAATTTATGTCTGGCTATCATCAATCACCGCATAGTTATATCCATTGGCAGCCTGCCAACCAAAGACATTCATTCCCGCATGTTCCTCCCCCTTCCAACCCTTAAGTGTGCTTTTGGTCTGATTAACACTTGGGTACAAAAGGTGATATTCTCAGACTGGAAGGGCAATGGCACCACAGGCTCTTCTTCTGGAGGGGCATCTGGACCTGGATCTGTATGCAATTCCCCTTCTGACTCCAAATTCTCAACCTTATCCCCTGAAGAAGGGGAAGACATTGTGCCAAAAAGTTTTGACAAAAGTCTTGTTCAGTCTTGCGTATCAGAGCTTGCAGAAACAGCTTGCAGAGACCCAGGTTTGAGAAATCCTGATATAGAATGTCCTTTGGAAGCTGGGGAGAATTGCGGAGTACAATGGGGAAAGGTTTACATATTGGGAAAGCTGGCACAAATGGACATTGGCAGGGTGAAGCAAACAGACTGGCTGTTAATTGGCTGTGTGAGTGTCTGGAGGCGGTTGGTGGATGGATGGCGGCTAACAGATTGAGGCTGAATCCTGACAAGACAGAAGCACTGTTTTTGGGGGACAGGGGGTGGGCTGGTATGGGGTACTCCATGGTCCTGAATGGGGTAACTGTGCCCCTGAAGGACCAGATGCACAGCCTGGGAGTCATTCTGGACTCACAGCTGTCCATGGAGGCGCAGGTCGATTTTATGTCCAGGGCAGCTGTCTACCAGCTCCATCTGGTACACAGGCTGAGACCCTACCTGCCCATGTACTGTCCCGCCAGAGTGGTGCATGCTCTGGTTATCTCCCGCTTGGAGTACTGCAATGTGCTCTATGTGGGGCTACCTTTGAAGGTGACCCAGAAACTACAACTAATCCAGAATGCGGCAGCTAGACTGGTGACTGGGAGTGGCCGCTGAGACCATATAACACCAGTCCTAAAGGATCCTCACTGGCTCCCAGTATGTTTCCGAGCACATTTCAAAGTGTTGGTGCTGACCTATAAAGCCCTAAACAGCCTCGGACCAGTATATCTGAAGGAGCATCTCCACCTCCATCATTCAGCACGGACACTGAGGTCCAGCACCAAGGGCCTTCTGGCAGTTCCCTCACTGTGAGAAGTGAGATTACAGGGAACCAGGCAGAGGACCTTCTCGGTAGTGTCTGCTGCCCTGTGGGACGCCCTCCCATCAGATATCAAATAAATAAACAACTATCTGACTTTTAGAAGACATCTGAAGGCAGCCCTGTTTAGGCAAGTTTTTAATGTTTGATGTTTTATCGTGTTTTTAATATTCTGTTGGGAGCTGCCCAGAGTGGCTGGGCCAGCCCAGCCAGATGGGCGGGGTATAAATAATAAATTATTATTATTATTATCATTATTATCATTATGTTAATGAGGTTTAGTGGGGAAATGTAAGGAAGGTAGAGCTAATTAAAGCAAAAGGGACATCCGAAGGAGGGTTGCTCAGATTTTATCTAATCCCTACATGTCATTTTTTATTCATAAAATTTGTATCCTGCCCCTCCTCTCAAAAAGAGCATACATATCACTATATAAGACAATTGTACATGTGTGCATTTCACTTTGTAGACATAGTGGGTTTGCAAGGCAACTGTTGTTCCAGTCTTTTCTGAGTAATGTAAGTAGCACTTTATGAAATAAAGCCAGGTTTCATTTGGTCTGTACTTTCCATTGCTCAACTAATTAATGTCTATAGCCCTAAGGGGAAAAGTTATTTTCCCACTAACTAGCAGTCAGGTGTTGCTTCTGGCATGAGAAAAATGGGGAAACTAACTTTGCCATTTCCTTAGATTGCAGAGGTTGTATACTGCAACTGGTGATCTCTCTGCCAGTTAATAACTTGTTGTATGTATATGTAGCATATATACTGTGTGTGTTTATGTAACTGAGAAAATTGTTGTTTAGAAATGCCCCCAAACCCTCTACTTGTAGTTCAATATAGCAGTTTAGGTTGGATTTCAAAGTTTGCTTTGCATCTAATGCCATCTCGTTGTAGGAAGGGAAAGGATCTTTTTTCCTCATAAAAAGATTGGAGAGGTGCCCAGTAAGTATTGCTGGCCTTCTTTTCAGCAGCCTAATAGCACAGTAGACTGGAATAAAAAGGAAGCTATACATTTTAATAAATATTGTCACAAGTGACAGCTGGTTTCTAGAGCTGAAACTAACTCCATCAGAGGAAAGCCAGCCTGCAGCTGGTAAGAGAGGAATACACAGCACAGCAGGGACAAAGTGCATATCTGGGGGTGGGCACGTTTTGTCCCACAAATTAGATTCTGAACATTTCATATTAATGATCCCACAGCTACTTCAAGGGGTTTCTCCTCCCACATCTTGCCTGAACGCTAAGGTCATTGACTGACACGCTTCTCCAAATGCCACCTCCATTAGAAGTTAGTCTTGCATCTTTGTCCCAGCTATGGAATACCCTCCCCAAAGAAATACGGTATGTCTGGCACAAACTTTTCTGTCTTTAAAGTACAAGGTTAAAATAGATATTCATCCACACTAGGGCTGGGTGATATATTGATATATGATCCAAAACCAGGGACTCAGCTACATTAATCAATTATATCGTTAGAACTGTGTTATAAACATGTGACACCAGATGGTGTTGTAGAGCTGTGATCCACCGCCAATGGGATTTTTGCATTGAGAGCTTTTATAGTGTTTTTTCAATCAGTGTAGATCTAGCCAAGTTTGAAGGCCATTATTGTGATATTGGTTTAATAATTTTTTGATCTGGCAATATATCACAAATCATTATGTGTGTGTGCGCGCTATGCAAAAATCACAATGTGGGGAAACCTGTGAAGCCAGACAATGCTTTTCCTGTTTCATGCAGCCACTGTTAACTCTGCTGGCTCAGCTCTTCCCTGCCTCCTGCAGAAGGCAGCAAATCACAAGAGCAGGCACCAGTGAAAATCACTGTGGGAAAATGTGGGGGAAACAGTTAAGCCAGCCAGTGCCTCTACATAGCTCCATTCTTATTTCAGACATTGTGATATATTGGTACTGTATATTTAAGATGTTTAGCTGGTGATATATCATGATGTTGAAAACCAGATATTGCCCAGATCTGGATTCCAGGCATTTTAAAAACACTCTCATCTTACATTTTTTAATTCTCTAAGTACTTATAGCACATTCACAGGCTGCCTGTTTCTAGTTTTATTTGCTAATTCTATTTTTGAAAAGCACATTGCAATCATTTGATGGAAGGTAGCATATAAATGTTTTGAATAAATAATAATACTTGAATTTTAAGAATAGCAGTTAATTACAAAACCGATGCTGTGCCAGTTTCTCTGCTGAGGGACACTAGATTTCTGATAACCCTCCAAGACCAGATCGAAAACAGACCAGGTATGCTGAATAATTTACTAGACAAAATGAAGGTATGAAAGCAGATTACATTTCAATTTTAAAAAAAAAATTTTAAATTAGACACCACATATTTGAAACTCAAATCCTAATAATGGTATTTATTTCATGTATCTCCTGGTATGCCCTGCGGAGGACCTTAAGGTCCATAAATAGCAACACTCTAGAAGTCCCAGGCCCTAAGGAAGTCAGATTAGCCTCAACCAGGGACCAGGGCCTTTTCAACACTGGCTCCGGCCTGGTGGAACGCTCTATCTCATGAGACCAGGGCCCTGCGGGATCTGATTTCTTTCCGCAGGGCCTGTAAGACAGAGTTGTTCCACCTGGCCTTTGGCATGGAATCAGCCTGATCCCCTCCCCCTCTTTCCTTTTCCTTCTGTGATGGAACCCCTATTTGGGGACTTCCCTGGCTTTTTTCTGGCCCACGTAGGACTAGTCTGGATAGTTGGCCTTGGTGAAGATTTGATGTTTTCTCCCCCCAAACAGTTTTTGATCTGGGCTTCCACTGAAATGAGGCTGCATTTTAAGTTGTATTTTAAATTAATTGTTTTTATAGCTGATGTTAGCCACCCTGAGCCCGGTCTTGGCCGGGGAGGGCGAGGTATTAATAAAAATTATTATTATTATTATTATTATTATTATTATTATTATTATTGCCTTTGGATGGACCGCCTTAATCAGCCCCCTAACCACAAGGTGATCGGGGGGACAACGACCCTAAACCCTGCCGAAGCAGCAATATGTCAATGACAACAATACATTGAATATCATCTACAGGACAACTAAGGGGATCTGTGGGTTAACACATTCCCCATCAAAAATTACTCTTGAAGCTGCTGTGCACCTCCTGGGATAAATAGTGACTTCTTTGGAGGGGGGTGATTTGAAAGGAGGGTGGGGAAAGGCTTTGCCTGTTTCCCTGCACAACAGCCCCGATCAAATCACACACACATGCTGTGTCTGCTTTTTCTACAGAAAGAGTCATGTCTAGGTTCTAAACACATTAGTTAAAAAGAGTTCTAATGTAGCATGTAGTTTAGTCCCATGTCTATTTTCTTTTTGTGAAAAGTAGTTTAATTAGATGATTATTAACAGATTTATATTTATGAATATCCCGTTGATTTCAAAGAATGTTATACAAAAATGCCCCATATGTTATTTCACCACAATTTGCATTGTTATAATGGGTTATTGACTTCTTTTAGGTTTTAGGGACTAAGGTAGTATTCAGTAATGACTCTGTGCTACAAGTTTATTGCATATGCCCAAGGTTCATTCACCCCAAGCAATTTGGTCAATAACCAATTTTTATACTTCTATCTCCTTCAAAATTCCAAACCAATAATCCCTGGTGCTTTTTTTTTAATTATTTCAGTATCAGACTAACATTTCCCATGGAAATCAATATGGGTGCGATCTATTAGCCCAAAATCTGCAGCACTGCAATGCAAACATATTAAAAATATTGATTTCGCAAGCTACTGATGTTTTGATTGACTTTAATGTTTGTAAGCAGCAATAACAGAATTTCAATGACTGAAACAAAGTTTTGATTAAAATTATAGATTTTTTTTTAAAAAAAATTGACTATTTTACTGTTTAAAGTGTATCACATGCTTTACTTGTCTGCCATACAATGAGCACAGTAGTAAATATGTATTTGTAAAGATTTCAGTCTGCTATGTTACACAATCAATCTTGAACAGCTTCTTTTTTAAACCTGTTTTCATGATATCTAGCACCAAGTTTTACAAGACACTTTTTTGTACTGTCTTCTTTCCCTTGTTTCCTTAGTCTCCCTTCTTCAAAGTGTTAAGGTTTTGGCCTTACTACTATGCCTCAAACAGTTGGTGCATGCAAGTACATTTATGTGTTCAAGAATGCTATGGGTCATACCCAACTTGTTCAGCTTAATATTTCAATGGGTCTACTGTGAGTATGACCAATACTAGACATCACCGTATGTTTCCTGTTTGATGCCTTACCTTTGCAAAAATATATAGCAAACGAAAATGTCAAGCAAAGTGAAGAGCTAGAGCTTTTTCTTTCTGCACACCAGCACTGGAGAAGGTGGAGGAAAAGCTGCTTTGCTGTATTTACTGCTCTTGAACTGGACCAATGGCTGACTATTGCGGGGACTAAATCCCAATTCAGGGAAGCTGCCTTAATGCCCAGAGAGATGCATCTCTGGCAGTGTTGGGGAAAAGTAATTAGAATGTGTTTAATTCCTAATAAAAACTGAACGTCTCAGTAATTGTGGCTGTTTTTGCAAGAGAACAAGATGGCTATGGGAATGGACACTGGGGCTTTTGAAGCACCCCTGCCCATGGAAGCCCAGCACAGTTACTAACCCTACGAATTTGAAATCCATGGACAAAAGGACACAGACAGCAGGGAGGGGAGAGAATGATGGCATAGCCAGAATATCAAAACAGTACTGCTGCGAAAGCCAGGTATTCTTGTAGATAGCATGATTCCTACATCCACGTGCCTGCACACATTCACAAACAAGCAGCTCCTGTACCCCCTTCTACAAGAAGGGCAGCTCTGCATCCACCTTCATCTGTCCCAGCTGCAACAAAACATGCCTCTTCTGAATCAGTTTCTATAGCCACTGCAGGCGCTGCAACCTGCCAATAGTTTGACCTCCCCTGCAAAGGCACATTCCTCCACTGTCTCCCGAGACAGATGGATGCCAACTCTAAGAGCTCCCCTTGAAGAGAAGTTCATTTACAATAGACTTCTAAAGGTGTGCTAGGGCACATACAGACTCTAGATCACAGTATGTATCGGCAAACTGGCTTGATTATGACATGATCAAACATGAAGTTACCAGTGTGGCGTTTCCTGAAAACCAGTTTGATGTAGACAGAACTACATACACTCAATTCATGCTTGTAAACGGTGATACTGTATGTATGTTTGGCATTTCTAGGAGGATAGAACGTTGGAATGAGTACATTCCACACAACAGTGCTAAACCACACGTACCATTGATTTCAGATAAGCTGCTTGAACCCCCAGCAATTGAGGTGGTTTTTAGTGGTTGTGGTTTTTGTTGGAACCTTGCCTAATATGTATCTTATAGAAAATAATGGAGTTATTGCGCTGTGTTGAAAAATCAGTTTAAAAGTTATTTTATGGTAAATGGGTGCATAAAACTTAGTTACTCAGACTGGAAATAATATACTAGGCAGTTTCCAATTTTATGATTAATAAATTCAATTTGAATGAACTATTTATACATTGTACTATAACTGTAGCCCTGCATCAAATTAAAGGACAAGGCTTTAGAGGCCAAGATGAGCAAACCATTTATGCTGAACAAATTGATACTTTATTACAAAGATTAGACAATATTTACATATTCTGAATGCTAAAAAGATAAAGCAACTTTGAAAGAGCACACATTAATCAAATGTGCATATAATCGCTTCATGTCCAATCTCAGAAATTTTTTGCTTGATCCCCATAATCTTTGGCTTAATATACATTGCTAATTGAAAGGATAAGGCTAATAATGATGAATTTGCTTTTGAACTACTATCTTTACATATTGATTTAAAGACTGATCTTATGCATGTTCAAATTAGTTCAATAGACTTAAGAGACAAATAGCATGTTCAGAAAAAGCACCTTTCATGGACAGCACCACCAGACTGCAAGAAAACTAGCATGTCCAGAAGAAGGCTAGGCAAGCATTTTTCTCCCTAACCTGCTAGCCTCTCATGGGCATTTGAAGAAAGAAAGCATTCAGATATTCAAGCCTCCAGTTTCCCTCTAATATAGTAGAGTCTGGGAAGGGCTATGTAATTTTTTTGAATGTGTGGTTGAAACTTACTTCCTATCTGTGTGTAGAATTATAGTTTTAATAGTATTATAAATGTCCTCCTTTTCAGAGAAATTGGTTTATTAATAACATGTGGCTGAAAGGACCTCCCACTCTGTGCACTGTGATAGGCTATGCTAGCATAGATATAGTACTACGGAGATCTTTTTGACTTACAAAGACACCCAAGAAAGTTAAGATAGCTTCGATGTATTTTAGGGTTCTTAAATTGTGTTTTGACATATACAGATCTATGTGAACCGCAGAATTGGATAAGAAAGAAAACGCCCCCTCTCAATTCTTAAAAGTGTTGTGTTAGCGTATCTCATGTTGCATTGGATATATACATCACTTGTGTACCCCAAAATATAGAATAATCTGGTAAATTATAAAAACGGGTTACTATTTGTGCAGTTAGGGTTGTTTTGCATAAACCTAACAAAGAAAAAGAGAGAAATTTGGTAATTAAAGGAAGTTATAGGTAATTCAAAAAGCCAAGCTTTCTGATACCAGCGATACCATAGCAGGTGGCCCTGACACCTGCAGCTACAAGTCAATTGAGAGTGTTAAGTTGTATCAAGAATTACTACTTTCAAGCATGGCTGGTGATTTTGGACAGCAGCATTTAAGAAACCTTCAATCAGACAGTTCCATCACCACACATTTTCTAAAGCATCCCCACTGTCAAAATTTGCAGGAGTTTGGAGAATTTAACATTTGGAAAGGTTAAAAATGTCAGGGACTGGTTTGGGTAAGTTCTGTTGAACATTTTTTGCTTCAAACAATGATTGTATGAATTGTTCCAGTGTCCCGTCAGGCCAGAATTAATGTACAGTATTGTCAATTCACACTTTAATAGGTTGGTTTGTTGACCATTGTCTAAAATGGGGGTGGGGAATCTCAAGCCCAGGGGCCAAAAGTGGCCCTTGAGACCTCTTTATCAGGCCCTTGGGACTCTCCCTGGGCCACACCCCTCTCTGTCCCTGCTGGGCTCCTCAAGTATCTGCCTGGCTAGAATGTGTTATTGAACTCTCATACATTGCATCTTTGCTTGTCTGAATGGAGGACAAAGACCCTACTGTACAAATTTATATTCATAGCTTCCCCAACTTTGCCTTTGGCCTCACCTATTACTGGCATGTGGCCCGCAAAATGTTGCTGAGAGGTAATGCACCCTTTGGGATGAAAAAGTCTTGACATCCTTGTGCAATGTGGCCTCCCGCTCCCTTGTCATTGTGTCTTTGAGATCACCCTCATCGTGGATGACTGCTTTTCTATTTTATTTATTTAACAAGTGGGAGGAGTCAACCTGTTCACTGAATGTTCTCCAGCCCACTCTGGCAAATGCAAATTTAACATCATGTGTATTGTGATTCCCACTTCTAAATAAACAAGTTTAAGAACAGGGTACATATTCACCCTGGAAAACTATTGTCTTGTTTTACAATATGTAACAAAATCAATGCAAATGCTATGTGTTCCCCCCTTTACAACACTTTGTATATTTTTCTAGAAATTTTGAAATCCTGTTTTATTCTTAGGACTAATTTTAGTTCCCCAGCTATCTTTCTCCTGTTTTTTTCCACATTAGTATAAGAAAATGAAACATCTTTCACATCTCTTCCAGAGCTTCCCTCCTCTTGTTTTTCCTGCACACACTCTCTCTTATGTTTCCCATCATCCAGCTTCCAACCATCTATCCTAGGTCAGAAGCAGTTAAAAGTTCCCACTGGTGCTGTTTTCCATTTGTGTCATGTGATGTCTCTCAGCAGCAGTGAGTACTTCCACAACTACATAGAGCCGAGAGGAAGGGCTTCCAGCCAAAAAGGGAATGAAGAGCATCTGCTGCCTGTGGTTAGCCACACACGACAGTGCTGTGATCAACAATACAGAAGCCCTGATGATATTAGGAGAGATAAACAGAAGTAGGAATAGGAACTTATTAAAACAATTGAGATTTTGCATCCTCAGTACTGCCTGTGTCAGGAAAAGCTATCCTCTGCAGTGTGCATGGGAATCTAACAGTGACTGAAGTCTTATTTGAGTAGAACTCCAAATACAAGTCTCAAATTCATGTTGCATTATGTCATAATTGTCCTGGAAATTAATATATTTGAGCAGGGCTGCTACATTTTTAGAACCTCTGGTGTGTTTTTTCTTAGTTTATTTACATTTGTAGGACACTCTATCCTGAAGGCCTGAGGCAATTATAGTACTTTGTAGTAGTAATATGTAAGAATACAAAAAGTAATTTAAATAGATACAGAAATGACAAATTCTTTAACCTCAGCTAGCTTAAGGCTTACGACCAGAGCACAGCCCAAATAAAAAAGTATTACAATACTTTTGGAATACACTCTGGCTTTGACTTTTGCAAATCTCCACAGGAAGAGAATCCCTCAACTGTGAGACAACTGGTGAGACAATTTTTCTATATATGCTCTTTCTTTTGAACATGGCACATAGATGGTGTTGTCAAAATAGTCAAACTAGACTTTACATGGTAGAAACTTGCAATATTTCCCTAGTTAGAAAATTAAAAAGCATCCTCAGGAGGCCATGGATTTGATTCAAGGACCAGTGATAGGGGAACAGATGTTTAAACTTCCCCCCATCAACTGTTTTTCCAATCAAAATTGTCTTCCTAAAACAGCTATTTCACACAGGGGAGAAATGATTCAGATATACAGTCTTTTCCTACAGAGATGGAAAAAGCTTAAGGTGGTTTATTGGGTTTGGAAAACAGCCTACAAGGCAAGAATCCACTCCTTTGGTGAAATTAGTAGCCTCCTTATGCTACATTATATTATAAAAGGTGTTTGGGAAACTGCTATGCATGGCTGCCACATAAAAACTGATTTGGTTTACCAGTCATCCTTAAAATAATGTGTGAAGATTTTCCAGCATTGTTGTCTCTTCCTATCTTCTGCATTAGTTTCTTTTAATATAGTTAGTTACTCATACAAGTAGCTTTCCTCATGTTATCTGTTTTCCTCAGATAGAAGACATTGGCCACATTTGTATTTTGATGTTAGATATTGGCCACATTTGTATGTCAGATGACATGAAAAAGCAGAAAAGACTCACGCTAAGCCTCTAGCTCTTGTATTTCCTTCCTTCACCACTTCCCACATGATTTGTCCAGACTGGCAAAGTGCAGTTAATATTTAAATACAAGCCAGATTCAAACCACAGTTACTGAAGCTGTTTTGTTTAAACTAACCATAGTCAGAATTAACCACAACACACCAAGAACTGTTATCAAATGAGGAAGCTTGCTGTGTCTCATTCTTGCTTGTTTACATTGGTGTTAAACTATGGCTTAACATGATGTGCTGCATTTCCTTTTGGGCAACTTTCTACATGCTAGTGATGGTCATAGCCAGAGACAAAAGTGGGCAGAGGAACAACTAAATTTTACCCTTGCACCGTAGGCTAGTTTATACATACGCACACACCCTTCTCTATCTTCCATCCAATCAAGCCCAATGTCAAGAAGAGCTGATAAGGTGGCAGCACAGAAAGCACAGTGGTTACAAGACGGAGTAGTGACATGGGTGACTAGGGAGGAAGTGGGTGGAACGCTTAATTAGGAACATCGTCCGCCATTCCTAGGAAATGGATTCTTTGTTCTCTCACTGTGATCATTAAAGTTTCTTTTTAAAAAAATATTTTTTAATCATTAAAGTTTCTAACTGGTAAGAAGACTCATTTCCTTTGTTCTGCTTATCTACTGCCAAAGGGAGGGGGGAGGAAGCAGATTCCCTGAAGCCTGACAGATTTAGTCCCCAAGGCTGAGGTTCCTCACACCTTGTCTAAAGCTTTTAGAGCACCTATGAATATAACCTCTACTTGACTACTACTATCTATATGTCACTCAAATAATTCTAAACAACAGGTGGGACAGGATTTTCCTTTGCAGAAAACATGCTGATTCTCAGAAAATAGTACCTATTCTTATTCTTTTCTCCTCCTTATTTTATTATTTCTTCTTCTGCCCTGAACAAGTGCAATTAAAACAGCATCTGATAAAATCACAAGTACTGGATCAGCAATAAAGAGCTTGGTAGGATAAAAATGTCTTTAAGGTCTGGTTAAAAAGCACAAGAGAAGAGTCCAAATAGAGTTGTTAGGAAGAGGAATTCCATGTGTCGGGGGCTGCCACTAAACAGCCCTGTCCCTGAATCCACCTTAGTGGAAGGTCAGGGAGCAGAGTCTTTGAGGCCGATATGAAGGCCTATTCTTGCTCATAAGGGTACATGCCACCCTTCACAAACCTGATATCCTCCAGATGATTTAGATGACAACTCCCATCAGTGGCAAAGGCTGTCCTTTAAATCACCCCATCCCAAACTGTACAGGGCTTTAAAGATCAGTATTTGCAGTCCATATACAGGAACAAATAGGTAACCACTGTGACCAGAAATGCTGGAGATTGAACCTGGGACATACTATATACCAATGTACCCTGACTGAACTATGAGTCATCCCCAAGTTTATACCAAGTTTATATCAAGTTGAGAAGTGCTTCTGGAAAAGACATATCACTTATGGCTCTTCTGCACACATATCACATATCTAATGTTTTAAGAAATATTAAAAATTACTTGACTTTTGACCACCACCATAAGTCTGTATTATTTTCAATTCCTCCTTAAATTTTCTACATGAATGTAAATGGTATCTCTCTGGAAATAAAACAATAAATGCAGATAGAAAGAAAAGTGATTTGATATGCTGGAGTAAGCTTGCTATATTTTGTCACAACATGCATTACTCTAGTTCCACATTTTTACCTTTGTACTTTGCTGTATGGAACAGAGCAACATAATTAGCCACTGGTAGGTAGTGTTTATGTTAGTTCTCAAAAGGTTAAGAAGCTGCTTATAACTAAAATCAGCTTTGCCTAGAGCTTTGGTGGCTCTGTGTAATCAAATTAGACAGGAAGGGCACAGTGTCACCTAACACAAACCAGTGGCACTTTCTTCTCTACTTTGACCTTTATCATTGGAAGTCAGAGCTTATCTTATTGCAAATAT
The DNA here is from genome assembly GCA_034641385.1 of Darevskia mixta. Taxonomy (NCBI): domain Eukaryota; kingdom Metazoa; phylum Chordata; class Lepidosauria; order Squamata; family Lacertidae; genus Darevskia; species Darevskia mixta. The sequence continues at coordinate 1,663,842 of JAWWNH010000038.1, read as the reverse complement.
TTTTTTAGGATTAGTTTAATAAACTATTTTCAAGATAGGAGCAGGATCTAAAAGACTTTCATAAATAATGCAGCATGAATGACCCAAGACAACTGGAAAGGTTTCATTTTTACACAAAAGCAGCTTGTCATTTGAACTCTAACAAAAAACTGTGGCACTTGATCCTAAATATTTTAACTGGAATATTCACCTGCCAGCTTGGAAGAGTGTTCCTGTGTACTGCCGATGCATCTTGAGTATATTTGCCAATATGCCCTAGCTCAGGGATTAGGAACCTGCGGCCTCCATCATGGCCAATGGATGATTAGAGTCAACTGGAGTGCCACAGGTCCCCCAGCCCTGATGTATTCCCTCACTTTTTTTTTTGTAAAGAAGCCACAGGAATAGGCCTTAAAACAGCAATGATTTCATGATGCTTTTGTATAGTGTAAGTGTAAAATCATGGCTTTTTCACCATCCAATAGCTAACAAGGATAATCCACTAGCATTTCTCAGAAAATGCAGCTAACCCACTTGCGATAGTTACAGGTCTCAGCCTCTAAAATGGGGCTATGTTCTTTGAAGTCAAATAAAATTAATGGTAAAAATGGATACATTTAAGGATGCTTAATAATGTACTGAGGAGAGCTCCATATCAGAAGAACATTGCCCATGGTGCTATAACCAAACTACTTTTAAAGGTAGTCATTGTTTCTTTAATCTTTGAACATCAAGTATGCACAAATATATTTTTTAAAGATTAAATAAAAGAACATTTATATTATGCAGAAATCCAAGAACAAATATTGGCAGCTTCCACTTTTTTTCATTTTTATATATTCAGTTTTAACTTCAGCATATATATGGCTAAAGCCTGCATAGAAGGAACAGAAAACCAATAAACACAAACATGATGCAAACACAAACACAGCAAACACAAATAATACAAGCACTTCATTGCTATATTTATTAGAAATAAAGAAAATACTGACCAGTTTAACTCATAAGGAAATTATGCAGCCTGATGATTGCTACTAATATAGTAAAACTATGCAAATTTGCATATGGTTAACCTGTCCTGCCAGAGCTACAGATCATATCTCTGTGCTGAAAGACAATTAAAACAATATTCAGTTTGACAAAAGATCAGAAAACATTGTTTTCCTCTATATTTTTGATGAGCCTTGAATGATTCTGCTGATTGTACTATGTACAATTTGCTGTAGGAAGATAGTTTATATTAAGAAAAAACTCAACAATGAAAGACAATATATAAATTCAAAAATGATATGCCATGTGATTGTATAACAACAAATTATTTCAAACACATTGACAGTGTGATTGTATAATAAGCTAGCCTGGAAGCATTTTTCTCTATTTTTTAAAAGAAGCAAGCAGGCTCTTTAGACAGAATATACATGTGGCATACAAATTTTAGATCTACCAGTAAGTTCCTGGGCATTCTCCCCCTTACACATGAATTGTTAAGAGACAATCTTTTTCAACTGAATGTATTATATTCATTCATCTACTCCTATTATAGATCATTCATCTGAAACAGTTAGTTAACAGCCAGCAAGTTTCTGTACTTTAGATCTTCATTTATTGCTTCAGACCTCCATTATGTGTGTCAGAAGATTAGGATGTAAAACCCTCCGAATGAGGTAGGAGTGGTCATGACCAATAGGTCAGCACAGAACTGGGCCACTTCTGCCTTCTAAACTCAGCGATGTGGAACTAAGTGTGGCCAAACAACTAGCTGGTTGGACTCCGGCCAAGAACCTCAAAATTGCTGACTGTTGCCACATTCTTTCAATTTTAATAAAAGGACTGGCTTAAACATTTGCTAGAGTGCCAGCTGCATTTGCAAAGTAAAAAAGGGAGTACAAGTGAAGCAAAGACATTCCCCTTAACATATGATCACTTATTTCGCTAGTAATTTCTCTTCATTGCAATGAATGGCTGTAAATGGATTAATGGCACAGCTCCAGAGAGCATGTCACAGATCTCTGCTGAACATATAAACTGTTCTATAAAACACGCTCAAAGAATCTCACTTCTTCCTAACTTTTTATTAATATATAATTTACAAGACAAATTTTATTTCAAGATTAATGTACCACTTCAACAAGTCTAGGCAGAAACAGTCCCAATCAGAAAATAATAATGTAACACTTTTAAATGCTGAATAATATTAACACCACAGTAAATTACTATTTCAGTACATTTTAACTGTCTCATTACTGTAAAGGGGATAAAACCTGCTCCTAGACTATTACACACAAGGTAGTGTGTTAATACAAGAAATATAAAATATTAAGACCAAAAACCTGAATAAATTAATAAATGTAGTTAAACAACAAATTTTAATTTTAGATTAATAAGCCAGCCTGCTCATAGGCAAAACTCTGGCACCTTTGAAAGGCCTGCTCTTATGCAGGTCACACAGATGTCAACTTCATCCGCCCTGTGCTAAATCTGATGAAAAATAAATTAAAGCTGGTTTTTCCTTCTTGCTTATATCTAAAACCAGCAGACAGTATTTCTTCAGGTTTCTCAAAAGATCCCCTTCATTAAGGTATGAAGTATGTAAATTATTTAATTTTAATTTATAGCTCAATTAAATTGCGTAAATCAGACGATTAGTTGAGCTCTATTCAATATACACAAGGTTCTCCTCAATTTTTCCAGTTAATAAATAAAAAATACAGCAACAACTGGTTATCGGTGACCAACTGCACTACAAGACTGGTACAGAGGTGCATATGTCTACATTTTTGTGAAAAGGTACTGTGAAAAGTTAACAGAAATCATTCTATGGAACAATTTTTCAAATGTTCTGTTTCTAAAGAATGCTTAGATAAGGACAATACTGAAGCCCAGCAATGTTTGATCCTTTTATTAAATTACCAACAGTTTTAACCACCTTCCTCAAACATTACTGTGAAGGACTTTGTGGTAAGTACAAGTTCTCCAGTAATTTCTTTAATAAAGACACCGTCTATCAGAAGCAAATTGATCATGTCATTTGAGGGCTAACTTGCAGTGGAATGCTGTCCTGACACTTATCACAAGAAACTTCATTAGAGCAGACAGATGAAACTGCAAATGTGTAGGCCACAATAATTTGACCTCATTTTTAATGTTTAAAAAAATCTTCCTGCTGTTGCTTGCATGCCTTATTTTGAGGCTATGATACTGCTTTGAAATATTTAATTCAGAATGCATCTGTATTCCTCCCCCCAAACAGAGGATAGCAAGTAGATGGGTATAACTTAGTGAAGCTACTAAGATGAGTCGTTGGCAGGGTGAAGTGGTAGATTTTAGTAATAGCTGGGAGCTGTAAGTGGTTCTGAGCTTTGAAGTCAGTACAGCTTTGATGTAGTACTCCCCTAGTTAATCACAAGATAGTCTTGAAAGAAAAGATTTTTCCAAATACTATTCTTAGTGTCACTGCTTGAAAAATCCTTATATGATTTTTTTTCCAGTAGAGATCTTCAAATCTGGTCTCAGACTGCTTTCTGTTCTTTCATTCTCATACTCTTTTAAACAGCCTTTAAAATTTAAACTGTAATTAAAACCAAGTCTTGGTTTGGCTGGTTGTGTATTAACTTTGCAAATCCTTCAGGCAATAGGCCATTGGTGTTCAAACACATCCAGAAAGTCCATTGCTATGCATACAGACTTAAAAAGTTGGTAGGCGGTCTCAAGAAGAATCGTAAAGAGAAATGTCATATAAAGAAAAACAATAAGTAACCAATTTCTCAGCTTTTCACTTGGATTAAACTTTCATTTAAGGCAAACTATTACAGAAAAACTCACAGAAATATGTGTAACTGACAAGAGTTAAAACACTTGCAAAAAAATAAATATTTGTAAATAGCAGACATCTAAAAGCAACATTTTTTACTGCAAAGAAGCAGCATCAGCATTAGGTTGCTAAGTGTATCAGAAATGCCTATGAAATAACACAGTTTCAATATCCTTAATAATATACTGCTGTTTTTGCTATATTTTATTTTAAATGTCATATACAAACCAAACCACACAGTGTAGCAAAGTACTGTTATTGTTGTCCAGTACTGGCAGAACAAGAATGTTAAAGTGGTTAAGCCATAATCTTTTATCTGCAGTGAAGGGCTGATAATCTGTGCACATTTGTACATGAACTCTAAAATGAAGCTGCCATTCACAAAGTCCTCTGCTCATCTAAACAGACGGGAATAAAGAACATGGCATGTGACCAGTAAATTATGAGAGAGCAACACCTCAAGGTTAGAGGTCACTGAAGATTTCAACAAATCTCACCAGATATGGCAACAGATTAAGAAAGGAGACAGATTGCCCTCCAACCTTAACCTGTTAAGACCTTTGAAGTCTTATGGTGACCTCTATTCTGCTCTTTCATATTAGTTGTTAGTTACACTAATTACAGCCTAATAGTATCCTGGTGCCAGACATTTTTTCTAAAGCCATCTAGTGAAAAATATTAGAAAAGTGGTGACTGTTCCAGCCAAATTGCAATGTGCACGTCACAAGCACTTACCCCTAATTTACAGCACAGAACTTGCAAACTTCTAGCAAAAACAATGGGAAAGACATCAAAGTTTTGTGTAACTTACTGCAGGAAATCCATAAACCAGAACAAATCAATCTTCATATAAAAACTCTGATTTTTAATTTTTTTTGGCAAATTTGGCAGGTAATTTTTCCTTTAAGCACAAGAGCATTTGCAATTTAATCAACTAAGGAACTCACCCTTTGTTTAGAAGAATCAGACACTTCTAACACTTCTACAGTACTTTGAGAATATGAAGCTTTTTGTTTATCTATCATATTAACACATCAGATCCACTATAGTGTAAAACCCCCTTCCTTACACTCCTGGATTCCCCAAAAAACGTCTCCTGAGGGTTATGGAACCCACAGGAAATGAGTGTGGGGTAGATGGTTGGAATGACGGGGGGTGGGGGGAATGGCCACAAAACAGGAGGAGACAGCTTGCTTGAGTGGCAGTACCAATCTCACTGCAGTCCCCACCCCACAACCCAGTCCTTTTCTGAAGACTCCCTGTTCCCCAGAAGACGCTTTTCAGGGCGTGCAATGAGAAGGGGGATAATTATTCTATGTGAGTGCCCTTGCATGAATGCAACTTTGGACAATACTGCTCACTGAAATTAGTCGCAATGCTAAATAACCCCAAGTTAGGGGCTAAAGTCAAAGATAAAGTCATTCAGCTCAGCTCAATAGGAAGGTTGTTTTTAAAAGAGAAAATTAACTTTCTCCTTTTATATGGCGATCAACTGCATCATGTTGACTGCATTCCTATCTATGTGCATGCTTCTCCCTGTGTATATCTAGGACTGTGGCTACTTACTTCAACTGAGCTTCAGCTGCCTGAGTTCTGATTGTTAAAAGAAAGGAAAGTCAGTCGTTCCACTCTAAACTGAGAGCTTTGAATACAAATGAAAAGAAAAACCATTAAATATTTCTTAATCAAATTTGGCAGTGGAAGGGGCAAGTTAGTGCATCTGAGCAGCCTGCTCAGTTGACTTGAGCCTCAGTGCCTTTGCTTGTTGAAAGCGCCAGTAATATATCAGGGGTATTGTCAGGGACTGGCCCGAGCCAGGAGGGGTGGCGCAAGGGACAGAGGCATCCGGAGGTCACCCATGGACGCCAGAGGAGGTATTGCGAGCATGGGAGCAGGAAGAGGCAGCACCTAGGCTGTCGCCAGAGACAGGGAAGGAGGTGTGGAGAAGTGGGAGTGAAGAGGTGTCGCCACCTGTGCTGATGGAGGAAGAGCGGGTGGCGTGGGAGCCTATGGGAGGAGAGGAGAACATGGAGACGGAGGGAGAGCAAGGGGTCGAGGATGTAGCCGGAGCCTCTGCAACAACTTCCAGGGAGGATGAAAGTGAAAGGGATGAGGGCAACGCAGGGGCCGGCAGAGTCAAGAAGCGGAAAAGGAGGAGTGAGAGGAGGCGTTGGAGTTTTAAGAGGCTTTTATGCTGGGGGGAAAAGCGGAAACCCTTACTTGGAGAATCTGGTTCCTCGGAGGAGGATGATGAACTGTAAAGCTTGTCGGTGAAATAAACTTGTACATAAGTTAAACAGACTGTCGAGTCGCTTACTCTTGAGGAGGACACACACATCCCCCTCACAGCATTCTCCAAGTCATCGCAACCTCCTCAAGGAGTAAAAGGCTGCCGGGATGACTGAACGCAAGGAAGAAGCGGATGGCACAGGGCTGTACGTCGACTGGGAAGAGCGAGCTAGGGACCTAACGATAAGGTACGAAGTAGCTCAAGCTCAACTCGAGGAGGCGAGGCGGCATGCCGATGCAGGGAGAAGGGCAATGGGAGGAAGGAGGATGCCTTCCCACGGCAGCAGATTCGATGGGCAGCCGGAAAATTATTTGGGTTTCAAAACGGACATGCTTTACATTCTGGGGCTGCACAAAGAGGAGTTCCGAGACGAAGCGGAGCAAGTCGGTTTCGTGATTGCGCATTTTGATGGCGCTGCGAGAGATTGGGTGCGTCCTTTGATTTTAGCCGGGAACCCTGCGTTAAAGAGAATTAAGGATTTCTTTGAGGGCATGGATATTGTTTATTCTAGCCGGAGCGCGCAGGACGTGGAAGCAAGAGAGCTCTTGTCACTGAGGCAAGGCAGCATGACGGTCAGACAGTACCAATCCAAATTCTCTCTTCTGGCACACCGTCTAAATTGGGATTTGAAATCACCACCCATGCTGGCCATGTTTAAAATGGGGCTGTCAGAAGAGGTCCAGGATGCGTTAGCGAAATCAGGACCGTTGGAGGATCTCGACAGCCTCATGCAAGCCGCTTTAGCGATTGGAGTGCGTTTGGAGTGCCGAGACAAGGTGAGACGGGAGGGGAAGCCTGGGAGGTGGTTCAACATCCGGGCCCCTCCCCCGGGAGAGAAAACCTTCGGCGCGCAGCCCCAAACCCGGCAGGAAGTGCCCATGGAGTTGGGAGGAGCCCGCGCGCGCCCTTTTTCAAATCAAACCGTGGGCAAGGGCAGTGATGCGCAGGGCGGGAAAGTCCCTAAGAAATGTTACGTATGTTTAAGGAGTGGCCACCTAGCAAAGCACTGCGATCAAAGGAAAATGTGGCAGGGAATGGCAGGAATGGCTGTAAAGGAGGGGGTGGAAGAAACGGCGGTGGCGGGAAACGGAAATGCCTGGCGGCAAGACGAGGGGACCAGCAGCCAGGCGCAGTTACAGTAAAGAGTCCTCAAAGCAGCACACCCCCACAGCCCTCACCCGTTCAGCTTCAAAGCAGCACACCCCCACAGCCCTCCCCCGCTCAGCCTTCCCAAGCCCACCCACCCAACGCTCCGAAGCCAGGGATTGTGTTAGAGATAGCGTTGCAGCTACCCAATGGCTGCACACTGCAAATCCCGGCGCTGGTCGATTCAGGAGCGAGTACGGATTTTTTTGATAGAGACTTTGCCCTGCAGCATCAGATCCATCTACTGGAGGTGGATTTTCCGCTCCAAGTTACCACCATAGATGGAAGAGAGCTAAAAGGGGGGGCGGTCACGCACAGTACACCCCCCATGAAGATGCAAATAGGCAGGCATTCAGAGGTGCTGGCGTTTCATGTCACCTCTTTGGCAGGTCCCCCCATCATCTTGGGAATGGGATGGCTCACTCAGCACGACCCTGTCATCAGCTGGAGCCAGCGCTCTCTAACGTTTGGATCGGCACATTGCATGGAGAACTGTTTGCAGCAGTTATACCCCCAAAGCCAGATGGCAGCAGCAGTACTGCAGGCGGGGGAAGTGACGCTTCCAGAGGAGTATGCAGAGTTCCAGCAAGTGTTCAGCAAGAGAGAGGCGGACAAACTGCCACCCCACCGCCCCTATGACTGTCAGATTAACCTGTTGCCAGGAGCGCAGTTGCCACCAGGCAAGCTCTACACGATGTCAGAGCAGGAGTTGGCAAACTTGAAGGACTTTATTGCCAAGAACCTGGCCAGGGGTTTCATTCGGGAAAGCAAGGCAGTAGGGGGCAGCCCAGTGTTCTGGGTGGACAAAAGGAATACGACAGAGAAACGCTTGATTTGTGATTTCAGGGTCCTAAATTCCATCAGCCAACCAATCTCTTATCCCATGCCCAGAATTGACGACCTGCTGGCGGCAGTACGCAAGGGCAAGATGTTCACCAAGCTGGATTTAAGGGGAGCATACAATCTCATAAGAATCAGGGAGGGTGATGAATGGAAAACAACCATGTACACGCCTCTAGGAGCTTATGAATATTTGGTAATGCCTTTCGGGTTACAGGCAGGCAGCCAATGCTTCCAGGCGTTCATGCATCATGTCCTGGGTCCTCTGTTGTTCAAGCATGCAGTCGTGTATCTTGATGACATCTTAGTATACTCCCAAAACCCGGAAGAACACGTGACACACGTCAAGGAGGTGTTAAGACGACTCCAGGAAAATCATCTATGTGTCAAGCTGGAGAAATGTCAGTTTCACGCGACGGAAGTGGACTTTTTGGGCTATCGTCTTTCTGACAAGGGGATTGCCATGGACACTGATAAAGTAGAGGCAATCCTGCAATGGAAGAGCCCCAAAACCAAGAAAGATGTGCAGCGTTTCGTCGGTTTCGCAAATTTCTATCGCAAGTTCCTACCGGCATTTGCAGACATGACAGCGCCAATCACGGACTGTTTGAAAGGCAAGAAGAAATTCCGATGGACGGAGGAGGCGCAGAAGGCTTTTGAAGCCCTCAAAGGGGCCTTCGCTTCAGAGGCGCAATTGCTGCATGTCGACTCCACCAAGCCCATCAGGATAGAGACAGATGCCTCAAATAGAGCAATCGCAGCGGTTCTACTACAACAAGATCCGACGCAGGAATGGAGGCCATGTGCGTTTTATTCCAGACAGCTGAACAAGTCGGAGGCCAACTACGCAATTTGGGACAAGGAGTTGTTAGCAGTGGTAGCGGCTTTCAAGCATTGGCGCCATTTTTTGGTGGGGGCGCAGCATCAAATCCAGGTGTACACGGACCACAAGAACCTGGAGTACTGGCGCACGGCCAGAATTCTCAACCAGAGACAAATGAGATGGGCAGAGTTCTTTGCTAACTTTAATTTTCATATCCAGTATGTTCCAGGTGACCAGAACGTCAGAGCGGACGCCCTATCCAGAAAGCCTGAGTACCTGGAGGAGCAAGGGCCTCCAGTGGCAAGAGCGATCTTCCAACCTGAACAATGGAGGTGTGGCGCAACTCTAGGGGGGCGGGAAGAACTGGTGCGCCTCACCCTAGCCGATGACTTTGCACGGCGCAAACTGAAGGAACTGAGGGAGGGGGATCCCAAGGCGAAAGGGTTTGAGGAAAAGGAGGGGCTGCTGTTGTTCAAAGGGGCACTGTATGTTCCTGGGGAGGAGATGCGTGCTAGAGTTCTCAGACAGCTCCATGACAACCCCACAGCAGGGCATTTTGGGCAGTTCAAAACCACGGTGTTGGTCACGAGAGAGTTTTGGTGGCCCAGAGTCAGGCAGGAAGTCAAGGAATACGTCAGGGGGTGTGAGGTGTGCCAAAGAGCCAAAGGGGAGCGAGAAAGGCCGGCTGGGTTGCTAGAACCTCTCCCCATCCCCAGTAAACCGTGGGAAGCGGTTTCCTTAGATTTCATCACCGACCTACCCCCATCCAAAGGCAAAACTGCAGTGTTGGTGGTAGTTGACCTTTTGACCAAGATGGCACACTTCATTGCATGCCCTAAGGTAGTCTCAGCTGAGGAAACGGCCAAGCTGTTTGTACAGCATGTTTTCAAGCACCATGGCATGCCAGAAAGAGTAATTTCAGATCGTGGAGTTCAGTTCACCTCACGGTTCTGGCGTAAGCTCATGCAAATCTTGCAGGTGCAGGTGAACTTGTCCTCTGCTCGCCATCCTCAGTCCAACGGGCAATCGGAGCGGGTAAATTCGATTTTGCAGCAGTATTTGCGCTGCTACGCATCTCAGCAACACAGTGATTGGAGTGACAGGCTCTCGCTTGCGGAGTTTGCGTACAATAACGCTCAACAGGTGTCCGCAGGCATGTCTCCTTTCCAGGCAGTCTACGGCAATCACCCGAGAGCCTTTCCAACGGGGGGAGGTGAAGGGAAGGCGGGAGACGTGCCAGCAGCGGAGCAATTTGCTGAGGAGCTACAGGCTTTGCACCAATTGCTCAGAGACAATCTAGAAAGGGCGAAAAGTGCTTACAAAAGAGCAGCAGACCAGCACCGAAGGGAAGTGGTGGAGCAGATCAACCCAGTGGCGTTCAGGTTGCAATTGCCGGAGACCATGAGAATTCACCCGGTCTTCCACAGGTCGCTCCTATCCAAGTTCAGAGAACCGCACAGGTATCAACAAGGGGACCAGAGGGGGTCGCAGGAATTGCCGTTGGTAGACATGGAGCACTTCAATGAAGCCACGGCCATCCTGGATTCCAGGTGGAGAGGGGATGAATTGCAGTACTTAGTAGCATGGGAGGGGGAGCCAGAGTCGGAGAACACGTGGATTCCGGCGGAAGATGTCACCAAGGAGTATTTAGTGTTGGAATTCCATGCACTGTATCCCGACAAACCGAAGCCGTACAGATGGCAAATGAGAGAGGTGTTTCAACCCACAGATTCAGAGGAGGGGGACTTCTGGGGGTTCCCATCCTCGGGTGCAGACAGTGGTGGGGGTGGCAACGAGTTGCAGAGTAGCCCTCATTCACCAACGGAAGGAATGGAGGTGGAAGGGGATATCGCGGCAGCAGAAGAATGGGGGTCGCGATGTCTCCCTCCTCCCTGGGGCAGGAAGGATTGGGAGGAGGTGTTCCAGTCCTCGTCGTCATCATCCAGTGCAGACACCACCATCTTCTTGGGATTCCCCTCTTCACCAGGAACGGCAGGAGAGAGTGAAGGAGGGGAATGGGATCCAGCCGGGGATCTTGGCTACCCTGGGGTAACACCCACCGAGCCGCCTCAGGAGGGGAAGGGGGGCTTGGGAGGGGGGATGGATGTCAGGGACTGGCCCGAGCCAGGAGGGGTGGCGCAAGGGACAGAGGCATCCGGAGGTCACCCATGGACGCCAGAGGAGGTATTGCGAGCATGGGAGCAGGAAGAGGCAGCACCTAGGCTGTCGCCAGAGACAGGGAAGGAGGTGTGGAGAAGTGGGAGTGAAGAGGTGTCGCCACCTGTGCTGATGGAGGAAGAGCGGGTGGCGTGGGAGCCTATGGGAGGAGAGGAGAACATGGAGACGGAGGGAGAGCAAGGGGTCGAGGATGTAGCCGGAGCCTCTGCAACAACTTCCAGGGAGGATGAAAGTGAAAGGGATGAGGGCAACGCAGGGGCCGGCAGAGTCAAGAAGCGGAAAAGGAGGAGTGAGAGGAGGCGTTGGAGTTTTAAGAGGCTTTTATGCTGGGGGGAAAAGCGGAAACCCTTACTTGGAGAATCTGGTTCCTCGGAGGAGGATGATGAACTGTAAAGCTTGTCGGTGAAATAAACTTGTACATAAGTTAAACAGACTGTCGAGTCGCTTACTCTTGAGGAGGACACACACATCCCCCTCACAGGTATTAATTTGTCATAAAATCTTTGGCTGATTAACCACACTGAGTAATCATTTAACACTTGCAAACTTATCAGCAAGTAAACAGAAAGATGGAGGGATTGTTCCTGACAATCAAATATAATCATATTCATCAGACCACAAACAAGTTGTCAAATTTTGAAACACCTTGCAAAACTCGGAGTTGGTGTGTCAGTTTTTCCATAAATGCCAGGTACCAGACATTTGGATACCAGTATCTGTCCATGGGCTGCTTTATAACCTTTTGTATTTCATCAAAAATTAAATCCCAGGCTACACAAGCCAGAGGGCAGGACCACCACACACAGTAATAAGTACCTTGCTCAGCATATCCTCAGCAGCTGGACAATCACACTGGGCTTATTTACCACATATGGGCAAGTTTCAACATTGAATCTCTTATTTGGTTTGAAGCCTTATTAACAGTTACTAAGGGTTTGTTTTGGAGTGCTAGTCAGTCATGATCTTCTATTTCCTCCCTACAATCTCCTCCTTATACATTTTTGAATCTCAGTAAGTCTCCCCAGCCCACATCAATTAAGGCTGTGTGTAATTTAAATGCAGTGGTACCTCGGGTTACAGACGCTGTAGGTTACAGTCACTTCAGGTTACAGACTCCACTAACTCAGAAATAGTACCTTGGGTTAAGAACTTTGCTTCAGGATGAGAACAGAAATCGCGCGGCGGCAGCACAGTGGCAGCGGGAGGCCCCATTAACTAATCCAGAATGCGGCAGCTAGACTGGTGACTGGGAGTGGCCGTCGAGACCATATAACACCGGTCCTGAAAGATCTACATTGGCTCCCAGTATGTTTCCGAGCACAATTCAGAGTGTTGGTGTTGACCTTTAAAGCCCTAAATGGCCTTGGCCCAGTATACCTGAAGGAGCGTCTTCACCCCCACCGTTCTGCCCGGACACTGAGGTCCAGCACCGAGGGCCTTCTGGCGGTTCCCTCACTTCGAGAAGCAAAGCTACAGGGAACCAGGCAGAGGGCCTTCTCAGTAGTGGCACAAGCCCTGTGGAACACCCTCCCTGCAGATGTCAGAGATAAACAACTATTTGACATTCAGAAGACATCTGAAGGCAGCCCTGTTTAAGGAAGCTTTTAATATGTGACATTTTGATGTATTTTTTATTTTTGTTGGAAGCCGTCCAGAGTGGCTGGGGAGACCCAGCCAGATGGGCGGGGTACAAATAAATTATTATTATTATTATTATTATTATTATTATTATTATTATTATTAAAGTGGTACCTCAGGTTAAGAACAGTTTCAGGTTAAGAACAGACCTCCAGAATGAATTAAGTTCTTAACCCGAGGTACCACTGTACTAACCATTCAGTCCTGTCTTGAGCTGCCATTAAAACAGATCCAAATGCAGTGAGGGGTTTTGTGGCTTGTTCTTTAGTACAAGGGGAGAATTCTTGTGTTATCTAATAAGCAAATGATAGCCATTTTAATCTATGATGCACCATATTTTACTCATGGCTTACTTTTTCTGGAAATTATTTGTGTCTATCTGACTACAGACTTACATAATTAAAACAAAGAGATAAGGCAACTTGTGACGTTACCTCTAATTTTGCATGACAACATAACTTCTTGTATGCGGCTCTGTGGTGCAGAATTAAATTGAAGCAAATAAGTTTACAGGTTGTACTGATCAAAATGTTTGCAAGTAAATATTAATGAGATAAAACTGATAATTTAATTTTGATAGTTTTAGAGTATCATTTTTCATCCTTTCATATTAGTTATCAAGTTAATTTACTATTAGATTTCTTGGTTGTCATAAGACAAAGAAATCAAATGATTACTAATGGTTCTAAAGGTATCACATGCTGCTCTTCACTGCAGATATATATTAAAACAAACAAACAAACAAACCCCACCCTCCAGTGCCAGGAAAAAGGGAGCAGAGGTAGGACTTTTTTCCATAGGAACTCAAAGGGACTCAGCTCCGGCACCTGGGCACAACTGCCATTATTAGAAAACAAAGGAGGTGTTCATGGTGAGTTCTGGCACCTCTTTTTCTAGAAAAACAGTATATGCATGCATGTTCAAAATATGGATAAGTATAATGCAGTATCAATGAGCAGTGCAAAAGAACTCTGCAGTCATCATGCATATAGTTTCCCTCGGCTAAGTTCACCTTTCACAAGATGCACATCACAGACTCAGAACACATTTTCTAAATCAGGAAAAGTGCCAGATCACATATCCACAAAGGCATACACAGAGCATTAAATGAAATTAATGTAGCAATTTAAACCTCTTAGAGCTGTTGTTTTAAGCTGCCTGTAGATTTGGGTATGCACCACTGCATAGGTTTACAATAGTTCACATTTCTAAGATAATCTTTTGCAACTGATAGTTGCTCCTTCATTATTTTTTTAAATGGTATTTAAGTTGAACCAGTTATTTAAAGGTGGATACTTCTATTACTAGAAGAAACTACATAGTCAGTGTTGTAAAAATAAAAAAATCATATTGACTCATTTCAATTAAATTGCTTTTGACTTCTACTCATGTTCCTCATATCTGTAGTTACATTTAACAAATGAAAATAAAAAATAAAGTAAAATTCCAAAGTTCTCCATAAGCTAGAACACACTTTGTGTTTCAGAAAAAAACAGTTCATAACAATTACAAATTCCCAAGTGACAAGACAATATTTTCTTCTTAGATATATCTTGCTTTTCTTCCTGAACAAATTAAAGAGAAACCAGGGTGACCTTGAATGTAACCCGATAGAAATATATCTGGATCTTAATAACTTGTATTACTTTTTACTAATAAAAAGGTCACATCCACAAAATAAAACAAAGACATTTAAACTTTCAATGTAACTTTTAAATCAGAAGATCAATTGGTAACTATCTGGAGCTCTTCATCCTATAGAAACTGCTTCTTTCCTCAGGTTCATCATTTGTCCCTAGCTACTGAAACAGACATGCATTTTCCACACGTGAATCTGCTATTATGGGGGTACAACAGGCTGCAGTGCAACAAATATACTGCGGCAACCTGTTTCAGTTCAGCTCTCAGGAGTGTGTTTGTGCCTGTGAAAGGAGGAGAGGGAACAGTCTCGGGGGGGGGGGAGACAAGAGAGGGACTGGGGTGGCAAAGCTTAAGTTCTTTTATTTAGTGTATGCTTGGGGGTTTTCTGTCAGCGTCACTTGGGGAAGTTCTCTATTTGCTTGTTATGTTTCCTTGGTGGTGAGAGACGTTGTGGTGGCCTAGGGTGTGGTTGATCGTCTTTGGCTGGCTGCAGTGGGATTTGTTTGGGGGCGGGTGAGGGGGGTTGTCGGGTTAAGTTAGCCATACTGAATCATATGCTGTCGGTGGGTTATGAGCTCTTTATAGTGTGAGTGGGCAATGTTATCTTGGAAGATGTTCAGTAGGGCCAGTTCTGGGGTGATTTCTAGTACCTGTTTAGTTATTTTGCTTATTTCTGGTATGACAGCACACACTCCTTTTCTGACTGGGTTTTCGATTACTTGGTTTGGTGGGATCTGCTGGTTCAGACACAGCATATGTCTGAGAGGGCCCCACATGGGATCATGAGAAGGAGGTACAAGGAAAAAACTGTTGTGATGTTGATTTCTTGGGCAACTTGGAAGGGCTGTGGTGGGATCCAGAAACAGCAACCTGGAGCCCCACTGACTACTTAGCTGCTCTCCTCTCCATCAGCTTGGAAGCTTTTTCCTGAGACACTTGCAGGGTGTGATAGCATCCTTTGTCGTTTGAGCATCTTTATCAAGATGCTAACAGATCTGCCTGCCTTGATCAGTTGTGCTTCAAGGGAAGTGCACCAGTCCTCTGATTCTTTAATATTTCCCAGCCCAGATAGATGGTAACCAAAGGATCTCACAATAGTAATCTCCTTGCAGGAGCAAGGAAGCATAGGAGAATCAGATGCACCACAACAGGGGTCGGCAACCTGTGGTTGTTTAACGGCCCCCGAGCTGCCCCCGAACCGAGCCGTCCACTTGGCGAGTCCCCACGCATTGAGCTAAACTGGCGCAGCGCGGACTCGCTTCTGTGGCACCCGAAATCGTGTCTGCGCAGACGCAATCCAGCCCACGGAGCGATCTCCGTGGAAGTGAACCAGCCCAGGCAAGGTAAACCTTGCCGACCCCTGCACCACAATAGCATCTTGGATGGGATGGTTTTCAAAGAGGGCTAGACAATCGCATGGAGGAAAGGCCTATCAAAGGCAACTAGCCGTGATGGCTATGCTCAGTCTCCCGTTGGAGGGAGCTATGCTTCTGAAAAGCACTTGCTGGAAGCCACTGACTCCTCAAACGTGTTTCACAAGGACCCCTTCCTTTCCTCTGCCCCAGTACCTAAGGGTCGTCACGTCTCTCCAGGGATTTGGCTAGAACAAAGTATATGTTAGGAAAAGGCTCCCTCCCTACAAAGAAAATGGAGGAATCAGCAGGCACCTGGCTTCCAGCCATGCTAGCACCAGTCTGGCGCATGAGGGTGGGGAACACGGGAAGGAAGCATTCCTATAGTATAGGGCACTCAATTGGCATTTCCACCTACCTGAACTCTGAGCCTTTTCCCCTTTGTTCTGGCCTGGCTCTCTCCTAAGGAAGATGCAAGCTCTTGCTGGAAGCCACTGGGGGGGGAGTGTTCCTATGATTACCAAATGTTTCAAAAGCATCGTTTTGTTCCTTTAGCTGCTTGATATAATCATAGCATGGCAGGGTTGGAAGGGATCCCAAGAGTCATCTAGTCCAACCCCAGCAATGCAAACTCCAGCCTTCACAACGATTAACTAAAGGTGTGCTACAAGCACATGGTTTTTTCTTTGTATGTTCGTGAAGTACAAGTCCGAAGAAATAAAGGCATATCAGCTGTATCTCTTTCCCCATAAATATGATCAAATTAGTTGATAGCAGCAGCTAACATAAAGTGACAAAAGGATTCAGATACCACTTCCACAGAAAAGGACAGACCTTCCGTATAGCAACGCCCCTTTATAATATGAGGCCTAACATTCAGTCACAGTATAAGAAAGTATCCAAATGGGGAGCTGCAGAAATTCCAGCTAGAATTCCTCGCACCCCCAATAGTAATAATGATTTCTTGCAGCTCAAGAGACATAGAACTAATTCACACTTGCAGTTTACCAGTCCAGCAATCCACCTTCAGATGAAGTGTGAACTCAGCTGCTTGGGAGTAATTGTATTCTAATCCTTAGCAATTTGCACTTCATTAATGAAGTGAGAGTTAACCCTTGCTACCACCTTGCTGAATTGTATGCAGATCCTGCTCCACTTCTAGTTCCTCCTGGAATTTAGAGGTGGGGTTAAAGGGAGCATTTTATTTTATGGTGTTCAAT
The DNA here is from genome assembly GCA_034641385.1 of Darevskia mixta. Lineage (NCBI taxonomy): Eukaryota > Metazoa > Chordata > Lepidosauria > Squamata > Lacertidae > Darevskia > Darevskia mixta. The sequence continues at coordinate 1,646,924 of JAWWNH010000038.1, read as the reverse complement.
GTTTTCTAGAAAGAAGCACAGTATGTCTAGGAATGTTACAGAGAGGCTCGGGTGACCTTCAAATACTGCAGCATCCCACAGCAATGGGTGAAAAAAAGACAAGTACAGGCAGGATACAATGGAAAGGTTCAGTGCCCTGGGATGAGAAAAATACTTCCTGACAATATATTAAATGTGCTTTTATCTCTGAAAGGAATTGCAGACAGGTAATCCTCAGTTAGTATGCCTTCAACCAATCAACAAAAGTGCTAGGATCTCACTGTTCTGTTCCCACATTAAAATCCTGAAGGCTAATGATGTGGGAATTAGATAAGGTAAAAACACAGAGGGAGCGGGGAACTTTCTTGTCAGTAAATAAAAGTAAACTTCCACTTGCACTAGGAAAGCTGACTTCAGTAGCAGATATGGTGTTGCAATTGGATCATCATTTATATTGTATATGTGGAGGAGGGGAAACCTTACAAGAGTATGAAACATTCTTAAAGAAGGGGTAGTCAATATGTTGTCCTCTATATGCTACAGACTACAACTCCCATCATACCTGACCATTGGTCACCTGGAGAGCACTATGTTGGCTACTCCTGCTTCAGAGAGTCAATGAGGGAAGATGCTGCAAATGACTATAATGATAATAATAATTTACTCTTTGTTCTTATTATTCATTTGCGGCTCATCATTCAGTCTTTTCAAGTGCACTAGCACCTGTTTTGGAAAATATGGGAGAAACCGTAAAATAAGCCACATTTTAAAGAACACTACACATTATTTCGTGTATGAGTGCTATGAGTGCACCAGTGTTCAAGTGCAAAAAAGGTTTCATAGGATTCTTCCCTATATGCCCTACTGGAGGGGAGTTGATTAGACAGCAGCAGTCCTTCATGTGTATCTTTGCTGTGTAGTCTCACCCTTTTAAGCAGGAGGTGGGAACTAAAGAAGAAGGAATTAAAGAAGAAAGGCAGGAAATTAAATGGGTCATTCTTTTGTGGGGGTGAAAAAAAATGTCTGTTGGGGGTTTATTGAAGAGAAATTGATCTGGATAGGTTCTAAATGATTAACTAACTGGCTTGCCTTCTGTGAAATGGGTGCTCTGTTGCAGCAGCATGCACAGGACCAAAGGAGGGGCTTCAGGTTTTGGGGTTCAGACCTCATTTCAGCTTTGCATTTATTTTGTGGCCTTACATAAATCACATTTCCAACTATTCCAGCACTCCTTATACAAAGATTATAGTCAAATGTCAATGGGACACTTACATGCAGGCGCAGAAAGCTTCCCTATTTGTCTCTAGCATCTGAACACCAGAGGAGTGCTTAAACTCATGCAAGCAACTTGCCCACATGCCATATCACACTGCTTTTGAAATTCCTCTCAATTTCAAAATCTTTTGCGATGTTACATATTAGTTCAATACTTCATGGCTGCTGGCCTCATAATTTATGTTATTGTTAATTAATGTTTATAATCATGTTTTTGTTTTTATACTATCTCCATCCATGGCAAGGCTCACTTATTCAATGAGACACAATGTCTCTTCCCGCCCCTGCCCCCCATTTTGCTATTTGGTACCCTTTTGCATTGGTCACTGGGGAATTAGATAGAAATTCCCTGCTTACAAAATTCATAGTAATGAAACCACAACTTTTATTTGTTGTGCTTCTATGTTACAATAACTTTTAATCAAACCCAATGAGAAAAGGTGTATACAAGAACTTTCCAAACTGTGTGTCGCAACATGTTAGTGTGTTGGCTGCAGTGTGTAGGTGTGTCACACGAACGCTCCCCATGCTCCTTCCAGGGCTGGAAAGGGATTAGTTTAACTTCTGGTATGCTAGTAAAACTGAATTACTGTGTCATGAAATGATGCATGTCCAAAAAGTAAGTCCCCAACATGAAAAGTTTGGAAAGCTCTTGTGTATACTGTAAATAGAAGCAAACAGAATTTCAGTATATATGTCCTATAGAAATCAGAAACAAGCATCTACAATAAAAATGTAACAATACAAACTTTAAGTTTCACTTCTGGTTCAGAGTTTGCATACCTGCAGAGACACGTGGACAGTCAGGTAACATGGATTCTACTGATGTATCTAGAGGATCTGAACTTGACACCCAATTACAGCAGTTCTGAAATTGAAGGGAGACAAATTTGAATAAGAGTATTTATTCAAAACTTTATGTATCCATAACTGGCAGATTTTAAGAATAGGGATTGCAATGCCAGAGTAAGGTGACAGCTGCAGTTTGTGAGCTGAAGCGCAACAAAAAGTAGCCATCATCCTGGGGTAGAAACAAGCACAACAATAGGGAGGGTGGGAAGGAGATGCAAAGAAAGGCAATGCAGTGAGCCAGGTATGAGGCACGCTCATTTTTTATCCCTAGGGGAGTGGACATGAGTGGAGTTCTCTGTGGACCCAATGAGACCCACCCCCCAAAGTGAGACTGCCTGCCATTGGTCCAATCTGGCAGGTCGGCTAACTCAATCTATCCAACCAGAGGGAGAGACCAGGGACGCTTCCCTCTGGCAGGAAACATCCCGATGCTGCAGCTGCTATGGCGGAGGACAGGCTCTGCCCCGCAAGGCTGCCAACAGCTTAAGGTAAGTGGTATTAATTGACTATTAATTAAGGATCATTTATCTCTTGTTTACATATATAACAGTCAGAGAATGGCTGTAAAGCTGCATGTAAGGAAATGTATTAAAGAAAACTTCGTTCACATATTAGTACAGTACTGATAGGTTAAATGTAAAAGTTTCTCTTTATGGAAATACACTACATTTATTTTTACATTTTGTTTTCTAATCTACATCTTTGGCTTAATAGTATCAGTTATATTCTGCTTTATTATTATTAAATTTTTATCCCACCCTATACCCGTAGGTCTCAGGGCGGTTCACACGATAAAATCAAGATAGAGAAACACAGAATACATGATCAGACTCAAAATAAGAATAACCCAGTTGCTTTACTTTACAACTTAACTGCAAAATTTGCATATTAAACATATTTATAAAATGGGCAAATCATTATTTCATTAAATATTTCATTCACGATTTTTTTTCTGTAGAATAACCATCTACAAAAGCTTTTGTTAAAATGTTAAGAATTTTCATTTCACTTTTTAAAAATCAAATAGCTACATTAAAGCACGGAGAGAAATACTTTTGTAACATACACCCAAACAAATGTGTAAATATTTTTTATTGAAGAATTTTATTTAAAAATCTCATTAATCATTGTTTCAAAATGGCCGATTGTTCTTCTTGCAAACAAGCATGTATTGTATATTTTTAGATGCTTGCTGCCCTAGTTGTGCACCATGGAATCCGTCCTCACTGTGGAAAGATCCTTGACTGGTAGATCAAGTGTCTTATTGTAGTTCCTTAATTCATTCTGTCTGGAAGAAGATGTCAGCTGTGTTGCAGTGAGGAGAGAATTTCAAAGACTCCAATCCCCACCAATAAAGGCAGAGGAATGGCTTTTGAATAGATTTGTCAAGGCAACCCTACTGTTCTGGGACCAGGGAGAGCAGGAAGAACATAAAGGAAGGGTTGCTGTATGAGATTAGAAAGTGAAGTTCACAAAGCATGGCAGATTTTTGTAAGAAACAGTAGATCAGTGAAACCATTGAACTGTGTGAAAAACCCATGAAAACAGTTAAAAATATAACTGGCTAGTGTGTTTGTTATCTTTTCACTAAAATGTTAAGATGGCAATATTTCTATATTTCACAAAGGCTTTAAGATGCACATTTTATAATTTGCATGCCAGTTTTTAATTAACAGCTGATTGTGGAACTGTAGCACAGTAGTAAATTACAAAAGTAGTGGAATTTTTATGAAGTATTATATTCATTTGATATAGGTAAAATTAATATTATTACTGATAGAACGTTACATCAGAGTATTTGAGATAATACAGAATATTTGAAGACAATTAACTAGTTTTATATACAATGTGCCACTTGCCTGTAAGAACTAAGTATTCTCAAAAGCAAAGTAAAGATATGAAAGTGGAAGATTTGTTTTATCAGTCATCACAGTGCCTAATAAATTCAAAAATTATGACTTCTATTGGCACTAAAAATAGGCAGCTCATGATATAGGGTAGATAGATGAAATGAAGAATTGCTATTTTAACTATTAATTATTTCAATGACAGCAATTAGCACTACATACACAAAGCAATTGAGAGAAGATTTTAATTATTATTCATTCTACCACTAGATCTAAGCCCAGTGAAGTAAAAATATACCCAGGTGACAAGATATAGTTTTAGTAACAATCACCTGAATTTCACACAGTATAAAAATACTACTTATATGAGATTCTTTAACATCCCATCCATATTTTAATTCACTAGCCATTATTCTTATTCTTTAAGATCCACTTTCTGAGAATGAAATAAAAGATAATGAACATGTCATGTTTAAATGTATTCAGAGAACAATTAGTTATCAGATTCAAAATGGGAGACTTAAATTTAATATATATATATTTCCTTATGGTGTGTATTTAATGTTCTGAGTTCTCATAAAGCAACTTTGGATTTTCTAACAAAGGCTTTAGAGGTCTAGGGTTTTTACTTTCTTTTTGTGTGTATGTATTTCAGGTCAGAGTTGTCAGCCTTTATCCTAGACAATTCTCTGTCCTTGCCATGGTCTGTAAAACTAAATGGTTAAATCAGAAACATTAAGGTTACAAATAATATTTTACGAAATAAACTCTAACATTCAATCCTGATTAATAGCACTGGGCCAACTAGCTGACATTGGCTGAAATCCTAAATGGCTTCTCCATTTACATAAGGCGTTGGCATTTTTCATCAATTCCCACTCAATAAGCAGCCCTGCTGCACCATATCTTACACTAGTTTTAAGGCTTCCCACCTCAGTGTGACTGCCCCTATTTTGTGGAACAGCGTCACTGCTGAGATACGGCAGATGCCCACTATCTGTACTTTCCAGAAACAATTGGATACGTTTTTGTTTCAGCAAGCTTTTCTAGATAGATGAAAATGACCAATAGCTTCACATAGGGGATAAAATAGTGCCTTGCAGCACCCCAGAAACATAACTGCTATGGGGTCAAGAAGTTCTCTCCCAATGCTATTTTCTGGACGGCCTCATCAGTAGGACTGGAAGCGCTATAACACAGTGCCCCAATCCAAGATGATACCAACATCAATGGTATGAAAAGCCACAGAGAGATTAAGAAGGAGCAAGGTTCCTTGTCCTGTTCTCAGCAGAGGTCACCCACCAGGGAGACCAAGGCCAATTTAGCCTCATGGCCAGGGCTAAACCAATTGTAACTGATCTATGTAATCCATATGATCCAATAATTCTGGCAGTTGACTTTCCACAACCCTCTCTACTACCTTACCTAGAAAGTGGGCATTTGTAACTGGTTGGTAGTTAGTCTAAGCAAACAGGCCTAGGGCCAGCTTCTTTAGGAGTGTCCATACCACTGTGAAGCAGTAGGGACGCGGGTGGCGCTGTGGGTTAAACCACAGAGCCTAGGGCTTGCCAATCAGAAGGTCAGCGGTGAGCTCCTGTTGCTCGGTCCCTGCTCCTGCCTACCTAGCAGTTCGAAAGCATGTCAAAGTGTAAGTAGATAAATAGGTACCGCTCTGGTGGGAAGGTAAACGGCGTTTCCGTGCGCTGCTCTGGTTTGCCAGAAGCGGCTTAGTCATGCTGGCCACATGACCCGGAAGCTGTACACCGGCTCCCTCGGCCAATAAAGCGAGATGAGCGCCGCAACCCCCGAGTCGTCCACGACTGGACAATGGTCAGGGGTCCCTTTTCCTTTACAGATCCATCAAAAATCACCTTTCCCTTCTTCTGCAAGCAGGAAACAATAGAGTTCTGCTCATAGGATTTGAGGATCCAAATATAGTTACATACCTATTACATAAATGAAAGGAAATCAGACTATGTTCAGACCACTGGAAAAGATTAGGTTTGCCAGCACACATATTTGATTACCAGAATTGAGCCTCACCTCTCGCATCCACTCTCGAATAGTTTTGCCAGCTTCTTGATGCCACACATTGTGAACTGAGTCTGTCAATGCCACAGCAGTAACTTTATTCTTTACTTCTGCCTCTCGTTGAATCATCTGTAGAAAACACAAATCCAAAAAGTCTTTAAGTGCAAATGTGTCTAACTTTAAGCTTGCCAAACTACTCAAGTCTTTTTGCTTTTCACAGGAATCGGTTCTGGAATTTAAAGAAGGGATGGGCTACAGCTTTGAGGTTTTCTACAATCAAGCAGTATATAAATTTTATGAAATAAAATAAATTTATGACATAAAAAGTATAAACCACAGTAAAGGAAAGAAACTATTGTTTATGATCTTGTTTTGCTGGTACCCAGGGTCAAGTTCACTCACAGAAACAAGCTATAGTTACATTTCTTTAAACAAAATAATAGTTTAACATTATGTGCTAACTGGTCCTATTCTATGTTCTTAAACTGTGATTTATGAATAATCACAAAAAGAAATTTTCAAATAATAACAGTGTACAACAGAGAACACAGGATTAGAAAACAAAATAAAAAATAAAAGAAACATTTGTTGAAATAATGAACGGTAAAAAAAAGAGTATATATAACCTATGTATTGGGTAAAATGGTACTAAACATCTTCGTTTTGCTCTTTTTCATTGGGTACAACTTAATGTCCATTGAATTTTCTGTTATGGCTAACTCAGCATTTTAAAATTACTATATTTTATTGAGTTCGACTATACTTTAAACCCTTAGCTAAAGAAGACACAAATACCATCACTATAATGTAATGTGAACATAGGTATTTTCATGTCATATCAGAGCAGTGGCCCATTTATCTAAACCAGAATCTTTGTGATTATATACAAAGGGTGAGTTTACACAATCAATGTACCTGGCTATATATTTGTGATGATTAGCTGAGTTTAGAAGCAAACATCTGTTGGATTTATTTTTAAACACACATCTTCTCTGGATGGGAACACATGGGTCATGTACTAACAATGTGTAATGCTTTTCCTGGATTACTAGTTACTGGTACAGTCAGCCCTAAGTGATTGTAGTCGCCCTTGCTTAAAAGATGACCAAATTCATGGTTCTTTTCGTCATTAATTTGAGAACTGTCTTGTTGGATCAGATGAAAGGTTCATCTAGTACAAGGTTTTCCCCCCAACACTTGGCAGCCTGATGACATTGGGAAGCTCCTTTTGCATATAACACTTCAGCTCAATTTGAAAGGATTTAGTATTTACAAGCCTTCCTCAGAGAACTCTTCAAGAACTGTTTTCTGAGAATATTTTCCTGGCTCGTAAGTGGGCAGTCTCTTATGCGTCTACTCTTTTAAATTGTCGAAAAGCACCAAGTTTTCCATTGCCCATCAAATCTTAACCACAGATCAGATATGCAGCTGTGCGAAAACAAACAGAAAAAAATAACACCAGTAGTTGATTTTTAAGGCTCCAGAAAACTATGTAGTTATTTGAGCATAGCTCTCAGGAGTGTTTGAATAGGGCACAGCTCAGATAAACTTCTGAGCCTTGGAAACAAAGGAGATGTGAAATCCCCAAATTTGTAAACCAAGTCCCAGTGAGCTCCCCTCAAAGCTGAGTGTTACAGCTTTGCCAGATTTCCTTTACACATTCTCGTGTAAGCCTTTCTCCTAGCAAATATGACTGGTTAGACCTCTACTGTAGCCCTAATATCATCTCTAACAAGCTGCAGGACTCAATGAGAGCCAAGTTAGAGTGGTACCTGCCACTGTGAATGCATGGCATAAAATAAATATTGTCTACCTCTCATACTTAAAGTGTTGTAAGTCTGAAATCTGGACAGTTTGTACCGTTCCCCCATCACAAGAAATCTTCTAGACCAAACCGGAGTGATAAGACATCTAATATCTATTGATGACAGTGTTTTTCAAACTCGGGTCTCCAGCTGATGTTAGACTACAACTCCCATCATTCCCGACCACTGGTCCTGCTAGCTAGGGATGATGGGGATTGTAGTCCAACAACAGCTGGCGACCCAAGTTTGAGAAACACTGTTTTATGATGATTCTGAATAAAGGTTTTAACAAAGTATTCAACATGCCTTAATTATAGAGCTGAATCTCTCTACTGATAAATACATCAACCCGACCAAAGTATGTGTGTGTGGGGGGGAGAGAGAGAGAGAGAGAGAGAGAGAGAGAGAGAATTCTGTTAAAAGTAAATAAATAAATAATAATAATAATAATAATTAATAATTTATTATTTGTACCCCGCCACTCTGGGCGGCTTCCAACAAAGATTAAAAATACATTAAAATGTCACACATTCCCTAAACAGGGCTGCCTGTTTGTGATGGCTGATGGCTTAAAAGGAACTCAATGAGAACACACGTTTCACTAGGACAGCAGTTAGGAAGAAGTACGCTCTTAAAAAAACCAACCTTCCCTGTATTTGACTGACATCCTGGAAATTAAAAGAGGAGTCTTCAATATAGAAATAACCAATGAAGGAATGCCAGAAGATTGTGTTTTAAAATATTTGCTTGTAATTTAGAAAATACCCAAATGAGATCTATTTACAAAAGATATAGCTAAAACTAAACTAAGGTGATATAAATCACTTTAGATGCAGAATACCTGTGACGAAACCTAATTCAATATCTTTAACTAAAATATCGTTTGCAAAGACATTGTTTCTTTAAGATTCATAGATGAGAGCCTCAATGCAACTAAAGTTAGTTGTAACTAATTCCAGTTGAAATCAATGCGACTGTAGTCAGAACTAACTTTAACTAGGTTGGGGCCCTTTAAAATTGGCAATAATAAGATTTAATACTTAAGGGCCCAAACTCAGCTAAAGTTCATTGTGACTAAGTTCCAATGATCTGCCAAACACTGGAAATATGGAATAAGACCACAAGGTGTCAGCAATTCCCATGTTCACCAGTACTACCATTGGGCACAAGCATACAATACTTGAAGGCCTTTAAGAAGGATAGAAGCTCTGATGACTTGGTTGATGTAATGAGTGATCAATGGGTATATACATGCCTTGGGCTTCCGCAAAACACTGTGTAATGTCCAAAGTGGAATTGCTTAGCAGAGACACAACATTTCAAGACAGCTGTAGAGCTTGAGCATTCTCATTATTTTACACATTTCAAATCAAAGCTATTTGTCAAAAGCAGTCCTTACTTATCCAGAACGAGATAACATGTAAAACCACAAAGCAGCAGCATTTCATTCCTCATTCCTCATTTTTATTTTTAAATCCCAGAAGTAAATAGCTTTAAAAAACGAGTCACATGAATCTAGTCCTACTTCTGCCTAGATCAGCTTTATGCAATGGACAGCCAAATATCTCTTGGAACATCACAGAAGATTGAAACAATAGCTTTTCCTATTGGGGAGGTTCTATCTAGTCTTCCCATACGCTATACTATTCCTCATTTTGACAATCTTGATCATGTTTGTGTAACTGTCTTTTGCACTAAATTAAAAACTAAACTTAAATAAAAAAACAAAAACAAATTACCCTTGTAATAATGTGCACCAATGCATTTATCATTGTAGTTGCCTTTTCCTATATCCTTTTCAGCTCTAGAACTTTTTCGGGTGGCTGGGGGAAACCAACACTATATGCAGCATTACAAATGTAGCTGGATAAAAAAATTATATAACGGCATTATTTTCAGCACTTTTCATAATAATCTCCTATCCCTATACCTCCATATTCCATCCCCACCCCCCGTTTATTAGATTGCTGTGTGTGTGTTTGGTGGTGGTGAGAGAGATAACCAAAACATCTGGGATAATTAAGTCTACACTATATTAATTTGAAAAGTACATAGTTTTCCTCTGACCTGATTGATTGCTGCTGGGCCTACCTGGGCAACCTATGGAGAGTCTAGTGACTAGAAAATCTGACAGAATAAAGTGCACTAAAGAGAAGGGGGAAATAGCAGTTCTTTAGGACCAAGATATTTTCTAATTCCTCATGTTGAAACAAATCACTCTTCAGTCGCAAGTCTGAGTTCATTTTCTGGCTAAAATATTTTGCTTCCTAGCTTCTTTCTAGAAAGCCGATTGAATTTTGGCTTTGCACAGGGTGCTGCTGAAATTTGAAAGACCAAAGTCTGCCCCTGACTTAAGATCTATCTAGTCTACAGTAATTACAGTTGCTAAATGTTTTCTGGCCAAGGGAAAGATTGAACAATAAAAAAGTGGCTTACTTCATCTAAGGAGATCTAGAAACAACCCTTTTAAAGAGTAGTAAAATATCTAGTTCTGTATATACATATGCCTGTAACTAACACACAAATCATACCCTCCAACATTTCTTCGATGAAAATAGGGATGTCCCATTCCATGATGATAATTTTATTATTTATACCCCACACATCTGACTGGGTTGCCACAGCACTCTGGGCAGCTTCCAACATACATAAAAACACATAATAAAACATTAAAAAAAACCTTTCCTATACTGGACTGCCTTCAGATGGCTCCAACATTTCTCCAATGAAAATAGGGACAACCTAGGAAAAAGCGGGACATTCCGGGATCAAATCAGAAACTAGGACAGCTTCTATAAATCTGGGACATCTCTAGAAAATAGGGACACTTGGAGGGTCTGCAAGATACGTCCCTTGATCACAGATTTACCAGATTTATTGACCTTTGTTTCTTCCTTAGTTCATTTTAAGAAATTATATGTACACGTAACAACTTAAAAGAGGTTGTCTGCAGATCCTTTGTCCAGTTTGTGTTTTTGGCCCAGCCACCAACCTGGTTATCCTATATTATAATCTTCAAGTGTCCCTGCGTCCACCTGCAATTTTCTGTGTGTCACGGAAGTAAATTCTGCGCATGGCACAGACGGACACAGGGATTGGAGGGGGTGGAGAGGGGGGCGGGACGACGCAGAGACACTTCCGGCCGGGCGAAACTGCGCCGCCGCCATTGCCGGGAGGAAGCGGCGCAAGGCGCCGCTCCCGCTGCTGCCGCCCGCCACCACCCACCGCCGCCTGAAGGAGGCCCCCCGTCCGGCACGCGCCCTTCCCTGCGCGCTGCCCAGCCGGCGGGGGTCCGAGGCGAGGCGGCCTCCGCTGACGGGCCAGCCGGTCGCCCCCGCCGAAGCCTCCCGGTCCCCCGGCTCCTGCTGCTCCGGCTCCGGCTAGCACCCGTTTTTTCAACGGGCTTCATATACTAGTCAGTTAATATTTCCTTCCAATCAAATCCACTCCTGAATATCCACATGCTGCTGAGAAAGAGTTTCCAACTTGTTCCGCATTTGTCTCTGAAGGAAACACTCCTCATTTCTTCCAATGCTGACCTCTTAACTCTTACAACCAATCATTCTGTTGCTCATTCTGTTGCCTTAAACACTCCCCTTATCCAGCTTCTAACCTCTTGCTGCCTTGTACAAAAGTAAAAGGAACAAACTATTGGTTTGACCAGGAAGATTTTACTTGCAGCATTTTCAGAGACTAATAGCAAATTTGGTGTGTGTGGTAGAGGACTGAACAGTATCAGGCATGTATAATCTACCTTATTACTCAATAATTGTTGAAACCTTTAAGGATACTCATTTTAACTTTACTTATAACATGCATATACTGAAGCATTTATGAATAACAGAAAGCATATTAAAGACAGCAAAATAATTGCAATGTGGAAAGAAGTTGATAAAATTACATCTTGGATCAATTTAAGAATCACTTTAGTTATCTAATTTTAAAGCCGAGCTCTTAGGAGAATGTTAGCCGCTGTGAGACTCCTTCGGGTAGTGATAAAGCGGGATATCAAATCCAAACTCTTCTTCTTCTTCTTAGCAACTGACAAACAAGTACTGCAGAAAGTCTCTTTAACCTTAAAAAACCCAATACAGGGTAAATACTGACACAGCAAATTCATTCTCATAGTCCCATCAATGTTCTTTATCCTGAAGGAAATATTTCTACACATGAGGAGGTCATTTCATCTCATTTGCAGAAATTTTCTCAACTGAGAATGTCAACATGTGTGCTAATTCAGGCTCCACTAGTCACTGGACAGAGACAACTGATGTATTTAACAAAGGCCACTGAAAAGCCATCAGCTGGGAGCAGCTCTTCGTCACTACTAAACAGGGGGCAGAGCTGAATCAGTGACCTAGAAGTGAAAGACTTTGTAATCTGATTACCAATCTTTTGAGCTATGCAGTCCATCCCCCTTTTATTTTTACTGATAAGAGAGAATCTTAATACCTAAGCAACTTTTGTAGCCTTTTAGCAATGCAAAAGCTTTCATTTAGTGCTCCAAAAAGAAACTCTCATGGGCACGCTTATTAGCCCATCTCAAGCATTGTCTCTGTACTACTTTCCCTTATTAATTTCAAAATAAATTTATTGGCATAAAAGTCTACTGCAATGGCGTTTCTGATAATGATATATGGTAAAGCTCTTGCTGGTTATTAGAGATGCTGATGAGCTTTTTTCACACAGAAATTGAGGCAGCAGAGCACTTACTGGCAAATGATAAAACTAAGTGGCAATGGGCAAATAATTTGGTAATTTTCCTAGATTAGGAGCAGGGTTTTGTTTAAGTAGTTACAGGAAAAGTCCGCCCCCCTTTCCAAAGCATGGTTGTTTGATGGTTATAATGCTTTAATATTACTTTATTGCAGTACTTTGGGTTTGCAAATGTGACAACATGCATTTTAAAAGGTGTTGAAAATGATCTCATGTGACAAGAGGATGCTGCTGTTTCTTCTTTTTGCCTTGGCCTTCCTTTCAAAAGCCTTCAGGAAGAAATCTCGAAGACCTTTCCTGTCAGTTTCCCACTTCTCTACAGACATTTTGGCCTGTACATGAACACTGCTTCCCTTTGGGCTTGAGGTAATAAACGATTAGCTACAGCAAACTGTAATATTTCAAGTTATTCTTTGCTAGAATGCACCCAGCCAGCGTTTCAGATGTAATACATCAGGATTTGGAATTAACTTTATTTATAGGCAAATAAAACATCCTGCTCGGAATGAGGTATCTATTTATAAGAGGCCATTAGTTTGGAGTTCATCAGTACCAACAAAGTAACATTTTGAACTATACAACATTTACTAGAAATAACTCTGTAGTAGTGATTAATCAGTGTTTTGTTTATGAAGTGCTAAGACGAAAGTAGATGGTACCTGTTCTTGTTAAATGGTAGATACCTATAGCAAATGTTCCAAGTATATAATGTACAAATCAAAATTAGCTAAGAACTTTGCTATAGCCAAAATAGTATATACAAAAGTAGTAATACAACCCCATATTAAAATCAAAATGAAGTTTGTCTTCCTCACAGCAATCAATTAGTTTCACTGAGATTTTTCCATGAATGATACATTTTAACTGTTGCATGAAAGTATTTATGTATATGAATAGTCAATATACTGCATGCAATCTATCTACTTATATGGGTTTCTCATACTGCTACTTTAAAGACTTTGACTATTCACTAGTCCATTCAATGAATTTTTAAGTTTTTAGGATCACTTCTTTTTTGTAAACATGTGTCAGAATCCCACAACACTTATATAGGCAAATATCAAACTCACCACAAAATTAATCACTAGGTAGCAGTGAGAAAAATGATATACTGAAGAACTTCATAATGTACTTTTATCCAGACGTTCTCCTCCCTGAATAAAAGGCTCATCACCATTGACCGTTTTTATTATCTCACTTGTTGGTATACTTAACTAAATAATTTTGGGGGATGATTAAACCTTAATCATTGTTTTGTTCCCTCCAGAGTCTGCAAGAGTATTAAGGAATGACATGTTGTTTCTTTTTCTACCTACTGGAGAACTTGGAGCTCTGCCAGACGGTAAGTAAAGAATCAGCCAAATTTGGCTGTAGCTTATGGGCTATATTTGTACAACCTTCTTGAAACACTTGGATAATATCTTAGTGAAAGTTATAGGCCACAGAAAAGAACAGTATGAAGACTAAACAATCATTAATGTTACATTAAATCACTAGGAACACTAACTATGGCATTCACTGATGTTCTGTCAGTATTGAACTCTGGCCTATATAACTTAGAACTATTAATGCTACTATTAGTGCTACAGAATCACAGAAACATGTTTTTCTACTTCCTTTTTCAGTTTTCTAGCTCATATATACGCTTGGAAAATATTTTGTGAATGTAAGAAATGAGAAATTTCAGTAATTAAGTTCTAATTATACAATAGAGCAATTTTTGATGTATTATTCGGTAATTGAATATATGCTTTTAAACTTCTAAGGCTTGTTCTGTGCATATCTTTCTCTTGACCTTTGTTCAATGGAATTACAGTAACTCTTCAGTGATTCCTTCTCACTTGTTTTCTAAAGCTGTTCAATCACACTTGCTAGCAAGCAGCACAGCTGGCAAGGGATCTAAACCTCATCACAGGGCAAAGTTAGCCTTCTGGCTTTGCCAAGAATGACATTTCAAATGAAAAAAATGCTATTTATTGTGTGGGGCATTTGATTCTGTATTTGTTTTAAGTGCAAATAGCTCCATCCTTTGTACTAACGCTGCATTTAGACACTACACTAGATTAGACAGTGCAGTAGAAACAAAAACAGCAATGAATTAAACTGTCTGGATTTTTTTTTTAATAAGAATACCATTGTTAATTAAAGTAAGATTACAGAAATCAGCTGAGTTTTTCCTCAGTCCCAAAAGAAATCTACAATGGAGGATAAGCAGTGCCCCCTAGTGTCATTTACAACAGACAGAAATCAGAATAAAGGTAAGCTCCATTCACTGGGATCTCTAATGAAAAATACAATGCAAAAATGTTTATATGCAGAAGACTTATTGAAAATATATATTCAAACATATAAGTTTAACACAAAAATTATAATAAGTTACATCTAATAACTGATACACATATGCGGTATACTCATACAAAGTATGCACACGCACACACTCTCACTCAAGAGTCTGACATGGCCAAGATGTCTTTAATGTTCCAGGCAGCTCAGAAAAAAACATTTCCACACAGAATAGCAGGCCATGCATGAAAGCGGGTGTCAGAAAGCCCAGCAGAATCACTCACTGTGAAGATGTCTAATAGGGATTGCTGAATACACAATACAGGCAGCATGGCCTGAATGACTAAATTGGAATAGCCAGAACATAGTAAGAAGGTTTTGAATCAACCAGATATTATAATTAAACCTGTAATGAATGTTCTGACTTTTCTCCTTTTCTTTTGTTAATTGGGGGTTAACCCTATTTAGACATTGTTGGGGTCTGATGTCAACAATTTTATAATTTAATTTTGATGTCTTCCAGCAAATTATCTCAGTAACAATGACCGGCTACATAAGTAATATGTTATAGCCCTCTCCTAAAAATATACTCCAAGTGGCCAGGTTTCACTAAAAGTGAACAAGCTTTTAATAGGAAACAAGAATGTAATCTTGTCTTAGGGTTTTAAAAAATACTTTCCCCCAAATACAATGAAAAGAGTAAACAAGTTATTCTATAAATATGGAACACCACCCAAATTCATTAGCAAGGGAATGCAATTAATGCAAACAAACCCCCATAAAAACATAATGTTTGTGTGTGTGTGTGGGGGGACTTTTTCAGAAGAGACAACTTTCAGATAGCACAAGACAGTCATATATGTCAAATTATTTTTTCAAATGGACCACAAATTAATAGAAAGCCTGACAAACTAGTGTTTTTCCATTAAAACTGCAGAACTCTTTTGAAATGAATTCAGATCACATGTTTGCAGCCTTCCATTTAAAGCATTAGTAGACATTCACTCTTATCCTTGCATTTTAAAAAGGAAATAATTAGCCCTTTATGAAAAGATTACAATGTGCATTTTAAATTAATGTTTAAAATGGAATACACACAAAAAGCATTAGTTTAGTAGATAAAATGCTAGCCATTGATGCTTAAAGTGACAGTACCTACGTATTTACACACTTCATAGTAACTATTAAGTAAAACTGTTGATGAAACTTTAATTGACTTATATTCAGTACATCATTACTAAATGAAAAGCAAGAATTTCTATTGTATGCTTAGATAAGAAAGTCACTGTGTGCCTCTTCTCACATGATATTTTAAAGGTATTTCCAAAAATGTAAGGCATAAATGCAACAAACAGGTGCTTGCAACTGTGTTTTTTTACATTGGCAGATTCCTCAGGGAGCTAGAGAGGTCTCAGCTCCTCAGCAAGTGTACGTTTGGTGGCAAACATGAATTTGCAGTTATATACTGTGTGAAACTGAAACTTTAAAACTATTAAGTTTAATTAATTAATGCTTTTAATCAGTAACATTTTAGGGGGGGGGGAATAGTGTCACTGATTGAATGTTGCCACTTCTACTGCATACTGAAGACAGTATTGACATAATTCCTATGCGAAGCCTTTAAGATACATTGTAATGTCTGTCACAGTTTATACCCTTTTCATATCTCTATCCTAAGTCTTCCAATTAGATTAGCTTGATGCATGCTTATTAGCATGATGTGAAGATGAGGGAATGTTTGTGTTAGGGCCAGAAGAACTGCATCTCTTCTGCATCCCAAATCATATTCTCAAGACTGACTGTTATTACCAGGAAGGATGTTGCTATGATCAGGACCCCGTCTTGAATAACTGTTCTGAAAAGGGGTGCTACTTACAGAAACTACAAAGCTGTAATATTTTTACAGGGGCACTAAAGCCTATATAGCTCATTCTCTTCACCATCAGAAGGATGGTGGAGACTGCTTCTGCAGAATGTCTGTTCTTATGGTACTGAATGGAATCTAGAATAACGTGCATATGGTGCTTGCCTTGATTTACAAACTGTTTTATGGTATATGTATCATACTGCTTTGAGAACTTCAGCTGTACAAACTGTAGTGTTAAAAAAACTATCAGATGTGTTGCAGTGGAACAGCTTAGACTAATCAGAGAATGAGAGGTTTACTATTTTCCTTAGCATATCAATACATAATTGTAATATATGTGTATTTGTTATCTACTGGTATATCTATCTACCTCTACACACACACACACACACACACACACACACACACACACACACACACACACAAAATTATCCTTGATTTCCATATTAGAAAATTAATAAAGTCCCAAGTAATACACGTTAAATGCCAGCCAATATAGTATCATATTGGGACAGTTAAATCCCAAATGGAAGCTGTCCCTCTGAGGCTAATCAAGCTTATCTGCTATTCTAACTATGCTTTGCTTTGCAGGGAGATGAGAAACTCACTCACATTATACCGCAAAGAGTATAAAGCATCCACTTGCTGCTCACAGTCATGAACATAAACTTTCACTGGGGATGCAGCTGGAATGATTGCAAGAAGAGAGTACTATTGTGTAAAGGGTCAGGCATAAATAGGGAGGGACACCTTTGGCATTAACAGCATCAATAGGCCTTTGATGTTATAACAATTATAACAAATCAAAGAATTTTCCAAACATACTCTATAATGAGAGTACACAGATATATAGCTAGAAAGCTGGTGGCAGGAGGGAAATGGCAAGAATGTATCTAATAGTTATTTTTGATTTTTTTTCATAAATTATTATTTCTTAAGTACTAGGTGACTACTCAATTATGAAGGGCTAGAATGTTGCTTAAAATATTGTTAAGAAGCAAATTAAGATGATTTCAGAATAAGCCATCATAAAAATATATATATTCTACACTTAAATTTTAATCTTCCCCGCTAACTATATATACATAGTGTGCCTTCAGCTCTACCAGATTCATGCAATCCTCCTGAACATTCTAGTAATTATCTAGTTGTTTCTCCCTTGTTCAAAATACTGTGGCCATAATTAAACAGGCAGGAATTTGACTTGTAACTGAATGTCTCAACGACACAAACTGTACTTGCCACATATGAAATACAATTCAAGACAATGCACCTCGGGTCTGCATTATTATCATAATATTACAGACATGTTTATTCATTTATTTCCAGAAAGAGAAAAGAAATATGGAGTAAAACTTTGCAATCTAAGAGGGTCATATCAGGGATTTATGCATCTACACTATAGAAACCACAGCCATGTGAAATAGATACATTTTACTGTAATAAGCAGTGCAACTCTTTCTATTAACTTCGGATCACTGTAAACTAAATATAAAGACAAATAAGAATGGCTTAATGTAACATTTGAGAGCAACTGTGACTGTGTATAATCCAGGTTAATCCTATATAAAAGTTTAAGCAAATTTAAATATAACATTTCGTCAAGCAATAAACCAAAGTATTCAGAGTATGATGCAATGTTTGTTTGTTTGTTTTAAATAGACCATTCTTGCATAATTCATTTTATATTAATCAAGAGACATGATACTGAATATGATTGACAAAGCAACTGCTTTTGGGTACAAAGCACTGAACATCATATTTATCACAATAAGACAATCAAACATGACTGTTTCACTGCAAGGCATGGAAAAAAAATAATCACCCTATAACCTTTTACTCAGCTAATAATATCTCAAATGCAGAAATAATTTTTCTCTATGGCAATATACACAAATATATGTCCTCTATAAAGCAATGAATCAAGCTAAGCAGATCCACTGAAATCAATAGACATAATGGGTTGACTCTGCCTATAATTTAGTTGTATTCAACCATAGATGTTTTACATGTTAATATTATACAAAAACTATTAATAATAAAGTATTTCTGGCTCTAAAATCAAGGATGCCTGTCATTACCCTTTATGGAGTGGTATAGACATAACACTGGTAATGCCTTAATTTCATTTTTAAAATATCAGACTCAGGGTTGTATATTCCATATATTAGCTCCTCTATGTGGATTACCTTCCCCACCCTTAACCAAGGTTACATATTACATTGGCATTGATATCAACCAATTCTAATGCCAAGCTTCCCACTTAAGTAGAGTTTAGAGCTAGTTAACAAGCCCTGGTTAAGAAGGAACCTAATTATCACGCATCATGGTTAATGCATAACCATGCTTAAAACAGACAAGGAAAGGACCAGGGCAATTGCACTGAAAGAAGAGGGGAATGTGAGTGTGATCTCATGGCCCTCTCCCAACTGCTTAGCACTAGTGATTGGTTAAGGGGTCACCAGCATAATGTTTGTACTGGCCCTGTGAAGTTAGTAAAGTGCAAAGCATTCCTTTGAAACCACAAACAAATATCCATGTGGGGCCAACATATCCCTTAAGTGGAAAAATGTGAGTGAAAAAACTCAACACAGTTGTTGCCTAACTTCACCTAACTAAATGCTAATTTTGTAGGAATTCCTCAAAATAGACTACACTATCCACCCGCCAGGCCCAGGAGGCAGAGCAATCTTAAATATTTTCTAATGTTAGTTTATTTTAGGTTTTTATAATTTAATACTTTTAAGCAGACTTTCTGTATTACCATACACTTGTATGGTCTTATTCCTACAATGAGATGTCAATAATTCTTCCAATTCTGATTTTCTTAATCACAGCTGAATTGCTTAACTGCCTGTTTGTTCTGAAAGATACATTTTAACTTTGGAAAGAAAACAGCTTCTAACTTCATGAAATGATTTTTGCATTTAACCAATATAATCAGCCAAAGATAAACATGATAAAAGTTAATATATGGTGTCAAATATATTTATTACCTGAATATATTATCATCATATGCCTAAACATTAAATAGTCTGTCAATACTTCCAATTAAAAATATTTATACTGATATCTAAAATTACTGATAGTTCTTTTACTACATAATATTGCAAAATATTTTCGTATGCTCAGTTGCTAGTGCAGCAGAATTGTCAGCAGTTTCTACAAATATGAAATGCAGTTGCAGTTTTCACATACAACTCACAGGTCAATGTATTCTCCCGTTTTAATAATGGCTTTTCCTATTACATTCATTATTCATATAGAAAAAGGATAGTACTTTTAAGGCATTATATTGCTTTCTTGAGGAATATGAGCTTTGTGACTTGAGAGGCCATTTTCTAAAGATCCTAATAGCCAAATGACATCTTGGGATATGCTATGCTCATGCAGTATTTGCATAATAATGGAGGTATTTTATACATATGGGCTGAATTACACTTATACAAGTTCTATTTTTAAAAATGGGAATTACAAAAATTCCCTATTAATTCCCTATTTTCTTAAAATAAATTCCTTTTTTTATGAAGACACAAAATCAGAATACAAATGTGAATAAAATAGGAACGTGAAATAGTTAGCATGAAGCAATTCTGTTGATTTCATGAAAGAATGCTTTAATGTTTCCTAATCAAACTAGATTTGAAAAGTGCTTAACTTTGACTGGATCATGCTCTATGCATTTTATATTGAATTGTCGCAAAAGATAATTTTAATGACGGTTCTCCAACTTATTTTTCAATTAAAAATTCTTGTTCTATTTAAAGTATTTGTGACAAATTTCAGAGCCACCAGAAATCGTTTGCATTCTAGAAATAACATAAATTAACAGATCATAACATTCATACCTCACTGGATTCCACACCCAATAGGCATGAAAATGCATTCTTGAACGGGATACAAATGCCCATGAGATGCACTTGTTTCTTATATATAACTATGTGCATTAGGATAAAGGCATCTTTTTGCAATGCGGTCTATAAGAAGATATGTACTTTGTCAATTAATTAAGACTTGAATTCACAAAAATGATCTGTGTTAAGTGTTGGTTTTTGTACTTGGTCCAGCAGTTCCCAGTGCCAAAGATATAAGGGACTTTTAAAACACAACAGTCTTCAGCAATGAAAACTGATATGTGAAAAATCAACTAAATGATGATGGCTCTTACAAGCAGATTTGTATGGTTCTGACTAAATGTTGATGTTCAAAATAATCACCAAGTAGTATTGTAAGAAATAGGATTTACCTCGTGGGATGCTGGAGCCAATGGGCTGAGTCATGTCCTCGTCACGTGACGCTAGGCAGGTGGACGTGACCCATCCCATTGGTTCCAACATCCCTACTCGCAAATCTACACTTCAGGTAAGACCAATCATTCTTTCTACAGGCCTTCAAAAGTTGACTCACTGGCAACTGATAGACCACTGTGGGAACAGAATGCAAAACTAGATAGGCCCCTGAGCAGATCCAGCAGGGTTCTTCTTATGACTATATCAGGTTTATTTCCAAGTACACACTTTCAAAACAGAATTTCAAATCAGGTTTGTGACATTCAATCATGGATTAAGACTTCAGTTTTATGCCATCATTAAGTATAGAAGGAAATTGTTGGAAAATATGGTCTTACCCAGACGAACACATAATCTTACATTCTAATGCCAATTCATGCTGTTGCTTATGCAGTCAAAACAACAACACCCACACATAAGGTGGCATCAGCAGATTTGGGGAAACTTCAAAGCTTGCTGAAGTAAAAAAAGGGGGGGAGAGGTGGGGTCAGGGATGTCCTATTGTGCTCAGTCCCGATGAAGTGATTACTGACAGAGGGGGGGAAACCTGAAAACCATGTCAGAGAAGGAATGGAAAGGAGTGGCAGGAGATTGAGGATGACAAAAAAGACAGGTAGATACAAAAAGGGTAGAGAGAACTATCTCATTCTCTGGGTAGGTCATTTCTGGGTTCACACTGATAGGCAATTTTCAAATGTTCCCAGGGTCAAAAGAACTGTCTCTGAAAATAGAGAAATCCAAGATTTTAATGTATTTGAATTAGGCACCAGTCTACCTGACCCTCACCACAAACCGAAATGGAGAAAAAAAAATCCCAAACGAAACAGTGGGGATTGAGAATGCTCAGTGGGTATAGAAAGCTGACTGATAGTTTCGGGGAGGGGGACCGGGGGGGGGGGAATGAGATGCAATGGCTAGAGCCCTGAACAACAGAATTCACATTGCAATATTCTGTTGCATTTTCCACTTGTAACTGTCAATTTCACTTGTACATGATAGTCAAACATTATCTACATCAATACTGAGATCCCTATCTACCACTGTATGCTACAGCTGTTTGAAAAAGAAAAAGAATAACATTTCAATGTTTCAAACTGAAGAAATTCAGTTAGAAAGGGAAGAGGGAGCAAACACCAACAAAAACAGAGTTAATTCATATCTAGGCTTCTAAATCCTTAAGAAAATGTAATTTATTTTTGCTAGGAGCAAAATGCATTATTTTGAACCAAAATAATATGGAAAAAATAGTATACATGCTGGGAATTGTTTTTCACATAACTTTTCAATATAATGTAGGCTAAAGTACACAAAAAAGCAGAAAGATATTCAAATTAGAATAAAGAGACAGGTGTCCTGGAAGAAAAACACCAAACCTGTACTCAAAGGAACATCTGAATAAAATTGAGACATCTGCAGTAAAGTTTTACCTTCTCCCTAGAATGTTTGAGATGAACTCAGTGTAACACTGTCTTCCAAGAAAAGACAAAGTGATCAATGCAAGAACACATCAGGCTCCCTTGGACAGGCCAATCAATGCAAGAAAGAACCTTGCCCAGGGCCTTATGCAAATAGAAGCACGTCCTGCAACCTAGGGAGGGAACATGCGCAATAGATCAATTGGATCTGAAAAACCTTACAGCTATATCAGCCTCAGACAGTAAATATATAATGATGAATCCCTCACGTTCTTAGCTGAACTCTTAAACTAGGTTATTTTCAACAGCTAGTTGAAAATTACAGGAGGTCTGTACAGAGCAATAGAGTAAGATGGCAAACTGAATTACAGTTTTAAAAGAACATAACAATGAACTATCAGTATCATTTTAGCAGCATTAAGACATGGAAATATTTAATTTAGCAAGATTGGTCTGAGAATAAAAACTTTTTAAAGCATCAGATTTTTAAAAATCCAGTTCTTTCTGCACACTTCTCTGTACCTCTTGAAATGGAATGAATCATTGCCTTTTAATTACATTTGAAAAATTAAAAAACTTTGACTCTTTGATTTAAATGTACTCTCAATATATGCTTCAATTTATTTGCATCCTCATTATAAAGGGGTCTTCAATGGAGCTAATAGTTATATAAAAGAAAGAAGGGAATTATTCTTCCTTCAACATATATCAAACATATTTAAGATGACTAATAAAATATTTGTAATGCTGAATTTACCTTAGATGGCATATCACTTTCTGCATCAATGCAAATATAAAAATACAATTCATTGAAAAGGATAAATAGTAACAAATAATGCTTCTCCTGAAGATTTGTACATACTTTTTTACAAATAATCATTCATTTTGAAAACAAATTCCTAAAATGTATCTTGTTTGTAAACAAGATCAACATACCCTCCAACTTTAATAGAACAGAAATATAAGAATACCTATTGGAGTAACAGCTAGGTGAGCAGAAATATAAGAGATATACCCCCCAAAAAACAATATAGCATAATCAAATTCTTATCAACATAGCACCTTGGTAACTAACAGCTCAGGTGCAAGAAAATAAAAGGAAAATAAAAATGTTTGTCATGAAACTGAGTATTAAAATGCTACAATATTTTCAGATCTCTAAACTGTAAAATTTCAAATGGGAAATGCGATGTCAACTTAGGATGGTAGCATAAACCCAACTCTTAAGATCGTTTCATTTTATACTATAGCACCACTAAGCTGTGTCACCTTTAAAACAGTCAGTAGTGCGCTCAAACTTTTTCCATGTTAAATAAAGCATCAGATTTTCCAACTGTATAAAAAAGCAAATAATCAAGTACCTGACTGACCATTTTCATGGAGGTCTAAAGATTTCCAGTACCGGTACTTCAATTAAAAATGCTCGAGGAGTAAGAAAAAATATTGCAAGATGGAGACTTGGAAAAGAAATATACCGGTATGTTATATTTCCAGACCCTGTTCCTGTCCAAACCATGTGTAATGCAAGAGGGACTCAGGGAGACTTTCTTATGCCCTTCCTTTCACAACTGCCTTGCAAAGTAGGCCAGTCACATCTCAAAATAATAACATACACCTTATTAATCTCTATAACCCCCAAGCAGAGTGAATTCTGGGAGGTAAAACCAATTACTTCCAAAAGAACTCAGAGAGAGTGGCCCCTGCACTTCTCATCTATCTATCTATCTATCTATCTATCTATCTATCTATCTATCTATCTATCTATCTATCTATCTATCTGGTACCTCGGGTTACCAACACCTCGGGTTACAGACTCTGCTAACCTGGAAGCAGTACCTCGGGTTAAGAACTTTACCTCAGGATGAGAACAGAAATCGCACGGCGGCAGCGCGGTGCCCCATTAGCTAAAGTGGTACCTCAGATTAAGAACAATTTCAGGTTAAGAATGGACCTCCAGAACGAATTAAGTTCGTAACCAGAGGTACCATTCTATCTATCTATCTATCTATCTATCTATCTATCTATCTATCTATCTATCAGATTTTCCTGGTCCATGCCTTGTCTCTCTTTCAGGTTGTACAGTCATTACAGGTTGTGAGACATTAGTGTTGAGTACAGTATAAGGTGAGGGACCCAGGTGGCGCTGTGGGTTAAACCACAGAGCCTAGGGCTTGCTGATCAGAAGGTCGGCGGTTCAAATCCCTGCGACGGGGTGAGCTCCCGTTGCTCGGTCCCAGCTCCTGCCCACCTAGCAGTTCGAAAGCACGTCAAAGTGCAAGTAGATAAATAGGAACCGCTCTGGCGGGAAGGTAAACGGCGTTTCCGTGCGCTGCTCTGGTTCGCCAGAAGTGGCTTTGTCATGCTGGCCACATGACCTGGAAGCTGTACGCCAGCTCTCAGCCAATAAAGCGAGATGAGCACTGCAACCCCAGAGTCGGACACGACTGGACCTAATGGTCAGGGATCCCTTTACCTTTTACAGTATAAGGTTGGGGAAGAAGGGGGGAGAGGAGGGGTGTTGTGGTAAGACTTATATCTTTTGTACAGTGTACATAGCGGGTTTTGTGTCAGTGTCAACTTTTGTGTCAGTGTCTCTTTCTATTCATTTATTACATTTCCTTGGTAGTGAGAGGTATTGGGGGCAGGGTGTGGTTGGTTGTCTGCAGTGGGGCTTGTTTGTATTTGTGAGGGGGGAGGGCTTGTTGGGTCAGGTAAGCCAGATTGATTTGTATGCTGTAGGTGGATCCTTGTTTTCTTATTGGTATGTGTGTTCTATGGGCCAATGGCTGTAATAAACATTACTTACTTACCTACTTATTGGTATGTGATAAAGGGGAGCCATACTGGGGTGAAGGCATCCTCTTCTATTTGTGCCCATGTCAGTTTCAGTCTATTGGTTAGCTTTTCTAGTAAGGCTTTTCCCATACAATTTGATACCATTGGTCCATGTTTACTCCTGACAGGTCTCTCCAGTGTCTGGCTATGAGGCTTCTGGCTGCTGAGAGTAGGGGGGTTATAAGCTCTGTATAATGTGAGTGGTCATTATGAAACTTGGAAGATGTCCAGTAGGGCCAGTCCTAGGGTGAGTTCTAATACCTGTTTAGTTATTTTGTATATCTCTTGTAGGACTTTGTATATTGTGGATACCATCCCCTTGCCATGTTCCTCTGCTATCAGGAGAAGGTTTTCAAAGGTGGTCAAGGGTCTAGTGCAGTGATGGCTAACCTTGACACCCCAGATGTTTTGGAAGTACAACTCCCATCATCCCTAGCTAACAGGATCAGTGGTCAGGGATGATGGGAGTTGTAGTCCCAAAACATCTGGAGTGTCAAGGTTAGCCATCACTGGTCTAGCGGCTTCTGATTTTACTGCTGGATTGTTTAAGAAGGCATGCAGTTGATGGTGAGTTAGCCAAGGTATTTGGGTGTCCCCTAGTTTGTATTGTGGTTCTTGTGTTGGTATGGGTTTGTTTTTTTTGTAGAAGTCTTTTAGAAAGTGTAGGCCTTTGGCTTGCCAGGTTTTTATCTGGAGGTTTTGTCCTGAGTGTTGGAATAGTGGGTGATAGGCCGAGGGGTTAGTGGGGATGGGGATAGTTTGCCTTTTATTTCTCTCAATTTATGAGGAACAACAGATGCCTTCCCCACTCTGAGATTCAGAACATCCTGCTCTTTTCCCCATGAAATCCCACTTTTCTACCCAAGTAGTATCCACTCAGCAGCAAGGTACATGGGAGATCACAATAATAATAAACAATAAACTTAGTTGGTCTCTAAGGTGCTACTGGAAGGAATTTTTTTATTTGTTTTGACTATGGCAGACCAACATGGCTACCTACCTGTAACTAAAATAATCCTAGAGTTTGGCATAAACACACTTCAGACCCCAAGAGCCAAATTATATGAATTTCTGTTAAAAATAACAAGAAAGGAAGAGGCAGACAGGTAAGCAGAATATTGAAAATAAAGACAGTGCTTTCCTAGTTACTTATAAAGAAGCTTCTGGTCTCCCATGAATAACAACAGAGCATGCGGTCCACTGCAGACTTTCTGATGATCCCAGACCAACTTGTGATGGAATGTGAGTGGTCCTGATGTGAGGGCAAAGGCTGCCTGGCCACAGGCTATTTTTAAGCCTATTCATGCTGGGTGGAGTGACAGCTGGCACCTTTTCAGCCAATAAAAGCACAAGTCACATTTGCAAGGTAGTCTTTAAACAAATTAAGGGAAGTCTGGGGTGGGGGTGGGGACATGGCAGACATCTTTTGGGATTTGGGAAATGGTTATTGCTTTATCTTATTGTCAAGACAGACCCTATCATGTGTTTTTGGATTTGGGAACTTGGGGGTCAGGAATGCAACCCCCGTGGTTGTTGCCTGTATGTAGAAAGTAAATTTTAAGTATTATTTACTGCCTGCCTCGTATTCTGCACTGTTCTTTGCTGAATCCTGGCAAGACCTATATGTGAGTAAATGTTATATTTTCTTATGCTTACTACACAGTCTGTCCCTGATTATTTTTGTAGGAGGAAAGAGGGCGAATCCAAGACTGCTGGAGCAGTCTGGATAAATATATTTAAGGCTAAGCAGCCTAGTCTCAAGTTTCCATTTTTACACTGCAAAGGGATGGTAATATTTTAACCAAGAAAGGCTAAAGGTCTAAACCTCACTCATGTGAAGTAAATATGTCAATTATGTTAATATATCCTCTCCCACTTACCAAAATCCAACCAATACAAGGTTTAACAGAGGTCTTTAAAACCTTCCCAACATGCATGTGAGCATATGGATATGTGCAAAGACAGTATGAAGAGACACTTCAGGAACTGTGGACACCTTACATATTCCAGGTGCCAGACAAGTTACTCATACCTGAAGCACAAGTAAGTTGCATGGCACAGAGAGAGGGAACTCAACTTGCAGATGGGAAAGACACACAGACCTCCCTATCCTGCACTGTCTCATTAAGCTGCCTGGGTATTTTCCTATGTTTTTTCACTGGAAGGAGAAATGGTAAAAACTAGACTTTTGATTTCTGTGAAGCTGCACCAATACACCACTGGACCACACCCTAGAATATTAGGACAAATCCTTCATCAATAAAAACTGAGGTAATGCGACTTGGCTAACACATACAGTTAATCTGGCCCATAGTAAGAAATATAAAGAATGTGGAATGAAGGAGCAAAAAAAATCAAAAATCAAAAATCAGGAGTCTCCTCTTTTTATATCGATACAAAATGATACAAGTTGTATAATATAAGGAAGTTAGGCTGGGGAAAAAGAGGTTCCATTCTCTTTTAACACTTTAATCTTAACAGAACATAGTCCAGTTTTATCAGAACTACATTAATTTTCCACCATGCCTGTGCCATGAAAGACAACTCAGCAGAGGATTAGATATAAAAGCGCAACACACAGCAGTGTGGGTAGTCATTCAGCTGCTTATGTAATAGGTTTATCAAGTCAGCATTTAAGGATTTATACCAAGTGTCTTTATAATTATGTTAATTGGTAGATAACACATGGGTCAACTATAAACTACTCAATATTTTTCAAATAGCTAAGCAACACTAAGATGCACAGAAGCATGGATACATTTGGTGTAATCAAAAAGATTTAGCATGCTTTTTATTGATTTCAAGTTTATGTCCCTGTGATCTCTGGTTAGCAACAATATTAACCTCTGGATACACTGAATATGGAGTAGTATGGGCTAACTATTGCATTTACAGTATATACTATTTTTTTTGTTATACTTGACTTTTTCTTAAAGAGCCAATATAGTATTGGCATCAAAAGTCTATTTTTGAATTGCTGCTTTGACAAACACCAATAATTCAGAGTCCAAGACTTTATGGTTAAGTGTACTGTATAACTCTAACATGTTCCATTATCCCTCTGATTCTCATTATTGTCTCAAAGCCTGATTTTCACAAAACATTTCTTTTACACTGGATTTGCCTGCAGTCATGTCAATGACACAGCTTATCCAACTAACAGTAAAAGTACATTTGCTCAATAGCTTTCACATTAGGACCAAAGAAGAAAAACCACATGAAGAACATATATGAACATATGAAGATGCCTTAAAGTGACCTCATTCATGTGCAATGCTAAATCATAGTGAGGAGAACAGAAATATTTACTTCTGGATTTAAACTATTCATGATTTGTCTTTATCCCCAAACCAGGACAAATTAGTTATTTTAAACTATGATTTGTCTGAGCCCATTCCAAAATGTGCCTTACAACATGACTTGTTCAGACACACCATAGTTAAAACTAACTGCAGTTCTTCCCAATCTGGACATTACATCAAACTGTGGTTAATTTAAAACTGGAAACAAAAGCTTCTGACCCCCCCTCTTTATGGTGTACCAGAGAAGTGTGGAGGAGAGAGCATGCAAGTCCATGCCTCACCCAGCCTCATTCCCATCGCAAGTGGTCCATCTAGCCCAGAATTGTCTGCTCTCACAGACATTCTCCTAGGCACCAGGCAGAGGTCTTTCCCAGATCCTACCGTGTTTCTCCTAAAATAAGACACCGTCTTATAATCTTTTTATCCTCCAAAAAACACAGTATGGCTTATTTTCGGGGGATGTCTTATTTTTATTAAGTGTGGACAGCAATCTACATATATTCCATTATAATTACCGTATTTTTTGCTCCATAGGATGCTCCATAGGGCGCACCTTGTTTTTAGAGGAGGAAAACAAGAAAAAAATTTTTTTTCTGGTTTTCCTCCTCTAAAAGGCTGGGAGGGGCAGCAGAGGGGTGCTGCTGGTTCTTCCCCGCCAAGATCGCAAAAACAAGCCTGCTTTGGCGAACGGGGTTGGCGAGTGAGAGAGAGTGAAAGAAAGAAAGAGGGAGAAGGAAGGAAGGGATGAGAGAGAGAGAGAGAGAGAGAGAGAGAGAGAAAGGAAGGAAGAGAGAGAGACAAGGAAGGAAGGAGAGAGAGAGAGAGAGAGAGAGAGAGAGGAAGAGAGAGTGAAGGAGGGAGGGAAGAGAGAGAGGGAAGGAAGGAAGGAAGGAAGACAGAAGGGGTGAGAGAGAGAGAAGGAAGGAAGAAAGGAAAAGGTGAGAGAGAGAGAGAGAGAGAGAGAGAGAGAGAGAGAGAAGGAGTGAGAAAGAGTGAAAGAAAGAGGGAGAAGGAAGGAAGGCTTTTGCAAGGACGACGGGGGACAATGGAGATGCTTCACGTTGCTGCCACCTGCTCTGTGCAACATCTCCCTCCCCCCCCCCCACCGAGGCTTTTTAAAAGCAGGCTTTTGGAAGCTGCCACGGCGGGGAACAGCGGAGATGCTTCACGGAGCTGGGAAGGGGTGGCGGGTGGCGGGGGACAAGCAAAGTCAACACTCCTCTCTCTCTCTCTCTCTCTCTCTCTCTCTCTCCCCCCCCCCCGTGTGTGTGTGTGTAGCAAAGGAGGGCAGAGAGAAAAAGGATGCAATGAGGATGGGGGGAGAGAAGAAAAGGAAGAACCAGTGAGGAGAAAACTGAAAATCCTAAAAGGAATTTGGGGAGAGGAGGGTGGTGGTGGAGAGAATTGCAAGTGCACGGATAGGGGAAGAAAATAATAGTCCATGGCCGAAGAAGACACGAAAAGAAAGAGGAAAGCATGGGGAAAGTTGAGGAGAGGGAGAGGGAGGGAGGGGGAGAGAGAGAGAGAGAAAGAGAAAAGCCACAATCAGGTTTGGATTGCAGCAGGAGAGCAATGAAGGAGCCGAATGAAACGGAGAGGTGGGGGGGGGGAGGAGACAGCCCTTACACACCCGACTGAGGGAGGGGGAAGCCCCTCTCTCTGCGAGGGCGGGAAACGCCCTGAGGTGAAGTGTGCAGGATTGAGGAGGTGCCGTCCGTCTGCCGGCTCTCCCTCCTGCGTGCCTAAGTGGCAGCGTCCAGGAGGAGGAGGACGCTGGAGGGCGAGGGCTGCGTGAGGGCCCCTTAGGGCGGTGAGGGCGAAGGCGAGGCTAGGGGTGGCGAGGAGGAGGAGGGCTTGGAGGGGCTGCTGCTGCTGTTGTTGCCGCCGCCTCTCCCGCTTGTCCCCCCCCCGCCCGCCTCCGATCACTGCTCTTGCGAGGCGGGCAGCAGCAGAAGCCTGCTTTTGGGATCTGCGGGCTGCGCGGGGTTTGGTGGAGGAGCTAGCGAGGATGCTGCTACTTCCTCTAGCGGCTTCCAGCGGTTGCGGCTGGGTCCGGGTCCCGGCCACTCAGGGCTTCACTCAGCGCGCTGCTGCTGCGCCCGGTGGATCGGGGATCCACTGGCGCGCTGCGGCTGAGTCCCGCTGGATCGGATCCAAGCGGTGCCCGCTGCTGCTGCTGGCTGTGCTGGGGGAGAGAGCTGGCGGGAGCTGGATTGGGGCCCCACGTGGTGCGCGCTGCTGGGTGTTTAGGAGGGGCTGCACCTCACCAGGTACCCGATATCACTACCGGAACCCGGTACGTCTTATTTTCGGGGTATGCCTTATATTTTGCGACCCCGTTATAATCCTTCTATGCCTTATATTTTAGGCATGTCTTATATTATGAGAAACACGGTATTAACTGGAGCTGTCAGGATTTGACCCTAGGGCCTCTGCCTCCAAAAGTTGGGAAAACTTTGGCAACAATCTCATTTGCAGTATTGCACCACAGGTGAAGTGGGGAAACAAGAAACACTTGTGTGCATGTTCAAGCCCTTGCACTACAGAGGCTTTCTTTGATATTCACTCTGTTAGAATACTATTGCTTCTTCCCTTCAACCTTTAAATAATAATAATTAATAACAACAACAACAAACCTCCCTAGGTTTCACACTAGGCCCCAAACCTTGAAATACATGTAGCTATTCTATGTCTATTCTTTTTTCGGTATTTAGTGTCTAAAATACTACAGTTGCTCTCAATTCAGACTCCCAATATCCACAATGGTAGGTGAGTGCCTTGAAACATTCTTAGAAACCAGTGGTAATTTGTTTCCTATTCTTGGACTCTGCAGATGTATGAAGTGGGGTCATATAGGAAAACCCCACTGGAAATGAAGTATGAGCAGAGGCATCTTAGCCATAGAGGCTAGTGCCCTTGTCTGCCTCCGCCATGCCGCGCTGTGCCCGGAGCCTCCTCCCTGCCAGAGGTGCCCTCCAGCCCCGCTGGCAGCGCCACCCTCACCGCCCTCCACCATTCTGCACTGCACCATGCCACGCCCGGAACCCGTGTCCCACCGGAGGAGTCACCCTCCAGCTGCTGCCCACCCGGAGGGAAACGTGGGGGTGGGGGTGCCAGAGGGATCCTTGCACCACGGCGCCAGATAAGCTTAAGACGGCCCTGATTATGAGTAACTTGTACACATGTGCAACTGAAACAGCCACCTCATCACCAGCAGTGGCAACATCGAAGGTTAGGGGAGTGGATATTTATCATCATTTCCTCCCCCATTCAAACCTTTACTTGATCGTCTTGCCACCACAAAGAGGGAAAAGCTCTTGATTGTCCAGCTGCCTGGTTGAAAAGCAGCCCTAGCACATCTGGTGCTTTCTGGTCTTTTCTGGTCCTGATTACTACATTGCACATATATATGGGTAAGGGAGTTAATGTTTCCATGGTTAATATGGAACTTTCAAAGAGCAACAGTTATAAATATGGAACTTTCAAAGAGCAACAGTTATACCAGCAGCAATATTTAAGACCAGGGGGATGCAGCTTTTACATCATTCATCCCAGTATTTTCAGATGTTACCAACGCCTTTTAAAAAGTTGGTGATAGCCAACTAAGTCATACTCAGAGTAGACCCTTTGAAACAAATGGGCTTAATGCCAATGATTTCAATGGATCTGAGTATGATTAATATTGGATATTTTTTTTTTTTTTTAATAATTTTTATTAATTTTAAAATTTTATAAACATAGAACATTACATTTCGGTCAGGATTCATTACCCCCCACCTCTCACCATGGGGAGTTATTTAATCTTACCCTCCCTCTCACGGAGGTAAACCCATTCATTATTTCCCCTGACCTTAAACTAAACATTATCTGGCTTCGGCCTAACCCTCTTCTCGGGTAGACCACTCTTAGTTACAAAACATAATCATAGTGACTTCCTCCGCACCTCCCCAGTGGCTGCATTAAACAAAACATAATTCTGGTTCAGGTACATAGGTATACTAAACATATCTTTAACATTATTTCAAAACATAATTCTAGCTCAAATACAATATCTTAATTCTTATTTCCCCTCATCTTCTAGTTCCAACCTCCGCGTCCTCCTCCCAAATCTTCTATAAGTTTCCTTCTGACTCCCCTTAATCTTCAGGCTCCTAACTTCGAAAGATCCTAACATAATCCTAGCTCAAAACCATGTCCGGCGTAAATACTCAAAATCCGCAAATATAATCAGTCCCAGGTTACCCACCTGCCCTGCTCAGCCCTCCCCTCGCCTTTCCCCAGTCCAAGCCCAAGTGCTTGCTTGCAGTTGGGCTCCATCATCTCTTTGTCTTCTCAGCTGTTCCAACTCCCAGTTTTTAGAGAAATTCTTCTTCTCCTTCATTGGTGTCCTCTTGCGTCGAAAAGAATAAACTTTTGTAGATGTTGTTTTCTTAATTCTTTTCTCAAGTCCAGCTATCTTGCGCCGAGAAGGAATTTTCTTGCGGCGAGGCTTGTCTTTAACCTTGAGGGGGATTTCTCCCCCTTCCATCCTTTGTGCAGCTGGCATGACATCACTGTTGTTTACGTCTCCTCTCATTCTTGCAGTCTCCGCTTGGAACTCCTTTCTCAGTTCCCAGATTTTTTCAAGGACCTTCTTCCAGCCTCCATTTTCCAAATCATCCTCCATTTTCAAAGACATAGTTGTACAAAATTCCACACCGAACCAAATCCAAAGCCAAAATCCAAATTTCCACAGCAGAATCCAACAGGTCCGATTCAGATCCTCTAGCTGTCAAAATTGTTAGTTAGTTGCCCCCCCGATCAGGGGTGTCAAAAGGATCGAATCTCTGTTGCAAAGCCAAATTCCGTTACAGTTTCAACCGCATCGGTAATAAAGTTCCTGATTTAGTGCCACAGTAGCAAGGGACGGACCTCCGTAAATTACATCCCTATACTTCACCAAATTAGTCCAAATTCTTCAGTACTGTCCTAGTACTCACGTTTAAGGTATCCAATCTTGTCCTTTTGCGGAGAAATCAGCGCGCTCAGATGGGAAGGGCTCGCAGCTTCAGCCCGACGGGCAATGGCGATCCGAGGAGCTCCGTCTCCCCGCGTCTCGCACGGCGGCCTCTACTGTGGTCACCGTGGGAGTTGGGGAGACGTTAAGAGCTATAGCCGGATCAGAAGGTCCCGGGATCAACCTCCCGGGAGTTTTGGGGGCTGCGTCGCTGTCGCAAGCACCCCTTTAAGCCGGTCGGGTCGGGGAATGCCAGCAGCGGCATGTCCCCCGACCTTCCCCTCCGGCGCGCCGACCGGAAGCCGTATGATTAATATTGGATATTGCCCTTTGTTTATTACGTATTAATCTTTATTATCAGCCACCTTAGAGGTGTGTTGTGAAGAAAGGCAAGATATAATTATTTTAAATAAACTTCCTTTGGGAAAATGTTCTATTTAAATTTCCATTCTAACCTCTTCAGGGTTGCGGCCTTTTTTAATTTTGTTCCCCTCTAAAGTACACATATCAATGGTAGTACATAAAAAATAATACATTCCTTTGAGAAGTTGTTTAGTTCAAAACTAAACACTTGCTATATACAGTAGGAGCTCCAATTTAGTTACCTTAACATGAAATTGAGCTGCATAGCTTGCAGATGGGTGATTTGCTTTGGTTTACCAAAGTTGGTCCAATTCTTAAGCAACTGACCTCAAACAACAATATTGCTTGGAAAACCATGGTTTTATATATGTATTTCTTAGATGTATACAGTATAACAATATCACTATATCTATCCGTGCATAGGTTTAAAATGCACATCCTGCTCTTACGTGGGTCTTGTATAATAAATATCTGAAAAGTTTACAGGTTTATTTTTTTGTATGCAAAATGATTCAATAATCAAAACTTTATTGAGCATTGTGGTTACTACCTAAAGTTCCAACTCATCAAATGAGACTAAGGAGGAGGAAGGTGACAGGCAGTGCCACACACTGGACTGGATACAATTATGAAGGGAAGCAGCTAGGGTGACAGAGAGCAGAGTGAGGTTGCTGGGGCAGTCCCCCATTTGCCCAAAAGGACCAGTTTGCACTGCCCTATTCCATGTGACATTTCTGTATGTCTGTTTCTAAGATGCAATAGTTACTTCATGGTGACTCTTACATTTCTGAAATGATTGTTTGAATTGGCTTAGTGAAAAAGAGCATGTATTCCCTAGCAGCACTTAAATATTACAAAAAATAGTTTATTTATTTGGAAATAAATTATTTAAGAAGACAAGAACCACTGTAGCCCACTGTTAAATATATATTTCACTCAATAAACATTCCTGTTTTTTAAAGGACAAAAAAAGCCAAATGTTTGGAAAAAGTGAAGTATTTCAACAGTTGATTTATCAATCATTCAGACTGCCTGTACCTACAGCAAATAAATATATTAAATACATTGTTAAAACTCTTTTTCATAGTATAGATCTTTTCTTAAATCGGTTATCTTCTGTGAAATGTATTCTTCAGAACTAGTTTTGCACGTGTGATAGATATGTGATGTCCCAGTGGCTATATATTATATTCTTCCTCCCATGCACACACCTCCTGCAGAGATAGCAGACTACAGAAGCTGACCCTTACTGAGACCATCTTGTCTATCTGACAAAGCTCCTTTTTAACTTCTTACTTACTGCTTACTTCCTGCGATGGAGAAAAACTTTAGCTCTGCTTGTGATAATTTCACAGGCCCTGAGTACCCTGACCCTAGAAGCCCCAAGGTCAGAAGTCAAATCTTGTTCTGAAACATCTGTGTGCTTCATATTAAAGTAGAACAAAAGTGGAGAAATATCCACCAGCGTGACAAGAGAAACAAGCAAAATGGGAATGACACATTGGTCATCTGTTAGCCATGCCATCTCAAGCCAGTGACTGAAAAGGGAGAGGGGAAGCTTTAGTTCAAAACAGTTTTGAATCTTAATACTTCAGGCAAACATTTCTATTTTTAAAATTAAGAATTAACAAACTGAATGTGTTACATCTCTTGCCAATAGAGTTCCACAAATTAACAGTCTGCTAAAAACATAAATCATTACAATATATGGGGGAAATTATATGTATCATTTAAAATGTTAATTGTTAATAACGTCTTTTGAAAACATGGAAGGTCTTTTTACTGCTTACTTGTGTGTAGCACTGACTAGACAAAACAATATTTTCTGGTTACAAAGGGTGATAAAAATGTAAAAAATTACAGCTGATCATGTCAGTCAAATATTTGGGAAGCTAGACAGATAATTTTCTGTTTTCTGTTCATCATTCACAATACACGGCTGGAGAAACAGTGAAGCAACAAGAACAATTAGCATATTGCTTTCTGAAACAGGAAAACTTGTTCCAGCACTGGAAAAATTGGGAAACCATGTGACAAATGCACATCTTTCTATTCATTGCCTAGTTGTGCCAGATACATACTAATCAAAGTCTAGAAAACAAAGTATCACAGGAGCATCATCTCTAAAACCAAAAGTTCATTTTATTTACCAAGCAGTAATAGACTAAAAACAAACAATTTTCAATACAGGAGTACTATCTCTACATGTAAAATTCATAATGTCATCCATCTCCATTATGAAACAAAATAAAAATAAAAATAAATGACCTTTAAAAGTGTATTTTGGTTCCCTACCATATAACTGGTGCATTCATACCATTAACTATGGGTGTAGTCAGGGTCAGGGGTCAGGAGGGCCATTTAGCCTGGGGCCTCAAGCTCAAAGAAGACCTCGAATCTAGACACTTGTTAATTTTTTGGCATTTGATAAGTTTCTCAACTTGTTTTTATGTGCACTGAACCAAATTGTGACATACTCTCAGTTTAGAGCTGCAAATTTCAAAACATAAGAGATGTGATTTGGTAAAAGACTTTTGTTGTTGTTAACTGCTTTTGTCTTATGCTTAATATCAACTGTGACACTACAAGAAAGCAATATTTCCCCTCAATAACTAGGTGCAATTGCA
This sequence comes from Darevskia mixta, assembly GCA_034641385.1. Classification (NCBI taxonomy): domain Eukaryota; kingdom Metazoa; phylum Chordata; class Lepidosauria; order Squamata; family Lacertidae; genus Darevskia; species Darevskia mixta. The sequence continues at coordinate 1,610,442 of JAWWNH010000038.1, read as the reverse complement.
CAGCACACACAAAAGGCTAGAAAAGCATTCACTTTAAAAGGAATTGAATTCTCTCTCACACACACTTTGTTTTTGTATATTGCCATTTTTTATTTTCATTATAGCTAGGGACAGTGGTAGCTGGTCCGTTAAGTCAACCAGGGTTTAGCCCTACTAAGTGAAATGCCAACAAAAATTAAAATCAAGCCATTTCTCCCCCACAAAACTGCCAACAGAATGATTTTGGAATCTTCCTCATCTCACTCCCTCTTTCCCCTCCTTCTTTCCACTTCACTCACCTCCTAACATATGCACTATTTATGGAAAGGCTTCACAGCCAGAAGCATAATACAATACAAAATATAGTAATATACTTTGTCGGTTGCCCAATAGAACAAGTGAAAGAAAGCTAAGTTTGTACTGAGCTACCTCAAATAAGCTTAAATATAGGTAAGGTTTTCACAGCCACAGGGGACAACTCAAGCTGTGATCCTATGTCCCCTTACCTGAGAGGAAGCCACAGAGACATGTGTATGATTGCACTGTTCAACAGTGACATCTCCTACTTGTACTACGCAACTCACAACACACTCATTCACAGTAGGAATAACTTGCAAAAAGCCAAACTGAATATTGGAATCATCGCATGCATGTTTAATATCTTGTCTAAAAACAAAAGAGCAATGCTTTACTTTACATCAGGGGTCCCCAGACTAAGGCCCGCAGGCCGGATACGGCCCAAGCGGCGCGGCTGCCCATCTCTGGGTCGGCGGAGCGCCGAAAATAGCTTGTGCGCATGCGCAAGCATAATTTCCGGCGCACTTCCGGGTCGACGAGCGCCGGAAATGACGCTTGCGCATGCGCACAAGCTATTTCCGGCGCTCCGCTGACCCGGAGATGAGCAGCCACGCCAGAAATAACATGTGGGCGCACGCGCATTGGCGCACGCTCCCCTGCCCTCCGACCCGCCGCGCAATCAGCGCTGGAGGAACTGGCCCAAAGCTGGGTAAGTTGGGGGACCCCTGCTTTACATCATTAAAGCTGCTAGTCAAAAAGTACAAAAGCAACAGGAGCCACTCTTGGCAATCCTTTACAGCGCACATAAAGTGCACTCACAACATATCTAGAGTGCTCCCCCCCCCAATCACATAGAAACCAAAAGGCGTGAGACCCATACAACTTCAAAGAATTACAAAGCAATATGGTCCAGTATGCTTTCTATTTCAGTTTCTGCAATAGTCAAATGCCCACATATTTATCATTCATTCTTACATACAATAAAAATAAAACACAGTAGTCATATCACATCATTTTGTTCTCCGGTATAAATAAAGGTAAAGGGACCCCTGACCATTAGGTCCAGTCGTGACCGACTCTGGGGTTGCGGCGCTCATCTCGCATTACTGGCCGAGGGAGCCGGGGTACAGCTTCCGGGTCATGTGGCCAGCATGACTAAGCAGCTTCTGGTGAACCAGAGCAGCGCACGGAAACGCCGTTTACCTTCCCGCTGCAGCGGTACCTATTTATCTACTTGCACTTTGTATAAATACCCACAGACAAAATGCATGAACAAAAGACATGTCAATTAAGAATGCTGATACTAATCCATCAATATCTTATACTGTACTGTATATTAACAGCAAACTAAATGTGTATGTATCCTTACATAGTAAAAATAACACCATCCATGGACAAGGGGGAGGTATAAGCAGGTTGGGGAAATCCCAAGATATGCAAGTGTATTACAAATTCTCAGGAGCGAGAACATTACTATACTCCTACAAGGGCTAATTTTATTAAGTCTGAGATAAAGAGAAATAAACTGTATGAGCCAAGGGGATATAGGTATTTTTAGTCTTTTTACCCATTAAAAATAGGCAACACTTTTCTAGATGCCTGTAGGATCAAAATTCCAAAATGTAAACATGTCCCATGTCCAATCGCCCACACTATTCTATCTAGTTACAGGTTGTTCTGATTCTCATTACTCTAATGGTGGCCCTTCCAATATTGTCTGAGAGATAAAGGGCAGGATTTTACTATGGGCGTCATGAAAGTTCAACTGAGCCTAGCTTGAATACAAATCCCAGGAGTTCACAAGACCCGCCCGCAAATCAAGAAACGAGTTTCCCAACCCATGGACTTCCTCTCCCTGTTCATGCATAGATCCTAGGAAGAAAAGTGGGATATAAATGTAGCAAATAAATCCAAGGACTGAGGGAAGAAGTCCAGTGATTCTTCCTGCCTATCTCTATTACTTCTTTTCTGCCATCCAAAGCCATCACCATAGCAGCCTCCCACAACATTCCCCGCTTCCCTTCACAAGAGCATGCGAGTGTATAAAAAGAACAGGGGAAGTAGTGTCCTTTCATCCCCTCCTCGATCCTCCTGTGTAAATACAAAAGGTTCCCTTAAACAAACAACTGTCCCATAAAACACCATGTCCCATGATTAGGATGGGATAAGGAGGGGGGAAAGAAAGAGAACGAGCTGGGGGGAGAGGGCCATTTTTCTCGCCATCACTTCTGCCCCCCTACTAAGAGAAGGAAATGTGATATGTTTAGAGGGGTTTGGAGTAGCAAGAAAGAATGAGGGGCTGGAAATGAGGTGGATATAGGCATGACTGGCTTGGAAGATTGTGAACTACCCTGAGATCTTCACATGGAGGGTGGCATACAAATTTAATGAATAAATCAATAAATAAAAAATTAAAGCCTGCATTTTTACGTCCTACGGCACAGTGGTAGACTGGAGGGTGGGAAGAAGTGTCATATTTTACTTTGCACAGAATGATCTGCATGGATGGAAATGCAGCGTGCGTGCATCTATGTTTGTATGTATGTTTCTGTGTGAGATTGTATGCATGGGTGTGTGGCTGCTTGTGTATATGTGAAAAAATGAGTGTGTGAAAGAGAGTTCTGCTTGTCTGCATATATATATATATATGTACATGTATACATTGTCTATGTCTACGGCTGGCATGTGGCCCTTTAAGGGGTGCCTCACTGCCAATGTGGCTCGGGTCAAAAAAGGTTATCCAGCCTTGTTTTACTTAGCAAAAAAAAAACAAAAAACAAAAAAATAATAATGAATGAACATAGCCATAGCATGCAAAGGAAATATGGTTTTAAGTCCACATACTTAAAAACAACAATACCTAACACTTTTGCAACTATGTGAACAAAAGAAAATAAGGAATAACCAAACAGCAATACTTACCAGTTCCACAAATGCAAGTCCACCATAACTGTGAGCCACAAAAAAAACATTTTCAGCTGCTGATTGGGAGATAAAGTGGTCCCATATGTAAATTGCATGTTCTTCAGGAGAGCCATTTTCCTAGAAAGCGAAGATAACACTAATTATGATCATGCTTATTTATTTGGAGCTTGAGATATACTAGATGCTTTTTAAAAAAGTAAACAAAAAGTTCCTGCCCAAGAGGCTTATAATCCAAATAGACAAGAAACATAATGGATAAGAAGTGTTTTTAAAAAGAGAGAAATAATACGCAGATATGCACCACACACTTCTTTAAACAGACACACACAACCCCCTCCCTAACATGCAGTACATTTACTAAGAAGAAAATGGAACATCATAACTTGCACATGTTATAAAATAGGGAGCTTTTTTTAAAAGAAACAGAAGGAAATATAAAGTAAAAGAGAGATAGCAAGGCCAAAAGAAGTTAACTTTTAAGGAGCTTTTAAAGAAGAGAAAAATCAAAGTACAAAAAGAGTGGGAAGAATGAAGAACTGTAGCTGCAACATACTAACCAGAGGCAAGTACAAAACAGGAAGAAACTGATGACCACAATTATTTTGCAACCCATACCATACCCAAATCTTTTCTCAGCCATCATTGTTTAGTTTTACATTCCTCTGTATTATGCACCTTAAGATAACATTTAAAACATATTACATCTGAAATACAATGGTCATAGACCATCTAATTCCTTTCAATAGTTAGCTGTCCCACTGAAACAAAAATTTACTTATACTGTATTGTGATAGTATGATATAATATGATATGATTAATATAGTGATGTCGTTGCACTGTGTATTTTCCTGCACCTGATCCCTATCATCTTCTCTACATCACCAGACTAGGGAATGCAGGAAACTTGCCCCAGAGCTTTATGGGAAAAAGGAGAATTAGATAGTGTTGGTAGCAGCCTGAGGTCAACCTTAATGTCAAGTTCTACCAAAATCTGTAGCAGAAAAATAAGGAAAAGTTGACAGAAACATTTTAAATTCCAGCTATGGGAAGCTAAATAGTAATGCAGGGTCCACCTTACCTAAAGCCCATGAGACATACAGGTAGGAGATGGAGAATGCAAGGTAGAACCATCCCTATTCATTTTAATTTGTGGATGAAAGGAGGCAGCTGTAACTACTGGCTTTGTCTTCCTTGTTCAATCTAATGAACCTGTTCTTTTCACAAAAGGTTTAAAACCTTAAAATTCCTGCCTAATTAGACAAATCTCATTTCTCTTTTTTGGGGAAAAAACAAGTTAACACTTTATGAATAGAATTTAACAAGTCATTTAATGCAGTGATAGGTTTTAAAAGCTTTATTCTTAATTATTATCTTTATTTTAGTTCTCTTACTAGGAGAAGGCAGAATTAGTACATCTTACTATCTGTCAGTAACTATTAAAATTATCAGACATATCAGATATTGAGCACCTGTCAATCCAGTGAGCTGGAAATTCAATGAAAGACTACTCAGAAGATAAGGGAAGTTTGGATTATTTAAGGAAAAAACATAATAAAAGATTATTTGATCATATATAAAATTCATAAAATTAAAAGCTGCAGTGCATATTCATTTAATGATTACTTTAGTTATTTAAGGGAACGTGTACAGAAAAAAATAGGTTTTTTATTTCTAACTTTTGAATGTTCTATAGAACACAAGATTTATACCAGACAAGAGTGGGATATTAATAAATATACCAGTTAAACACAACATGTTTAATTATATTTACATTATTATTAATGGTTTCATATAGGTAGGCCTAAGCAGAACCTGCTTATTTTGTTGCTAGGAAGAACTGGTAATTCCTAATTAATAGTGAAAATAGACAATACTGTCAATTGGTACTTTTCCTTATCTGCCTTGGAGCTTAATTTTATAGGATTCCGTAGCAGAAAATTGTGCAATTTTGCCCCGCTTACCTTGTATTTGATGCCACAGTAGCACAAAGTGGTATGTGCTTAATGAATACAATAAAAGAGGGAAGAGTAACAAACAAGAATAGCAAATAAGGAACACTTATTTTGAAAGAGGAGAATCTCAGCTTTAATTTTTGGCAGGAACATAGGAAGCAACCTTCTGTATGGTCACACTAAGCTTTGGAACTCTGCCTATTAAGACCCAGGCCCATCTCACCTTGTCTTTGCCTTCCCACCTTGCTTTTTGCTTTCTGACAAATACCTTTCTTTTCTGGCAAGTGTTTGGCTGGCCAAGCTGATTATTGTTTTAGTATCTGAAGAACAAGGATTTTTTAATGTTACTATTATCTACCATTCAGAACCCAACAAGGTAGTAAATAGCCCATTATGGCTAGTAGCCACTGAAAGCCATAATCTTCTATGAAGTTGTCTAATCGCCATTTAAAGCTGGTAGGCATCACCCCACCTTGTGGTAGCAAATTCTGCCCTGAAATCTCCCAACATTTAGCTTGATGGGATAACCAGAGGTTCTGCCCTTGTATGAGTGAGAAAAACATTTCTCTATCCATTTTTGTATCCACTATTCTTGAGAAAAATATAACTGAAACGACCCCATTGTGAAGTTTACTGGCTTTCACCAAGATAATTTCACCAGGACCTTTGCAAGATTCAAAGAAAATTGTCTGTATATACAGTAAAATGAGGCATTTTAGAGACATATCTAGTCAGCTTGTTTGGTTTATATTACACATTAAGCAATATTATTTTAGTATGTTCTTTAAAAAACACAGCATTGTTTGACAAGTAAGACCAGCGAGGCATATAACATTTTAATGAATCAAACCATTAGTGTCCACAGATAAGCAGTGTGCATACAGTATATACAGTGTTTTCTGGAGCTTTCAAAATGCAGGTTAAAATCATGAATGGAATATTGCCATCATTAATTCTTAAATACCAAGCTGAAGGCAGGCAGAAACCAAAGCCTTATCAACTACACCAGATACTAATACCTAGGCATTGCAAGGTCTGCAGTTATGATGGACTACCTGAGCTGATAACACATGGAATTATCTAAACAACATTTGCATATTTGTGTAATTATTTCCTAAGGTTAATTAGCTCCAGCAAAGCAGTTTGCCCTTTGAGACTGCTTACAGTGACAGGTTCACATATTTCCTGCTTTGATGCCAAATTATCCTGATTCTTTTTTTCTTTTTTTGTTCTGCTAACCTGTTGCTGGGCAGATAGAAATCCTGTAATGTATTCAAGGATCTCAATCTTGATAATTTCAAAATACAAAACTAGAGAATTTTCTCCCAAGAAGTAGACCATAGTCAAATCAGCCTTTCCACAGTTGAAAAGCAAACTGAAACTGTTTCAACAACATGCTAAACCTCTTGGTTTTTATAGCATGACTTCAGATATGCACTTGGTATTTGCATACACTCTTATTATTCTATGTACCGGTATGTAACCCAGTGCTATGTACTGAAATGTTCATCTGAACTTCTGGATGCCAACAATTTGCAATGGGAACACAGCTTTCCTGGTACATGCTATCCATGTCCAGAAACATTTACTGATGTGTATAAATCAATGTGTATGGGAATAAGGGCTACCTTTCTTTAAAAAAGGGAAAAGTTTGGCATCTTAGGTTTAAGTTCCATCCATTCAACTTTGAGCAATTTCTTCCTCACAGCACAGCCACACATGACACAACTCCCACTGCTCAGGAGCCTCACTTTCAACACATGGAGAGGGTTTTCTGGAAAGCGCTGGCGGCTGAATGGGGGAAGAGAAAGGTCAGTTGCACAAGCTGATCTCTGCTCACATAACTGTTGGATAGAAACCCCCATAAAATGGTGTAGACAGAAATTTTACTTCACAATAGAGGTTACCAATGCAGGAAGAAGCAAAGGCATATTTGGAATGGAATATTAGGATGTGGAATATTAGGATGTGGGAAATCTGTCACCCTTTCAAACACTTGATTCAGCCTAGATGGGATTTCCTGTGGAAAGTGCAATTATTTTTGCCAAATGCAAGCTTCATTCATCAGAATACACTCACTTTAGAAACTATATAGATAGAAGTCTAAGTATTTTAAACACAAAACCTATATAACCAACACCAAGTTATGATTACAATAGTCCAGCAATAAAATATCTCAGTGTGCATATTGATATTTTAATATTCAGCAAGCTTGCATATTTTAAATTATGAACAGGGTTTTATAATAACATAACCCAAGTTTCAGATCTGAGAGGTATTTGTGCTTTCAGATAGATGCTATCCAAATGAAGCAAACAGGTTATTGTCCATAATCTCTTTTTTCATCAAAACGCATTCAAAAGTTCAAAAAAGGTTTTGCTTTAACCATGTAAAATGCCAATAAGACATTTGCTGCATCGTCATAGTTGCACCTTCTGCTCTGGATGCCCCTTGAATTGAGAATTGTCACCAATGTGTTAATCATTACTATTCTAGTCTGCTATTCAGTGTAACTAAGTTATTGATCCCACTGGTATTTTTCAGTCCTGTTTGACACAGAATAAGAATAGAATAAACATAATGGAGAGCTGTAGTACCAGTTCAAATAGGGCATATCACCAACACTCATGGAGGAAAACAGGGCAGTTGGAACAAGGGCACTTTATAGAAGGCAAGGCAGAACAATTTAAGAGTGGCCTGATGAGCAGATGTCAGACGTGAGCAGAATGCAGGTCTATGAAGAACATGAAATCCATGAACAGGTATCTAAGATTTAGTGTGAAATGTTATCAGGTAGTATAAGTGCTCAGAAAATGCTTGGACAAATTAATTTATTCATGACTGCCACAAATGTTAAATCAAGCGTCCATGCAGTGTACCTATGATCATCAGATGCTTGGGACAAAAATTATATATATGGATGACTATCACGATCCTGATCTGATAGTGGGTTTCCAGACACCTGATCTGTCTGTTTTAGAGCCAGAATGCAGTTATGACATTTCACTTTGCTGGGTGTTGCTGCTTCTTACAGGATAGCTGCTTCTGATGGCTTTTGTGAGGGGAGGAAGTATCCAGTGCCAGCCAATAAAGCAGCTGCAGGTAAAGAGTGTGATGAGGACATCAAGACAGCCCAAAGCATAGACATTCCATGGAGAAAATGCTCCACAGAACATGTTGTAGACTATATGGGAAAGGGGTGGGAATATTTAGAAAGGTTGCAGCCATGATCAACGGCAGTTCCAGTCTAAAGACATGCAAGTGATGAATGACATTCAGACATTAAAAACCACTGCCAAGACCCTGTATTTCAGTGTCCTGCTCAGAAAGGTGATAGAACAAGTCTTGTCCTTCTTAAAAGTGGAGCTGGCATAGCCACAGAGAAACACAAAAGCATTGCAAAGCTTTTCCCAGTATGTAATAGCTGGGCCTGGTTAGTGGCTAAGAAAAGCTCTTGACAGGGACACATAGGTGGGTAGGTAGAGATGAGATTGCACTGGATCTAGCACAGCTACCAGAACCTTCGGCAGAAACATTGTTACTGAAATTACAGGGGGGGGGGGTGTCCACATCTTTAACGTTGTTAAATGTTACAAATATTATGCCTGAATGTATCTTTTCGACTTGACAGCTCAGAGAAGATACCTAGCTTTAGGAATCATATAAAATCAACCCCTTTGCCTCCATTCTAACGCCATTTTGCCCTTGGAAAAAGGACTCTTTCCCCTGCCACCTCCCCAAGCTTGAAGACATGTATACACACCTCCTACCCCAGGAAATGCCCAGAGGTGACAATTGCTGGGCTCATTGTTCTCCAAGGGAAGCCAAATCTCATCACCAGACTTGCCTCAGGCTCCAGACATGCAAAGGAAGTTCTATTGTACTTTTGGGTGGTGGGTAAATAAGACATATTTGCCTATGCTAATCTTATACAGTGGTACCTCTGGTTACGTACTTAATTCGTTCCGGAGGTCCGTTCTTAACCTGAAAACATTCTTAACCTGAAGCACCACTTTAGCTAATGGGGCATCCCACCGCCGCTGTGCCGCTGCTGCCCAATTTCTGTTCTCATCCTGAAGCAAAGTTCTTAACCCGAGGTAATATTTCTGGGTTAGCAGAGTCTGTAACCTGAAGCATATGTAACCTGAAGCGTATGTAACCCAAGGTACCAATGTACTTGGGTGTTGCCCTGACATATCTGTTTATGCTAATCTTGTATAACCCTCCCCTTTTGTGACATGTTAGTGATGTAACAATGGTGCATTTATGATGCTGTACGAACTGTATTCTGGGATATGGTGGGAAAGTTTTAAAAGTCAATGTCACCCCATGCTCGGGGTTCACTCGCTGCTGTTGAATCTGTTGCGCAACAATAAAGGATCTAAGTCTACTGACTGCTGTTTTACTCCAAATTGCTTGGCTGGACTTTCCTTCTTTTACTGACTGCATGGACCTGCGGGGGACTTGTACCCTGACGAGCTGGGCTGTTGAGTAGTCTCTCAACCTGGAATTTTCCTTAACAATATGATTGTGAGCTCCTCAGACCAGGGATTTGCCCTCTTGTACTCTGTAAAGCACTGTGCATATTGATGGCATTAGGTAAAGGTAAAAGGACCCCTGACCGTTAAGTCCAGTTGTGACCGACTCTGGGGTTGCGGCACTCATCTCGCATTATTGGCCGAGGGAGCCAGCGTACAGCTTCCAGGTAATGTGGCCAGCATGACAAAGCTGCTTCTGGCGAACCAGAGCAGCGCACGGAAACGCTGTTTACCTTCCTGCTGGAGCGATACCTATTTATCTACTTGCACTTTGACGTGCTTTCGAACTGCTAGGTTGGCAGGAGCAGGGACGGAACAACGGGAGCTCACCCCGTCGCGGGGATTCGAACCGCCGACCTTCTGATCGGCAAGCCCTAGGCTCTGTGGTTTAACCCACAGCGCCACCCGCGTCCCATATTGATGACATTATATACCGGTAAATAATAATACTGTGATGACTGGATCAGTAACTTTAACGTACAAGCAGTCTTGACTCAAGTTTTTCAGCAGGTAGAACGTGTGTCAACATGACGGGACATGATACTTGCTGCCAGAGTGCTTAAGGCTTTAGCTGAATGTAGGTAATAATGTATGTGGTAGATTTTGTCAGCGTTGTCAAACTACCATTATAAACAAAAATATTGTTTTAAAGTGAAATACAGCCAAAGTTCACTTATTAGGGAATAACTGGCATTAAACACTTACTTCTGAGTAAACATACATGAGATTGCACTTCAAATGTAGTTTCCATCATGCTTGCAAAAGCACAAAAAACCCATCCTATATGCGGGCCAGCTGTTATCTTCATAATGTATTTCAAATGAGCCCACACAGTTAAAAAAGTTGCCCATCTCTGTGGTAAAGTAATGAATGCTAAAAGCAGCCACTTGTTCTCTTTGCAAATAATACTGTAGAATGGAAGCGCAATGTACTTATAATTATTGAAGCACTAAGTGTCAGACTTCCTTGGGTCTATTTATGATCCAGGGAACAAAAAATTGTTTTAGCATTCTTACTTTTGGAAATTTCAAAGGACTTTGGCAGAGGATAGGTGAAGCAAAGGTTAATGCTCAACACACATCTTTTATTACCAAACCATATGCTAAAGGTCACCCTAGGATAATTTTAGAAACTAAGCAGGTTTTATTTTACATGAAACCTTCCTACTCATTAAAAATTGTTCTAAGCGTATATTCTTTCCAAATGTCACTACATGCCAACACATTGCACATAATGTTGCAATAGGTTATATATAAACACTGTCAAACAGTAATAGAGTAACTTTGCATGAAATGGAATTGAATTATGATATACAGCAATATAAAGTAATAAAATCTGTTTCCTCTACAGCACATTTTGGCTCATTCCACTTCAGAAAAAAATGCTGCTTCTTCCATTCCCACCTCACTTACAGTCGGGATGTTGCTTATGGGGCTGAAAGGAACCTCTCCCAGAGCACATAAAAGGTAAAGGTAAAGGGACCCCTGACCGTTAAGTCCAGTCGCAGATGACTCTGGGGTTGCGGCGCTCATCTTGCTTTACTGGCTGAGGGAGCCGGTGTTTGTCCGCAGACAGCTTCTGGGTCATGTGGCCAGCATGACTAAGCCACTTCTGGTGAACCAGAACAGCGCACGGAAACACAGTTTACCTTCCCGCCGGAGTGGTACCTATTTATCTACTTGCACTTTGACGTGCTTTCGAACTGCTAGGTTGGCAGGAGCAGGGACCAAACAACGGGAGCTTACCCATTTGCGGGGATTCGAACTGCCGACCTTCTGATCAGCAAGTCCTAGGTCTAGACCACAGCGCCACCCACATCCCCAAATGGCAGAGACAATAAGGAATGCAAAAAAGGCCTCAGTGAGCATATTGTTACAATATTAAGACCAACAAAAATTATTCTAATACATTAAAAACAGGAAACTGGACTTTTGGACCACATGCTAAAGGAGGAAAAATGAGGTTGCATAGAAGCTTGATTAATTCTGTACCTCTGTCTTCACAGCAGAAGATCCCTGTGAACTAGCTTTCTCAGAAAGAGTCTGAGGAACTGAGGCAAATAGTAGTGTCAAGAGACAAAGTTCAAGGCCTTGTTGACAAATTGTTTTCAAAACAGAAAAATCATAGGGTCCAGATGGCATCCACTTGAGAGTTCTTAAATAACTCAAATGTGAGATTCCCAATCTTCTAACTAAAATATGTTAGAATATGTATTGTCCCTAAGATCAGTCTCCATAACCAAGGACTGGAAAGTAGAAAACATAACACTATTTTTTATTTTTTTAAAAGGAAGGATACAGAGATGAACTGGTAAATTATAGACTGGTTAGCTTAACATCTGCTCTGGGAGAACTGGTGGAACACATTATGAAAAATAGGATCACCGAGCACAGAGGAGAACAAGTCTTGAGGAAGCAGAACCTGCATGGCTTTCAAAAGAAACATCCCATCTCACCAACTTTTTAGAGTTCTTTGAGAGTGTCAAAAATTATACATATAGGGATGGTCCAGTCAAGATTGTGTCCTTAGGCTTTCAAAGAACTTTAAATAAGTTTCCTCACCACAAACCTCTGAGTAAACTAAGCAGTCTTGGAATAAGAAAAGAAATCCTTTTATGGATTATTAATTAAAGAACAGAAAGCAGAGAGTAGGAATAAATGGACAGTTCTCCCAAAGGAAGGTTTGAGGTGGAGTCCTCTAAGGAGAACAACTAGTCCTATGATATCACACACCCGCTACACTGAGGATATAAGCAAGAAGCATGCACTACAAAATTCCCAATTTAAATGTCACAATCATACCTCATCTTAATAAGCCACAATATGCACGAACCTTTTGCTTGCATTCAAAGCCCCTTCCCTTCTTCCTTCACAGTGTGCAGCAATTAGAACACACTAGTTGAATTAAGCCCATTAATAATGGGCGCTAGCGGCGGCGACGGGGACCCGAGGCGCTTCCTTCTCCCCGGCCCTCCCCGCCGCCACGGGCAGCTGAGGCGGGGAGAAAGAAGTGAGGGGGAGAAGCAGCAGCGCGCGGGGAGCGGCCGCCATTGCGGCTGAAGCGGAGAGGTTCGGAGGCTCGCAAAGCGCAAGCGCTTCGCTCGCGCTGCGCTCCAACCTCAGGCTCCTCCTCCTCTCTGCGCTCCAATCCGTGTGTCAGTGGAGCGCATGCGCAGTTGCGATTTCCACTGACACACGGACGGCGGACGCAGGGACACAGGGAGATTATTATAGAGGATAGGTTTCCAGTTACAATTCCCAAAAACAAAATAAAAAAATTCCTTCCAGTAGCACCTTAGAGACCAACTAAGTTTGTTCTTGGTATGAGCTTTCGTGTGCATGCACACTTCTTCAGATACAATTCCCCACTTCATCTTTATCCTTCTACAAGAAACAATGGCTTCTAGATAGCTGTGTATAAAAACATTTTGACTATATATTGATCAGCTATTTTCATATTTGGATTCCACACAGCCCCACAATTCACTGTCACTTCTGCTCATATTCCACATGAAGTGCAATGGAAGAATGACTAACACAGAAAACTAAAGACCACTAATAAAGTGACATATTATAACTTTAACATGGTATGATTTTCTTTAGATTACAAAACGTAAGAATTTAAATTACAGGCCTCTAGGCTGCATAATATTCTACCAGGAGTATAAGCCTCATAATGAGACAATTTAGCTCTCAGGATAGAAGAACAAAAGGACTCACAAAAAACAACAACTCATACACTCAAAGATTATCATGACTAGACTGTCACACTGTGACCTTGTTGGCACCTAGCTAATCTGACAATATTTTGTAGTGCATTGTTTCAAATCAATAACTAATTAACAAAGTACAAAAGAAGTTGCACTCTTTCTGAGACTCCTTGTTAAAAATGGCTTTTGGTTGCACATGGGCAGAAAGGTCGCTTTTATGACATCTTCACAAGTCTTTCAACATCCTGCCACTGTCAGATTAAATTACTTAAAGCAATTAATCGTCATAAGTTAAAACAGAAGCACATTTGTTACAGCCGGTTGTCATAATGACATGGTGAGTAGTTGTTTTGATATGAATTTCTTCTACTGACCCTCTATCATATCTTAATTTTTTTGGTTGACCTAGCTGGAAGATTGGGAGCAAATCCTAACCAGCACAAGCCATGCATAGCTGGTGTGGGCGGGCGGGCGTGAGAGAGGAACTACATACTAAAAGCAACTAAAAGGATATTCCATGTATCTTTAAAGTTTTCAGTTATTTAAGTGTAAATACATGTTTTTAAAAATCATTCAGCTTATTATTCATTTTAAAAAATTGCAGCCATGGAAGCAAGGGAAGAGGTCGAGATCAGGACCATAGCATTGAAGGAAGGGAGGGATTAACACACCATAGGAAAAGGGACCCCTGACCGTTAGGTCCAGTAGCGGACGACTCTGGGTTTGCGGTGCTCATCTCGCTTTATTGGCCAATGCAGCCGGCGTACAGCTTCCAGGTCATGTGGCCAGCATGACTAAGCCGCTTCTGGCGAACCAGACCAGCGCACGGAAATGCCGTTTACCTTCCTGCCGGAGCGATACCTATTTATCTACTTGCAATGTGTGCTTTCGAACTGCTAGGTTGGCAGGAGCTGGGACCGAGCAATGGAAGCTCACCCCGTTGCGAGGATTCAAACCACCGACCTTCTGATAGGCAAGCCCTAGGCTCTGTGGTTTAGATCACAGCACCACCCGTGTCCCTTTAACATACCATACTTTTGATGAAAATCAGACAGAGTAATTTGGACAAGTCTGAGGACGCTGTCATTCTGTGTTCTACCATCTTCTTAGGAATATGCAATAAACCTCAGTAAATCCATGCTGAAAAGAAACTTAAAGTAGGTGGATTTTTCATAGAGACTATGAGTGCAACATTAACATTTGCAGCATCCTAAACTGTCCCAAAGAGTGGAGCTGCTGTAACAAAATTGAGTAAGAACAAATTTCAGGTGGCAAGAATAAAATTGAGAGTGTTGTATTGCAGATGGTTGAGGAAGAAAGGGGGAACCCCAATAACTCATGGAAGGGGCCTTCATTTGATATTGGAGAATCCTTCCTCTCCTTGAGTCCTCTCCATTCAGCACACCCTTGACCCAAAAAAGAGGCTTCTGTTTGGAGGGGAGATGAGAAAGGCAGCTTCTATAACCTGCAGGCTTTTCTCTTGATAAAATCCTACGTTTAAGCCTTAGCCAAACTAATATTCTCTTTTTGGGTTGCAAAGAGATAGCGTGTGTTTGGCATAGCCAGTACTAAAGTGAATTGACGAATCCTGAAGGCACTCAACTGAATGTGCTTATGTGTTTGCATGTGCTCTCTCCTATTCTCCACCTTCTTTTGTCTAGCTGCCTTGTGATTTCCACTAGTGTTTTTCTTCTGTTTCACTTTGCGGGCTATTGCCATTGCCGTAGGGGCTGCTGGCATAGGGATCTGCTGCTCCACCAACATTTGTCCAGGAAGGTGAACCTGTTTAGAATGTCAGCAGGGATGGTCTTTCCATTGCTTTGCACTGTCTGTCACATGTATGACTATCTCCCTGTTGGAATAACGTAGGGTTGCCATGTTTCAAAAAGTGAAATTCTGGACACAAAAGTTGTTGAGCTCCCCCCCCCCAAATTTGCCCCAAAGTCAACACTTCTGGACGTAACTCAGTACAAGCTATCCTTCTTGTGTCATTGATACTTCTCCAGTGGCAGATGGCACAGACAGATGGGTGTGTGATGGGCGTACAGGTTGCAAAGCGAATTCCTTGCCTGGCATGAAGGTTGCAACGATTGCAGAGAAGCTGAATGGATTTCTCTGTCTCCACAATGGAAGATATAGGACAGATCCCATTGCCTGAACAAACTTTTGTAGGAGATGTATCTGAAGAACTGAGGCAAATAGTAGTGACAAGAGATGAAGTTTTAGGGCTCATAGACAAAATAAAATGTAACAAATTGCTGGGTCCAGATGGCACCCACTTGAGAGTTATCAAAGAACTCAAATGTGAAATTGCTTTTCTTCTTAAAAAAAGAAGGGGGGGACCTTGTCCCTTCTATACCTCAGGACTAGAAAGTAGCCAATGTAAGACCGATTATTTTTTTTAAAAAATCCAGGGAGAAATCCTGGGAACTATAGGATGGCTAGCTTAATGTCTCTCCTAGGAAAACTGGACAAATGAGGGAGCAGGAGAGACTGGACAGTCCAATTTTTCCTTTGTTTGGCTTTTGCTGATTGGCTCCAGCAGTTTCAGGCAGAAAGCGTGGAGGGAGAAAGCATGGATTAGAAATGTTCCCATAGGAAATAATGGAAATAATCAGCTTGTTATGTGAACACTCACCTTATTTACCATGAATGCACTGTACTCAAAAACTGGGACCTACATGTATATATGGAGTTTAACAACATAAATAGTTTATGTTTAATGATGACTTCTAAAAGAATTTAATAGCTGCAGCTATTTACTTGGAATAGTGCTTTATTAACTTGTATAAAATTTAACAGTGGCTGAATGCGTATACTGCAAACTAGGAATTTTTTTATGGAATACTAAATAGAATTATTGATGTGGTATCACAGAAAGAGTGAAAACTCTAGTCTCTTCTCTGGAAACAAACCCTCCATCTCCGGTGTTTAAATTATCATTATTCAGATGATCAACTTTAAAATCATTGCCACTTGCACTGAAACAAGATCTAACCACAAAAGCATTTCACTCTTTCTGAACAGCCTGTTTGATACATTTAAAACACAAGTTACAAAACCATTCAAAATATTCAAAGCAGGTTATTTTCATTCTTGTGTTTAAACTAGAATCTTGATTAAGTTATGCAGTAATTTCATTCCCAGCAGTGCCCTCTATTGGGGAAGCTCAATGGAATAAATATTTCCACAATACTAAAATGCTTACTTGACTAAAGAAAATGCATTTCAGTTCGGATTAAGGAAAGTAAACCCTGCAGTGTCCATGACAGTTGCGTGTTTATGCCAAGGAATAGCATGGCAAGGTTGTTGGTTGGTTTTTTTTTTAAAGAGACCCCCATTGACCCTTTTGACCTTAAGAGACATGGAGCATTATTAATGCATTTAGCACTACTCTGAGTGCATGAAGAAGTGTGTAGAAGCACCAGAATCCAAAGCTATTTGAGGGTTAACATTTGTCTTTTTAAAAAAGTTTGACTGGGGATTATAGCCAAGCATATATACACAAATTCTTAAGAAAGCATCAGACAGATACTTAGCTAGCAGAATTATTTATGTATATTAAATTGTGCCAATAATATTTGTTGTCCCTGTCTAGCTGACCCAGTGACACAAGGAACATTACAATATCCAATGGATAGGAATCCAATGATAAAACTTCTGCCACCACAGTGCTTTGGTTTAGCATATAACTGCTATAATTCTTGTTCTTTTAGTAGTCCTTGGGGAAATATAATGAATTGAATGTCAATTAGATTGTTTTAAATGAAAACAAACTTCATTACCACTTCTGTCAGAGAAGCTTCAAAAAGCTGTATGATGAGGGTCAACTAAAGTGATGCAGTCATTGTGAACAACTATTTAAGTGGCCAATTTAAATGAAAACAGGAAAAATAGGATTAAAAGTTTCCCTGAGAGATTTCATGACTCTGTGGAGTACTGTTCCTTGCACACTTAAAAAGGAATGCTGTTTCAAAAACGAAGAAAAGGCCTCAAAGCAAGTACAAAAAAGTAAATATCTGCAAGCTGGCTTAAAATGTAGTCAGATATAAACAGATAACCGGGAAATAAGAAACTCCTGTCTCCTTACTCATTTCTAGACTGATTTGTCACCTTTGCCTTCAGAGCTCTCAATGGATTAAAAGCCATATTGTGATATTGTTTAAATAATTCAATAATAATAATATTTATCAGAGATTACAGAATAAAAGTTGTCAGCAGGTGACTCATCCACAGATGAAGATGGGTTATTTGGTAGTAATGAGTGAACAGCTATAGAATTATCAAAATTGAGTTCATGTATCTCTGCTACCTACATTTATGAAGCAGAGTCCTTCCTAAACACCATTCTTTTAAAAAGCTGGTAGAAAAAAATGTGACCAACAAGTCTTCTTTGGAAAAAACTTAAAACAATCAAATTTGTTTTCCTAGATTCATTGCAGTAAATCTAATTAGATACATTAGTTGGGATCCACAAATGTGTTTTGTGTGATTCAAATGCAGCCATTGATTTCAGACTTTCAGGTCACAACCCTGACATTTTATCCAGCCATTTATAATCTTTGCAAAGAACTGGACTTTGTAGGGGGAAACTGTATTTGGGAAAACATGTTTGCCATATTTTTCTACCTATTTTGAGGAAACAACTTTTAATAACTGGTACCTTATAGTTCCTCATCTGAAAACCGCTGTACTGGTAGCTTCTCTGGACATGAGACAGAGGCTGTGCACTATAAATGAGAAAGATTGTGTGGCCAGGTTGGCTCAATAAATTTTGTTGCCTAAAGCAGAGTGCAAATTGCATTCCCAACCCTGCCAGGACTAACACTCTAAAAAACTTCTTGCTGCACTATTCAGAACCAATTCCTAGCCTATTTTATTTCCCTATCACATGATGCTACATGAAGCAAGTCCGTTCACTCTGCAGTATAACAGAATGCAGTTATGGATTAACATTTTTCAGAACTGCCACGCTTGTGCATATGGCTTTCAAATAAATTCAATTATTAGTGCATAAAAGCTGTTGTTTTGAAAAATTGCATAGCACAAGCACTTTTTAAAAAAATGATCAGATAAACCTAAGATCCAGGAGCTGAGGAAAACATTTGTTGATGGGACCCACAGGTAATTTATAATCAGCATATTAACCACAGGTTGCAAATATTCCTCTTTCATTCCATCTAAACCAGGAATAGGGAACCCATCGCCCTCTGATGATGCTGGACTACAACTGTTATCCGACCCAGCAAACATAATCAATGGTCAGGGGTGATAGGAGTTGTAGTTCAACAATATATGGAGGAAACCACATGGGCTGCCTCTGTATTTCGCATACATTATCGCTATAATGTACTCATGCTGCTTATTTTGAACTTGAATTCTATGTATGTCTAATCAGAATTAACTCAAAGGAGTTCCATAAGACTTATCCCAAGATTATTATTATTATTTATTTCATTTATGGGGCATCCCTAAGCAATTTACAATATAACATACACAAAGCAGTTACATATATAAAAACTGTAAAAAACAACTGCAAAAATCTAAGTAATTCTTTAAAAAGCAATTATAAATATAAAAACAGTTTAAAAACACCACCGCATACAGCAATTCAACAACAACAAATCCAATCCAATCCAGATACCAGCTTGGATAAAGATTTTAGGAAAACTTGGTTGAAAGAGGAACATCTTTAACAGGGGCCAAAAAGACAAAGGTACCTGCCTGATATGTAATGGGAGAAATTTTCAAAGGGCAAGAGCTACCACACCAAAGGACCAATTCTGACATCATGCAGAATGCACCTCCTGATAGGATGTTATCTGCAGGATACCCTCTCTTGCAAAATGCAGTGATTGTTGGGTATGTAGAAGAAATTCCATCCCCCCCTTACCTGGTGCAGGGAGCGACATGTGTAGCCCAACACTGCCTTTTCTGGGTTTGGAGGCAGTTTCCTGCCCTGTGTGGCTGTACTGCTGTCTGAGAGATCTTGCAAGACACTGGGAGCCAATCAGCAGGCTCCCAGTGGAAGGAGCTTTGGAGTGGACCTACTTAGGTCCGCTCTGAAGGGTTTAAAAGGGTGAGATGCGGTGTCATAAACATCACAGTTCTTGCTGAACTTTCCTTCCAACCCTCCCTCTTTTACAGGTTTCCAGGACTGTTCTGAAAGTGGGTTGACAAACTAGCTTGCATACCTTGCTATGGATACTTATCAATCACTGTTTTCAGGTGATTGTTGTCTCAGGTGACTGACAAATTGGTCTACATTTGTAAATTTTGCCTACCTCATAGCAATTGCCACAGTTATAAAGTGGAAGAGGCATTGGGCTGGATCCTTAGGGGATCTGGCTGGGTGCTACCCCTGTGCTCCAAAGTGGGGTCCTCCTAAGGGATCTTTGAGGGCAGCGCTTCTGTCCAGATGCCCATTCAGGGGCTGAAGGGGCCCCGGCATCCCCTACAAGTGACCAGAAGGATTCTCCAGATGTGATTTGTGCCATAAATTTGGTTACCCCCAATTTCTGATTCACCAGCAAGTGGGCTTGTTGATCACTGTATACATTCCCAATGCCTGTGCCAAACCTTTCCATCTTGTGGCCAATGTGAATCCAACTCTTATCTCCTGGTATTGATTTATTGTCTGTGCCCCTCACCATGACTCCATTGTGTGTGGGCCCCAAAGAGGCACTCTTTTAGTATCTGGTACCAAGCTGTATAATTGTGTATAGGAGTGCATAATAATCAACTGTCTTATTTCAGGGCAGACCAATATTACCTACTCAGAATGGCAGCAGCTTTCCAGGATTCCAGGCAGAGGTTTTTGCCTCACTTGCTACCAGATCCTTTTAACTTGAGATACTGGAGTTTGAGGACCTTCTGTATATAAAGCATTTGCCCCCCCACTGAGCTATGGTCACCCCACTAAAAATCATCTCCTAAAAATATTGGGGGAATGGAAAAGGGTTAGGGAAGAATTTACAGAAGTACTTAGAGAGTAGTCAATATTTTTCTATGACAACTTGGTCTCTCAAAGAAAATATGAGACTATATATATTCCAAGAGGAAGGAGAGGACCATATTAAAGAGTATAACACAAGCTTAATAGCACAATGAGCAGAAATGCGGTGTTCTTCTTGCAGAGCTTTCCTGCTGCCATTCCTCCTGTTGTCACCTTCTGTTAAGAAAGCTGCTCTCTCTCATCCTTTTCTCCTATTTAAAAAGTTTTATACTAGCACATAGGTACAGTGGTACCTCGGGTTAAGTACGCTTCAGGTTAAGAACTCCGCTAAGCACAGAAATCGTGCTCTGGCGGCGCAGCGGCAGCAGGAGGTCCCATTAGCGAAAGTGGTGCTTCAGGTTAAGTACACTTCAGGTTAAGAACGGAGCTCCGGAACGAATTAAGTACTTAACCCGAGGTACCACTGTATTTCATTCATCTAGATACATGGCAAAAAGCCATTCACTTTGCTACTGTTATTACTACTGATCAAGCTTGCAACTAAGCTAGTGATAAACAAATTGGGGAGGGGGACTTTTCTCACCCCTGGTCCCATGCCACCCACCCCTAATCAAAATAAGTTATATTCTAGATCCTAGAATTAGATTTTTTCATAAATGAACATACATTCAAAAAAAATTAAATAAAATTTTTTGCATCAATACTGTGTTTGTTCTAAAGGGTTATGACAAAGGTTGCTTGCAGCACATTTCCCAACATTATATGCTGATTTCCTTACTTTTATCTCCTATTGATTCTTATTTTGCATTAATTGGCAACAAAAAGAACTTTTACACAATCCACTGAAGAATTTATAAAAAATAAGTTGCAATCAAATATATTTAAAGGGAGCAGATCTAGGTTAAAGGATTGTTGCAATTTCACAGATGCAAAATAAAATTCATAGTTACACAACTGGGAAATATGCATGCATTCATCATGTGTTCCTTAATGTTATATTTAAGGTTTATCGAATACCATGCAGATGGAAGAAAATTTGTCTCTGTATGTTCCATACAATCTATGCTGGAATATAACAGCCAGGATCTAAAGAAGCAAAGCTGGTTTTTCTTGAATAGTAGCCCCCTACAATGCATCATGACATTTTCTGAAATTGAGGGGAGATTCAAAAAGTTTGGAATAAAATCAAAGTAAACATTCTACTAGATGAGTTCAAGCTTTCGGGCTAATCTAAGTTTGCATCCCAAAGTTTTTTTTACTTAAGTTCAGCAATGAATATGCTTAGAGTTTATTGGCTTGGGAGCTATGTTTCCAGAATAAACATTTGCCAGTATGAACAGCAGCAGCCTCTGGTGGTCTGAATGAAATAATGTGTCCATAAACACAGGAGAAATATATTTTAAAGGCATGAAAGTATATACTGTACGTTCAGCTATTTGACTCCTTAAAAATATACTTTCATATTCTTAGGTAATGTACAATGCCTTAATTAAATCTCATGTGAAACATTTTCTTTTGTATAGAATGTTTTATTTAATTCAAATTTCCACTGAGTTCTCCCTTAGATTTGAACGAAATATAATCCTATGAAACATGACATTTTTCTTTTGACTACTGAACACAGTTGGCAGATGTTTTTAGGAACAAAAAATTGTCTTATAAGAAAACACAGTAAGTAAGCTTTCCTGCCATATTGTGTGAGATGAAGTTTATTACCCAGACCAAATCAATCCCCTTAACAAGCTGTAACATACATTGGCAAGTACATTATTTCATAGTTAAAAAATTTACAGCTTGAAACAATAAGCACTTTGATCTTTCAAGCTGTACTCTTAAAGCTTCAGAAGGTACGCATAATCTGCTAGTTAGTCATTTCTATTTATATTCGTCTCATAGAAAAAGACTTAGCAAAGACCTCCGTTCTGTTGTAGCTTATGGTTGTAAATATGGATTACCATAGAGGTTTGTGTAGAATTCTTGAATAATGGAAAACTGGGCCATTCACAGATATTTAAGTATATATTAGTTACAAAAGAGAGAGTAATAATTAAAATAAATAAGTTATAAAGCCAACATATTCAAGCTTTTGCTGAATAAATTACTTAAAACAAACCCAGAACACAACCAGTATAGACTATTATGCAGATAGTATTTAACTGATCTTCAGTAGTGTATTTGGAAGTGGTAATGCATTTAGTAAAACAGTATTTTCTCTTGCATAGGAGTATTGTCTTCTCAACTTTCTGCAGCTATGTTGTGTGTGTTTAATTATTAACTAGTATTGGTATTTCTGTCTACCTGTCTTTGGGTATAACTCCACTGTGTTTTGGTGACATCCCTTATGGGTTTATGGGAGTAGTCAACCAGTGTTCTCCTAGTAGGAATTAGCACAAACTGTATTTTTTTAAAAAGTCTGCTGAGCATACTACAAACCTTTCTCAGAGCCTAGTAAAGTGGTACCTTGGGTTACAGATGCTTCAGGTTACAGACGCTTCAGGTTACAGACTCCGCTAACCCAGAAATAGTACATTGGGTTAAGAACTTTGCTTCAGGATGAGAACAGAAATCATGTGGTGGCGGGGCGGCGGCAGTGGGAGGCCCCATTAGCTAAAGTGGCACCTCAGGTTAAGAACAGTTTCAGGTTAATAACAGACCTCCAGAACGAATTAAGTTCGTAACCAGAGGTACCACTGTACTACAAGACTGGAAAACAGCACCTTGTAATGCAAGTCATGTAGATCTACCTTAATTTGTCTGTTCATCAGATGCCCAAACACACAGTAATGTGGAATTTAATAGGTAAATTTGCAAAACAAAGGAAAACAAAAAAATCACTGTGAAAAAGTGAGAAATAAATATATTATCACTGTACATACAGATATACAGAAGAGCAATGGTGTGGCAACGCCAACTTTCAATAATATAAGTTCACTACCTATAATGGTCCAATCTTAATTCATACGCTAGCAAACAAGAAAAAAAAAGGTTGGTCTTCTCATAGATAAACAATGCATGAAGTAACTGAAAGTAATTTTGAAACATCCGTGCTATGAAGTCTGCCTATTTATTTTGACTTTGTGTGTTCTCAATGAATTCAACCTGGGTAGAGTTGGGACTTCAAGGACTGTGAATGTCATCAATTTCTCCCCTCTGCAGCCCCCCCCCCCAAAGCATGTCACCAAGGCATGTGGCCCTCTGGTGATGCTTTAGTTGTGGAGATATATTTGAATTCTGAGGTGTGTTCTGCTTGTGCAGTGAAATCTTTGGTTCTAAGCTGTATTCTAATAGGTGACCTGGATTAGCAGGCAAAAAAGAGCATGCAGTGGCCTTCTCACCAAACATCGGACTGAAAGCAATTAATACTTAATGATACAGCACCGTGACTCAGGTCCTGTTCTCAGCCTAACTACCCAAACCCAAAGAGAAACACAGGAAAGGGTCTCAAATCTGGGCAGCTGTAAAACACCCTGTACGACACCAAGGTTCTCTTACCTTAAAAGAGAAGGAGGTGCTTCTCTTAAAGTGGAGCAGACTAATGAGTAATCTACTGCACATCATATAAGGCAGTAAAATGGAAAAGCCAACACTTTTCAGTTGCTCTTTAAAATACAGCTATTATTTTCCTCATTCTTTCCTGTTCCTCATTCATTCATATGGACATGCAATTGGTTCCTATTTCTTTCATTTTAGCACCTGAAGTTAAACTTATTAGTTAAACTGTATTTGTTTTATACATTGAAGTCATCTAGAGTAACATTAATCATCATCATAAGGAACATGCAAAAAAAAAATGCAAAACATTCCTATTTCCCCCCCTGTTCAATCATCCTAGGTATCCTAGGCAGAACACTCTAATGACACCGGAGCATTTATGACATATTTTATTCTTGAATAACAATGCAAACTTCTATAAAAAGAGCTTTGAAAATTGCATGAATATGTCTCGAATGTATAATGCATCATATGTATATGAAGCAGAATGTGTCAAAGTGCAAATAATATTGTTTGTGCCCCCTGCAGAATTAGAAATCCTTGGGTAGCACTGTTATAACGATCCCATGCTGCTAGTATTACAAAGTGCAAAGGTTCATTGGCTAAGAAAAGAAAAGAGCAAGGGGCAGAATTTCCTCACTGCACTGTTCTTGAACTATTTTGGCTTAAATATTTATTAAGGTATTTATTAATAACTGTCTCCCTTTATCTTCCTTCAGAAGTTTAGCTGAAATACAGTGGGTGGGTACTCATACAGAAATGCTACATTATATGGTAAAGCTACAACCATACAATATCAACATCAGAATTTTGCCCACTATATTATTAATTTATCAAGCAATATGTTAAAGTATTAGACTATCATTTAATATTCTTGCTTCTCAGGAATATAACAGCATAATGCTGCAAACAGTCACCATCTGTAAAACATGTTGCCTAAACTGTATTTAAAGAGTGTTTCTGAAAGACAGATCTTATACACACATCTACTCAAAAAACATTTCATAAATTACTTTTCAAATCAGTCCTTGCTCTGGAATGCATATTATGTTCCCTAGGGCTTTATTTGAAGTTTCTCTTTGAAATTAAGTACGATTTCCACCCCACCCCACCGCACCCTTTCACACATTGAATGCAAATGAAAATAACAATAGAAAGAAGACAGTTTTACTTTTAGTACTTGATAGTTATATAAATGAAGAAAAATCACATTTTTAGAGAGCAACTATGTATGTGAAATTAAAACATTTTTCTATTAAACAAACTAGAGCAACTTACTCTAATATACAATTGCACTGTTTCCTTTTCTTTTTGTGGATTCCGATATTTCTCATAGAAGTCCCGTCGCTTCTTTGTATCTTTTTGGATTTTATCTTTTCTCTCTCTCTTTTCTGCAGGTTCATCTGAGCTATCAGGAGACAGCTGTACTTGGGCTTTTGTCTTTTCAATCTCAATATAGTTCTCATTCGGATTCAGTACTATTACTCCATAGCCTTCCTGTGTCAGAGGAAGAAGAAAAAGAATACATATTGATTTTGCCTTTGAAATGGTTTACATTTTATTTTATTGTCTTGAATGTATATTTAGGATATTTTCATAAAGTTGACAAAGGATAGAACTGTTTCATTCATTTTGTGTTTGTATGTGAATTTATTTACAGTCTACATTTATGTTCACCTATTTGCCTAGTTCTTTTTAACCTTTTAATAACTTTTCAATATTGTATGTAATTCTTCAGAAAGTAGGTTTTTTAAAAATAAAAAGTGATTATAGAATAAACACATGGTCACTAGCATATATAGTTAATGCTTCATTGACAAGAACATTTACTTTTAGCAACATTGCCTCTTCTATTCAGGCAGCTTTATGCTCCAATCTTATGTGCAGTTAGTTTTTTAAAATAAGAATGATTTCAAAGGGATTTAAGCAATCAAACTGTGTGTAGGATTACAGCCAAAACTATTAAACACTTTTGTCCCATAGAAAATAATTCACAAACTGATAGCTGAGTAACAATGAATCAATATAAACTGTGATTATTTGATGTTGCTAAGAAATCAATGAATTAGTTACCAGTTTAAACCTGAACAATTTTATTGGAATTATATGATGTCTCATCTTCACAGACTATAATATTTTATTTTTCTCAGAAAATGTTTACTAATGAAGAATATATGAAAACATGGTGCATAAAAAGCATGGTGCATTTTGTGTAGGTTAAACAAAATACTGAAATACCTATGCAAAAGGAGGAGAAAGGAAACAAAAGCAAAATAATAACACATAAATTGTGGATCTATCTTCAAGATTATTTTCAAAATCTTATTTATAGTTTTCTAAACAAGTTCCAGGTATTGAAGTAAAACTCATTTTAACCTAGTTAATCCAACAAATAACTTCTGCCTAACAGACCAAGTGAGCAGATGAAAGACTACCTATATAGATGATCAAAGTTAACAAAGGATACTTTATTTGGTGTTGCTTTATTCTAATCTATGTAGCTATTCAAAAATCTTGTAATGCATTGTAGTAACTGTCAGGTAGACAGATTGTCACTTAGTGATTTTCTACAGTTGGACACACTCGACTAGTTATTAAAATCACATTTGAAGAAAGTTCTTACTCCTCTTCCTTGTGCCTGTACAACTTTTCACGCCCTTCTCAAATTTCTGCTATACCTTCTCCTCCCACCAAAACTAAAGTTAAAGAACACTGTTGCACTCTGTTAAGCAGGGTGAAATAGAGGCATTCAGTTCACTGTCTATGGTATAAGGGAACATGGCAAAAAGGTCACCACAGGCCAAAGAGAAAATTGCCTCCTAGATTCTGTACCATGAGTAAGTGATCTCCTGTCATCTTTCCCCCCTCAGCTCTCTCTTCAGAGTGAACCTATGCATTCACACGTACCTTATTCTCTGGAATGGAGTGATCATGTATAAAGTAGAAATTGTACTAGAGTACTAGAGTATAAGATGATTCAATTCAGATATGTATGAAAATGAACTTAGGATCCAAATGTGTAATATTCTGAAAAACAGATTCCTGCCTTCAGGGACTAATTCAAAACTACTAATGAAATAACACCAACTAAACAAAGCACCTTTCATACTATTTTAAACAACATGCAGAGAAAAAACTGGTTAACTTTTTATAACCATTCAGAAACGGTGCCCTGCAGAGCTCGGTGCTTTAGTTTGCTGTCCATGTTCCTGACCTGTTTATTCTGAGCAGATGTTCTGCGTATTGATTCTTTCTTACTTTCACTACAATGCAAGATGTAAAATTCATGTATTTGTTATGATTTTACATGTGTAACTGAAATGTGAAACCGTATTCACGTTTTGTTGCTCACAAAAACAGACACACATAAATCACCAGAGAAGTAAAATTTGTCTAAGTTATTGATTATGTAACTGAAAATTACATGACTCATTTGTCCAATTTTATGAGGACATAATGTCAATTTTTCAAAGACACATCAAAAGATGAAAAATGAATCCATTTCAAAAATCACAGCAACATAAATCAATTAAAGGATTTTTATCAATTAGGTTTTAAACAGCACAAACCAACCCTCAGTAGCTCTTTAAATTTTTTTCAAATACCACATTTGTTAGAGTAACAATAAATTAGCATGGAAATTCTATCATACACTTCATGGTTTCTTTCTAAAAACCCATTATAAATGTTGCTTTGCTTGTAAGGAAGTTGATATAAAGTCATATTCTTTTCCATCTTTTGTCCTCAGCCACTTCAGCCTAAACTATATGAAGAAAAATAGGCATAGGAAAGAGGATTAGGTGTAATATACAATACTTGCTCAGATAAAGATGTAGAAATGCAACATAGCATATATAACCACAGCAGAATTTAACCTCTATCAGTTTTGCTAAATTGTTAGCAAAACCTATCACAACTCAACCTATCACAACTTAATCTATGTCTTTAACCACAGTATGACCTTTGTTTCCTCTTCATTTCTGCAAACAATGTAGGGTTGGGTTTTTAAGAAAGATTTCATTGGGGTCTTTAATATTTATATTTCAATCTGCATGATTTTTGAATAGCACACATAAAAGGAAGTTATTCAATTTTAATATGTAAAATAAAATTGTTCTATTACCAAATTATCAATGTCAAAGCTCAAATAACTTCTGGACATTACCACTGGCTTTACCGAGTTAAAGCAAAGTTGACATCAACCTATGTTTAGGTAAAGATTTAAAATATGCTGTGGCAAGTAGTAAGACAAAGCTATGGTTTTATAAAAAGGGCATACAACCTGTAATGTACCTTTTAGGAAAAGTGAGCAAATACTACTCTATGACCTCAGTTTAGGCAGAAGCACACACACACACACACATCCGGCATATTTAAATGACTATTCAGAACAGTATCAACTGATAAGTAGCTACTAGCCTTGTTTCTAGTCCAGGTGGCCCAATTAGATGTAAGAAAATGCCTTCAAAAATTAAACAAACCCATAGGTTAACTTCTTAATATTAGTTTCATTTTTAAAAGCAGCCATTTAATTATGTCTATATTTGGAAAGCCATATTTTCTAAGTTAAGTAACATTTTCAAAGATAATTGCCAATACTTTTTCTAACCTTATTAGATAAATCTCTCTCCCTTCGCCCAATACAAATACGCTTTGCAGATTGTTAGAAATATTGGCACCAACCAACTGCAAAATACTATATTTGAGACAGAATACAGTATTCAGTAATCTTCAAGTCCATGTGCACAGACCAATTAGCACAAATAGTTGTAATAGATATTTTCAGGACAGATGCAGGAAAACGAAGCTTTTTGCTAGATACCCAATTTGATAGTATCCAACATCAGTTCTAAAATCTATCGGGCAGAACATATACCACAAGGATATTATCTGATATCTCTCCAAAGTCTATTGCATTAGGGTGGTGTAAATTATGAATACATTCCAAACAGCTATTTCAGAAAGCTTATTTTCAATTTTATATATGAGCTTACTTGACATTCAGATAGATGAAGTAAAAGCAAGCTTAGACAGACAACTGTTAGCAACTACATAGAATCCGAAGAATGCTTTGCATCAAGTGTCACACAAAATGCCACAAGTGTGTTAGGTATCAAATATAATGGTCACATCCTGTTTTGGAAGTCTCTATAAAATGCACCACGCTCTCTGTATATACATAAAACTAATACAGCATATTAGTTTTAGCATATTAGCCAGTAATAGGATAGTCAATAGCAATAACAAGTATTTGAGATACATTCTGGAATTCTACAAACCTCTCATGTCTGGAAAATGAATAATGAGCTGAAAGCATTCAGTCCTGCATATTAATTCACCAGAATGGGATGCCATATGTGACCAAAGAGGTCAGAGGCTAGAGTGGAATCCCTTGACCTATGCAACTACGGTATCTTTCTGGCCTGTAAGTAAGAATCTGTAGCAGATCATTTTCCTGAGCTTTATCAATTGGATTCTTTTTTTTTTTTTTTAAAGAAACCCATTTACAACATTTGAAGCAAGATCAAAGTTAATCCTCAGGAAAAGCAACCCAAAGAGCTAAGATCTGTAACTGAGATTTGTGCATGTTTAAAATGGACATAAGAATGGCCATTCATCTTTTTGAAAGATGTATGTTCTGTTTATTTCCCATCTTTTTCATAAGAAGAGTACCTATGTGTCACTGTTGCAACATCCTAGGTGCAACAGTAGGATGAGGTCATGACAACCAATCAGAAGTCACTAGTGAAGCGTAAAAGTAAACATAGCTGTTGGAGATGCAGCTCAGCTTGAAAAATGCCCCCTCCATTATTTGAGCAATTTTCTCAAGACGTGACCTGAGACTGAAACGCCTGAAATGTCAGTTGACTCCTTTTTGTATTTCCACCCAATGTGCATTTTGGCAACTGCACCCTGCTAACACTTTGTAATATTTTCATCCCAGTTACACCTCATCTCTCAGGCTTCTGAATTCCACTGCTGTGTCCAAATGTGTAAAAATGCTGTATTACTGCCAAACACACATTGTTCAACCAAGTTTCCAACTTAAAATAGCTCATCAAGTTAGGCAGGAAAAGAAAACATGCCACAAAAAGTTTTTAGAGGACCACCTGTTGTCTATTATTTTTACATAGCACTTACTCATAAATCATAACACAGGGTAATTAATCAAGCTGTCAAAGAAAAGGTCAAAGGTTAGGTAGGGGAGTCAGAAGGTCATGCATGGGCTGATAGAGGTCAGGGTCACACCACATTCCTCATTATCAAGTTGGGATGAGAGACGGCCCAAGCAAACAAAAGTGAAAGCAGATGGAGAAGTGAGTGGATAAAAAAAAAGAAAGAAAATTTCACAAACAAAAAGAAAAGTGAAAGAAGAGTGTCAGCTGCTTTCAAATAAAGAGCAGAATAGAACTGAAATACTCTGAAATGTGCTCAAAAGGTCTAAATAAAACATTAAAAATTGTATTTTTATTCTTTACATGTAATATAGATTTGAAAAATATTTGGTAGAAAATAAGCAACATAAAACTACATGCTCTTGATTATGTTTCTTATACATTTTCCCTACATTTTCAGGCATATTAGGAAAAAATAGCTACTTTGATCATCATGATCAAATCCTGCTTTTCCTTTTATAGCTACAACCTATGGAAATGTAATAAAAAGCTTTTATTTGTATGAAAAATAGGTTTTGAACTATATTCTTCATACACACAAATGTTCATTAACACAAAGCATCATAAAAGTCCTTCTGGATGACACAAGAGTTATAAAATATTCTATGATTACACTGACCTGAATTAGATGCAGAATACTGTGCAAAATTAGCTGTCACCCTTTCCTCAAAATCTTTGTTAATCTCATTTTGAATGTTTGCAGCTTTATCAACACATGCATCAATGTCAGCTCCTTGGTTACTGAACCGCTGTACTTGGAAGAAGATATAATTAAAATGTTTTGGCACAGAAAAGGTGAAATTGTATCTTCCCCTGTTCCCTGAGGAGTCTGTAAAACATGTAGGATATATTGACAAACACACACCCTTGTCTAGAGCCCTGACATTCCAGGTCACCAACTGCTATTTATTTCAGAATATTTACACTTACCCATATGATCACCTGCTGTGTTACTAACTTTTAATGGCTGCTAAAAGTGTAAGAATAAAAACCTCTTAATGCTTCTCCTGATAACTTTATTTTAATTCTGGAAAGGCTTCCTGCTCTTGTTCTAACCACTTAGATTAAGCGATATATAAATGCCTTAACTAGTAAATAAATGTCTATTATTCAGGCGTTTTAAAACCCTTGCATGATATGAGAGCTGAGGCTGAGAGTGCTTACTGAAAGTTGGTGTCTCCATAGCCCTCCATGAGTTAGAGGGGTAACATCTACAGTAGGAAGTGTTTTCTACCTGTGAAGGCTCCCTTTGTGTTTGAGAACCCTGATTTTGTACAGTTCTAAATTGTGTGGGGAGACAATTTGAAAAGAAAAGTCTTCTTTGCTGCAGACGTCATCCCTCCAACTCATGGAGGGCAATGGTGATGGGAGCAGAGAGTGCCCTCATCCTTACCCCCTTCTTAATGCCTGGGAGATTTAGATTGCTTGAGTAGTGCAACTATAAAAGAAACATGCAGTGTGTGTTACTTGGAAATCTTCTTATGTAATAATGTTGCAACTATCTAGATTTTAGAAACATTATAAACGTATCTAGATAATAACTGTTGATTTTGTTTATTCTCATAAAACACTTTTCAGCAGAGCCAATGTCATGAACCTAGACTTAACAGGGTGCTTTCTTAGGTGGAAGGGAAGAGGCAATCACTGATGCTTCCTTCCCTGTGTTCTCCCAAAATAATCTGCTAGTGCTACAGAGAGTTGGTGGACCCTGTGGAACAGCAAGGGAAGCAGCACTGGGGAATGCAGGAGGATAGGAAATTAGACAAAAATCTCCTCCCTCCCTTCTTTTAGCAGGAACATCTGCAGGATTCAAGACCCTTTGGTTTGCAAAGGGCCTAGCATGGTTCCAGCCCAATAAGAACTGAGTGTGATATAACACTTTCAAGTTGTAATTAGTAAACGAAATTCTCCAGGGTTAAAGAGCTGAGCTAAGTTATATTTCTCTAAAAGAGATGCTAAGAGCACACACTGGACAAAACAAAAACAAAAGGATGTGTTTCTTATATATTTTGAACCAGTGTTAATGTTCAAATCATATTTCTGATCTTTGTAGGCTGCTCTGGGACATAAAGGTAAAGGTAAAGGGACCTCTGACCGTTAAGTCCAGTCATGAACGACTCTGGGGTTGCGGTGCTCATCTCGCTTTACTGACCGAGGGAGCCGGTGTTTGTCCGCAGACAGCTTCCGGATCATGTGGCCAGCATGACTAAGCCGCTTCTGGCGAACCAGAGCAGCACACGGAAACGCTGTTTACCTTCCCGCCGGAGCGGTACCTATTTATCTACTTTCACTTTGATGTGCCTTCGAACTGCTAGGCTGGCAGGAGCTGGGACCGAGCAACGGGAGCTCACCCTGTCGCGGGGATTCGAACCGCCAACCTTCCGATCGGCAAGCCCAAGGCTCAGTGGTTTACACCACAGCGTCACCCACGTCCCTGCTCTGGGACATATTTCCAGCTGAAAGAGGGGTAAAAATATTCTAAATAAATACAGTGGTACCTCGGGTTAAGTACTTAATTCATTCCGGAGGTCAGTTCTTAACCTGAAGCGTACTTAACCTGAAGCACCACTTTAGCTAATGGGACCTCCTGCTGCCGCTGCGCCGCCAGAGCACGATTTCTGTCCTTACCGGAGTTCTTAACCTGAAGCGTACTTAACCTGAGGTACCACTGTATGCTATTACAATAATAAAGATGTTACATTAATAATTTTTCGGACACTAATTAATTTTTTTGGGAAGTGTGACTTCATTTGATGGAAAATTAAAAGGTATTGTACTCCATACATTTACTTTCCCAACAAGCATGTGCTGAGGATGGGATATAGAAAACGCTGTGCTAGCATAACTTTGCAAGGCACCAAGACTGCAGCAATGCCATGACGACAAGGGTTTTACAGCAAATATAAATGGCAGAAAACACATTTGTTTTTTCTAATGAGGTGCAAAAATAGTATGTTTTTAAGAAATAATACAAAATATGGTGTATTCAATGGATTGGATGCAAACTGTGCCTTCCAGAAATGGAAGGACTCCTTCTGTCTACGGAAACCTTCTCTTTTAGAGGAGGAATCCTACTGGTGGAATGGGGAAGAAGGTGTCTTTCATTTATTTCTCCTCTCCCCACAGCCCATATGCCTCCAAAAAATTGTTCCAGAGGGCTGGGGACCCTTTGGAACAGCATGGGAATTGCTGCTGGGAAAAGAGAAACCAGCAAAAAATAGTTATCGTTCCTCCCACCCCACAACATAATGCAACTACTGGTGGTGGGAAGAAACTCTGGATCTAAACCAATGTGAGCAAAAAACAAATTAACCATAGGAGTGGTCACATGCTACACTCAACAATTACACAAACTATGTACACAGTAGCTCAGCTGTGCAAATTAACAAGTGAATGAATTAACATGTATAGAAACAGTATGTACCTGCGTCCATTTGAACAAGTCTACCTATCATCATGAGTCAATCCAAACTCTGTAGACTGTGGTGCATAACAGTGTGTTTACACCAATAATTTTGAGATATCATTTGTGCAAGGATTCTATTATGTAACTTTATATTCTCTCACATGAGTTCAAATGAGGGGAAAACATTCATGATTATACCCACAAGGTCACACATTCTATCAAGAACTGGTGTGAGTAATGATCACAAGACTGTGTTACAAATCAGAAAGCTCCCAGTTTGAATATCTTTTCAACAGGTAGCCTTAGGCCAGCTATTTTCACTCAGCCACAGGCTACGATCTGCATTATAGGAATAGTGGTATTTGCCTACATTACAGGGTTTTTGTAAAGACTTCAAGATAAGGTATATGAACTCCTTTGAACACACAAAAATGGGATGCCATTCTAAGTATTATTTAAAAAAAATATTTTTAGACTGAATTTTAAGCAAAGAGCCTAAAAGTGGTTTACGATTTATCATACTGAGCAATCACAATTTAAAAGTGAAATAAAATAAAATAAAATAAATTTAATCACAAAAACATTACTAAAACCAGCACTAGAGAAACAAAATATAGTCAAACTAAAACTGCGAGAGGCAGTGGAAGACAGGAGTGCCTGACGTGCTCTGGTCCATGGGGTCACAAAGAGTCGGACACGACTAAACGACCAAACAACAACAACAACAACAACACCAGAACAGTCCAAGATCTAGCTATTAAAAACCAAAGTGAAGAGGAAGTATCTTTAAAGACACATGAATATATCAAGGAAAGGCACCAGTCTAACCACATGGGAAAAAATTCTACAGCTGAGGAGCTACTACCTGTTTCAGGGCTCCTGAGAATGATCTTGAGGTGCAGGCTCTTTAATATGGGTAGATGTAGAGCTTAAAGTAACCCAGTCCAAATATCCAGAGCTTGAAAGTGTTCATTACCTGCACTACAAATTTGGCCTGAAAATGCATTAGAAACCAGTGCAACCGGTAAAACAGAGCTGTAATGTGCTCCAAATGCTTGGCACCAACCAATATCTCTGCAGCTACATTTTGCAAATACCGGTAAATAAAGGTGCTTCATTGGAAAGAAGTTACAAAGAAGCATATGCTCAAACCAGCAGAAGTATAATATATATGTCTCCTCTCCAGGAGAATACCAAAAGCTGTCTTGGGGCAGAAATACATTCTAAAAGTTGTTTGCTTTATCATATGCTAACTAATAGAAAATGAAGAGAAAGGGATGGGACTCCAAGAAGTGAAGAAGAGAGAGGATGATGTGTGGGAAGGACTTTGCTGTGAAAGAGCAGAGTGGGAAGGTATTATAAGTTGAACCTACAGCATATCCTCAACCCCTAACAGGAGTAGTCCTGTTGTGGGTTACAGCTAGCTAAGTTGTAAGGGGTAGGTGCGAAAAATTTGCCTTCTCCTTTCCCTCCTGGTTTTCCTTTTCCTTTGCCCATTTAGCTTTCTGTAGCCCTTGGGAGTCCACTGAGCATGCTGATTGTTTTCCAGTGGCTTCTTTTTAGCACTCAGCCACCTGAGTACATTATTTGATAGGGCAAGTGGAACTCGCAGCAACAGCACTGTATTCTCATTTCCTAGCAGCAGAACTGTTCTTGTTCAGGGTTCCAGTCAACCATTATAGAGTCAGTTTGGCTGATTCCCCACCCTATTCCTCTTCTGACTGATATTCAACATTCCATAACTCATGGAAACTGCTGACCAGACTCAATCCTCATTGCAGTGTTTTGGCCTTATATTTTCTTTTAATTTAGAAACTTTAGCATACTTAGAGAATCACTTACTGTATTTATATAGAAACCAGTGCTTTACTTTAGGATTGCCTCATTTCACCTGCAAATAGACAAATACTCTGAGGGAGAAAGGAAGCCTGTTTGAATTTTGTGCATTCTCAGGTTTCTAGTGCCTGTGATCTTATTGAGGTTTTTGAAATAATTTCAGTTTACCATTCTGATGTCCTCCATCTCTTAAGTAACCTATCAATTAAAGGAAAGTCATTCAACTGGGGGCATTGCTATTCCCCTATAGTTTGCATGGCTAGAAAGGTCTGATAACTTTACACTTTCTGGTGGTTTGTATGAATCAATCAGAGAGTCCACATACCTCCTTCCCCTTTCTTCTGAAAGATGTATTATTTGTTTGCCAGTTGTTTCTTAGTTCTATAGACCACACTTTGTCATATCAGTAATCCCAAAATGGTTTCCAACATATAAAACCACTCAATGCATTTGAATAAAAGTTAAGGATAGGAATCAAAACAGAACTGCGCCAGTCCAGAGATTGGTAACATTGGCAAAACAATTTATTTGCTGTCTAGTGCAAGGGTAAGGGAACATCCGGCCTGACATGGAGTTAAAATTTGGCCCACAAGGCTGTTTTCCCCAAACCACAGCCCCACACCTGATATGGTATGTATCATCAGGTGTGGGGCACCTAGAGACAAGGCTGCCAATGCATCAACTGATGCACAGTAAAACCCAAACCTCGGGTGCTTTAAAGTACCACAAAGGGAACCAGGCAGAGGACCTTCTCAGTAGTGGAATGCCCACCTGTCAGATGTCAAAGAGATAAACAATTATATGACCTTCTGTAGACATCTGAAGGCAGCCCTGTATTGTGTGTTCTTCTATATTCTGTTGAAAGCTGCCCAGAGTAGCTGGAGCAACCCAGTCAGATGGGTGGGGTACAAGTAAATCATCACCATCACCATCACCATCACCATCACCATCACCACCACCATCATTATTATTACTATCATCATCATCTCTTTGCATCACTCACCTATTGAATTTGGTCCACAAGGCTAGAATTTGATAAAGATCTGGTTTGCAGAGCCAAAATGGTCCGTCCCATCCCCCGCCCACTCTAGCGACTGGGAAAACGAAAATGCTTTTACTTACTGGCAGAAACCCATTAAGGTCTCTGCCATCCAATTCTTGGGGGGAAGTGAATTCCAAACCAGGGAGCTACTACACATAAGACCCTATTCTGCAATAGCCAACAGTGGGCCTGGGCACTGACAAATCACAGAACCTGGTACAGTTACTATGGAAGAAAATACTTCAACAGATAGCTTGGTTTCAGGCCATCTAGAATATGAAAAGCCAGTACTAATGCCTTAAATGGTGTCCAGTCAGTACAGACCTTGAAATATCAGTATTATATGAGCTTATGCAGATACATCTATCAAGTCTCATGGCAGCATTCTGCTGGATTGTGTACTAAGGGCAGCCATACATAGAGTGCATTACAACAGTATGGATTTCTCTCCTTGCACAACTCCAATACAAAAACTATAAAGATAGTAACTTACATTTGGAGAAGAACTGTAGCCTGAATGAAGCAACTCATTACATACATTGGAGCTCTGACTGCATATAACAGCATTTCTATACAAGTAAGATCTGCCCAACTGCGAAGTTGAAAATAGATTTGTCTGTGCATCCCCATTCTGTGTGTGGAGCTGTCCCCAAATTAATGGGAAACCTCTGATCACATGGGAGCTCTATTGATATGCTTGAGTTACTGCTGAGCTCTGGATCAGGCTGTACATCCATAATTAACTAAATAAACACTTAAGCAAACATGTAAATTATTATTACAAATGTTCCTAAGAATATCTACTAGAAAAGGAAAAACAGATTCAGGAGCAGATTAATTTCATATGGGACCCAAAGAGCCCTTGTATGAGCAGAAGAGGCTTTCTGCTGCATAAAGGATGCCTGCCAATTTCCCCCTTTCAAAAGTTTATTCTGGGGGTCCTACCAATCTTTTACAGACTGTTTCAAGTACCTCAGGAGCTGCAGATTGAGTATTTTTTAAAAAAAATATTCGGATAAAATATTCTAATTTAAGATACACATACGTAACAGCATACACAAATAGGGACTATACTAATTCAATTTAAAATATTTATGTAAAGCTGTTTAACAACATTTATATAGTTTCTCCGAAATATACAACTAGTACCATAAACATTAAGATCAGTAATGTAACACTGTAAGTTACTTAAAAGGCAACCTTATATGGCAAGGTTAAAAGACAGCTGGTCCTGCAAAGACCTGGACGCTACGTAGGCAAAGTTCTTTTGCATCCATCGCTCAAAATGTCTCATGTCAATGTTATACAGTAGAATTCAGGTGCTAAAATCAAAGGACAATGAAGCCTTCATTGCTGCTGGCAACTTGCATTGACTTGGAGAGTCATGTCTTAATATACAACCTTTATAAACATGTTTAAAACCCTCAAAGTTTTAATGTATTTACTGATGTGTGTATATATGTATCCAATATGCATACAGTAAAAGCAAACATCTGTTGGAAATTATTATGAACCTTTTACTACAGCCAAACACTGGCATGTGCAAAAATAGTGCAACTTTATTTGCTTGTTAATTAAAACTTAAGATTGCCACCATAGGACTTCTAAATCGCGATACACCTTTACTCCTGATGA